>CM026263.1:0-1200000 GCA_014851425.1 Senna tora | reverse complement strand
TCTAATTTTTGCATTTTGGCATTCTCATTCTTTTATAACCTGTGATGTGTAGTTTATTGGGACACCTGAAATCCTAACAAGTACTAGTATCAGAGCCTAATATATAGAATTAATTAGGTTTAGTTTTGTAGTGAATTTCAAATTTGATTGTAATAAAGTTTGTACATGATTGGAAAGTTTAAGAATACAATGGGAATATTAATGTCACAAAAGCAGATTGATGAACATATTCTATTGAACATGTAATATAATTAATGCAAATTATTGGAGAGTACTATACTTTTCAAAGGTTGAATTCAGAAGTGCATGAGATGTTCAAAGATTTCCATGGCAGAAGCAGGCAATCCCAGAAGAACATCAATGTTCTTCTTCCCTCCACCCTGTGATAAGAACAGAACAACCTCTTTCTCAGGCAATGTCACAGGTCCAGAACACAAAGGTTGTCCCCACCCAAAATCTGTGGTGTGAAAAGACAATCTTGCCCATGTTGAGATCACAAGTGTTGCGGTTAAAGAGGGCCTAACTCTTCTTTCTTCAAAGAAGTCAATGGACGATCTCATGTAGCTATCTGTGACCATATCAATGGCCTTCCTCACTAACCCCACAGTGAAAGATAAAGGGTTATTCAGTAATTCCCCTGCCTTACACAGTGAATTTGTCAGCATAATGGCATTCCCAAAATACCCTTCCGGTATTGGGGGGTTGAATCTGGACCGTCCATCGACTGTAAAGAGGAGCTTGGTTTGTTGGTCAGGATGCATCCTCAAGGCTTCACTTCGAGCTCTCCATACAAAGGCAGAGAGGGCTTCAAAAGATGTGCATTTCTCAAGAACCCCATCTTCCATGGCTTTTTTCTTGAGCAATGCAAGCTTGTGTGCATCAAAAGAGAAGGACTTGTATAGCATGTGTTCTTCCTCGTAGAGTTTTTTGGTGTTGGATATGTCTTCAATCTCAGCAAATTCATGGTGGGGGAATTCTATTTTGGGAGGATTTCGTGCTTTGAGAATAGTTCGGTCTAGGAATGGTGGAATTTTCAAGTCTAAGCCTCTTGCTGTCTCGCTCCATGCATTCACAAATTCCATAGCACATAGTCCATCTTTCATACAGTGGTTCATGCTCAGCCCCACAGTAAATCCTCCATTCTTAAACTTTGTTACCTAGAACATAAAGTTGGTCTTTATCAATATTAATAGGAATTCACCTTAAATAGATTTAATCTAAAATTTTATTAATTCTAAAGTCTTATTAATACTCGAAAATAATAAGTAATAAAAGGGAGTAATTTTCAGTACTTCCATAATACTGAACTATTCTTCCTAAAATGAAATGCAGAGGTTAAAAAAGGGTGTATCAAAGTCATTATATGTTATATTTAAGGTAACATTCCTTGGTATGAGAAGCATATATTAACTTGTTTGAATTGATAAAAGTAAAGTCAAACCTGAACCACCATGAGAGGCATCTCAAGTATGCTGCTGGCATTAGGGACAACATAAACAAGTTTTCCAAGAATGGAAGGATCAGGTTTTGTCAAGTCTCCCAATTGCTCAATCTCACAGTTTGCTTCAGCCTCAACAAACACAGCACCTTCCCCTGTACAATCCACTATCAGCTTTCCCTCAGCACTAATACACAACCTTCCAGCCATGGGGTAATAAGGAACAAGAATCTTGGACAAGGCATCCTTAATAACTGTTGCAGCATCCTCGTTTCCTCTTGAATCAGATTTATAACAGTAAACTGTTCGAACTGGGATTGCTGTGATCTGGTCAAGATTTGAGAGGAAGTAGAAGCCCTTCTCTGTTTCCTCTGCTGGTGGAACCAGAGTTGGCTCTCCTTGCTTCACTTGAAACTCAAAGTTTGAAGCTTTTGAATCTGCCATGGATAGAAGCTTGGACAATGGAGAATGTGTAGTGTAACAAAGAAGTACTAGTTGATGAGAAAAGAAGGAAGTGATAATATTTGAGTAGGCATTTGGTTTTTGGAGGAGTTATATAGGAAAGAAAGAGTACGGCGCAGTGTGTTGGAATATTATTATAAATTTTAAATAATTGAGTTGCAATCAACAAAATTAAAGACGTTTTCAACCATCGTGGCACACGTTTTATATCATTTAATAGTATAAACGTTGCATACATGCATCATGCATAGATCGGTTTTATAATGAAAGAAAACGTTAGACATGATACATTATGGATTGTTACATTATAAACCTTGCATACATGATACGTGATACATGATACATGGATTGGTTTTTAATGAAAAAAAAAACACGAGTTTTGATTTGTGTATTAAATTTAGTGATAAAAGTTCAATGTTACTGTACTACTGAACTTCAGTGTATCCCTTTAATTATGTAGTGTCATTTGTTAATATTAATAAAAACTCATATTAATTAGAGCCTACCTTGAATAGTTTAGGGACCAACTGATTGGAGGAATGTACTGAAATTCAGTACTACCGTACCATTGAACATCTACTCTAAATTTAGATGTATTATGCCTATTATTTGGGTAGAAAATTAATGTGGGGAAAGAGTCTTGTCTATCCTTTTGTGCAAAGGTTAAGAGAATCAAGTGAGTACTGAGTTGTTATATTTTACAGGTAACGTGTTTGAGTATCTGCACCGGGTAATATAACAAAATTAATATGTGAGACGCTTAAATTGCCTTAAAAAAAAGCAAGATATCCATACTTCAGTTTGATACCACGCATTTTGTTAATTCACTAACCATTTATATTTTTCTATGTATTTAGTGTTATTCTTATTTTCATGTTGTTGTTCCAATAATTTTAAGATAATTCATGTATAATCCCAAAATTGCAGCAAATAAAAAAAAATAAGAATAATGAAATTAAGACCCCGTTTGGTTTCATGATTTAAGGCTGTAATCTTGGCTGTAATTCAACATTTTCTTCATCATTCTTCATACTAAACATACCTTATTTTTTGCATTATGATAAAATTATATTTTTGTCCACTTTTATTCCATTCCCACTTATTCTATTCACATTATATTCACATAACATTCTCATTCTCTTTAACATTCTCATTCTCATTCTTATTTTGATTCCGTTTAACATTCTTGTTATTAAATGAATTCTAAGTATTTGAGTTATAGTTGATAAAAATAATTCAAATAAGAGAAACAAAATCAAAGTGGTTCGGTTCCTCAGGGTTTCTTCTGTGTCTATGTTGGATTCACAAGCAAAAATTCATGATCAAGATTGAGCTTGCCAATCATCCATTGTTCCCGAACCTTCTAGAGGATGCAAGGTTTATAATGTACCAATCCATAATGTATTCCTTAGCCACGGCCCATTATGCATTCCTTGTGAAGTCGATTTCTTCTGTGGAGCTCTGGCGGAGATGGAGATTCCTGAGGACTCGGTTTTTTCACACACCAACGGTTTTACGCAGTTGATTTTATTAGGATGAACAAAAAAAGGATAGTTATACATAAATACATGTTGATCTTGGAATCAAATTAAAGTTGTTACAATTTTATCTCATCATGTAAAATAAAATCAGAATCTACTAACATAATAATATAATCTCGATTTTATATGCATGATGTTATAATATTACGACTTTATATTAGAAATTTATAATTTTTAAGAAATAAATTCAAATATCACAATAATAATAATAAAGTTTCAATTTTGTTTATAATAAAGTTTGGACATGATCGTACAGTTTAAGAATATAGTTGGAATATGAATGTTACAATAGCTGATATGGATGAACATATATTGAAAGCATAATTTTATTGAACATGTAAAACAATTAATGTAAATTATTGGAGAGTACTATACTTTGAAAGCTTGAATTCAGAATTGCATGAGATGTTCAAAGATTTCCATGGCAGAAGCAGGCAATCCCAGAAGAACATCAATGTTCTTCTTCTCTTGACCCTGTGATAAGAACAGAACAACCTCTTTCTCAGGCAATGTCACAGGTCCAGAACACAGAGGTTGTCCCCACCCAAAATCTGTGGTGTGAAAAGACAATCTTGCCCACGTTGTGATCAGAAGTGTTGCTGTTAAAGAAGGCCTTACTCTTCTTTCTTCAAAGAAGTCAATGGCCGATCTCATGTAGCTATCTGTGACCATATCAATGGCCTTCCTCACTAACCCCACAGTGAAAGATAAAGGGTTATTCAGTAATTCCCCTGCCTTACACAGTGAATTTGTCAGCACAATGGCATTCCCAAAATACCCTTCCGGTATTGGGGGGTTGAATCTGGACCGTCCATCCACTGCAAAGAGGAGCTTGGTTTGTTGGTCAGGATGCATCCTCAAGGCTTCACTTCGAGCTCTCCATACAAAGGCAGAGAGGGCTTCAAAAGATGTGCATTTCTCAAGAACCCCACCTTCCATGGCTTTTTTCTTGAGCAATGCAAGCTTGTGTGGATCGAAAGAGAAGGACTTGTATAGCATGTGTTCTTCCTCGTAGAGTTTTTTGGTGTTGGATATGTCTTCAATCTCAGCAAATTCATGGTGGGGGAATTCTATTTTGGGAGGATTTCGTGCTTTGAGAATAGTTCGATCTAGGAATGGTGGGATTTTCAAGTCTAAGCCTCTGGCTGTTTCACTCCATGCATTCACAAATTCCATAGCACATAGGCCATCTTTCATACAGTGGTTCATGCTTAGCCCCAAACTAAATCCTCCATTCTTAAACTTTGTTACCTGAAACATATAAAGTTGGCTTTTAGACTTTTAGCTATGCCAGATAGGTGAAAATTGGGTTTTAATTCTCTCAATTTCTTAAGAAAATTAACGGTGCCAATTTATCAAAGAAATCGTCTGAAAAATACACAAGAATTCTAATTCTAATCCAATAGGCCTCGGAATGGCATTTTTATCTACTCAAATCCATATAACTACGTAGATCTGTCATGTGTTAATAGTTTAGTAAAGGAAAAAAGAAAAAAAAAAATGCAGTTGCAATCATAGTTGATAGTTACAAATATATATATATATATATAATTTTAAACAGGTTCAAATAAAATTAAATAGACTCGAGTTCATGATAACATTTTTTTTATTTATATCTCTTTACTTTTTCTTTTCTTTTTTCATTTTTCTCACTTACTTCACGGTGGTAAAAAGTAGAGTAATATGAAACTTTTATTATCATTAATTCTTAATTAGTTGAAATGAATTATCACTAGAAATATGATACTTGATATTTTATTGATATGTCAAAGTGAGCCAATTTTGAAAGAAAGGTGAATCAAGATGGACTGACTCATTAGTGTGGGTTTATAGGTTCAACTCATCAACCTCAAAAGAAAAATATAAAAGACTTTTTTTTTTTAAAAAAAAAACTTAACTATAAAAAAATTATTATAATATCCTTTAAATATAAAATAATCAAATTGAACAATGAACATATGCTTGATAGGATTTCGAACGTTAGCTTATTAATATACTAATCCCTCGTGCCTAAACCCTTGTTGCTATCCAGTCTATCATTTGAAGACAACCCACAAAAAGTAGACTCAATTATATGGTTCAAAAATTTTAGATTAGGCATCTCAATTTAAATACTAGTGTCCTCGAACACTAGTTTAACTTCTAAAGTAGGAATATATAAAAAAATTACTATACTCTATTTATTTATTACATGTGATTTGTCAATAACTCAATATTATTAAACTTTCACCGTAAATATATTATAGTCTAAATTTTTTTTTTATACTTAAAAATTTAGGCGAGATGACGCCTCAATTTAGAGTCAGAACAGGTCTTCGAACTCTGAGAGTACTTATAAGAATTCTTACAAATAATTCACTAAATAAGAGATTATCTAGAATCGAACTCAAACCGTGTAATTGTAATGAGTTGGAAGTGACTAGATGAGCCAACACTAAATTTTTATTAATAGACACAAATAGTAAGTAACTAATAGTAATAGATGGAGTTTCAATACTTCCATAATACAAGATTATTTTAATACTCCCTTCATAGTACTACGAGAATACTGAATTTTTAATACCCTTCATTCATTACGTGTCATTTGTTAATATTAATAAGAATTCACCTAGAATAGATTTGGTATAAAAGTAAAGTCAAACCTGAACCACCATGAGAGGTATCTCAAGTATGCTGGTGGCATTAGGGACAACATAAACAAGTTTCCCAAGAGTGGAAGGATCAGGTTTTGTCAAGTCTCCTAATTCCTCAATATCACAGTTTGCTTCAGCCTCAACAAACACAGCACCTTCCCCTGTACAATCCACTATCAACTTCCCCTCAGCACTAATACACAACCTTCCAGCCATGGGGTAATAAGGAACAAGAATCTTGGACAAGGCATCCTTAATAACTGTTGCAGCATCCTCGTTTCCTCTTGAATCAGATTTATAACAGTAAACTGTTCGAACTGGGACTGCTATGTTCTGGTCAAGGTTTGAGAGGAAGTAGAAGCCCTTCTCTGTTTCTTCTGCTGGTGGAACCAGAGTTGGCTCTCCTTGCTTCACTTCAACCTCAAAGTTTGAAGCTTTTGAATCTGCCATGGAATTAGAAGCTTGGAGAATGGAGAATCTGTAGTGTGACAAAGAAGTACTATTTGGTGAGACAAGGAAGGAAGGATTAAGGAAGTGATAATATTTGAGTAGGCATTTAGTACAAGGGTTGGATTTTGGAGGAGTTATATAGGAAAGAAAAGGTACGGCCCAGTGCACGAGACCCAACTTGGATATGGGAAGAGTCAGATGTATGCAGTCTTAACTATGAAAACAAAGAGGTGTCCAGGGAGTTATGTAGGAAAGAGAGGAGGGAAAATCTTTGGCTTCATAATTTGGTTATACGCAAAACTTATTGAATGCAGAGAGAGAGTGTGTGAGAGTGAATGGCAGCATTTTTCTTCCGCAGCCAAAGTGGCTTAGGATAAATGAGATATCACATGGTTGAGTAGGTTGGAGGATTAGCTAGGCCTTCCAAAATTGCTTATCATAGCAACTACTTTATTATAATAGTTTTTTTTAGAAATATCCGTACACTCATTAATTCTAATTAATCTTACTCAAGTTTAATAATGTCATGTCTGATCATCTGTGGACATACGCCTAATTTTTGCTTAGCTTGTCAGCTAAGAAAGTGAGCCTTCACATGCTGACATGGACATTTGACACCTCTAATAACAACTATCAAATATTTAATAATTTTTGCTGACGTGCATCCTATGTGGCAAAACGTTTCTTTTTTTTCTATCAATTGTAACCCTAACGTTTTACATTTCTGCCAATGTCACCCTTTTCACTAACACCATCAAATATTTAATAATTTTTGCTTACGTGGCATCCTATGTGACAAAAATATCTGACTTGACATATTTTTTTTCACACCAGATTTTTTACTCATCTTTTTCCCATCAAAATCGTGTCGTTTTAGCCTCATCATATTCCTTTTAAAATATAACTCAACGTACATGCCATTTTGCAGACAAAAACATTGGAGACGTTATCCATTCTCTACTTTGTTGGAGACGTTACCCATTCTCTATTTTGTCGGAGATGTTACCCTAAAATAGAGAATGGATAACGTCTCCGTTGTTTTTATGAGCAAAATAGCGTGTGCGTTTGATTTATATTTTAGACGGAATAGGCCGAGGTCAAAACGACACAACTTTGATGGGGAAAAGATGAGTAGGAAATCTGATGTGGAAAAAAAACATACCAAGTCAGATATTTTTGCCACATAGGATGCCACGTAAGAAAAAATTATTAAATATTTGATGGTGTTAGTGAAAAGGGTGACATTGGCAGAAATGTAAAACGTTAGGGTTACAATTGACAGAAAAAAAAGAAACGTTTTGCCACTTAGGATGCCACGTCAGCAAAAAATGTTAAATATTTGACGGTGTTAGTGAAAAGGGTGACATTGGCAGAAACGTAAAACGTTAGGGGTACAATTGACAGCGAAAAAATGTTAGGGGCGAAACTGACAGGACCCCCAAACGTTGGGGTTAGGAAAGGTACTTTTGCCTTAATTCTAATTAATCTTACTCAAGTTTAATAATGTCATGTCTGATCATCTGTGGACATACGCCTAATTTTTGCTTAGCTCGTCGGCTAAGAAAGTGAGCCTTCACATGCTGACATGGACATTTGACACCTCTAATAACAAAAATTGATTCAATTCCTTTACGCAAACTTTGTAATCCAAATAAGCTCTTTTGCATTCTGACTCTCTAAACCTCTTTTGTTAACTTAAGCATCAGAAGTGTAACCGAGAAACCTTCTCCTCGTTGCATTCCTGATGGCCTCCCATAAACTTATTCAAGTACACTAATGCAAAAGAGCTTCCTTAACAATAGTGTTTTCAAACACAATGAAAGCAACTCTTGCTACTTGGTGCTACCTACCTATGAAGCACAGATATTGACATGGACACCTTGACACGCCGATTCTTAAAATTACAGGACACGACACGGCATATATATATTAATTTCAAGAGGACACAAAATATTTATAAATATTAATAAAAGCTTCAGAAATTACAATATTCATGATGTCATATATATTACTAAAGTATATATATATATATATATATATATATATATACTTTGAAGAGAAAAGTAGAGACAGAGTGTCGCAGGGCGCAGGCGTATCGTATGTGTCAGCGTGTCGGACACACGGACACATGTCGGACACATCGACACGCCCCGTGCTTCTTAGGGTGCTACCTAATACAAATATTAAAAGGTTATATCATGTAAGAAGTAGACGTGTGATCTTTGTTTGTATTAATTTGGGGCTAGATTAGCGTAGAGTCGTAATCCCTTGGTGCTAAGAGCAAGAAATTAATTTCATATTCATATGTAATCCAGTTTGTTCAAATGTAAATATCAGAAATTTGGAGTCGTAGAGGGTTAACTATATGAATGGGATATTAGTTTGTTTATGTTAACACGAGATTGAATGGATTTAAGAAACCAATTAATATATTTATGTTGTCGAATAACCCCTCGAGTGTGACATTGGAAAATGCTCTTCTTTTTTGGTAAAAATTATTGGCTACTTTCCATTACAATTATGAATTTTCCACTATCTGTCTCATTTTTTTTTTCATAATTCCCAATTCTTTTATGTATTTAGGGAAATTTAAAAGAAGGTGCCAAATTATATAATATAAAAAATAGATATAATTTTTGTATTAATCTCAATCATGATTTCAAAAAAAAAATCCTAATTTTAATTGATATACACGCGTATGTGTGTGTATATCAATCATATTATAACAAATAAAAAAGAAATCTTGTGAAGTAAGATAAGAGCCAGAGAAACAAATAATTGATAGTTCACAAATAAAAAATCTATTGTACATTAATAATAGTATCTTCCATAATCGCTGCATTTCCTATGCCAATCTAAATTATTAATTTTTAATCTATATAATTATTTTCTCCAACCATTTAATGCACACCTAACGAATTAGATGAAGAGTCGAAAACAGTACGGAACGGATAAAAAATGTTTGGATAAGCACCAATGCTATGCACCAGCCACAGATTCATTAGAGAATTATTAGATATGGGAAACAAAAGAGAATGTGTGTGAGGATTGAAGAAAATGAAGGGAATGAGATTCAAAATTTGGTCACGAGCTATGAAGATCAGAGACTCCTGTATATAAAGTTGATCAAATAAAAATTTAATTATAAACAACTTAATCATAAAAATATCTACAAAAAGAACATGTTAATGTTACTTGATCCGTATAATCAACTCCATTTATTAGAAAAAGACTTTAATTGTTATTATAAATATAAATATAATATTTTTAACATTTAAGATATGTTTAAATTGATAAAAATAAATAATATGAATGAATCTATTTTATCATATCCAAAACTACAACGAAATGTCAATTCCTCCCCTTCATTCTCCTTAAAACATGCACAGTAAATAATTGGTAGTGACAAAAGCTTACTATCATATGAATCCAGCAACTTCTAAACTCTCAAATCCATGTTGTGACAAATATTAAATGCACAATGTGAAACATTATTACAGTTCAAATAAGGAAGCCGATTATTTTATAACTCAAAACAAACATTACAAATTAATGATTGCTAGGCAATATTGTGGCTAAAAATACAAAGCAATGTTTTAGTTGCAGGCGGGTGAATAAACAAGTAAATATTTAAATATACGAATAATAAAACTAAACTCACATCAGTACTACAGAAGAGGCTAATCTAATATGGTACACAAAGTACAAACAAACCTAACTGAGCATCTATCATGACAAGAGGTCACAACTCATTCAAATTATCTACTGTAGCTTCTGATCTGGAAACACTTGAGAGGACAATCATGGAGATATGATCGAACTTGACCTCCATGCCCTCTTATTTCTGCACGGGTCAAAGATTATCTGCTAATAAAAGTCAAGCATCATCGTCATCTTCTTTATCTGCATCATCATCCCCAGCAGTCTCACCTTCCTCTTCTTCCTCATCAGACATGTTGTTAATCACATCTGTTATTATATCCTTTACCTCTGCTTTTCTATGCATTAAATCCAAACCAAAGTGGGAACCTGACATGAGTTCAGTAAAACTTATGAGTTCAAAAAATTATTTATCCTTGATAAGAGGGAGGGATAAAGGAATTTAGTCAATGGAAAAGGTCATACCAAGTTGCCTAAGGATATCAGATAAAGTTGCCTGCATGAAGGTAAGTACAAAGCATTACAAGCTTTTCAAATTAAAGAAACTCTAAACACTACTCAACCAAAACGAAACGGCACAATAAGAACACTTACAGTATTGAAATCTACTTCCTTCAGAATATCAACAACTACTGCATGCATCTCCTCCCTGCTAGGCTCTGCCTTGGCCTTCTTACCACTTTTGCCTTTTCCTACAAATGGCATCGGAGAAACAAAGATAAGAAGGAAAAACAAGGGATAGAGGCATTCCTGATATTAAAAAAATATCTCTTAGGGGAGTACAATTTGATTTCGAGTAACATGTTAACCAAATATAACAGCATAAATTGATAGTAGGTTCCCAAAATACATGCGCAAGAATAAACTTTAACAGACAGTTAACAGCATAGGGGTAACTAATAAGAGATGATAACATTATGTAGAGAGGGGAGAAGGAGGTCAATGCACCTTGATCCTTATTGGAAGCCTTTGAGGACTTCTCTGATTGTTTTTTGCTTGCAGCCTTCCCCTTATAATCTTGATTTTCCTCAGATTTCTGCTTCTTGGATGAAGATTGCTTTGACTTAGAGGCGGCAGTAGAAGTACTGTCATGTTCAGTAACTGTTTTTTTAGAGGTTGACTTTTTTGGGGGTTTTTCAGAACTTTTGGAAGCCTTTGCAGTGGTTTTCTTGACAGGTGTGATTTTATCTTCAGGTTTACCAACTGAAACCTTCTCTGCACTCTTTTTAGAGGTACGCTTTTGAGCCTTTGGTTTATCTTCCTCCTCCTCTGATTTATTTTCCTCGTGATCACTTTCGTCATTTGGCACAGAAACATCTTCATCTTCCTGAGAATCCATTTTAGCATCTGAAGGTTCAGCTTTGTCTTCCTCCTCCTCCTCAATGTCAGAAGATTGTTTGCGCTTTTTCCCCAGTTGTGAGCTTTGTTTTTGTTTCTAGAACCACATAATAAATATGAAAAGAAACTAAGAAAGTTAATTTGAAGCATAACATCTTTAACACTATTTCAGAACACAAACTTTAAACCACAAAAATTTGACAAAAATCCACAACATACATGTATGATTATAAACTGAACCAACATAATCAGACTTTACGTATCCAAATCAGAAGCAAACAACCTATATTGCTAACTAGCAGCAACTGTCAACAACAAAATAAACAAGTTCCTTAGGCTGCAACTTTTACAATTCTAGAAGGCCAAACCAACTTCAACAGGAGGCACTTGAAGCGGATGAATTTCTGAAGAGGATTCAACTTTTTTCATGAGGAACCAAATAAAAATAATTAAATTAATACTAACGCAACTCAGGTGGCAGGATTGGAAAATAAGATGCCAAAAAGGTAACTTCCATTTACACCAAAAAAGCTATATATATATATATATATATGTACTGCCTCCAATAAACAGGATTGGAAGATGAATAGAAGTTGCATGTTAAAAATTTACAGTGATCAAACCCCAGCACTAAAACATAGAACAAAGTATTATCAAGAAAATTTCACCAAAACTAGACAGCTAATTCTTACCTTGATGAATCAAAATTAGCAATCAAGTTAAATTAAGTGTGATGCAAGAAACTGCACACCAAGCTTAATGAATAACAGAAATACGGAAAAGTAGAACAATTTTGCAATCAATATGTCAACACACCTTAGCAGGAGTTTCAATTGATGAATCCACAGAAGATTTGCTTGGAGTTGCCTTACTCTTACGCTTTTTACCCTTCTGCAACACCCCAAAAAAAAACTTCAGAACTCTAACCTCACAGGCTAATAGTCCAAAAAGTAGTTAAAGTAAAAGAATACAAAACCTTTCTACCCAAAAAAAAAAAAAAAGAATACAAAACCTGCTCTTTATCAGCAAGCAAAACATCAGTTGTAACATGTGGTGACTCCAAGAACTCCAACAACTTTGCAGACAGTTCCTCCTGAAAGCACATCTCATTTAATAAGAAAATAGAAACCAACAGATTGCATACTAAGCTAGGGCAGATATTTAAGTAATAATATTCACCTTCTTCACACTTCCCTTAGATATGGGAATATTGAGCACGTCACAGAAGTCCATCAACTTTTCCTTCACACATTTGTCAAGCTTTTCCTTTACCTTGGCTCTGTGTTTATCCTGATATAAACATTTATCAGCGACACAAGTTAATAACAGCCTGAGACATTCAAAATTTTTAGAAAAAATATCATTAACTTAATACTTAATATGATTCACTTGCAGAAGAACAAAAGGGCAGTGAAAAAGCAAAGAAACAAATTTTTACCTCATTTTCAGTCCACACATAACCAGAAAACTGGCCAATATTCCTCTTTAATGTCTGTGCCTGCACAAGAAAGCATGTCACTAACATTCAAGGAACAACCATAAAGTTAGCGGTTTCAGACACCATTAAGTGACAAAAACAACAGGATGAAGAAAAAACAGAACTTTTTACTATAAGCGACCTAAACAATCCAAGAAACTAAGTTGATGTTTCACCTTTGCTTTCTTCCCAAAAAGTATGTTATGAAGTATTTGCAGGTTTTCATCAGGTTTTCTCTTGGACAACTTGAAAGCCACTACAACAATTCACGAATAACTTGATTAGAAAAAAGCTGCTATAGAGACAGATTCATGGAAAGCAAATAACTTAATCTAGAAACAATCAGCAAAGAACATAAACAGTTTTTGGCTATAACTAATACATGTTCAAAGATCAACCATCCAGCCAGTATGAAAATCAAGGAAGAAAATCCAATAATATCATACTTTCATGCAGCTGATCATTTTTAAGGTCAACAAAAAAGACAGGAACAAATATAGTCAACAAAATTCAACCAACATCTGGCATTGGATAACATAAATTTAAATCGTGAAAAGGCTAAGAAAACAGTAAGGAAAAGTTTATTCACAAAATATTTGGAACATGGATATCTGCTAGGCATAGTATTTTTCTTTTCCACTTGACAATTTACATCCAGTCCAATGAAGAGAAAATGCTGAGAGGTAGCCATTCTCCTCCTGCCAGCAGTTTCATTTGCCATGAAAACCAGCTAAGCCTAAGACATACGAGAGTACCATCCTTGATGAGTTTGACTTTTCTGAAACTTACTTAATTGCAGATTACAGAAGACTTCTAAATCTGAACCTACGACACAAGGTACATCAGAAAGCTTTTGCTTACTTGTCATGTCATTATTTCCTACAATTGTTCAAAATGTATTCCTTCCAATGTAACAATAAACACACATACTTCCAAAACCCATACTTAGTTATGGGAATTATTTGGAAGAGAGATATTCACAAGGGAAAAGCTAACACTAACAGCTTAACAAGGTACAATAAGATTCAACTACCTCTTGCAAAATGCAAACAAATCTAATTCTAAATCGGTAGCACAAAATGAAAACTTAATGTAACAAACTGCTGATTTTTTACTTGAAATGAGAAGAATGTTTAGAAGCATACAGTTCATAATAATTAAATTCAAATGCATGCTTCGTTACAGAACCCTTATATCTTGTGTAAACACCAACAATTTAAAAGAGTCCAAGAGTTTATTATCACCACATGAAAGGAGTAAACCAATAACTAGGAAATATGTAATACATGTTGAAGCTCAAAACCTTCTCTACATTTAATTCAATTAAAAATACCTTTGCTGCAAAGATCAGAAGTTTTTGTACTCTAATTAATCAACACTGAATGGAAATAAATATCTATACAATGTCCGCATAATTCATTTTCAGACTAGGTTTACTTTAGTTTATCTTATGCAAGTATTTTTTATATTTCGGTTGTAATAGTTCAGACTTTAGAGTTCCAATTTTCAAATGGGAATACAAAGAAAGCATATTGCATCACCAAAGTCATAGATCTCGGTAAAAGACAGGAAATGTAAAATGCAACGGATATCAAACTAACCATTTGGAATGTCCTTAAGCTGCGTACCACGACCCTGAAAGCCAAAAGAGATCAATATAACGAAAACAAACACTTCAGTCCTCATTCGTTTCACTGAAGAAATTTGCCAAAGAATTCAAGCTACATACCTTTTCAATTAACAAACTTTTACTGCCGGACGACCGAGAAAACTTCCCGGGCGACGGGATAGAATACCGCTCGACTGTTTTTCTCTCCCTAGTCGGCCTCTCACTTGCTGGAGTAGCAGGATCGCTTCCTCCCTTCTTCTCTGACCCTTGTTTGCTAGCTTTTTCTTTTGTCGCCTTCTTGGATTCACTCTGGCCCTCTTTGGAACTTCCCTTAGGACGACCTTTGGTCTTGACTTCCTCTGCAGTTTCAGCTTCTTCATCATCATCCTCTTCCTCCTCGTCCTCCTCATCCCCCTGTTCCTGCTCGTCCTCGTGTTCCTCATCAGTCTCTCCTTTATGGCCCTCGTCCTCTTGTTCCTCGTCCTTCTCCTCTGTATGTTCCTCATCCTCATCCTTCTGTACCTCTTTCTCTTCCTTGTTCTCCTCAGTCTTAGCCTCTACTTCCATACTTTCGGGGCCCTTCTCCTGGACACTCTTATCTTGAGTATCACCAGCTTCCCCCGAAGCATCCTTGTCGGAATTTTCCTTCTCCACCTGGGCTTTAGATTCATCCCCTTGATTGCTTTGGGGGAGCTCCCCTTCTTTACTCTCGTCTTTGGCTTTGAGGGGAGATTCGAGGTGAGGATTCTTGTCCTCTAGGGTTTCCGTAGCCATGATGAAGAGGAACAAGTGAGGAAGGAAGAGTGAATAGAGAGGAGAAAAAAGAGGTTCAGAAACAGAAAACCCTAACCCTAGAAATCTCAAAGCGATTGATACTTTTGACTTGAGAATTGAGAGTGAAGTGAGAGGGAATCGTGAAATTGGAGCGGAAGAAATAAAAAAGCTGAGGCGCGCTCAAACACTCGCTCTTTCAAATTTGATGCCAAAATTGTGAGCGGGCCTCCCTTCCCACTCTCTTCGCCTTCTTTTCTCCCGGCAATACTAAAAACCAAAATCAAATATCAAAATGCCTTATGCAAAATTAACTTTTTTTAATTTAGATGAAATCTATTTTTTATCCCTAAATTGTTTGTCAATTTATTCTTTAGTCTTTAAATGTTGAAAGTTTACCATTTAGTCCTTAAATTTTTATTTCTATAAACTATTTAGTCCCTGTTATGATATCTAACGGATGACGTAACGATTGTATTCTGACGTGTCACAATTAACTTGTCAATCGTATTGCCATGTCATGATAACACCTCATTTTAGAGAATAAAATTTTAAAAAATATCATTTTTTTTAAGTCTATTTTATGTAATTTTTTGAAATAATACCCAAATTATAGGTTACACCTGGTTGATTTATGTACAAGGTGCAACCTTTGATATGTGCACACAATGACCTTTTTTTTTAAATAGATTCATGATTTTTTTTTTAAATATTATTCCTCAAAATGATGTGACGCTGTGACATGAAAGTATGGTTAGTAAATTAACGATGACACATCAGTATTTAATGGGCAACATCTGAGGGATTAAATAATTAATAGAGGTAAAAATTCAATGATTAAATCATCTATTTCCAGAATTAAAGGACTAAATAGTAGGTTGGGGAATAATTTATGGGTAAAAAATAGATTTCCTCTTTAATTTATTAACATAAACAAACCAATATTAAACACGCCCTCCTCCCCCATATCCATCTGTCCCTGATCTGATCTAATGTGCACCTCCTCATGAATGGAATCTTCTTGTCTCGCTCTTCCCTTTTCTGACTTGTGGGCTTTTTTTTTCACTATTTCTAATGGGCTCCTTTATATCATAGAGTCCACCTTTTTTGGAAGAAAGGGCCTAATCTAAAACTTAAAAGAAGAGAAACTAAATTTTTTATGGGTCAGCCTTGGTCACTACCTTTTATTTTGCATGGTTTACTTGATAAGAAAATGAAAATGTAAACATTTTTTAATGATTTAAATTTCAAAATATTACTTCTTTTGAATTCTGTTATTTCAAATTAATTTTTATCATTTTGACTTGATAAATCTTACAGTAAATTTCTTCCTCCTCTGGTATTCTCATTTCTTCTTAACAAAATTTGATTCTTTTTCTTTTAATTATTTCTATTGGGACCACATATTTTCAATTTTCACCTAACTTCTTGTGCATTCAATTGAAGGTAATTTTTTCAAGAGTGTTAGTATTTTTTTTAACTTAAATTGTTTTTTTATTTAATCTCATTAGATTTGATTATAGCAAATTTAACTTCATGCAACTTGTTATCCAAGATAGCACATCTTAGATGAGGGAATTTTGCTATTGTTAGATGCTATAAAAATTGCTACTACTACCACTATAAAATTTAGTTTAATACAATTGGCAACCTAAGATAATAATTTTAGGTTTCTTATCCATCCCTACAAGTGTGTTATGTGGGGATGGAACACAGAAGGTCTTCTCGCATATTTAATTTACGTTGGCAATTGAATTTGTTACAACCCATAGGTTAATTTATTCTTTAATAATAATCATATCAACAAAAAATTTGACCATATAAGAATGTGTTTAAAAGGTTATTTAATTGTATTGTCATTTTAACTATCATTAATAATTAAAAATCATTTTGAGATTTTTTCATGAAAGATTAGGATGAAATCGATACAAGAATTATTTTCTGATAGTTTTTCTGCAAAAACATTTACAGGACGAAATTAAAAAAATAACCATACAAACAGATGAAAAAAACTAATTCTGCCAAGCCCAAAAATTATAGGTAAATAAAATTGTCTGTTTAAAACTAAAAAGAGGAGCGAACACATACAGAAGTTGAACCTTAAAACTACGTCTTTTATTTTTTTGGGCCAAACTTAAAACTACGTCGTTGATGGTTGCATTGTTATAATGTGATTGAAACTCCAACAAGTAAGAAAGTAGGAATAGATGATCCTCGTTCGGTGACTTGGACTCCGATATGGAAGCCACTCAAGACCCGACTTCGAACCCGAGTGGCATCGACGATTCAGAGCTCGAGCTCTACACCATTCCGAGTCATTCAAGTAAGCATTCTTCCTCTTCTTTCTCTATGCATTAGCTTCTCCTCTTTAAACCCTGATTTCATCATTTTAATCATTCCATACCTAAAACCCTAGCCCACCTGCTCATTCCCATATCTCTCTAAGTTTTTGTCTTAATCAATGAAAATAGACGAGGTTATAATCTAATTGAATCCCTTTTCATAGGGTGGTTTTTGTGGGATGAAATTCATGAAACGGAGAGAGCATCTTTGAAAGAGTTCTTCGATGGAACCTCTATATCTAGAACGCCGAAGATCTATAAAGAATATAGAGATTTCATCATTAATAAATACAGAGAAGAGCCGTCGAGGAGGCTTACATTCACCGAGGTGAGAAAATCGTTGGTGGGAGATGTTAGTTTGCTTAACAAGGTTTTTCTTTTCTTGGAGAAGTGGGGTTTGATAAATTATGGTGCGCCTTCGAGTGATAGCGGTGATAATTCGATTGCCGAGGATGATGAGAAGTGCAAGATTAAGATTGAGGAAGGAGCCCCGAATGGAATTCGGGTAGTGGCAATGCCTAATTCGTTGAAACCTATTTCGGTGCCTCGTAACCCCAAGGATAGTGGGAATGCGATTGCCTCTGGTTTCAAATCGCCTCCTTTAGCATCATTCTCGGATGTTTACGGCGATTCGAAGAGGCAGAAGCAGTTGACTTGTGGGGTTTGCAGTAATAAATGTGATTCTGTACACTACAAAAGTACCCAGGTAATTGCCATTTCAGTTATCAATTATCAATTTTTTAAAAATTATTTTTTGTGTCGTGTTTTATGGATGCAGCTATTATAGTTTACATAAGGTTGCACTGAATAATTTTTGTCATGGCATGCTTCATTCTCATCTTGTTGTTGTGCAGGTTGTGTACTTTTTTGGCTGCTGTAGCTGTAGTTATATTATTTTTGTTCTTTTATTCACCTTCAAGGTTCAAATCATTGTATAAAATAAGGTCTAACTAATCATCGTCATGTGTTGCCTGTTTCTTTAGTTCTAAATGCTTAACGTTGCAATTATAATGTTCTATTCCCCCTTTCAGAATTAATATGCTCAAGCTTAATGAGTATTACTGAGAGAATGACAAAGGTGTCAACACTTAGCTATAATTCTATAAATATGAATTAATATAGAAACCTTGGCCACTTGAGCTTTTTATCCCTGGTGGCTGGAATAGGGATTTGGGTAGAGAATAGAATTCCTAGGTTCAAGCTGAAGTAATGAATTCCTGATTCAGACATATAACATGTATGGTACGAGTCTTAGTAGTGTACCATAGGTTCAGGGACTCTGAACAACTCCAGAGTTAGGAAGAGCAAAAAAGAAAAGACAAATTAAGACTCATACCATATATAAGATACATGTGCAAATGTATGTATTTTATGTCTTAATCTATATCCTGTGTGATTAATGTCTCTCTCTCTCTGCAATTCTCAGACATATATAATGATCATTTTGTGAATAAATATTCTATTTTTAACTTGACAGGATGATTTCATTATTTGTGCTAAATGTTTTGAAAATGGGAAGTATGGGGAGAAAAGGTCTATGGATGATTTCAAATTAAATGAGCCCAGTGAAGATAGTGGCAAACATGAAGCTGTCTGGACGGAGGCAGAAATTCTGCTTCTCCTAGAATCTGTTTTGAAGCATGGGGATGACTGGGAACTTGTAGCACAAAATGTTCAAACCAAGACTAAACTCGATTGTATATCAAAACTCATTGAGCTGCCCTTTGGCGAGTTCATGTTGGGCTCTGCTCATAAAAATGGTCACAGTAACAGTGCTAATGGCGTTGTGAATAGTGCAAAGCAAGTTCAGTCATCTTCATCTGAACACCAAGGAACTTCCAAGACAGAAGATCAAATTCCTGAGCATAAAAATGAAACTGAGCAGAATGGAGATGTTGTGAAGGAAAGCCCTTTGAAAAGACAGCGTGTTGCTGGCCCTGCCCTTTCAGATTCTAGCAGTTCGCTAATGAAGCAGGTGAGAGATAATCTGGAACTTATATTCACATATCGTGCATTTGAAGTTTCCAAAATATGCTTGCACTTTTTCTGATTGGCAGAGAGCTTTTTATCATATTTGTGCACAGCAATGATTAAATGGTGTTTTTAATTAGGTGGGACTTATTTCTTCCATGGTCGACCCTCATATCACAGCTGCTGCAGCTGATGCAGCTGTTACAGCACTGTGTGATGAGAATTTGTGTCCGCGGGAGATATTTGATGTTGAAGAGGATTATGCTTCTGGTCCATCTTCCTTGAACAGTCTGAATGGTTATTCAGCAAGGTTATTTATTTAGTTAATTTATGAGTAAATTACACACACACACTCCTCCCCTCTTTTTCGGAAACCTTCACTTCCCTCCCTTGAAAAATTAAAAAACCTACAATTTCACCGGTTTTTACTAAAACACCCTTAATAGCATTATTAATTTTCTAAAATAATTATAATTTATTATAACAGTATTTTTTAAGAAATTATTATTTCACTATTATTTATTTTGAGTTAAGAATAATTTTTTAAATTTTTTAAAAACAATTTTTTATATTAGTTAAGTCAAATACATATCTAATAATATAAATAAACGTTAGAGTATTTTGGTCAAATTGGGTGAAATTGTAGGTTTTCTTATGAGAAGGGGAGTGTCATTTAAGGATTTTTTGGAGGAGGAGAATGTAATTTACTCTTCATTTATCCATTGCTTGATCCTTTAGATTTTGCTAAATGGTAACTTGCTAAGTTGATAACTTGTTATCTGTTTTAGAGTTCTTGCGGGTGAAGATTCAGATACAGAGAGGTCTACTCATTCAGGTACTTGTAATTATACCACAAAAATGATATTCTGATGTTCTTGTGACTGCATGATCAAAATTCAAAAGTCCAGCCGTTGATAATTTCTTTATTTCACCATGTTGTTTCTAGTCTCTACATGTTGAGTCCTTCAGTGCATACTTGAGTCAGAGTCCTTTCAACACGAGATGACGAGAGATGAATGGAATTGTTGTTCTTGTTCTGTGTTATGTTGCTATTCACTTGATAACATCATGTGAAGTTTCTGATATTTTCAGGAAATACTATTTAGTTGGTTATGTATTTTTTGGGTGCATGTCACCTTTAACCAGAACTTCCTTTTGCAGATATGCATGACAGATCTACAGAGAAAGATGGTATACCTTTGACGTTGCGAATAAGAGCTGCCATCGCAACTTCTCTTGGAGCAGCAGCTGCTCGTGCGAAGTTGCTGGCCGATCAGGAAGACAGAGAGATTGAACATTTAGTAGCTACTATAATTGAAGCCCAGGTAAGTTCATGCTTTTTTATGTCACCGAACTCATTGTGCTTGATTAGAAACTGTTTGATCATTTTAGGTATTAACAACTTGTTCTTTCTTGCTTATTTGGCAAATTAGACTGAGAAATTGCAACACAAAATTAAACATTTTGAAGAACTGGAGCTGTTGATGGAAAAGGAACATACTGAAATTGAAGAGCTAAAGAATTCTCTCTTAACTGAAAGGATTGACGTGTTAAAGAAGACATTTAGTGCTGGAGTTTCTAGGTGGAAAGATTATCCTTCTGTAAAATCTTAGACCACTTTGTATGTATATGGCTAGTTTAGGTTTTCTATGGTTTAGCGATTGGTTTGGACTTGCATTTTCCATCAGAGCCGATGAATATATAATTGTTGTATCCTACTTCCTACCAATACATGCAAAATAAGCCACTTTTAAAAGATTCTAAATCTTAATTTGAAACTTCACAAACCTTTTTGTTGGGGTAACCATCAACCACTCATGTTTAGGCTAAGTTGTTTTGCAGTATTAATATTATATTTCTCACGACTCTCCTTAAAATAATAATAACTAAATATAGCATATGCAATTTATATAATGTATCAATGAGGTCATGGATCATTGATTCATTGTACAAACAAAACAAGTTATTAGCATGTTA
Organism: Senna tora; assembly: GCA_014851425.1. Taxonomy (NCBI): domain Eukaryota; kingdom Viridiplantae; phylum Streptophyta; class Magnoliopsida; order Fabales; family Fabaceae; genus Senna; species Senna tora. The sequence continues at coordinate 1,178,331 of CM026263.1, read as the reverse complement.
ATTTATTTATATAATATATTCTTCTGCTGGCCTACATTGTTGATGAATTAACTTGAGCCAATCAACAGGCCAAGCTTATGCTATATTGTCCTAGTTAAAAGTTCCTTAACTAGGCTTGTACTTTAACTAATTAAAAAAAGAAAGAAAGAATGGCCACTACTAACCAATCATATAGTTGTAACAAGGAGGTTTAACACAATTGATATTTAGTTAGGTTCTCTAAATATCTAGCCATTGGTTTGATCTCTAATGGTGTGTATGGAGAAGAATTTTGCGGTCAGCATTAAAGCTCCTTCATGAAGTTGATGGTGTAAGGGAAATAATTATGATTGTTGACAGTGAATTCTCCGGACTAAAAAGAAGTGAATATAATTGCTTGACTATGCTAATGGCATTATTGGTTTTATTGGTTATTAGAAATATTTATGTTGATAGGTTGTATTATTTTACTTTTACCAATGGAGTCACCAATGTGATTCATTGAATTTTCTTTATTTCAAATTAGAGGGCTTATATAATATATAAAATAAGAATACTTAAAAAAAAAATTCTTGGTTACTTGATTTTCTTTCGGATAGAGATGGAAAGAGGTCATGCTCTCAGGATCAGGAGTATGACCCTTCTCTCTTTTATTGACAAGTGACAACACAAAAGTACAAGTTCAGCCAACAATATATATATTAGGTACACTTGAGAGTACATGATTTCTTCATAAGACACTAAAGTACACCTTCAAGTTCTAACATAGACACCGTATTCATAGAACACATAACAAGTTCAAAAAAAAAAAAAAACACAGCTTCTCCTTGAAAAGAAAGCTGCTTTATTTATGAACACACACCATTCATATTCAAAACTAATATACGGCTAAAATGCACATAATGCTATGACTTTTAGTCATGGACACATAATATTTATGAGTTTTGAAATTTTACAATCAATTCTTTTAACCTTTCAATTTCAAACACTCAATTCACTTATGTCAGTTTTTTGTTTATTTTTTTAATATTTTCTACTCATGTCAACATTTTTATTCAGATTAGTGAATGGTGTTTTAATAATTTTACTTATAGCTTTAAATAAAAATGCCAATGTGGCTTAAATGTGTTGAAAATATTACCAAAACACCCTTCACTAATATGAATAAAAATACTGACGTGATTGAAAAGTGGTACAAAATAGACAAAAACAAAAGAGTCGAGTGCTTGAAGTTGAAAGATTATAAAAATTGAGTGCAAGATTTTAAAACTCATAAGAGTTATATGCTACGGACAAAAACTCCGGGATGTTCTATGCATTTTAACTTTTATATATATATATATACACACACACATAACTTCAACCCAAGCAAATGCATAGCTTTCCCTGGGAACTAGTTGCACAGCTTGCGCTCATATACTTAGCCTGGAGTGCCTTCTTGCATTCAGTAACGCACTGAGGCAGTGTGCATGGGTTCATTGGGATCGCAATTGCACACTCCCCACTATGCACCCCTAACACCAACATACCCACTACTACTACCATTAACATCATTAACATCTTCTTCACCACTTTTCCTTCCATTTTCAAAACTATATATACTCTCAAACAAAAACAAACAAACACTATAATCTTAATTTCAATTTCCCACACTTGGAATATTAATGCAATGCAACCTCCTAACTTGTACACACTATTTATAGACAGAATTGAGGATCCATGTTGATGTCCTATTGGCTCAAAATCCCAAGAGAGGATCTTCATTAAATTAATGAAAAGTTTGAGATTGTGGAGATATATGTGTGTATATCCCACATTATCATATTCTTGAATGCTACTTCCACCAAAGGGGATGATTAATTAATAAATTAAATTACCTTTTCTCCAGATTTTGTGTAAGCCAACCAATGAGAAGACGATCTTAATTACAAGTAAGGACGATCCTAATGCTCTTCTGTTTTCCACGTGTTGTTTTTCCATTTCTGGTTTCATGCACCAAACTGAGCAACCAATATATAGAAGCGCTTAGCCTTCACAGTGTCACTTCCTCATTTGCATTTGGCTTATCTTTGCATAAATCACTAATGAATAGTTAATATTGTATGAACAAGATATGGAGGCAATTGATATCATATGACCCATTATTGGAATCTCTTAATTAAGTGGTATCTATTAATTAAAACACACACGCACACTACTATAAGAATGTAATATACCCTTGAAACACTTATTTTTTTATTTTGAATCAGGGTATTCATCAGAATGAGCTTAATAATAACTATTTTTTTTTCTCAGTATTATTGGGTTCATTGTTAAAAGTGACATTCCTAACAGATGATGTTCCATTCTCATTCCTCTATAATGAAAGGCAATAGCTAATTAAAGAGAATACAGTCATCATGAAACACTTATTGAATATGAAAGGAAAGAATTAAGTCATTGAAAGTATATAGAACGGTAATGTAGACGGAAGGGTAAGTACATGTCATTGTGAATCAACAGGCACGATATTAATTAGTGTATGATACTAAAGAAAAGTAGAAAGTAGAAACTATACAACGGAAGGGAAAAAGACACCAATTTAACTCATACGTTTGAAGAAGAAAAACATTGATATCGTTAGGTTATAGATAATTTAGAAAGACAAATTACTAACATTTTTATAGAACAAAGATTGGATTAATTTGCTTAATCAATAGTTAACTATACACATCATCAACTTTATTAAATATTTAAACGGTTGGTTAAAAGATTAAATTGATGACATTTTGATTTGTGAGAGATCAGATCAAATTAATAATATAAGAATATGTAAGAAACCAAATTAATAACATTTTGATATGTGAAGAACTAAATTGACAACATAAATCCGTGAGGGATTAAATTGATAAAAATCCTTTTGTGAGAGACCAAAATAACATTTTATTCAACATATACATATCCAACCAATACATATGGTAAGCCTGCCACTCTCAAAAGGTTCTAAATCTTAATTAAAAATTTCAGAAACCTTTTTGTTGGGTTAGCCATCAACCACTCCTGTTTAATTAGGCTAAGTTTTGTTGCAGTATATTAATATTATATTTCTCACGGCACTCCAAAAAATAATAATAAACAACAAAATATAGGATAGGCAATTTATAGAATGAATCAATGAGGTCATGGATCTGTTGAAACAAGTTATTCGGCAGACTAATTTATTATTATCATAATATATTATTCTTCTTGGTGGCCTACATTGATGAATTGACTTGAGCCAATCAACTCTCACTCCAAATTAAGAGAAAAAAAAAAAATTATAGCGTGAACCAGTAATTTATTAATAACTGAAATTATAATCAATTAACATTTTTTGTTAATAATTTTATCTATTAATTCAATTATAACAATTAATATCAAAATATTCTCGACAGAATCTTTAATGTGAGTCATAATTAATGTTAAAAATAATTTAATTAATGCAAATGTTATGTTTTTTCTAAAAAAAAAAGTTTAGGTGGGGTAAGCTCTAATATTTCATCAGTTAGAAAAGACCACTCAACCTCTTTAATTTACGGATGAATTTACATATCATCCACCAATAAAATCCTTATATTGATTATATATAATTCAAACTCTCATTTTTTTAATATAGTCCGGACATTAACCAGTTGTGCTGTTCTTCGCTGGCATGCAAATATTATGCTTAGCTAGGTCTGACTTTGAAAGGAATGAAAAGTTGAGCCATTTCTAATTGACCATCTCCAAAAGTGAGTCTAATTGCTTAACTATGCCAAATTAAGGTGTTTATGAATTATGATATATGATAAATGATTAATAATTAATGTTGATTGATTGTTATGAATTATTATGATATGAGAAATGATTATGTTGATCGATTGTATATTATCTTTATCTATGTGCAGTGACCAATGTGATTCATTGATTTTTCTTTATTCCAATTAATTTAGAGGACTTATATAATATATATATATATATATATATAAATTTAAAAAATATTTTGATAAATTTTATTAGTTAATGTATAAATGTGATTCATTGATTTTTCTTTCTCCTAAAATGCAAGAAGATTTCATTCCACAATATATAATATATAATTGCAAGATTCTCAAGCATATGACTAATGAAGTTGAAGCTGAGAACACATTAGACACAAAAAAAAAAAAAAAGGTACACTTTCAAGTTCTAACATAGACAACATAAAAACACAGTTTCTTTAATTTCTCCCTCAAAAGAAATTAAGGTTCCTTATTTACGAACAACACAAACACACACACCATAATATTTATATGATGGGAATTATATATTTATTTCAAGTTGAACCACCCAAGCAAATGCATAGCTTTCCCTGAGAAGTAGTTGAGCAGCTTGCACTCATATACTTAGCCTTCAGAGCCTTCTTGCATGCAGCAATACACTGAGGCAGCGTGCATGGATTCATTGGGATTGCAATTGCACTTTCCCCACTTTGCACCCCAAACACCAACATACCCATTACTACCATCATTAACATTAACACCATCTTCTTCACCACATTTCCTTCCATTATATGTTATTCACAAATAATATACTCTCAAATTAAACAAACAAACACTAATCTTAATTCTTCACACCTCTTGCAATGCAATATCCTATAACTTGTACACACTATTTATAGACGGAAATAATGAGGATCCGTATTGTTGATTGATTCACAAGAGAGGATCTGCATTAAATTAATGAAAATCTTAATATTAATTGTGGAGATATGTATGTATATGTGTGTATATATCCCAGGATCTATATTAAATTATTCTTGAATGCTTGTGGACTGTGGTACCTGATTCCACCAAAGGGAATGAATGACTAATTAATTACTTTTGTTTTTTTGGGTTTTATTTTGTTTAGACTAGGGTATCTACCGTCGACCACAGTTAGTCATTCAAAGGGTGGGACAACTGGCCCAAGAATTTAAAGATGCTCTATATCCAAGACTAGAGATCAAACTCTTGACACTTGATTAAGGATGGACAAATCACTTCTACTCAACCATACCCGAAGATTATTTTGGGTTTTGTGTAAGCCAACCAAATGAGAAGATGATCTTATTATAAGTAAGGATCTTAATGATGATATTCTGTTTTCCACGTGTTGTTTTTCCATTTCTGGTTTCATGCACCGAACTGAGCAACCAATATATAGAAGCGCTTAGCCTTCACAGTGTCACTTCCTCATTTGAATTTAGCTTAATTATCTTAATTAAATTTGTATTAATCACTAACTAATGTATAGTGAATATTGTATGAACAAGATATGGAGGCAATTGATATGAATCTCTTAATGGTTTTAAAATAGAGATGAATGATGGATCTAAATGATAAGCGAATTGATATCGTTTAAATAAGATTCTGAGTTCAAATGAATATAATTAGCTCATTAAAAAACTTTTCAATCATAATCAAATATGTGATATAGATTAAATCTGCATTAGTCGAGAGTAGCTAGCCTCAAAACCGAAAAACATCAACAAAATATATAAGAATGTAACACACATATATATTGAATATGGAAAGAAATTAAGAGAGGCACGATATTAGTGTATCTTCAACGGAAGGGGAAAAGACACCAATTAAACTCATACGTTTGAGAGTATGTGAAGGTTGATGTAAGAATGGTGTCACTTGTCAGGCCAGAAAAAAGGAGTGTGGTGTGGTGAGGTGTGCCATTTTATTATATGATATATCGCTAATAAATGATACATATGTGGGGAAAAAAAAGAAATACTATCAAGAGTATTGAAGAAATAATTAATTTTTTAATTACAAGTATTTAAAAAAATAAAAATAAAAAATGTAAAAAAGAGTGAGAGAGTAGATAATGAAAAAATATATATTAAGAGAATAAGATGTTAACAAAAGTTAATTAGTGGCTGTGGGGAAAACATGTCTAAGTCCTCAAATAATTGGAGTTGTTAACAAAGGAAATGATTGAGTGTTTAAGGGAAAGTGTGGTGATACTTGTAAAATTCTCTATGCTGCTGAGTCTTACATGAAGGATTTCAAGGACGCGGGCATGCTCATCAAGTGGATGGTGCTGAACATTGTTAATTCTGTGGCTGAAAACACGCATATTAGGTGGTTCCCTCTCCTACTCATTCTTAGATTAAAATCAATGTGGATGGGTCGTGTTTAGGTCTGTCCAAGAGCCGTGGTTACGTTGTGGTGGGGGGTTTTTAGAGATTCTTATGATAGTTGAAATCGTTCGGTTCGTGTTGTATTCGCAAAGAAAATGGGTGCTGATAGCTCTATTTTAGCTGAAATCTGGGCTATTATTCAAACAGGTCTTCAAATTGCTTGGGAGCTTGGCTTCAAGGAGATGATTGATTTAGAAACGGATTCTCTTGTTAAAGATGGAGTCACTGATTCCCACCCTTATGGTTTGATTTTCTCTGACATGAGGAGGATTGGGTAGTTAATTTCTTTCATGCTTTTAGGGAGGACAACCGTGTTATTAATGTTTCTAATTAATTTAGGCCATAGTTTTTTTTTTATATATAAAAATTTAGGCCATAGTTAATAGTTTGCCCTTTGGGATTAAGTTTTATGAGAGACCTCCAATTAATTTATATAGCCTAAATTGAAACAAATAGAATATTTTAAAGACCCAGACAACAATTTACTCTCAATAATAATAATATTAATATAAGTGTGTAAATTTAATTTTACAAACTAGTTTTAAAATTGTTTAAAAAATTCAAAGTTTGGAAAATAACCGCCTTTTTGTCTTTTTGGTATTTTATTTTTAACCATCTGAATAATAAGATGAAGGCTTTTTTTTTTGTTTGAAATGGAGGCTTAATGGATCTGAATTAACATGTCTTACGCATGCAAGGCCCATTTAGGTCCACATTGAAGTGGAGAAAAAAAAGAAGGAAAGGGTCTTGTCTTGTATGTGTCTGCGTTAGCGAGTAGCACATTGGAGACATGACCGTTCCCTCTCATACTCTGAAAAACGGAGGGAAAGTGAAAAAGGCAAATTTCCCAAAGCCTTCAATCGTTGGGAAAAAATGCTCATACGCCGCCTTAGGCTCGACTGTTCCGACGACGAAGATAATGCTGAATTGGCATCGTCGCCGCCGCCACGTCAGCTTGAAGGAAATGCTGATTTGCCCCCTCACACTGTCACTCGCCAACCTCCAAACCCTACCGAGCCTCTTGAAATCTCCGACGATGAGGAGTTCATCGACGTCTCCGATAATATCTCACCATCGTCTCCTCCGCGGCATCAGAATACCGGGCCTCAGGTGACTCCACCGTCTTCCCGCTCAATTTCCGGCGAGGGCCCAATCTGTCCTATTAGCGATTCTCTTCGACGTCTTGGGCTGAGCTTGAAGAGGGAATGGCTGGATGGTTGTATTCGTGAACTGGAGAGCTCTGTTCGTGGCTTCGCAGGGTTTGATGTTACTACAAAGGCGAAGCTTTGTTTTGAGCAATTTCTATGCTCTGATATGAACTACTGTGGTAGCGGCATTCTTCCTGCTAATGTGGATTCCATGCATCTCGTTGACCTCCCCGGTCCATATGTATTACAGGTGTGGTTTTGTCGTTTTAAAACGAAACCAATTGCTTATTTTTCACTTTGGATTACATTCGGCCACTATGTTAAATGATCTTATGTTTCCTTTCTATATTGCTGGTGTTATCTTGATGAAATCTAATTTATTTTAATGTAGACCGACATCAGAAAAAAGTATGCTGTCTTGCGTTTCAAATCATGCATATTCATTTAGCATCTTTTAAATTATATTTTTGTTGAAACGTACTAGTTATCGGATTGTAGTTTCAAGTAAGAAGCACTGTAAGTTTGATGCTTGAAGAAATGCTTAGGAATTTAAATGACTGCATGGACAATTTCTATCATGAGTATTTTTCAAGCTTACCTAGGGGAACCTCCTTTCTCAGAACTTCCATGGCATCCCTGGTGGCTGTGAACCAAATTATGTTCTTAAATATCAAATGATGGACAGTGGGGAAAGCATTCTTGTTAATATGGTTGGCTGCTTGCTAGAGAAAGCACTAATCACGATATGTATTTCCTGCTGATGGCTTTTTAATTCATTTGTGGAAACGGGAAACTTACATCCCATTGCATTTTTGTTATCATATTCGATTTGGCTTACTTTTTAATGCATTGGCAGGTTGATGAAATAATTAATATGAGTTGTCCTCTTCGAAGCAGATATCAACAAGCACCTCCCGGACATAAAAGGTGCCTAAAACTTTCTATGACTGATGGCATTCAGAGGGTCTATGGAATGGAATACAGGCCCATTCATTGTCTTGAAGTTTGTGCACCTGCTGGTTTAAAGGTTTCTTTCTCTGGTGCCACCACTTTTCTTAATTTGAGTACATAGACTTGTTGCACTGAAAAAGTTTTCCAAATTACCCTTGAGTGAGGCTGACTCATTGAGATTTTGAGATTGTTAAGGTTCATGGTGCAAACCATGTCAACATAATGCTTATTGTTTGTTTTCTCTATTAACTATCTAACAAGTGCTTTCGGATTAACACTTTTTATTTGTTTGAATTTAATTAAATGAAGCAGACAAATAATTATTGTTGTTGTTGTTGTAGTATATGTAAATCTGATGTTTCCAGTGTATGTTATCAGCTCAATTAGATCAGTTGCAGACTTGCGGTCCATTCTTAATTTCTTTCTTTTGTGACTTTCCCCTTGCTTTTTTAATTCCCTCTGCCATCTAGACACGCACAGGAGTTAATTACTTCTTTTTCCTTGATAGTAAGGGTGGCACTGAAGGAACTTCTTTATACTTGTAGGTTGCCATCTGCAATGTACATGTATGCCATGGACTTCTGATGCTGGTCCCTGAAACCATAGAAATCTTGGGTGGATTGGTTGAGCAGCTGGATGCAGCACATAAGCGACTTGTTGAAGAATTGAATAAGCCACCTAGGGGAAAAAGGTAGAATTCGTTGCATTGGAATATTTGGACTATGGCACATAACGGAAATTGATATCTGTTAAAATGAAGGTGGAGTGTCACATTTGACATCAGTGCAAGTGCAAACTTTCATGTTATATGCTTGCATAATGTTGTGTTTGGAGTTGATGAATGCTGGGGAATTATATAAAGGTGTTTATAAAATGTGGTTTTACCAAAATAGAAAGGTGTGCCTCAATATTTGCAGATCCATTACTGTTTTCGTCTAATCCATTTGTTTTGATGTTGGCAATTGTTAATTTCATATATAGGTTTGATTGGTGTTATGATTATGAAATTTTAAGGGTTTTCTCTTACCCAAATTTTCTTGTTGATTTTTGTTTTCGTTTTTCTGATGCAGAACTAAAAATGGAGTGCTTCCTCCTTTAGCAGCTAGAGCAACTCTTGCTGCATGGCCGTCAAGGGGAGTTGGTGAACTTGGACACAATAATTCCACAGTGCAAAGCACTGGTTCCCTTCAGGCAAACAATCGAGGTACATTGTTATATTACTGACAAATACATTTTTGTTTGCATGGATGAAGTTGTGTATCATTTTCTTATTTATTTTCCATGCCTTTATTAACTACAGATGTGCACCTGAACCTGTCTGGAACTAGTAACAGCTTAGCAGCAGAAGATACTTCACCCATTAGTGCTCAAAATGCTGCTACCAATTCAATACCTGGCATGGTTCCGATTGCTGAGGCCATGAATGTGGAGACGCGCAATAATTTTATGGCTAACCAATTTTCTTCTACTGTTGCAATGGCAGAGGAGATGGATATAAATACTGTTAACATAAATGGGGAAAATTCTGCAGGCAACCGATTTTCTCGTACGGTTTCAAATCTTGTGGAGGAACTTAGTGACTCGGTTCATATAATTAGGCAGGATTCTGTGGCTACTCATTGCTCTCCTATTGTTCAAAATACTGAGGAGACAAACAGGGAGAGAATTCCCTTAATGACAGAGAATGCACCTGTGAATGGATCCTCCTCTGGCGTTTCAAATATTGATGATGTCCATATGGTTGAGGCCACTGACCACCCACTCATGCTGTCTGGAGACCAAGAAATTCCTTTCACGTACTTAGCTAGTCTGTCTGCTAAATGGGCAGCAATGAAGGAGAAATCTCCTTTTGTTCAGGGAAAAATTAAGGTACAAACTATTTCTGTTTTTCCTTTGGTCATAGAGCCTTACCCCTTATGCATACCTCAGTATTGAAAATGCTCTACTTGACGCTCCAGGCGATATGGGTAGATGTATTTTTTTTTTCATTACCCTACCCCTGTTGAAAAGTTTTTGGAGTAGAATCCATGCTTGTCTCTTTTCTTCTTTAGATCAAGTTTCATATTGTTCAAGTATTAAAAATAAATTAATATATAAACTATATGACAAATCATCTACAAGTTTTTCTTCTTAGTATAATGCATTTCATAATACTACTACTAAACTATTCTTCCGCGTTTTTACTAATTCTACATTCTTAAATGAAAATTTCGTAGTGCTTTTTGACTGGTGTAAAGGGATTCCAGTATAAACAAAGGAAAACATATGAGCTTCAGGCTTACGTTGATGATGGTAGCCTCATTTCCGAGGTCATTATAGATCACAATGTGAGTCTGCTCTAATATCTTAACCTTTTATAATACCGACTTTATCTTCTTCATAGTAATGATTTGATATTTTATTTATGTTTTTAGATTGTCCAGAAAGGGATTGGTTATTCTCCAGAGGAGGTCACTGCTGCACTTTCTTCTAAAGACACGAAAACAGTTCAGGACATGAAGGAGACTATGCGTAAATTCCAATCATTTTTGGCAAACTTTGAGGTAATACTATCTAGTATTAAGATTTTCTTATTGCAGTTAGCTGATTCATGGGAATCAGCTTTAAATTAGTCATTAATTCTTCTTTATGTTCCTTTGTTCTTTTATTTTTGTATTTTCTAGGGAATAATGCTTGTGAAGTTAAATGGAAAGTCTTCTCTTCCTGTTGCCCTTGAGATGAGCCAAGGCTGTCCAGAATCTGATGCATGGTTACTTCTGAGAAGACTGAAGTCCCTTCTCCCAGCGCAAGTCCAAACACATGGTCCTCCAGATCCGATTGAATTATCCCCTTAATTTTCTGAATGCTTAGCGCTTCGGACAGAGTTGGGCTCAGAAAGTTTATACAAGTATATATATTATATGCCATGGAGTTCTCTCACATTTGCTAGGGCAAACCAAAACTATTCTCAGTATACTACCAAATCTGACCTATGAACGTGAGCAAGGCATTATATGTACAGTTGATGACTAACACGCTGAAGGTGATGCAGGTATTAGCCCCGTATCTTCTTGTCGTCACTCTTGGTTTTGCAGTTGGCATACTATATGGTAAGGGGGATTGAGTTATGGAAGATGTGAGATGTATAGTCTTATCTTGTCGTTCATGAGCACATGTAGGAACCGTAAATGTAAATGATTTCATCAATTTAATTGAACATTCTCTAGCCACTCTAGCTTCGCAGCTTTTTAGCTAATTAGATTTGTGGTTACTTAACACACCGATCCTGTCATCACCTCGTTAAAATAAAATACCCACTTGTGTAACATTATGATGCAATCACGTACTCTATAATTTAGCATGAAATAGGTTTTGCTATTGCATCCTAAAGACCAATTCCCGTTTTGTTGAGTAATCTTCACGTAATAGGAAATGGTAATTTGTAACTTAGCATGCACTAATTGGCCTTGAGGTTGGGTTTCATGATTGATTCTGGATACAGATATTTCTTTAAGCCGCTTACATGAAGGATCTTCTTGCTGATTGTATCTTTCTCTGAAGGCCCGGAGATTAGTAGCCACCTGTTCAACAACTCCAACATTTCAGGACAAAATGCCTTCCAATAGAATGTGGTCCTCACCCATGCTGGTTCTGTCAGGTATGAGTCTCCACGGCAGGCGCTATTCACAATTGCTTTTGCAGCTTCTGAGACGGATCTTATTGGCATCACACTGACTTGAACCTAATGCCATCAAATTATTCCAGTCATATATATGAAGTGAAGATTCAATATGCAATTGCCACCACAGAAAGTAAAACTCTAAAGCTAGCTTACATCTCTCATTTCCTGGTCAAGAATGATTCGGCCATCCTTGGATAGGAACTTTCCTTGGGTCATTTCTGACTCAATCAACCCTGGAGTTACTATTGTTATTCCTATGTCTTTTCCTAGTTCAGTTCTTAGAGACTCATATAGGTTAATAACTGCCGCCTTGCTTGCCTGAAGATATGGAAAAAAAAACCATAAATTGGTTTATGGTCAGTAATGAAAAGAGCTTCATAATCTATGCAAAGCTTGCTGATGAGAAGATTTCTTACATTGTAGAAGATCATTCTTGGCGCAGGCAACCATCCAGCTGAAGAAGTTATGCCTATGATCTTACCTCTGCTTTCTCTCAGGTGGGGAATAGCAAAGTATGTGCTATAAGCCGAACCCCAAAAGTTGATGTCCTGTTAAATACAGAGAATATCAAAGTCTCAAAGAACTGGATTTTACATGTAATGTTGATTATTTATTTATATGCTTTGCTTATTACCATTGCGGGTGCAAAATTAGTAACATCAGTGGAGTGTTCAAACAAGCAGACAGGAACTATTCCAGCATTGTTCACCAGATGATCCACTGCAAAATTTTGTGGTTTTTGTCATAAATAGAGATCATACCAATCCCAGAAACTTACAAGTCAAAGAAGAATTTGTGCTCACATCGTCCAAAGTGTTTCACTGTGGAATCAACGAACAGCTTACAGTCTTCAACTCTGGAAACGTCTGCTACAATGGTGATCACTTCAGGGGACCCCTCAGACATGGCTTTTTCGGCGACTTCTCTCAGTCTATTCTCTCTTCTAGCTACAAGAGCTAGACGTGAACCCCTCCTACCATACTCATATGCTAGATGCTTTTAAAACAGAAATAGAAAAAAGAAATTGTCACTTAGCGTAAATAATGAAGCTGAAGCTTTGAAACATTTGACCTTGGAAAGTGGAAGAACCTCGCCGATGCCTGAGGATGCGCCGGTGATCAGTACTACTTTTCCGGCGACATTCTCACTGAATATTGATCTTCTGATGTAGCTGAACAGCTTGAAGAAGATGTAGGGTGGCAAAAAGCAGAGCAAGAGAAGGAGGCCAACTGGAGGAACTAGAATGTTGAAAATCCAATGAATAGAATCCATGGCTTTATCTGAGGTTCAATGTCTTGGCTTGGAGAAGGCAAATAGGCAATGTTAAGAGTTTTGGGTAGATTGTGAGTGAGAAGAAAGGTCGTTGCTGAAAACGTTGTTTCTATGGCGGTCTGCAATTGCGTTGCATGGAAAGTATTCAACACGTAGCACTTGTGGGCAAGGTTACGTGGTGGTGCCAAATTAAACGGTTGCTTTAGTGTTGAAAAAGACACACGTTGCTTTCTACAGTTGCATTTATTTGAATTTTAGATTGGAGTGGTATTCCCTTAGTTTTGTCTCTTGCATAAATACAACAAAGTCTTGCTGTTCTATCTCAAACTCAAATTATATAACATGTTTCCAGAAAACCATCTAATATTAATACGACGTTTATGTTGTTGATCCATAGTGATAAAGATCCAACAAAGTTTCATTTTGATTGTTAACTATTTAATATAACTATCTTCTTTTATCCAGAACTTAGTATAGACTTTGTCGTTTAAAATAATAATAATAACAAAATAAGCACTCATAAAACATGCTTATAGCCCAAAAGAAGAACATAGTATTATTGCAAATGTTACTAGAAAAAGGATAGTGCTCAGATGAAAGAAATAGACTTGGAATAGGTCTCACATTAGATGAGATTCACATGTAAGACTTACTCCATCGATGAAAATACTACAAAATGAACATGAATCCCAAGTTTCATATGACGTTTCAAGTGGTACACTTTTATGCACTTCAGGCCCACTTACTCTGCCTTAAGCTCTGAAGTGTGTGATAAATGCAGATTTTGGTTGGTTCCAGAATTGTTGGAAGAGATCCTAAAGACAAGACGATGTGCGGAGTCGATGAATTGAGGAAAAAGAAGCTTCCAAGGGAACATCATCTTCACCCATGAAGGTTCTGTTACATACATATCTCCCCTGCACACTCCCTTCAATACTGCTTTTGCACATTCAACTGCTGTGCCCATTGGAACTATTCTCATACTACTCTGCTTCCACATTTATATATAATTGCAATTACTTGAGACAGAGAGTTATGAGACTTAACATAATTGTAATTTTCATGTGTAATATGAAAAAAAAAAAAAAAAACAAGACCAACCTCAATATCAAGAATGTCATGCATGCAGAGGTCTGTTTTGATCATCCCTGGAGTGACGATTGTTATGCCAATGGCCCAACCAACTTCTGTTCTCAGAGTCTCAAAGAAGCTTATCATTGCTGCCTTGCTTGCCTGAACTCACATTAATCCATTCATTCTACTAATCATTTAAAGTAAATTATGATTTTTTTTTAAACATATCTATTCTTCTATTAGAGTCAATCATGTTCGAGATACTATCTAACTTAAGTATTAAATTTTTTAATTTAATTCTTAAAAAATCCATTTCTAATCAATTTGATTGCTTTTGAGTAAATTTAATAATATTATCTTCAAGTGTATTTTAATTTTAGAGAAAACTTGTATATGGTTTTAAATTTAAAAAAATATAATGTAATTTCAGCATCTCGGGAAAAAGCTAATTTTAGTGGAACAATATATGAGAGTAAATGTTTTGAGCCTTACATTATAGAAACTGAGTGTTGGAAGAGGGTACCATCCACAAGCAGAAGCAATGACTACGATCTTGCCTTTCCTCTTTTTCAAATGAGGAATTGCAAATAGTGTGCCATAAACTGCTCCCCAGAAATTCACATCCTGAAAATTATATTCACACACTCACAAAGGTTTGAGAATTTTTTGCATTTTATATATGTTTCCTTTTGTTTTTAGTTGCTTACCATAACTGAACTTAGCATAGAAACATCGTGACAGTTCTCCACCGCCTTAACCATAGCAATTCCAGCATTGTTTACTAGATGATCCACTGAGTTGCATTACATCATCAATTCCCTCAATCACATATAATTTACAAAGAAATCAAGCATATATAATAATTTAACAAGGGCAATTAAGCAACACTACTTTACTTACAATGTCCAAAGTAATTAACAGTTTCATCAACAAAACGCTTACAATCTTCAACCTTAGACACATCGGCACCAATAATGATAACATGTGGGGAACCCAGAGATCTGGCCTTATCAGCAACTGCTACGAGTTTGTCCTTTTTAATATCAACCAGACTCAGAAAAGCTCCTTGCCTACCATACTCATAGGCAAGTTGCTTTTGATTGATTTTTGTAAAAAAGGAATAAGCAAAAATTAAGGATTAGATGAGACTATGAAATAAATAAAAGAAAATGAAACGTGGTTATAATTAATTACCTCGCCAATTCCTGAGGCAGAACCAGTGATTAGGACTACCTTTGTTGCGAGATTTTCAGGGCACATAAAGTTTTTTATAGAAAGGAGGATCTTGAAAATGAGTAAAGGTAGCATGAGAATGGGAATCACAAGAATTGTTGCTAGAGGCAACGCAATGTTGAGCAACTTGTTAATGAAACTCATTTTTTGTATGACTCACTTATGAGTGAGTTGTGATATATATTTAGTTGTCACATCTTAATAATTTATATGGTTTGTGTTCAGATAGGATGGTCCTCTACCTGCATAAATTTAATTGCATTTATTATTTTATTTTAAAAACTATTATTTTATTTTGTTAATTAAAAAGTAAAGACAAATAACAAGTTAGTGAGGCTCCATTAAAACTTTATGTAGGGATCTGTTAGGGGTTGCTTTAGGATAGGATGGTTAGGTGTTAGTTGTTTTAATGGATTTTAAAATTGGATGGGTGATGGTAGAGGTACTAGTATATAGTTTATCTTGGTCAAAATCTCAAATTGGTCCTTTATGTTTGCACGAAGTTTCATATTGATCCTTTATGTTTCAAAAAGTCCAAATTAATCCTTTATGTTTACAAGAAGTTCCAAATTGGTCCTTCCGTCCAAGTCCGTTTATTTTTTAAGTTAAGTGCTGACGTGGACACACTATCTCTCTTACATATCAATTGAAACTGACGTGGCACGCCACGTCATTGTCACATCATCATCCAATATCATATGTGATGACGTGGCAGTGACGTGGCGTTGACGTGGTGCTGACGTGGCATGACACGTCAGCTTAGATGGACACGTCAGCACTTAACTTAAAAAATTGACGAAAGTGGACAGAATGACCAATTTGGAACTTCTTGCAAACATAAAGGATCAATTTGTACTTTTTGAAACATAAAAGATCAATATAAAACTTCGTACAAACATAAAGGACCAATTTGGGTTTTGACCGTTTATCTTTTATGCTTTTGGCTGAAAAAAGCATAAAATTCTTTTTGTTCCAATTTCAAGTTATTGAGGCAAACACAGAACTACAGAAGCATATGTTCCAAGTTCTAAGCCGACTCTATATCGCTAATCACCTGCATGTTTGTCCCCGTACTCATAAATAAAAGTCAATACTATGATAAAAATATTTATTTAAAGTCATCAATTTACTTAAAATAAGTATTATTTTCACTTTAAATTAATATTTTATTAATTTTAATTATTTAAACATATTATTTGATACATAAAATTACGTAAAACATATATATTTATATATTTTTTAAATAAATACATATTAATTTTTTATTTTATATATTTTTGCGGGCGGCCCATTAAACAGACCAACTCGTTTAAGCCTATTTCTAAACGGGTTCATTTTTCTATACCCAAAGGCCAAGTCTGCCCATTTAGCGGGCACTTTGGACTGTCCTGCGGATCCAAGTCCATTTTGATAGTACTACTTGTTAAACTTTTTTTTTTCTATTGTCAAGAAGGGAAGTGGCTTCAATTTTCAAAAAAATTGTAATTTACCTGCAATATATAGTTTTTATCTTTTTTTTTTTCAAACAAGCATCTTCTTATTAGAGGCAATTATGTTCAACAGTTCAAGGCACTGTCGGACTTTAAATGTGGACAACTCTTTCAATAAAGATTCGAACCGAGTATATTATGTTATGAAGAATTAGTCCTTTTCAATAGACCCAACATGGTTGATATATAGTTTTTTGTCTTCAAGCACATAATTCATAAATTTAAAAATAATATAGTAAAAAATTAATGCTTTTATAATGTCTTCTTATTACAAATGTTAAAACTTAAAAAAATATACTAAAAATTAAGTTTAAGATTTATCTAAAATTATTTGTTTGGTCAAAATCATATACTCATAAGCACATTGTCCTTGAGTTTTATCTAATCTTATTTGAGTTAGTTGAGATCTTATAAAAATAAAGTTATCTTAGTATAAATTTTTTCATGCACAAGACTTTAAAGTTTAAACTCAAAATATTATTTAAGGGAAATAACATGCGTACCACTCCTTGATTGATTTTGGTTGATTTATTTAAGATTCTATTAGAAAAATGACAATTAAATAAAGTAAGAAATTCTAAATCAAATTTAATAGCTAACTTTTTTTTTGGTATAAAATTTAAATGACACTTTAATATCACAACAATAAGGTGGTTTCATAAAAAAAAAACAATAAGGTGGTATTTGGTAGGGGTAAGTGTTTCGTAAGAAGTGGAAGTAAGTAAAAAAAAGTGTGTTTGATATGTAAAGAACGGAAATAAAAGTAAAAGATAAAGTTATTTGGTATGTAAAAACACATTTTTATCTTTTTTTTGCCTCCACGTGAAAACAACATGATACTATCTAATTTTAAATGGAAAAATAGTCTCATTCGGCTCTACTTCTCTTTCTCTGTCCAACTTCCTTCTCACCTCATATGAAAGGATTATTCTCTCTAATCAGATAAGGTTCCATCCTCTTCCTTTTCCCTATTTTTTTTTATTTCTCATAGGTATTCTCTTATTAGAGGCAATCCTGTTCCAGTTAGCTGAGATCCCATAACGGGATAGAGCTCTCCTAGCAAAGATTTTTCCATACACAAGATTCAAACTCGAGACCTTGTTTAAGGGGAATGAAGTACCTACCAATCTAATCAACTACCAATTGGTTCCTTTCCCATTTCTTACCAAATACACTTTGGACATTCTTCCTTACAATTTGCCTGTTATTTATGCATACCAAACATGTTCCAAGTATTGAAAGTCATGCACGGAGTCACATTTGTATTTTTCATTAATTTTGTGGATGAAATTTTGGTGAAAGAAAAAATTATTGGTAATTAAAAATTTAAGAATATTGATAGAAAATAAAATTTAATAATACAATTAAAAGTAGGCTTATAATTTAATGGCATAAAAGGTACTTTGTGTGAGCAGAAACAAGGATTATGGGGCCTAAGAGTTGGGTGAGGTGGATCAAGCCCTTTTTTTACCTATATAATTTTGTTCCCCCTTCTCTTGAGTTCTGTCGTCTTGGGTGAAAAAAAGCATAAAATCGTACACTTCACCCATGATCCGCATTCCTTTTACTCTGTCTTAAGTTCTGAATTGTGTGATAAATGCAGATTCTGGTTGGTTCCACGAGTGTTGGAAGAGATCCTAAAGACAAGACGATGTGCGGAGTCGATGAGTTGAGGAAAAAGAAGCTTCCAAAGGAACATCATCTTCACCCATGAAGGTTCTGTTACATGCATATCTCCCCTGCGTACTCCCTTCACTACTGCTTTTGCACATTCAACTGCTGTACCCATTGGGAATGTTCTCAGCCTACACTGCTTCCACATATATATTTGAGACAGAGATGTTATGAGACTTAATGTAATTGTAATTTTCATGTGTAATATGAAAAACAAGACCAATTAACCTTGATATCACGAAGGCCATGCATGGCCAGGTCTGTTTTGATCACACCTGGAGTGACGATTGTTATGCCAATGGCCCAACCAACTTCTGTTCTCAATGTCTCAAAGAAGCTTATCACTGCTGCCTTGCTTGCCTGAACTCACAATCCATTCATTCTACTAATCATTTAAACTAAATTATAAAATGTTCTTTTCTTGTTTTTTACATGTATTCTCCTATATATTACCCGTGATATTGTAGAATTTGAGATGATCTAGAGTGAAATTTAACTGAAAGAATTTTTATTACACTCAAAATACAATTACAATTTTTACTAACACTCTCACTCACTTTCTGCACACTCTCACACACTACAAGAAAATTGACTTCTAGTGGCGACTCAAAAAAGTCGCCACTGAAAGTCGACCTTCAGTGGCGACCCCAAAAAGTCGTCACTGAAAGTCCACCTTCAGTGGCGACTCAAAAAGTCGTTATTGAAAGTCCATCTTCAGTGACGAAAAAAGTCACCATTGAAAGCCCACCTTCAGTGGCGACTCAAAAAAGTCGCCACTGAAAGTCCACCTTCAGTGGCGAAAAAAGTCACCACTAAAACCCTTAATTGACATAATAAATATATTAGAACGAAATTATATAACAAAATTGACATATGGCTCAATGATTGCTGTAGAAAATACTATGCATCATGTCCCACCTTCGAATCCGTCTATGCGCCAATTTTAAAAAATATAAGGTGGCAGGTGGCGGCGGCGAAGGTCTTCACCGACCGTTGGAGTTCTAGCAATTGCTTTCAGTGGCGACTAAAAGTCGCTACAAAAAGTGGTTTCGGTGGCAACTAAAAGTCGCTATCAAAGTGGTTTCAATGGCGACTACGAAAGTCGTCACTATAGGGCTTCAGTTGCGAAATTTTCAGTGACAACTTTTATATCGCCACTAAAACCCTTCCGTGGCGATTTTTGGATTTTCAGTGACAAAAAAATCACCACCGAAACCCTTAATTGTTGTAGTAATACTATTTCACTCAACTTAGTCCTCAACTTCTAATCTTCACTCTTCACACACTCACCTTCTCTCAACTTACGAGCACACACCTCACTTCTCAACACCCAACAGACTACACAAATACATATTTATAGGTGCATCAAGTCGGTTCTCACTCCACCGCCACACAATATTTTATTGTTGGTAAATTCTAGACCCAATCACCGTACTTTTCTAGAGTTGTTATGTTTCTAGATTTTTCTCTTTGATTATCATTTGCAGTTTGATCTATTACTTGCTGCCACCTTACTTTATTTAAATCATAATACTCTCCAAGATAAGGCGATGATTTCTAACAGATATAACAATAGAGAAGAGCCATAAACGCGAGAGTGAGCCTCACATTTGGACTCTTTTTTAAATATAAAAAAAAAAACAGGGATTCAAATCTTTTTTAAGATTTATTCCCGTGTCTATACTAATTCTCGAGGTAATCATAGTCAAAATACTATCTAACATTAAATATAAAAAAAAAACAGGGATTCAAATCTTTTGTTGGCCAAGTTGATGTGAGAGACTATTCTCTTTGTTAGATTTATGAAATATTTAATTTAAATCTTAAAAAATCCTTTACTAATCAATTTGACTGTTTAGTTAATTTAATTTATTTTTACTAAATGTAATATTATTATCTTTGAGGAGGATTTAATTTTAATTTCAGAGAAAACGTACATGTTTATAAAATTAAAAAAAATGATCATGTAATTTTAACATCTTTATTCACACAGGGAAAAAGCTAATATTTGTGGAGCAATGATAGTGAAGGTTTTGAGTCTCACATTATAGAAACTGAGTGTTGGAAGAGGGTACCATCCACAAGCGGAAGCAATGACTACGATCTTGCCTTTCCTCTTTTTCAAATGAGGAATTGCAAATAGCTAGTGTGCCATACACTGCTCCCCAGAAATTTACATCCTGTAAATTCACACAATATTATCAACGGCACAAGTTTTTAATAGAAAACCTATCAAAGAAATTTTCTTGCACAAATTATAAAGTCAAACAGATTCTATATGGATTATCAACTTTTATATTATACTCGGACACGCTTGATATAAATGTATAGATATAAAATATTGTAGAATAAAGTACTGTAAAATAAAGGAAACTAATATAGAAAAAAGTAAAGAGAGAGATAGAGAGAAAAATTATGAGAGAAAAATATGATAAAATAATGTTTAGTATGTATGAAATATGATATAAAATTTTTTTGAAAATCGTGAGATTACATGTAATGTACTGTTTGGGATTCATACCAAACGTGTCCGGGAGTTATCAGCAAGGTTAGAGAAATTTTTTGCATTTAATTCAATTTATCTTTTTCGTTGCTTACCATAGCTGACGTTACCACAGAAACATCGTGACAATTCTCCACCCTTTTAACCATAGCAGTTCCAGCATTGTTTACTAGGTGATCCACTGTGTTACATTTCATCAATTCCGTCAATCATTATTACAAACAAATTAGGCATAGTTTAAGGTTGTTAAGAAGAGTATGTAATTAAGCAACACTACTTTACTTACAATGTCCAAAGTAATTAACAGTTTCATCAACAAAACGCTTACAATCTTCAACCTTGGACACATCGGCACCAATAATGATAACATGTGGGGAACCCAGAGATTTGGCCTTTTCAGCAACTGCTACGAGTTTATCCTTTTTAATATCAACCAGACTCAAAAAAGCTCCTTGCCTACCATACTCATAAGCAAGTTGCTTTTGATTGATTTTGTAGAAAAGAATAAGCAAAAATTAAGGATTAGATGAGACTATGAAATAAATAAAAGAAGGCAGACAGAAAATGAAAGGTGGTTATAATTACCTCGCCAATTCCTGAGGCAGAACCAGTGATTATGACTACCTTTGTTTTGAGATTTTCAGGGCACATCAACTTTTTTATAGAAAGGAGGATCTTGAAAATGAGCAAAGGTAGCATCAGAATTGGAATCACAAGAATTGTTGCCAGAGGCAACGCAATGTTGAGGAACCTGTTGAGAGTGAAACTCATTTGTCTATCACTGACTTATGAGTTATGAGTAAGATGGGATACATATTCAACTCCGATCCAAGGCTTCAAACATGGGACTTGTTTGACAATAGACTATATACACAATTTGAAGCTGAAAGATATAAAAATTGACATTTTCGTCTTTGAAAGATTTGGCGTACCTAACTTGATCCCTGAAAGATTAGGCTGTTACACAATTTGGTCTTTCCGTTATACCCAGTTAAATGCACTTAACGGAATTGCTGACGTGGCACGTTAAATGTACACGTGACCCGTTAAGTGCTGATGTGGACTTGCTTACATGGCAGAAAACAATAGTATATACACAATTTTGTCTTTGAAAGATTCTCCTTTGGACAATTTGGTCCTTCTATATCTTTGAATTCATTTAAATTATTATGCTTTTCAACACAACACACAAAGCCAACAAACATATTGAGGATAAATTTGCTGTGAACTTAATCCTCTTTCACTCGAAACATAGGAGAAGACTACTTCTCTAATCCACTAAAATTATCATTGGTGTAAGAAGCATCCAAGAAATCAGAGAAGCATTAATGGTTCCCTTCTCTAGGTTTCCTCCCTATGTTCAATCTTTCAGCGAAAACGGGTTCCTAATTATAATATAATGCTTATATAGAAATTTTGCATTTGGCTTGAATTCTGTATTCTGTGTAGTATACTGTGTTATGTGTAGATGGAAATTTGGAATAAAGTGATAATGATCATGTATGTGTATATCTTCATACGTTTCACTTGAATTTTGTGTTCTGTGTAGTGTACTCAAATATTGTACAACGTAAGACCTTTAGAGACTAAATTGTATATCATATAAATCTTTTAGGGACAACTTTGTGTAGTATTTAAAATCTTTTAGGGACTATTTTGTACAATAACTTGTTTGTGCCATGTAAGCATGTCCTACTCAGCAACTAACGGCTCACATGTGCAATTAACGTGCTACATTAGCAAGTCCATTAGAGAATTTAACTGAATATGACAGAAGGATCAATTTGTTAAACGGTGCAATTTTTCAGAGACCAAATTGTATAGTTATAATCTTTCAGGGACCAAATTGTCAATTTTTAAATCTTTCAAGGACCAAATTGTCTATATACTCTATTTTTTAAAAGGACTAAACTTAGATAAAATTTGGTGATTGAATTTTATGTTGTGCATGGAAAGGAGGAAATTTTATCCCGTGCAATTTTATTCTTGTAATTTTCATGCAATTTGTTTTATTTGTGAAATAATAATAAGGATTCAAAATAATTGTGCCATGTATTTTTTTAAAACTGTTTTGAAATTCACATGTTAATTGTTAAGTGTACCCTTCTAATTATGTCATCAAAGTAATGTAATATGAATAATTATTGAAAGCAGATTACCAAATAGTTTGTGGGATTTTTGTAGTTGCGTTAATTTATTTATGATGGGCCTTTATTAGAGTGAGCCTATCGCTATTATTACTTCTTCTTCTTTTATAAGAGAAACCTATTATTACTTCACAAATAAAACAAAAATATTTATTTTAAAAAAATTGCATAAAAATTACAAAAAAAAATACACCAAATTCAATTTCAAATTAGTTGGAATTTATTTCCCGGCACTAACCATGTCAAGGATGTGTTTGGCATCACCTTATAACATCTTATCATTTTTTTTGTGATAAAGACATCTTAACATTTGTTAAAGTTTAACGGTTTTTATGTTAATTATATTAAGAATTTTTATGTTATTTAACGGTTTTTATGTTAATTATATTAAGAATTTTTGTTAAAATTTAGTATAAATTTGATTGTATTTTTCATTATGTTAAAAATAAATTATAATTAATTTTTAAAACGTTTATTTTAAAAATAATAAGTTAAGAAATAAGTTTAACTTTTTAAAATAAAAATATACAATTTTATGTTAGTCGTTAATTAATTATTCCTGAAATAATGCAAGTGATGATAGATCTGATCTATTATTAATTGTACAATTAAAACCTTAATGGAGGTAGTTGAAGAAGTGACAAGTGACAACTATCTCAAACCAAAATGATGGCCACGGCTCATTGTATTTTGGCTTATACGATTGGAATGAGAATGGATCTTATGCTTCAGTATAAAAAATTAAAGAGAGAGATTGACACATAAATAGATTTTACACACAAATAAGATTCACACGTGAGACCCACTTATGTTATTCTTTTTTCTTACTTTTTTTTTATACTAAACAACATAAAATCCATTCTCCAGAATAAATTTCTTAAGAATATAGCTAATCTTGATGTGTAGTTTGTTGCTGTATCTTTTCAATGCTTTCTCCTCCAGTGGACCTTGCATCGTATCTGTGGCTTTATTTATGCAATTCATTATTTATGAAAATAAAGGTGAAAATTTTAAATTGAACATTTATATTTAATTCAAATTTTATATTGATCTTTTATATTTAAAAAAGTTTAAATTAGTCATTTATGTTTGCAAGAAGTTTTAAATTGGTCATTCTGTCCAATTCCGTTTATTTTTTCCGTTAAGTGATGACGTGGCCTACTGAGATATCACACTCTTTCTCCTACGTATATTGCTTAGCTGACGTGACTTAAGTTACCCTAAAACTAAGGACTAAAATGAACCAAAGTAATTTTTTACAAATAAAAAATATAATTTCTCCTTTCCCATGTTCTTCTTCCTCACAATCCAATCCAATCCAATCATCCCATCTAATTCATCCATGTGTGCACAAAATTTTGAACAAAGTTCGGTTGACTGAAAGATTAAAGTGTATAGCATTTAGATTTTTTAGGGATTATTAAACCGTTAATAAATATATCTTTTAGGGATCAATTTGTATAAGGTATGAATCTTTCAAAGAACAATTTATATAACATGTGAATCTTTTGATCATGTCTTACATAAAAGGTCTAGTGGCATATACAGTTAACTCACGCCATCACGTTCGTTAATGGCGTTTCCAAAGAAATGACAGAGGGACTAATGTATGTGTTTAATGTTTGGATCTTTTGAAATCAGTTTGTATAATTACAATCTTTTAAAAACTAAAGCGTAAACGAGTGAATGTTGAAGGAAAGGAACTAAAATGACAATAAAAAAAGAGTAAATTGCACTGCCCTCTCCTGAGAGATGCTGAAATTACACTGCCCTCTCTTCTAATTTAAAAAATTACACTGTCCTCCCATGAGAGATAAAAAATCATTACACTTTAATCCAAAATTCTATTTCTCAATTAAAACATTGTCTAAAAAATTAGCATTTTTCAACTTCCCATACAACTTAATTTTATGACCAAATTACCCTCTCCTTAACAGCTGAATCCATAACAGGAGACCCAAATCCCACCAATCTCCATAGCTTTCCATGTGAGTATAAGGACATTGTGAGGCAGGGATTAACAGAAGAATAGATGCTTCCTCACTGCTATTACAATTCCAACCTCTCTCCGCCTACTGCGAGTATAGAGTCCATGTCCACTTCTTTTCTTGTTTGACTAAACACGACTGGCCATAAGTCAACACTCAAAGGTTTATGATGAATCATATTTTTGTTACAAAATTTTGAAACTTAATTACCTAGGTTATTAACAATATCATGTTATAAATTCTACAAATAGATATATACCTTGTCACTGTCTTCCATTTCATATGTTCGTAAAGGTAGAGCATGCACTTTCAACAAGAAGTAAATTTCAATAGGAAGCCAATCCCAACTTTTTGTGCATTCAAACCTAATTGTATCAACAACAAAACAAATTGATGGCGTTCTCATGCTCAACCGCAGTGTGATACTGTTATAGAAACTAAAGCAAAAATCCAGTTCTCCGTAAATCACTTTTACTGTTAAAGAGAGGGTAATTTGGTCATGAAATTAAGTTGTATTGAAAATTGAAGAATGCTGATTTTTTAGACAATATTTTAATTGAAAAATAAAATTTTGGATCAAAGTGTAATGATTTTTTATCTCTTAAGAAAGGACAGTGTAATTTCAGCATCTCTCAAAGGAGGACAGTGTAATTTACTCTAAAAAAAACTAAAGATTATTTATAAATAAATAAATTATCCGTAGTTATAGTCCGGTCCTGTAATGTCATTAAAGTCTCGACAACTCAGTGTCAGTGGTGGCCGGTGGGTGGTTGCTATTCAAAAAGTTTTTAAATTGCCTTTAAAATTATAGTGTTGCATTTATTGATGCCAATTGGGAAGATTCAGCGAAAAAAATCTTCGCAATTTGGTTAACGTTGTAGCCATATGAAACGTAGTTTTGAATCTTCACTTGGAATATATATATATATATATATATATATATATATCTAATTGTTTAGATATTTAAATTTTCTCCTTACCTTTGTTTTCTTATTTATCATTAATCAAATCATTTTCTGGAGCTATTTTTAATTTGCATTAGAATATACATGCAAATTTGATATCTAACCCTAATATATCTTTCACTAGTTGAGCTTATTTTTGGCTTACAAATTAAATTTACAACTCAATTTAGTCTTTAAGATAGAAATGTCAAATTTAATTAATTCTAAAAAATATAATTTTTTTAATTTAATTTCTGAAAATTTTTATAATTAATATGTCGTCTGACATAAAATTTGTTAGGAACTAAATAAATTGACAAAGATTACATTATTTTATGGACTAAGTTTGATGTTTTTTTATATTTTAAAGAATAAATTAAGATAAATTGTATCATTTAAAGATTAAATATGATATTTTTATCAATGGAAAACTATATTAAAACAAATTGTGTGACTAAAATGATTGAAGTTTAAGTGTCCTGATGCGCATGTCCTTGTTGCATTATTTCAGTTTGCAATTGCATTAAAGAGTTAAACTTTGGAAAAGAGAGTATATATATATATTTGATAGAAAAAGAGAGGATATATATTGAATTGAAATTTTGAATGGAACTAACTTCCTGGCCAATTTCAGAAGAGGCTCCAGTGATCTATTTATAGGATATAGAAGTCCAATAATATATATATATATATATATATCCTTCTATTAATTTAGTGTATTTTTTAAATATTAATATAGATTCACCTTAAATAAACTAGAGGTTAAATTTGTATTAATATTAATAATAAAAGACAATTAACTAATAAAAAATACCAAATTTTCAGTACTCTAATGATATTAAACATCTTTTATATGTATTCAAGTTTTCAGTTTCAGTAACTTATTTTTTCACCTAAATAAATCTGTGAGTTGTTCATTATTATTAAATTAGGAGATTTATTTATAGTAAGTTGGGCACAAGACTAGTTAACTTAAAAGTAAACCATAGGTTTTAAACATGAGATCATAAAATACAAATAGCAGTGGAACCAAATATGGGCCTTTTAATTTGAAATTAAAAAAGAATATGAACTATTATTGATGGAATATGAGATAATAAAACTGGTGAGATGGTTCTTAATTATGTTTCTTTGTAGTGTGAGGTGGTGGCATCTTCACAATCTTTAAGAGACACCAATCGACGAGAGCAGGGAAATACCATTTGGCCCACAATCCAATTCTGGCCCAAGAAGGTTCAATTAGATACAAGTCCCCTCTACAAGCACTCTTAATAATGGCCTTTGCACACATTTCTCTTGACTCAACTGGAATCCTAATATTTGTTTGGATCTACCAAAAACAAAAACAACATTTCTAAATATTACACACATATACTAAAAGAATTGAATTGCTTAAATAAGGTAAAGGGCAGTGATTAAATATACCTCTGATTGTGTTAACATTTTATGTGACATTTCTGACTCGATAATTCCAGGTGCCACTATAGTGATCCCAATATCTTCACCCAATTCAACCCTCAACGTCTCAAAGAACATTGTCATTGCTGCTTTGCTTGCCTGAAATCACATTCAAAACCACAAAATTTAATCAACTCTAATTTTTTTATTATTATTCAACATCATACCTAGGAATATTAATTCTTTCAATAAAAGTTTTATATATATATATATATATATATCTCACTTGGTAGAAGCTCATTTTTGGAGCTGGGTACCATGCTGCGGTTGAAGATATTACAACTATCTTTCCTCTACTTTTTCTCAAGTGGGGAATTGCAAAATGTGTAGCATACACTGAACCCCAGAAATTTATGTCCTACAAATTCATTTTAATTCAATGCACAAATTAATATAATTAATTTCAGAAGAAATTAATAAGAAATATTATATAACTATATACATACCATGATTGGAGCCAAATCAGATAAATTTGTGGAATATTCTTCAAACAATTTGGCTTGATTAGTGCCAGCATTGTTCACCAAATGATCCACTGTTGAATAATAAGTAATTAAATCATGATTAGTTCTTGTTTGATGCACTAATAACATGCATCATTATCTTTCTAATCAGCAACAATATATAATATTAAAATTATAATGCAAAAAAATTATATTAAAGAAATATATAGTTACATACGTTGGCCAAAATGGTTAATAGTGTGTTGAATGAAACGGTGAGAGTGTTGAATATTGGAAACATCAGAAGGAATGATAATAGCATCTGGTGCGCCAAGGCGTAGAGCTTCCTGTAGGACCGCACGTAGACGATCTTCCCTCCTGGCTACAAGAGCTAAACGGGCCCCTCTTCTAGCATACTCGTAGGCCAAAGCCTTCACTTTCAGCATTAATGGAAAGAATGGAATATATAATTTATTACATCATTAATAATCGGCTTACCAAAAGGGTTTATAAATTATATATGAGTATTTTGGTTTTATAAATCTTTTATACTTTACCAGTGTTTTCAAAAAAAAATAAAATTAGGTGGGTAATATGTTATTTCAATATAATTTAGAGAGGTAAAGTGCAGTTTTCCTTTTTATATTTGAAGCCAAAATATAAAAGTTTTTTTTTTTTGATGGAAGCCAAAATATAAAAGTTATTTCTGTATTTACCTTTTAATTTTAAAAGTTAATTCACTTTTTAAATATTTTTTATTTTATGTTGCATTATTTGTTAATATCTTTACTAACAAATATCGGTACAATGATAAAAAAAATTTCTTCAATTTTACAATTTATTATTTACATAGAGAAGTACTTGGATACAAATCTTAGACTTGAATACATTCTTTAATTTTATATCACGTACCCTGGTATATAATACAATTTCAATTTAGTCTTCTCATTTTGTAAATTGATCATATCTTATATTTTTGTTACATATAATTGAATCAAAATGTAGTACTAAATTGAATGATTTCTTCAATGAGATTCAACATCTAATTCAACTAGCTATTAGAATTCTGTATATAAATAATAAGATTGAATCACTTCACAAAATGGAATTTTAAAATCAATCAAGGAAGTCAAATTAAAAGTTTTATAAAAATTAAAGGAACTAGAAGTGTATTTCTACGTCGACGAAATGCTGAACAAAAAGTTTAGAGGACGAAAAATAGAAACTAAACAAAACCTCGCCAATTCCAGAAGAGGCTCCGGTGATGAGCACAACTTTTCCGGCGACGGATTCATAGCGATCGCATGTTTTGAGGAGCTGAGAATATAAAAATTTGAAGAGATAAAAGGGAGGCACAACCATAATTAACAGAATAAACACTAATGGAAGAAGTGTCATATTCAAGAAATCATGTATCAAACCACTCCCATCCATGCT
Organism: Senna tora; assembly: GCA_014851425.1. Classification (NCBI taxonomy): domain Eukaryota; kingdom Viridiplantae; phylum Streptophyta; class Magnoliopsida; order Fabales; family Fabaceae; genus Senna; species Senna tora. The sequence goes on along the minus strand of CM026263.1, from coordinate 1,148,757 downwards.
TATTTTTTTTACTCAAACCCACACTCACGAATTTCCTTCCTTTCTCTCTATCTCTATTGCTATGACTAATATTGTATCAATGTGTTTATATATATATACGATTCAAAATGAGAAATAAATGTAGAATAATTAATAGATTTCTTTATTGTGCTGGTCGGCAACGAAGATAGGTTTTTGTGGGAATTATAGTGTGTGTTTGATGAAAGAGTCACGGACACACAAACATATAGCTCACACTAAATAAATGAAAGGCAACTACCCTATCTACCCAGTACCGGCCGTGACAACATCAATCATCTACCTACGTCAAAATGTCTCCCAATTTAAATATAATATAATCAACTTAGATCGATATCTTTTTTATGCAATTACACTCCAAAAATTTTTAATAATAATTTTTTTAATAGTAGCTGGCATTAATAATTATAAACGAATTAGAGCTAAATTGTTATAAATATATTGACAATAACTCATCATGAATAGATTACACTACAAAAAAAATTATTTTTAGCGACGGTTAGCTTAACCGTCGTTAAAGTTACCGTCGGAACAAATTCTAGCGGCGCTTCACACAAGCGTCGGCACTAACCGTCGCTAAATTTTGCTCTAAATAGACTCTTTGTTATTTTATATCTGACGACGGTTTTGACCGTCGTTACATTAACAATGATTTTTGTGTGAAATTTGGCAACGGTTGCAACCGTCGCTAAATCATTTTTTTTTAACATTTACTTCATTTTATTGGTACTTTTAATTTCTTAAAAAATAATAAATACTTATTTAACTAAAATAATTTCATTTGTAATGGTTAAAAAAAATAATTTTATTTGTATTTAAGATGTACATTTTACAACCAAAACATATCCATAATCACCAAGTCAACACTCAACAATTATTAGTATTCAAAAGTTTTACAACCAAAACATATCTATAATGACTAAATATGAAGCTTCTAATTCTTGAAATTTCTCTGAAACTCTCTCCTGCAAATTTAAACATATAACTAAGTTAAAACCCATAATTATCAATTAATAAATATGCCAACCTTAAAATTTCAATAAGTGGTCTAAAAAAAATTCAGCAAGAGAAAAAACAATGACAAAACCATTGCTGCCAGCAAGAGAATAAACAATGACAAAAAATTCAACAAGCTAAGTAAAGTCATACAGTAATATATACAAATTCGAATGGCACAAGACATACATGTTGAGTGACATGAATGGAGAAGAATAAAGTGCTCAAGCTCCACCATTGTTGCGAGCAGCAGGAGGGATTGGTCCCGGTGTAAACCCAACCATGTGAACTAATGCAAGATCAACTTAACATATCAGCCGAACAAAGAAAGTAACAACTAACAAATAAACTTAACTGGACAAAGATACAAAAGAACAAAGCTCCAAACTTTCATATTCTCAGCAGTAGAATTACTAAAGTTAGCATTAAGTGCATACTATGCTATAAAACCTAGCTTCTTTATTTGTTTCCAACGATCGAAAAACACATAAAACAAATAATTAGCATCTAGCTATTTCTCACAACAAAACAATTCATTCAAAGAGCCATTACATGCGCTCTAAATATAACAAATGAAATGACTCCTTACTTGAATCTTGTGACACTTGGACCCACTTTTATCACCTCCCCCACAAACTCGTATCTAAATTCCACCCAATCAATAAGTATTGTAATTAGTTTGTGGAGCAGCAGATAAAAATATATATATTAAGGGGAAGGAACTTACAAATTGAAATGTTTAATTAATTTAGGTAATTAAAGAAAATAAGTTAGGTACCTAGGAACCATGGGATAGATGCTAAGACATAATTCATTCCTGAGCAAATGAAAGTAGCCATGTCAAATCCCACAATACAATATATATATATATATATATATGGTAATATCACCATCACCATTTAGCCTGCATAATATATATTCAAGAAGCATTAAGCCTATAGCTAGTTGTATATATATGTTGTTGATATGGTAATTAATTAAAAAGATAAATACACTTTCTGGAGAAGTGAATTAACAATAGAAGTGAAGTTAAGAATAGATATTACAAATGCTAGCTATTTCTTCCAAACCAATCTCTAACGTAAGTTTGATCTATCATTCTTTAAAAAAGAAGGTGAAAAAAGCATTTCATCATTCATCAAGAGCATGATTAAGAAGTGCACGGCCCATAGCTTCGCAATTTCAGGGAAGAGTGACCCCATCTGCCTAATTATGCTCTGCTGACTGATCAAATCAACTTTTTTTAAAAAATAAAAATGCTTTTCTGGAATTTCTCGTGAGAGTAGTAGTTAACTAGTTATGCTTTACTAAAGTTTCTTTTAAAAGATAGAGTTTTGTTAACATGTGTTAAATGCATTATTTATAGTTTTTTTTAGCTAATTAGAGAAACTACAAAACTATTCATGTTCACTTTTCACTAATTATAAAAAAATTAATTATCTCTCAATAGTTAATAACAAAGAAAAACTTTAACAAGTACTCCAAGGCATTTATTAGATAAACCTGAGATATTAATTAGCTGTATAAATTTACGACCTTTTTAGCCATGTTAGCATGACTGAAATTTAAGAAAATTAATGATAGGGTTGGGTTTGTCATTATCAAACTATTTCTTCAACAAAGAGGGGAGAGCCTTAGCTTTCAGGAAAGGAAAAAGAAAAATCACCCTCCCGTGTCATACAATTTAATGCCCAAAAATAGTGAGAAACTCTTCTGAACATTCCACACAATGAAATGTCCAAGAATGATATAGCTAATTAACAATTATACACGTAGATAGAACTACTATGACAACAAAGATCAGATACTATACCAGAGACATAATTAAATATCAGAATATTAATAGATTCCTGAAATTGTTTACACATGCACGCTCAGATTCTACTTGTGCAATGAACGATTAACGAGATTACCTAAGGAATACTGGAAAGAGATGTTGTATTGTCCAAGAAGCTACCTCTTCTCCCTGCGGAGGCACAAATTGTGTATCTATCAGTAATTCAGTACCATGTTATCCAATCTTGAAAGGAAAGATCTATTGTTAATTCAACCTTTACTTTTGCAGCTCAGTAATTCAAGCCCCAAAGTCCAAAGACATATCAGACCCATTATTTTCCTCTGTTTAAAATAAATACAAACATAAGAGGATAAATAAGGGGATAATAAAAATCAAACAAACAAACAAAGGCCAAATTGAGGTGCTAAGAAGACAAATTAAAATAACCAATCAAGTAGAATAACCAAACAAATATATTCATTGAATTTGGATTTGCACAGCGTATTTACCTCAGTGGCTGAAATTATCCATCTTGATCTCTATCAAACACTTTAAAAGCTTCTTTAAGCTCCTCAAACAGATTTTCCTATATATAATGAAGCCTAAACATGATCATCATTCATCAATCACAGCAAATTAAAACCATGAAAGCAGTAGTCATAGGCAGCATTGGTAAAATGTAATTCTAGAAGAAATTAGGTGCAGCAAAAGAGCATACCGTCAAGTCCTTGTCAATGAGGTTAAAAGCACACTGTAAGATTCTCATCATTTTAAAACAAGTTTTACAGCACATAAACACAGAAGCGTATGATTTGGATGTCCATTTATTCAAACATTAACAAAGGAGAAGCCTTGTTGCCGCAGCCATGGATAGATGCAGTTGGAGCTTCTCTTTCAAATAATAGGAAAGAGAGTCTAACTTGATACAAACATGGCAAGCTACGAACCAGCTCTTCCCTATTAACTTGCTCCAAGCATATGGTACAGCTTAGTTCATCTTCTGTACCCTTTATATTTCCCTCTGTTCCTCCATTTTCTTGTTTAATTTGTGCCTCAACCATATAAGCAAATGAAGGCAAGTGTGTTTTTATCATTTTAGTTGTTAAGTTTGGTTCGAGCTAAATTTCCAACAAATAAACATCAGAAAAATACACCTAAATACTTCCTCAACAAGCATATTCTGCAAGGATCTGAACCAAAACAGGAATCTACTTTCAATAGTTCCGATGATCATTCGTGTAAAAAAGATTATTCAAAAGAACAGTAATATAAAACTTGAAACCAAATAGTAAGAGAAAACTGGAAAATCACAAGAATTAATCCAGGGCAGGCAAAGCGCACGAATTCGATATCATCAAAGCTCTAGGAGAAGCAAAATAAAAACTGGAGATGAGACTAAACAAGGCTAAAACACAGAGCAAACAAACAAAATCGAAGGCATCAGATGGATCGAAGAGTAATTACAAAAGTCGAAGGCATCAGATGACGAGAATAGCGAAAGAGACTGAGAGTGAGAGAAGAAACAAACGTACTAAGCTTCAATGTCACTCTACCAAACCGTCGGCCACCGTCTTCCTTCCAAGAGCTCGTCGTGCTTCCAAAGGTTTTGATTCGGTGAGATGAAATTAGCTCCAGATGGATATTCTATTTTTTTTATTTTTCCTTGAATCTATCGACGTCTTAGATAACCGTCGTTAGATGACGGACGTTAAAATTAGGATTTTTTGTAGTGTTAAAAATCAAATTATTATTAATATTGACAAATAACTTATCAGTTATTTACAATGTTATTTATTAACGTTAAAAATAATTTGATCCCTAATTTATTCATGATAAGTCCTTATTATATTAGTGTAAGATCCTATTAAAAAATTATTATTACTTTAGAAATAAAACATTAAGAAAGAATTATATAAGAATTGTAAAGAAACGAATTATATCATATCCAACTTCAAACATAACCTTGTATTCTCTAGTAATATATCAATATTATTTTATATACTAAATGATTTACGCTAGTTTCTTTAAATCAAATTTGTTAAATTTCATATACAATATAATAAAAAGAATTAAAAAAATAATAATAATCTAATAAAATGAAGTGGACTAAATTGATTTGAATGTGGTCATCATCTATACCACAAAAATTGTTCTAAAAAAAAATCTTAATCCCACAAAAATATTTTGATTCAGATGCGAAATTGAAAGCTCAAAATTTAATTTAAATTCAGGTTTTGAAAGATGACGGGACAGGAGAATGGATTCTATGCTGCCCAATATAGAAAAGTAAAGAGAAAGAGTGACACATAAGTGAATTTCACATATGGGACTCACTATGTGTAAGATCTACTTATGTGTTACTCTCTCTTCTTACTTTTTTATGCTGGACAACATAGGATCCAATCTCGACGGTACAAGAGTTGGTAATTAACGAGGTGACCCACAAGGGAATAAATATTATTGGACTACTAATTCCTCACCAAACCCCTCATTCATTCATACCTAGATCTCTACAGTTTAATTTCTTTTATTTGCAGCCTGAGCTGGCTTCTTCACCATCATATAGTGGGAAGACCACTCCACAAGAGCTGGAAAAAACATGTTCAACCACACAAATATTCTGACCCAAGAAGGTTCTATCAGATACAAGTCTCCACGACAAGTGCTGTTTAATATGGCCTTTGCACAACTTTCTGTGGATTCAATTGGCACTGTCTTAGCCTGAACCTGTCAAAGCCAATACATAGAATGATTAAGTTCCACTTACTTAATATTCCCCAAAACTTACTATAATTTTGTTGGATTGGTACCTACCTCTGATAGGAACTCATCTGATATAATTTCAGACTTAACAACTCCTGGTGTCACTATGGTTATTCCAATTTCTGAACCCAATTCTGTCCTCAACGTTTCAAACCACTTTATTATTGCTGCTTTACTTGCCTGAAATTCTGACACTCCTCAGTATAATATATATATATAAGCAACCTCTTTAACCACACATTTATTATATAAAATGTATATTAAAGTCCATAAATTATATTTATTTTTTTGTTAATATGATCTCTAAACTTTGTTTGTTACATTGTTAGTTACCTCTCAACATTTTGCAATTTGCAAATAATTTTGTCATCCACCTAACTATATATCTAAATAGTTAGTAATAGATACAAATTAAACTATGTGGCATCCAATGTTAATTGTGAGCTTTTGATGTCAAAAAATATATATATATCAATTATTTAATCACATTAGTTATACCAAATAAATAAAAATGTAATTGTTGACCACCAATACTAAGTGTAATAACAAAGTATATATTTAACTATAATTTTTTTGCCAATTTAGTCGCGATAACATTTTTTTGTGGTAACACAGTAAAAATCGTAGCTAAATTGATAAAATAAAATTTAGAGAGATAATTAAGAGATAGTGTGAAGCTTTTTTTTTTTTTTTGTGAAGGCTAATTTATGGGTGTATGTTATGATTATCTTACATTGTAGAAGCTGAGTCTTGGAGTGGGGTAGAGTCCTGCTACTGAGGAAATCACAACGATCTTCCCTCTGCTTTTTCTCAAGTGTGGAACTGCAAAATGTGTGGAATACACCGAACCCCAGAAATTTGTATCCTACCAAATTAAATTCCACTAATGTTATTACTTTACCAATTATATATTAAAGTCCGAAGAAATATTGCAAGGTGAATGTAATCTTGTTGTACCATGATTGGAGCCAAATCAGATAATTTGTGGGAGAAATCTTCAAACAATTTGGCCTGAACAATCCCAGCATTGTTCACCAAATGATCCACTGTTATATAAATTAAATAAATATAATTAGGTATACTTTGTTGTCTCTATGCCCACAAAAAGAAAAGAAATTAATTGGCTTACGTTGGCCATAATGGTTGATAGTGTCTTCAATGAAACGCTGCGAATCATGAATATTGGAAACATCAGCAACAATCATAATAGCATCAGATGCACCTAATTGAAGAGCTTTATCTACAACTGCTCGTAGACGATCCTCCCTCCTCGCTACAAGTGCTAAACGGGCCCCTTTTCTCGCATACCCATAGGCCAAACCCTTCATTTATTCAATTAAATTGCATTAATTAATTAATAGATTTGAATTTCGGAAAAGAAAAGTAATGATTGAAACAGACCTCGCCGATTCCTGAAGAAGCTCCGGTGATGAGGACCACTTTTCCGGCGACGGATTCATAGTGTGTGAATGTTTTGAAGAGTGAAGATAGAAGAAAGTTGAAGAGATAAAAGGGAGGCACAAGAAGAAGTAAGAGAAAGAAAGCAAATGGAATGAGAGTTATATTAAGCAATTCTGGTGAAAGATCCATGTTTGTTTAGAATGAATATAGGCAAGAGATGAAGCTAGCCATATTCATGTATTATTAAGACACTATCAAATATCAATCATTCACCCACTATAAATTTTTAATTCTATACTTATTAGTTTGACTACAAAGTACATACATGATACATTAATGGAATAAAATATTATATTGTGGCATTGCGTGATGGCGCAAGGGATTATAGAAGTGAAACAAGTGTTATTTTATCAAATAATATACACATCTCTAGTTGCTTGTCTTGATAGGGTCAGACTGAAAAATTTTTAATCCTAATGAAAAATATGTCAATCAACACAATCTTAAAAAGAATAAGGTCAAAGCAGGCTAAGGTCGGACCAGACTAGTCCATTTTTATTTTTTCTTTAATTTTAATATTTAGATAATAAATTAACTGTATAATTGTTACTTTAATTAAAATTGTATTAAGTAATTTAGCATTTTCTAATTACTTTAATTCACATTTTATCAATATATATATCTTAATCTTTGAATTTTAAATGAAGATAAATATTATTCTATAAAAAAATTAAAAAAAATAATGCAATTACTTAATAAGTTGAAATAATTTTTAAAAGAAAAATAAAAACGGACCAGCTCAGTCCAACCTTAAAAAAGTTTCTTTTTAATGGTATCACACTACGTAAGTTACAATCGTTATTTATTTTAATAGTGTTAGTGAAAAAAATAAGATTGCTCAAAAAATAAAACGTTGAGAATATAACTGACAACAATCAAACATTAAACATATATTTAATTCAAGACTCAAATTAGATATACTAAAAGATATTTTACCCTTTATATAACTTTCAAAATGGAGAATGAATTATAATGTTATTGGTACACATCATTATCATCATACTCATTATTGTATTTTCTTTTTTTTTAGAACTACTCATTATTGTATTTTCAGTTTTCACCAAACAACATCTTATTTTTTTTCCAATAAAAAAACTACAGTTTTATTTCTTTAAAAAAAAGTGATGTGTTGGTTTGAGTTGGTTAAAAATCTACAAAATTATTATCCAAATAAATAAGACAACGGGTGGGTGGCGGTTGAAAAAGTCATCCCAATCACCTAATTAGAATATACCCAACTCAATGTCACGTGTTGGTTCAAGTTAAAAAATGGGTGAGTATTTAGAGTTATTAGTAGCTTAAGTTTATTAGTTGTAAGTTGTTGGATCTGTCTTCATATTTGCTAAAAAATTAAATTGTAATGGGTATGTTTTGGGTTTTGAAATTGAATTGAATTGAAAAGAAAAATAGAATTGGAATTGAATCCAATTTTTAAGATAAAAAAATATGTTTGGTATGTAAATTGCAATGGGTATGTTTAGTACGTAATAAAAAATGGGAATAGAAATAGAATAAAAGTCGATAAAATAACAATTTTATCCATATATTAAAGTAAGAATAAAATAAAAATAAATAAAAAAATAAAAACAAAACATAATTTCGTCACTTAGCAAAAAATAAAATATTTTTAATAGAAAAAATATTAAATAATTTAAGATTACCTCTAACATTCTCAAAACAAATTGACCCTTAAATATTCTTTCTCTTTTGTGGGTCACGAGAAAAAATAGAGACTTTGACTGAAAATTATTTCTTCAAAACTTGAACGCAAGAAACGATGATTAAAGAATCATTTTGTGTGCTGTTAGACTTGTTTTGTGGTTGTAGCCTGAGCTGGCATCTTCACCAACATAACGTGGGAACGCCATTCCAGAAGAGCAGGAAATTAAAGAACATCTTCACCCACACAAATATTCTCATCCAAAGATGCCTCTATCACATACAAATCCCCACCACAACTGCTGTCTACTATGGCCCTTACACAATTTATATCCTACCAAACCAACGTAACAAATGAAAGTCCAATATAATATATAACTTTTGCAATTATATATAATATTGAATATTAATATTGTACCATGATTGGAGCCAAATCACATAATTTGTGGGAGAAATCTTCAAACAATTTCACTTGCATAATCCCAACATTGTTCACCAAATGATCCACCGTTGAATACATAATATTAATTTATAATTTGTTTTGTGAATGCGTTTGGATCCAGAGCAATTCCCTTCCATGCAATTCCGGTGCAATTCCTATAAAATATACATTTTTACGTCATTTTTGAAGTACTAATACGGATTTACTCTAACAATAACCTACTATGAATGAATTAAGAATGGAATTATTATCAATTTTGACAAATGTCATCACTAAATAGCCTCGTGAGACTATTTTTTAATATTAATAACAATTTGGTCCCTTATTTATTTAAGGTGATGATATTTGTCAATATTGATATTAATTTGGTCTTTAATCTATTTATAGTGAATTATTATTAGTGTGAGTCCGTATTATTACTTCAAAAATGAAATAAAAATGTGTATTTTATAGGGAATTACACAAAAGAGAATTGCATTGGATCCAATTTCACAAAAAAGAATATATAAAAAATTATTGAAGGGAATGAAATTGGATTACGTTACGTTGGGCATAATGGTTGATAGTGTGTAAGGGATGACAATTTTACCCAGACTCAATGAATACCCGGAAATTTTATTCATTGGGTTCGGGTCCGGGTATTGAAAGAATGGGTCTTAGTCCGGGTCTAAAAATTTTAACGGGTAAACGTCAGGGTCCGGGTCCGGGAACGAGTAAAGATGTATTCACCCCGGACCCGGCCCCGATAATATAATATATATAAAAAATATTATATATATAAATTTTTATCATAAAAATATTATATATATATATTTTTTAATATTATTCTTCTTTTTTTTTTACCTAGTACCTACTCTCTCAGTAGTCAATTTCTAACCCTAGGCGTCCCCTTCACTCTCAAAATCTCACTATTCACTCAGGTGTCGTTTGGTAGCCGGTGAGTGTTATAGAGGGAAGTGGAAATGGAAATGGAAGTGGAAGTATGTGATAAAAAGTATGTTTGGTATGCAGGGAAATGGAAGTGAAATGTAAAAGTAATATTGTTTGGTATGGTGGGAAAAAGATAGGAAAATAGAAGATAAAAGTATGAAATACCTTTTTCGCCCTTACTTTTTTAAAAGTCACAAATTTTTTAAGGGCATTTTGGTCTTTAAACCAAACATCACCTCATCTTCCCACCACTTCCCTCCACATCATGAGGGAAGCTTCACCTCACCTTCCTTGAGGATCACCTCACCTCACTTTCCATGTGAGGAAGGCATACCAAACGGGGTGTCTCTCTATCTTCCACTCACGCCTCTCTGCTCTGTTCTTCCTCCTTTCAAGTTTCAAAATCTATTCCAAGTTTCCAACTCTCCATTGTTACTCATAGCATATCTCTCGCTCTTGTATGCTCTTGTATTATTGTAAGTTATTTTTTGGTCTAGTTATTTTTGTGGATAGAAATTTGGGCATCTATTTTTTTTTTTTTTGTTTAGTTTTTCTCTTTCCTCTTCATCCTTTCAACCTTTCAAGTTTCAAGATCAAGTTTTTTTCTTGTAACTAGTTATTATCCTTTCAAGGTCTTCTTAATCTCAGGACCTTCTATGTCTTTTTTTTCTTGCCACACTAATTATCATCATCACTTACTTTAATTAAAGAAGCAAAGCCATCTAAAATATTGTTAATATATAATGATGAGTATTGGTGAGTGGAACAGTAATAAAAGTTGCAAATTTTGTTGGAAAAATTAATAAATTTTTTGGGTATAGGAATAGGTCCGGGGATCTAAGTATTCGATAGGTCTAGGAATGGGTATCAAATTTTATACCCGGCCAGAGACGGAAACGGGTCCGGGAAAAATATTGAGTTTCGGGGCCGGAAAATGTAATATCCTCCCCGGACCCTACCAATTGCCATTCCTAAGTGTGTTGAATGAAACGGTGCGAATCATGAATATAATAGCATCGGGTGCACCCAAATCTAGAGCTCTATCTACAACTGCTCGTAGACGATCCTCCCTCCTCGCTACAAGAGCTAAACGAGCCCCTCTTCTTGCATACTCATAGAGTCATAGCCATAGGCCAAACCCTTCATTTATGAATTCAAATTGCTCAAATAAATTAATTAATTAAATAGGTTTTAATTTTGGAAAACAGAGTATTAATTACAACTATCAATCACTTATTTATAGAATTACAAGTCACGGTCAATTAATGCGCCTCATCAAAAATCAAAAAGTTAAAAATTCATGCTTTAATGGTGTATTTATAATTTTTATAAGGCAAAAGTACCTTTCCTACCCCCTAACGTTTAGGGGGTCCTGTCAGTTTCGCCCCTAACGTTTTTTTGCTGTCAATTGTATCTCTAACGTTTTACGTTTCTGCCAATGTTACCATTTTCACTAACACCGTCAAATATTTAACAGTTTTTGCTGACGTGGCATCTTATGTGGCAAAACGTTTTTTTTCCTGTCAATTGTACCCCTAACGTTTTACATTTCTACCAATATTATCCTTTTCACTAGCACCATCAAATATTTAATAGTTTTTGCTTACGTGGCATCCTATGTGGCAAAAATATCTGACTTGGTATATTTTTTTCCACATCAGATTTCCTACTCATCTTTTCCACATCAAAGTTGTGTCGTTTTGACCTCGGCCTATTCCTTCTAAAATATAACTCAAACGCACGTGTCATTTTGCAGACAAAAACATCGGAGACGTTACCCTAAAATAGAGAATTGATAACGTCTCCGATGTTTTTATGAGCAAAATAACGCATGCGTTTGAGTTATATTTTAGAAGGAATAGGCCGAGGTCAAAACGACACAACTTTGATGTGGAAAAGATGAGTAGGAAATCTGATGTGGAAAAAAATATACCAAGTCAGATATTTTTGCCACATAGGATGCCACATAAGCAAAAACTCTAGTGAAAAGGATGACATTGGCAGAAATGTAAAACGTTAGGGGTACAATTGACAGGAAAAAAAAACGTTTTGCCACATAGGATGCCACGTCAGCAAAAACTGTTAAATATTTGACGGTGTTAGTGAAAAGGGTGACATTGGCAAAAACGTAAAACGTTAGGGGTATAATTGACAGCGAAAAAACATTAGGGACGAAACTGACAGGAACCCCAAACGTTGTGGGTAAGAAAGATACTTTTGCCTTTTTGTAATATATTTAGGATTTCTACTTTCTAGTAATTACTAATTATGAGTTGAAGGGGAGAAGAAGAAGGCTTTGTGATTTTTTATAGGTAAATTTCTAATATTCATTGATTAATAAAATAAATAAATTTTTAATAAAAATTAAAATAAAATATATAAGTGGCTTATGAGTCAACTCTTACCTTATCAAGGGTTGCGTTGGGCTAGTATATTAGGTTCACCCTTTTTAAGGTGGACCAAGCCCCATGATGGGCTGGTAAGCCAGTCTTGTGAGCCGGCCCATTTTAACATCCTTAAGAGAGGCAAATGAAAAATATTTAACCATTAAAATATATGTAATTAATTTTGCTCTTTGAAGAGTTAATGTCTTTAAGTATAATTGATGATATTTATCAAAACAAGTTTGGGCCTTGGTTGGTAAACATGTATTTGATCCAACAATTAACTTTTCATATTTGGGTCAATACCACATTTTAACTAACACAAAATTTATTCAATTATATTAATAAATACCGTAAGCCCACATAACCTTGATTTCCATTTTTACAATATATTTTGATTGAGAGTTGCAACACGCCTTGACAAATAAATAAACATAGATGAGTATTTATTTTAATGAACGCTGAGTCTAATATAAATAGAAGTTTCCCTTATGGGTGTAAGGAGGATATTTTGGATGATTTGAATACAATTCAGTTGTTCCTCATGATTGAGTTTTTTATGTTTTGGCATAGTATATGTTGATGAATTCTAAGGTACACTTAATCATGTTCTTATTGAGTTTATGGGCTTGAATCTCTCTTAATGGCCTTTCACCATCATATTTGTGTAAGAGCTCTTGGTTCATTCCATGAATTGAGGAAACCCCATTGCAACTTGAGCACCTTCAACTCAATAGAACCTTCCTTCCTCCCCTTTTGATTAGATGTGTAAGAGCGAGAATAAGAGAAAACCCATTTGTACTTTCCCTCAGTAGAAATCACTTTTAGAGCCTCTTTCGCTCTGCTTTTTTTAGTCTTAAAAGTACTTATTTTATGTAAAAGTGCTTATGTTTTTAAAATAAGGTGTTTGGTAAATTATCTAAAAGTGCTTCTGAGATGTAGCAGAAACAATTTTTTAGCTTTAAGTAGAAACTAATAATTAGAGCTTCAGCTACTAGAGGTGTCAATATGGGTTGGGCCCTACGGGCTGGCCCGGCCCGGTCCTAGAAAAATATAGGGCCGGGCTGAAAATTTTGGGCCCGTTTTAAAAACGGGCTGATCCTATATTTAATTATTTTAGGACAAAAATACCCTTACTAATATTTTAAATTTTCCATTTTACCACATCCTAAAACATAACTCTCACCCTCTTTATTAATTAAATAATTTTTAACATTAATAATAATTTATCAAAATAATAATAATAAATATTTAGAATTAACTTTTTATTTGAATAAAATTAATAGATATTTAATAAAAATAATAATTACAAATAAAAATTATATTACTTAAAATTAATACTTTTTTCAATAATATTTTATTAAATTAATATAATACTTAATATTTTATATTTATTTTTTAATAAAACTTAACAATAATAAATATTTATATAATTTATCTATTTAATAATATTAATAACATCTAAATTTATATATATCATTCTTGGTAATTTTACAATCAAAAGCACACTTTTTAATACAAATTTGTCAAACATAAATTATTTGTCAAAAATACTTTTCAACTCAGTTTGTCAAACACAAACGGCTTCTCTCGTAGAGCACTTTCTCTCAAACTCTATTTAAAAAGAAGCCATTTAAAAATAAGCAATTTTTAAAAGCAATTCCAAACGAACCCTTACCATCTTTTAAGGCAATGAACATTTTGTCTTTTTTTTTTTGTTTGGTCAATCAAATACTTCATTCATAGAGAAAGGGCACAAAGGCCATACTTCCAAAAAATTTTGCAGGACAACAAATACAATAGATTAGAATATATAGATCTAAAATACATAAAATTTAAGAACATACCTGATCTTCATAAAGAATACAAAGAGATAAATAGAGGCAACACAGCTCTCAATGCTTTCAGTGCAACATGTTTGAACAAAGGATGAGCAAGGTAAATACTTCACAAATAGTCTATCAAGTAGGTTTGCTCATAGTCATATGTAATCTGAAATCACATGGGATGGGAAAGAAAGATAGATAAAGTGAAACAAAATGAGAAAAAAGTTAAAAATTAGACTTTTTTTCTGTTTGTAGCCTGAGCTGGCATCTTGACCAACACAAAGTGGGAACAGCGTTCAAGAAAAGCAGGAAAAAACATCTTCACCCAAATTCCTATTCTGACCCAAGAAGGTTCTATCAGATACAAGTCTCCACGACAAGTGCTGTTTACTATGGCCTTCGCACAACTTTCTGTGGATTCAATTACCACTGTCTTCATCTGAATCTATCAAAACCAATACTACAATACATTACTTCAAGCCCATACATGTAAACTAATGATTTAATTTGGTTCCTCGAAAGGAAAGATATATGGCGTTTAAAACATAAAATGTTAACATCAACTATTAATCAGTTCAGTTATCTGATTAATTAATATGATGAACAAAAAAATTAGTTGTCTTATTCAATAATAAAACACATGAAATTTACTAAAAAAGTTACCTGTGACATGAACTCATTTGGTGTCATTTCTGACTTAACAAAGCCAGGAGTGACTATGGTTATTCCAATATCTTCACCCAATTCCACCCTCAATGTCTCATAGAAGCTTGTCATTGCTGCTTTACTTGCCTGAAAATTAAAACATCATTAATTATGTTTTTAATGGAGAATATATATAATTAATTATGAACAAGTGTATATGTGTTACATTGTAGAAGCTCATTCTTGGAGTGGGGTATGATCCTGCCACTGAAGAAATGGCAACGATCTTTCCTCTGCTTTTTCTCAAGTGTGGGATCGCGAAATGTGTCGCATACACAGAACCCCAGAAATTTATATCCTACCAAACCAACATAACAATTTAAACTCCAATAATATATAACTTTAGCAATGATATGTAATATTGAATATTAATATTGTACCATGATTGGAGCCAAATCAGATAATTTCTCAGAGAAGTCTTCAAACATTTTGACTTGCATAATCCCAGCATTGTTCACCAAATGATCCACTGTTGTTGTACAAGTACGATGTATCAAGATTGACAAGATATAGTTATATCAAGTTCTTAGATTTTAACATAAAACTATCAAAGTCTCATAATACTTGAATAAACAGCTCATAATATAACTTGTTGCGGATATACATATATATTTGAATTAAAAATATTTTATAAATAGTTAGAATTATGAAAGGATATTTTTTAATAAATTTTTGGGATATTATTTTTAATTTTGAATTTGTTAGATAATATTTAGAATTGTTATCCACGTTTAAGGATTACTCTAGGAGTTTAATTAATATTTCTTATTTTCATGTATAAATATCTTGCAAAGATGAATGATAAAGTAAAAGGATTTTCCCAATACTTTCTTCCTTTTACAATCTTTTTGTTTTATGTGACTTCCTTTTACAATCTTAACATAACTAATAACCTCAAAGGAAGCAGAGTTATAATATAGACAAAAAAAATACTTGGATGTCACTAAATTTTAGGTGCCTCTCAATTATGTCTATAAATTTTGTTTATTATCAATTATGTCTATGTTTTTAATTTGTAACTTGGAAGCAATTATGCCTTTCACTTAAATGTTGTGTAAATAATATTAATTAGGCTAAAATGTATAGAAACCTCCTGAACGTGTTTGCACATAACCTCTCCGAATTTCAAAAAGTTGCATAGCACCTCCTTAAACTTTTTAACTTTTGCACATAAAGGATTCTGTTAACTTTTTCATCCAATTTTTAACACTTAATGCCATATCAGCTTCCACATCACATTTTAATTCCATGTCATCTGGACAAATAAGTAATTTCTCTACCATTAATTAATTAATTGTTTTTATCAAAAAAATTAATTATTTTTATGAAAATTAATTTCTCTACGATCTATATTTTAATTAATTAATTAATTAATTATTTTTCATAAAAATAATTAATTGAAGTTCAGGGAGGTTATGAGCAAACACCCTATAGTTCAGGAGGATTCTGTGCATTTTAACCTATTAATTAACATCATATGCAAAGGTGACTTTGCTTGTAACTTTTAATGTTGATTGTGCTATCAAATCATATATTTAACAACTTCGTCAATTTAATTATGATTATCACTCTGTCATTATAAAATAAAGGGTGTTGTCATTAGTTAAATTGAGCAAAAACTATATAACTAAATACATAATTTTACATCACAGTTAGTATTGAAGGTTATGAGGACCGAAATTTGAGTGAAAAATAAAAATGTTCACAATTTAAAAATTTAGAGATACAATTGATAGCAATAAAATTTGAGAAATAATTGATAGATATCCTCAAGTTTAGCAAGATGAAAGGTATTGTTTCCTCTAATATATATATATATATATACACATTACATTGAAGACGTCAGAGATCATAATAAGTAAGGAAATTGCAAGATAAAAACTTAAGGACAATACAATAAATTTAGAGACATTCAACAATCAAACCCATCCAACAAATTTGTAGAGTATTAATTGGCAGGATACACAAGAATCAAGAAATCAAATCAACTATATGCAATCAATCTTTCAGTCTTGAAAGTGAGATCATAATGTGTTTTCTGTATGGGCACAAAAAGATTATATATAGCAGATTGCATATAAAATTAAAAGAAATAAGAGTCATACATTGGCCATAATGGTTGATAGTCTCTTGAATGAATCGCTGAGAGTCTTGAATATTGGAAACATCAGCAACAACGAAAATAGCATCAGATGCACCCAATTCTAATGCTTTATCTACAACTGCTCGTAGACGATCCTCCCTCCTGGCTACAAGTGCTAAACGAGCCCCTCTTCTTGCATACTCATAGGCCAAACACTTCATTTATAAATTAATTAATAATCAATAGATTTGAATATATTCTGGAAAAATTAAAGAAGAGTATTGAATTCGTGAAAGTTAATATAAGAAAGAGACCTCGCCGATTCCTGAAGAGGCTCCGGTGATGAGGACCACTTTTCCGGCGACGGATTCATTATTGTGTTTAGATGTTTTGAAAAGTAAAGATAGAAATTTGAAGAGATAAAAGGGAGGCACAACCACAAGTAATACAAAGAAAGCAAATGGAATCAGAGTCACATTAAGCAATTCTTGTAACACATCCATGTTATACCCAATTTCACTATCTTCTGCATCAATGTAGGACTTATATATATATTACCTACTATTAGACTTTTTCAAACTATTTAATATTCTTTTAATGAAAATGTCATTTTTAATTATAATAATGGGAATGTTTAGTATGGTGTTATTTTGGATGACACTATTGAATGACCCATTTTATTATGATGTCATGTGATAACACGATATCATCTAAGATAACACAGTGTCATCACATGACACCAAAAAGGATAAATATTGTGTCATGTGAGATGATATTTTTGGATGAAAGAACTTTCTTTTACTTTATCAATTTTATCCCTATTATATTTTATATTTTTTAACATAAATTATTAATACACCATATTTTATCGTGCTTATTTAAATCATTTTGTTGCGTTTTTAAATAAGTATTATTTTTAGTTATATTAAATTATATGAAATGACATTATTTTATATCATGATATATAAGATACTATGTTGTCTAAGATGACACCATACCAAATACTTCCTAAATTAGTTATGAAAAGAAATATAGAAATATTATCTTTGTAGTATTTGGTTGACAAAAAATAATTGAAATGTATCAAGAGTTGTATAAAATGATCAGTTTACTCTTAAAATAAATAATGAATGCATGGAAATAAATTTGTAGGATATATAATTATATTCTATGAAGAAAAGGAAAAAAAAAAAAAAGGCTCTCCATAGGATTAGGTTGGGTACTCTCGCCAAACTCTCTTGTAATTAATTAGCTGTAACCAAACATGCCCCTACTACAACAGCTACACGGCTTCCAATAATGACAAAGCAATTTATAAATATTATCGTATAAAAAGTTTTTTTTTTTTCGTGAAAAAAGATAATAAGTTAAGAACGGAAACTATACTTGTTCTTAACTATCGGATGTTCCCGAAGGGACTATACTTGTTCTTAATTAAAAGGCCAAGAAAGTTCGGCAATGGAGTTTTTGTGTTTTTTTTTGGTAGGGGAGAGTTTTTGTGTTTTACTCAAAGTACCATTTTTTATGTCGTTTCATTTTCAGTACTGCCAGCCAAGCACGTGTATTTATTAATAGTCATACGAAAAGTTAAAGTATTATTTTGGTCTTTAATGTTGGTCTTCAAAGTTTTTTTTTGTTAATTTTGGTTCTCGGGCGTAACACCGTTAACTTTTGCCTTTAAATGATGACATGTCATACTTATGTGGCACACTCTCTCTTATACGTATCATATTTTAATGACGTGACACGTCACATCACGTCACTCTGCCACATCATCATCTTCTTCAAAGCAAAAATTTTGCCATGGTGGAGTGACGTGGCGTGATGTAGCGTGTCACGTCATTAAAATATGACACGTAAGAGAGAGGGTGTGCCACATAAGTATATCACGTCATCATTTAACGGCAAAAGTTAACAGTGTTATGTCCGATGACCAAAATCAACCCAAAAAAATCTTTGAGGACCAACATTAAACTTTTGAAACATTGAGGACCAACATTAAACTTCATACAAACATTGAGGACCAAAATAATACTTTAGCCTAATATATATTACATCATTTATACATCAACTAATTAAGTATAAGATGTTTCTTCGAGATTCACAAGAGAAATTAAATAGCGACAAAGTTGATGAATTGTCTCAAAATAATTAGTTGATATATATACATATGATATGATGTGTGCAAAAATTTCTCCATAGGGAATACTTTGTCTTGTCATGGCACGTGAGGCCCAGGCTGAGGGGATAAAACTAAGAGTAAATTATTACTTTAATTATGAAAACTTTTATTTAATTTAATTTAATTTTGAAATTATAAAAAAATTAAATTAAATTTTAAAAAGATTTTACTTATCTCAATTTAATTATTTAATTAAAAATGTTAAATTTAATCTATAGAAAATATGTTCCTACATTTCATATTTTTTTCTAATAGGAAAAGTATAAGATATATGTAACCAGCAGTGACTAAGGTTATGTGTATGTCACCTCTCAATTCCACGAGAGTAAATCCTCTAAAGTAATTCTCTATATTTTTTGGTGGAGTTATGAGAGAGATAGAGAGAAGAAAAATTGGGAGAAAAAAAATCAAGAAAGAAAATATTTTTCTTATCTCTATCTCTCTCATAACTCCACCAAAAAATGTAGAGAATTACTTTAAAGGATTCTATGTCATATATGTGAGAGGATGCTGGGCCCCACCTACTTTTTACTTTATTTTTTTCATCATGAAAAAATGAAAAAAATATATAAAATATCTATTATAACTTTTGATTTGACCCAATCATAACTTTTTTTATTATTATTTTAATATAAGGGGTAAAGTGGTAATTTTAATACATTCTCATTCTATTTTTAGAACCAAACACAACAAACACATTCTCATTCCCTTTTCCTTTTTTATTTCTGCATAAAGAACGTATCATTAATCTTTGAAAGACAATTATTTTCAATTTAGTCATTAGAAATTTTCATTAACATAACTAAAAATTTTTTTTAAGAACTAATTGAAAGAAATTGGAATTTAGGGACTAAATTGAAAAAAAAATATTAAGACTAAAATTGATATTTTTATCTTTTAAGGACTAAATTGAAAGAAATTGTATTTTTTAAGGATAAAAATAATTTACTCAAGAAATTCATTAGTACATAAGCATTTATAGGACGAATAATAACTTTTATCTGGCTATTCTCATTTTATATATATACAATCCCTCTATTTTGAAAAGTGAAAAAAATAGATTAACCTTATAAAGTAAAATGCAAAAAAAACATAATACAATTACAATACATGTTTTAAAGAATTTTTCGTTACCATGATGGGTCTGAAATTCTCAAATTAGTGATATGCTCTGCCTCTTCCAACATAACAGCAGTAGTAATCCCAAATGGTCCACTGCTGCGTCACAATTATGTCAATTACGTCCCAAATGGAGTGGAAGAAGTTGAAGGTCCAAAAAGGTGAATGGAGGAACCACAACGTTCAGAAACTTGTGAACAACATCCATCATCCAACAAAATAATGTTGTGTTTTGTCCTTACATTGATTATTTAGGGTTTAATTTATGCAAGACAACTTGGCAGTTGGCACCATTGCATGATAAGTACACCCACACGTCTCTCCTCACTATTCTTGTCCTTGATTCACTTTCTTTTGTGTTTTTTGAAATCCTCTCAATTTATGTTTTAGATTACTTGAATGTTGTATATCAACGAAACAACACTACTCACATGAACATCCTCATCTGTCCAAAGGGTAATCAATGAAGTATTTGTTGGATGAGCAAAAATCAGAAATGAAAGCATCAGCCCTTTTGCTCAATTCATCAGAATTGAATTTAGGGACCAACGTGGTGAGCTCAAACTCTAAACCCTTTAACATCTTGAGAGACTGAAATGTGAGAAATTGAATTTAAGGACCAAAATAGTAATTTAGTCTTTAAATTTCTATTTTCCTAGAGAGTAGTTGTAGCTAGTTTACTTATCAATCAAGTATTTGTTGGGTGAGCAAAAATCAGAAATCCATGATAAATTACCATACTATACGTATATTCCTATTCTCTTCTAACCAAAATGGATTCAGAAACAAAGTCCAAAGATGATCTTCTTCTAATTCTAATATTCAGTCTCATAATGTAAAAGGCTAAGCTCAAGCTTCCTCTGCTTATTCACTCTGGCAATGAAAGCATCAGCCCTTTTGCTCAATTCATCAGAATCACAAACCAAACTTGCTTCACTTTCTTCTTCTTTTTCTTGTACCTTCTCTCTTCCCATGTCCACAAATTCTGCCCCATGTTCCTCCAATACTCTTGTGGGTTTGATGACCTCAAAGTTTGGATCTTGTGGCCTTTGGGTTTGTGTGCTGACTCTGCTCTTGATGTACTCATCATAGTAAACATCAGTAGTTGAAGAAGATGAGGATTTTGAAGAAGAGAAGATTCTGGAGTTCAGTATGAGGACAACTATGATGATGTTTCCTAGGATGAATAAGAACTTTGAGCAGAACAAGAGTGACAAAAAACTTGGGATGCACACAAACAAAAAATGTGTCACCACAGAGGAAAGGTAAGGCAGGAAAAGAGGGACACAACAGAAGAGAATGCAAGTGAAAGTAGTGAAGAAATAGAAATATAAATTGTCAAGAAATTGACGCCTCCTGTATCTTTTCATGGCTTGAATCTTCTTGATCTGGGTAGGATCCATTAATATTGAGAAGAAAGAAGAGTAAATAATAATAATAATAGTTATATAAGTAAACTTTGGAGAATATGAGAAACACACAAGTGTTATATATATATATATATAGACACATTGGGGAAATTAAGGGGTGCATGGTGATTGGTCAAATTATTCACATGCTTCTTCATCATTATTTACTTAACTTTTTATAAAGCCAAGGGACATAATGGCGTGGCGTTTTATAGGCCCTTTTTTCCTTTAAAATTTTAATTATTTACCCTCCATCACGGGTATTCAGTCTGGTATATATATCTTTCCAATATTCAATTAATTAATTTATTTTGTTCATCTTATTGTTCATGATTCTCTGATTGTGATTCTGCATCAGGTTACTGTCACAATATTTATACCCATCATTTGTATATCTCTTTTAGTACAACATCTTGCCTCCACAGTAAGAAAAGAAGGATTTGAACCCATTTTTGTTTCTTGATCTGATTGAAAGATAAGTGGGGTAGATCTTGGTAATTAAAGGACATCTTTAGCTTTTTCTTTTATACCTCTCTCAATCTTCTAGCACAAGGCTCATTGAAGAATGAGAATCCATGGCAAAATCTGATAACAAAATAAGATGCTTATTTTAAATTAAACAACAAGGTAAGATACTCTATATATGCAGGTTTCTCTATCAATTAGACCAAAGAAAAATGATATGTAGTTGTTAATTTTGGATATTAATGATAATGATAACCCTGAACAGCATCTTCACATGGTTTGAGTTCAATGCCTAAATTAGCACAAATCACAGAAAGCCTTGTAACTTGTAAGGTGTCACCTCCTAGGCTTGCATGATAATGAATGACATCTTTGGTATTATCAATTAATTAAACAAAATTAGTAATGAATATTACAAGTTGAAACATATAGAATGGAGAGAATATATAAATAATAAAATATATATAGCAACAAGTATGACATATATATTATAGTTGATAGCTTAGTCATGTTAATAACTTTACCAGTCAGGCTCTTCAGATATGTGATGGGGGGAGGAAGAGAACCTTTATTTTTTAGTGTTCTGCAAAAGTTTCCAAAAAGCAATTATAAATTGATGGGTATAAGTGTAAGGGCCCTCCCTACCTTCCTTGAAAGGAAAATCAAAAACTGTAGACGAAGAAAACAACATTCAAGTTTTGAAGTTTTGTGGAGCTCAAAAACAAAATAATATAACAGAAAACTGCTTTTGGAAAAAGCAAACTTCTGACTTCTGAGGTTACCCCACCGCAGATGAACTTTTAGATAAATGTATAAAAATTCTAATTTTTTTTATGATTTTTAAAATTATTTATAAAATATTTAATCTTAATATATATTAAATTTGTTTGTGTATGTTATTCAAACATAAATTAATTTGTATATATATATTAAATTTGAGATCCGAATCTACTAAATTGTATAAATTGTACAACTTGAACTGTTGAATGAAATTATTATAATATAGATATAAATTTTAATTTTTATTTGACGATTTAAATCGTATACTTTATATATTTATTACCATGCAAATACGAATTGTTTGTGTATGTTATTTAAACATAAATTGGTTACGTTATCTTCCCTTTATTTCTTGGTTTCGGAATGGTTCACGACTTTATTGGATAGATCTCCACTGTACCATTCTTTATCATTAGACCCTCTATTTGAAGATCCATTTTGGACCATTTGGCTTTCTTTTCTCAAAATTCTATGTGACTAAGTATGAACATAACAAAAGGTAGGGAATAAAGCTATACAATTTGATGAAGTGTAGTACTGGTAATGGCTGTTCACAATTTCACATGCATTGGGAAGTAGGAGAGAGGAAGTAGCCCTTGCTTTGCTGATTTGGGGGCATAATTAGCACTTGTGTCCCTTCTAAACATAGCACAGGTTTTGGATCTCTCAAGATCAGTCCGATCATTTTTATTCATTTTATTTTATGGTAAATTGGTGTCTCTTCCACTTGGTTAATTATTTATAAAATGCTTCAATTAATTTGATTCTTTCCATTAAACATACGTGGAGGCTGGATTCAATTTCTTAATAAAATAAAATAAAATGTTTGGAATTAGCATTGTTTGACGCCTTAACAATAGGATCTAGCTTGCTATATCAACCACTTTCAAAACCACTCTACTACACCCACATGCTTTGTTAATATTTTCATTTCTGGCAGATATATAAAGTAAATTGAACAGTATCCACACTAATTAAGTCCATAGTAGTAGTGGATGAGTATATTGAAGAAGCAGGGAGGGAGTGAGATTAGAAGCTTTGAAAATCAGTAGTGTAATGGAAATTACATTACATTATACAGATTGAGTACACACGGAGGATTAATTAACAACAGTAATGTGATACAACAAGTTTAATTAAGGTGGAGAAGATCAGGGAAGTGCATGTGCATGGATATATGTCCTTCAATAAGCCTCCTGATCTCCCTGCAGTATAATACATACATTACACACAAATATTAATTAATTACATCAGTTCGTTTCATTAAATATAATTAAGGATGAATGAAGTATGTCTATGAAGTACTGACTTTCTTGGGGGTGATGAAATCCACGAACTTGTTCTTCCCCTTGTGCTCTGATCTTGCAGTTCCAGTCACAAACTTCCTGATATGTTCTCTCACAAACCTCTCATACAAGAATGCTGCCCCTTTGAACTGAGGCAGAACCAACCATGCCACCAACACTAGCTTCACATCGTACCATATTGGTATCCACTCTAGAAGTGGCTGTACAACCATTTCTGTAAGAGTCAGGAAAGAGTAAAGAATCCAATAAGCAAGCCACTGCTCATCATCCAACTTTGATGTACTCTCTATTGCAACCACTGACGCATACCTATGATATCATCATTACCAACTATATACCATCAATTTTCAGAATCACCAATTTTATTTATTTTTAATTAATTAACATACTTACAGAGGGTACAATAACGTCAGCATCGGCCTGAAAATTAAACCCAACACAACATCATATTATAATGAATCCAAGAAATCAAATTAAAAGAAGCACTATATATATATATACACGTACCCTGCAAGGGAATGAAGCTGGGTGATTAAGGTCCACAGTTTTCCCATTTCTCTCTGTGGTTGAAGCCAACACAGTGGAAAATGATTCAAATAAAGAGTAAAGTTTAGAGTTCCAAATTGAAATGAAACGAAGATGATCGATGATGTTGAATGTTGGGACGCATTATTTATATCCAACGATAGAGAGACCGCCACGTGGGAAGAGAGGCGCAAGTATCGGATTCTGCCTTCTACGTGTCATCCATCCACAACATTTCATTACTCGTTTTGGTTTACTTTACTTTAATCACCCAGGTTCTTTACCCGAAGCACAAGCCACGTGTTCACGCTTCCCGACAAATCCAGGTCGGTGACACGTGCCGCCACATGGACTCTCCTGTTGTTTATTCACAAACACATGCATGGGCCTGGTGTATTATCATTGGGCCTCCTGTTTGTTTCGGACCCTAGTTCTTTTGTGTAAGACCAGCTAGGATTACTATTAGAATACATCTCCTCAAAAAAAAATTAGTAATTTATAAGTGTGTTATTTAATTTCATGTTACCACGTACAAATGGGGGTGGTGAAATGTGAGAGGTTAAAAGAAATTAGATATGGAATAAAGTGTGGATACAGATGACCTACACTCAAACTTTTGTTCCACTTCTGAACTACCCCTTAATTTGTTTAGAGTTAAGAGGTGTTCCTTTTTGGTAGCAGGAAATGATTTCCACTGTATTAGTATCTATTACACATCCAAATTAGAAACATAAGTAAGATGTAGGGCTTGTGAAATCAACACCCACCCAATAAATCCTTTCTATTTTTGCATGCGTGTACCATATACTATATTTTCACACCAATATTTTTACCAACATAAACGAACCTTAATTTCCTTTTGCTATCTCATATTTTCTCAACCAGTATATAGTAGTTACACCCATATCTTATATAAATCTTTGAAGAAACCCTTTTCCCCACCCTACAAGCTAAGATACATCACCCACGTTTAATTTATATCACTTTCGTTTCCCCCAATAATCCCCGGCCTGGCCTGTCCATCGTTAATTTTCTCAAATAATTAGATAGGTAGCAATGACCACGTCCATGGGTGCAGCAACGGGTAACATAAGGTTAAATTTTGCGGGAAAGCTGAAGGAGAAAATGATAGGGAAGCAGGAAAATGTTGTGTGTTATTGGTGGAGCAAGAAACAGAAACGAAGATTGTCGTCATTGATAACAGCAAGTGGTCAAAATCAAAGTAGTGGTCGGAAATTAGAGAAAGTGAATGGAACAAAGGTGAACGGAAGACACGTGGCAGCAGAGGATATTAGTGGATCAGGATCAGGATCAGATGCAGCACTTGTGACGAGCTTGCACGGAAGATTTGTGGAGAAGAAGTTCGTGTATAGGCAGGTATTTGTGATAAGGTCTTACGAAATTGGACCTGATCAAACCGCCACTATGGAGACTATCATGAATTTTCTCCAGGTTACTTACTTAATTACCTTATTTTATTACATTACAATTATAATGCTACATATATAATAATTAATGAAATGGTGTTCTCCACTTCCATCATCTCATCAGGAGACTGCTCTGAATCATGTTACCAGCTCCGGGATTGGAGGAAACGGGTTCGGTGAGACCCGAGAGATGAGCATCCGGAAGCTCATATGGGTTGTTACCCGTATCCAAGTTCAAGTCCAGAGATACAGCAGCTGGTAATTTTTAATTTTATATCAATTAAACTCTAACTAAATTATATTGAGGAATGAATGTGGCATGCATGCAGGGGAGATGTAATAGAGGTAGATACATGGGTTGATGCAGCCGGAAAGAATGGAATGCGAAGAGATTGGGTGATCAGAGATCACTACACCAAGGAGGTCATAACAAGAGCTACAAGGTACGTCCAATGATGTGAATTAATGTGATAGTAAATTCGACCCTCATTAAAGAGTAATTAATTTGCTTAATCATTAATATACTTATTTGGTGTATGTATAGCACATGGGTGATAATGAACAGAGAAACAAGAAGATTGTGTAAGATACCAGAAGAAGTGAGACAAGAGGTTGTTCCTTTCTACCTCAATAGAGCTTCCATTGCCACTGAACAAACTGATTCTGAAAACATTCACAAGCTCACCGATGATACTGCTGAGAGAATTCGATCCGGATTGGCTGTGAGTTTATATATCATCATTGTTATTATTACACTAAAATGTATGTTAATTTCCGATAGATAATCCATCTTATTATTAAATCAGCCAAGGTGGAACGACATGGATGCCAACCAGCATGTGAACAACGTGAAATACATTGGATGGATTTTAGAGGTAGTGTAAGTGTATATATAAAAAGTAACATATATAAGGATTAAGAATAAATGAGAGAATTAATCAAGTGTGTAAATTAAGTGCAGAGCGTGGCGATAAAAGTGCTGGAAGATTACTATATGAGGAGCATGACATTGGAGTACCGAAGAGAGTGTAGGCAATCCAATTTGTTGGAGTCATTGACGAGTCCAACGGGAAAACTGAGTGGTGCTTCCGCTTCCAACATGAATAACTCCATTCACACAAAACCACACCTTCAATTCACCCACCTCCTTCGTCTTCAAGCTGCTAAACAAGAAGTTGTGCGAGCCAGAACTGAATGGATTTTCAAGCACACACCCAATAATAATAATTAATTACCTACCATCATTACCTATATATATACCCAAATTAATTAAATCTCATCTCTTTCTATCTTAAATCTTGATTCATTTTCTGAATGCACCTTAGCTTTAACATTAATGATCAGTTAGCAAGTACTGAATATATTTTGCGATGAAGTGAACCATACATATTAGTAAATATTTTCTTGTTGAGAGTACGGTAGTATAATAATATATGTTTCTTTAGCATTAATTATGGATTGTGATCAGTAATAAATTGGAGGAGGTTGAGGTTGAGGTTGATCAACCAAAATCAAATGTACTCAACCACCGCAAGACTCACCACTATATTAGGAAAGGCGTTTGGGACAATACAATGATAAATTTTAATTACTCCATATTCTAATTAACTAGGAATGTAATTTCCATAAATAATGTTGTTCAAATCTAAATGTTCATATATAGAAATAATTTATTAGGTCATTTTTAAATATATTAATTCATGTGTTTATTTTAGTCACAATATTCTTAAAAATTATACTTTTCAAAAACACTCCTAATAACATTTTTATTAAAAAATAAATTATTTTATTGATATTTTAATATAAATTTATTAGTAACGATCACGATTCATTAATCAAAAATCATGCATCCAAGAAGATGGCTTGTTTTTATCTTTTCATAAAATCTTGGATCTTTTTACCAAAAACAAAATTTCTTGCACCTAAATGGCCCATCAGAGGCCCAATTATAAGCAACCATAACTAGTGTGTGGCAATTGTAGGAGCCCAAGTACATAAAGGCTATGTTTGGTAGAAATGCACGGATGAGAAGGAAAAATATGTAAAGTACTATACTACTATAGAGTAAAAAAAATACTGTAGAAAAAATTAAAGTGTGTTTTTAAGTGATGTTAAGATGTTCTTCACACAATTGCCAACGACTAATGTCAATTGACACTAATCCCTTTAGTGTCGATGTTAAAACTAATTTTTAACTAATATTAAAATTAATTTTTTGTAGTGTTTTCTTAATGATATTCTTTTTGACAGTGGTTTGTGTCGATAAATGTATTGTCAAAAATAATTTATAAATAAATATTGACAATTATTGATCATTAAAAATATTATCAGTGACTTTTTTCAACAATTTATTTTAACGGTTAAAATTTAATTATTAAAAAATATACTTATTTCAATTGTCAAAATTTAATTATTTCAAAAATTAATAGTAGCTGTTAAAATATAAGTTGTTAGAAAAAAAAAATTTGAATCAAATAGAATACTCTATTAAAATATATTCAAAATCTATTATAAATTCCTTTTTTTATATTTCGAATTCAAACAAATTGGAATATAGAAACTATGTTCTTATTAAAAAAGAAAAAGAAACTATGTTTAATTTTTTAAATTTGAATATGGTACATTACATATGTTAGATATATTTCAAAAACTACAAATAAAAAAAAAACGAATATCTGGCCATCGTAATTCCTAGTCCAAAGTAGCTTTAACACTAAGCCAACCATAAAAGTCCATGGAAAATGGAGAACAGCCAGAAAGACAGAGAGATAGAGAAAGCAAAGGTGAAGTAAAACTGAAAAAGGAATGTGAGAATAGGAAGAAACAAGGAATTTGGTATTACTTATCATTTCTTTTGGAAACTTTCCGTCTTCTATATGTACAGTATTTCAATATTTGAGTGTTGAGTAATGACTAGGCAGTGGGAAGCATATGAGATTCTCTTATATGTGGATCTACCAGCTTTTTGCGTTTCATCAGAATCATTAATTTAATTACAACCCAAACATGTGGTCAAACCAGGTAATCGATTGATTCTACCAATTAATTGTCTCTTTCACAAGTGGGAGAATAAACTAGAACCAATTAATTATTAATAACTATCCTCTAATATATTAATACTGTTCTACGAATATTCAGAAAATAGGCATTCTTTTTCTTGCATTCTCATCCAACCATACTTTGATTAGACATGTGACACTGAAATGATTGCTAAATATTGCATCTCCACCCCTCCTTTCTCCCCCTCATCATTTTAAGTTTAGAATAATTTTATTTATTTATAAATTGCTTTAACTATAAAGACTTAAAGATTGCAATGAGGATAGTGGATATTCAAGTGAGAGTTGAGGATACCATCGCGAGGTATATGAGATAAGGATACATATGTGAGTAAAGAAAGTTCACATTCAAGAATGGAATAAAGGCAACTTAATTATGACTAGTCTACATTCACACTTCACGTACGTACAATAATTTCTTATACGTCAATGAAAGAAGTAATAATTAGCATTGGTTTTACTGCGTGTAATTTGCCTTTCAACTTGTTTCTTCCTCTTTTATTTATTTTGTTTGTGTATTAAAGCACAGCATAGGAATGGGCAATCAGAGAAGAGAATCAAATTGTCTAGTCTGTACAATCTCAGATATCTTCTTGCAATGCAATAATAGTAGCACATTTATAGAAAAACGTATATCCAATTTCTGCACCCACGTGATTACCACCATAATTACTGCTCCCATTTTTTGTTAACTTCTCATCAGATTCAATACATGTCAACGTATGATTTGGTAGAGGGGATAGTGTTCACTTAATTATCATCTCTTTAAGTTCAATTTTTAAAATGATACAAATATAATATCATTCGTTGAGAGGATCACTCTTAACAATAAATCCTGTAATACTTAAAGAATTAATTATCAACTTTACTAGATATTTCAGTTATAAATCACATGCATATATACTATATATTTCAAACTTCAAACTAATATACACACCCTTCTTAATTATCTTCAATTTCCATATGAATTATTTTTTGTCCATACCTATTCTCTTGTCAAAAATAATCTTGTTTGGGATAATTTAAAAATTAATTTGTCAATATTGTGAGGGACTAATTTTTTTTACTAAATTTAATCCGGGTTTATTCATAAAAATTTTGTTTGATCCAACATTTATCATCACTTAAAAAAAGACATTTGTACAGGTATATACACATTACAAAATATATATAGCGTTTATAGGGTTAAAGTTTCATAAAAACACCCTCATTGACAACGTTTTTGCTCATGCACAGTGAAAGTAGTATAGATCTGTAGATAATTTTTAAAGGTGGCTGAATTTGTATATATTTTGTAATGTGTATATACCTGTGCAAAAACCCTTAAAAAAATTAGAACTATTAATTAAGATTTCACTCTTTTTATTGAATTACATCTATTTTTCTCTGCTAAAGGATTACATATCATGCCAAAACTTTTTAAAAATTAATTAATATTTTGGTTTTTTCCAACCTTAAAATTTTAATTTTAATTTGTCCATTATATAACCGTGAACCCCATTATAGAATCTGATAAAAAGCTGGCCCCAAACCCAGATGTGATGGTATAGGCATCTGTACGTAGTAATAGTTGCAGAATTGGATATTGGATTTAGCCTATTAAGATGGGTTTGGGCCCAGTCAATTTGTGTTCCTTCGTGTTTGTTTGGTGGGTAAAGTTTTTTTTTAAAAAAAAAATAGAGTAAGAGGAGAGGAGTAGACAGAAAGAGGGGGTCACGTGGGTAGGAGTAGGAGTGAGGAAAGACGAAAGAGTAGGACCCACAAGGTGGGGACAATTGATATGATACGAATCATGAACCCACTAAAAGACAAAAAAACGGAAGAAGTAATGAGTAAAGAGTCATGAGTTCATAGTTATGTAATTTTTTTTGTAATATTGTTATGTAATGGGAATAGAATATTCTAGAGACCCCTCTCTCATACTCTCACTATTTCCCCTAAGGCCTACGGGTTGCCTCCTCCCTTCCACTCTCCAACTTGGCCTATGTGGCCCTACTAATACCCCTCCCTCAATTTTAATTCAGATTTGTCGAAGTATAGATTCAATAAAATATATAAATTATGTATTTTAAATTATTAGATAAAATTGTTATAATATCAACATAAATTTTAATTTTTATTAAATCCTCTGAATGGAACATTTTATATTTTACTAGATTCAAATTTTTTAATTTTCACTCATGTCTCCTCTTTTGATTTTTAATATTTATGTTATAAAGATCAGTAAATATAGAATAAATTTAAAGTTAATTATTATGATTAATGAATATCCTATTATTTAAAACATCATTAAGATTCTTGAGTAACTTACTAAATTTGTTAAAAGTATATTTTTGTAATTAAAGAAAAAAAATACATGAGTGGCAGGAAGGGCCCCAGGATAAGATTGAGGAGTGGGGCAAAAAGAACTCAGATACATTTTTAAAAAAAAAAAAAGATAAAATTGAAAAGAGAGAAAAAAAAGTCTAATTTATGTATTATTCATTTAAATGTATATACTGTTGTAAATTATATTATATGTGTGTCAAGGAAAACTTTAAAGAAGACTATGTATATAAATTAGGCACGCTTGGTATAAATGCACAGATATAAAATACTGTAAAGAAAGTACTGTAAAGTAAAAGAAAGTACTGTAGAAAAAAGTGATAAGAGAGATACAGAAAAAAATTATGAAAGAAAAAAAGTATAATAAAACGTGTGTTTGGTATGTATAAAATATGATATAAATGTTTTTAAAAATCGTAAAATTACATATAAATACTATTTGAAAATTATACCAAACAAAGCCCTTAAAGTATGAGGTCACTCAAAAAAAATTGAAGTGCAAAGTAATAAATAGATTAAGTGGAAGGTGAAATTCATAGTTCATACATACAACATGCATGTCTCGAGAAGGAGAACATATTAGTATATTAGTGGTATCCTCCTCATGGGCACAAAAAATAAATACGCCAAATGAAAAATATGTTTTGAACTCAAATATAACAATAGGCCACGAAAATATATAATAATATAATAATATAATAATAATA
Source organism: Senna tora (assembly GCA_014851425.1). Classification (NCBI taxonomy): domain Eukaryota; kingdom Viridiplantae; phylum Streptophyta; class Magnoliopsida; order Fabales; family Fabaceae; genus Senna; species Senna tora. The sequence continues at coordinate 1,116,408 of CM026263.1, read as the reverse complement.
TATATATATATATATATATATATTATTTTCTTACCGTAAAAACCCTTCATTTTAATAAGTTGTAAAGGCGTGAAAGTACAATAGGGATATATAGGCTCCCCCTTCTTGTTCTTCGATTATTTGAGTTCTCTGTTGGCCTTGTAGTTCTATCTCCTTTTATTCATCCAATAATTAAGAAGGATTTGTTTAATATCTGAGAATGGCATTTCCTAAATTAAAAAAGAATTATAGAATGTGTTTTAAGGATAATATGTATGTTTATAAGGCGACTCGATCAATATCCATCATTATAATCCCAACATATACAACATTTGTATTCATTTTTCAGTAATTTTAGTTTTATATATAATGATGAATATGGATGTGGATTTTGCATGGGAGTGAATGAATGAGAGAGGAGAGAAAAGTGAAAAGGGGTAAAGGGTATTAGCAAAGGAGAGCAGGTTTTATGAAAATGAGTGTTTGATGAGTGCAGTGGCCATCACTCTCTTTCACCCTACACTCAACACAACACACTCTCCACCTCTCCTTTATTCCTCTTCTTTACTCCATCATCCCCTTTTTTATCTCCATTTCTGCTATATTTATATTTCTCCTCTTTTTAAGGTTATGTTATATATAATTTCTTTCATCTCCATCTCTACCTCTACATATATACTCTTTTAACTTTTACCTTTCACTTCAATCATTTTCTTTTCTTTTCCATTTTTCATTTTGCTCAATTCTTCTCAATAATTGCATAAATTGGTAAAGTATTAATTAGGAGTGGGAGAGAAAAACGCAAACACAGATGTATAACCAAGAGAAAATGACGTCACTCATCATCAGTTCTGAAATAGGTAGGATATATATGGCGCCACACAATGAAGCATTATTATTGCATATTAATTTGCATGGCATGGATTTTCTAATTATCTTGCACACACACATATAAATTAAAGGGCCAACCAAGAATTTGTTCAAGTGTAATATGTTTCATATTTGTTAAATTAAGTGTAGGTGTAAATTTTATAAATTTTTGGGCTCTCTTTTTTGAGCTAGCTTTTGGGGTGAGTTCTATCCAAGGGTTTATAATATTTGTTAAAAGAAGCCACTCTTACTGGTGCCGTTGCAGGAGGACTGCTACTCGAAAGGCGAGGTCCACGAAGTCACTGTGAATGATGACAATTAAGGGGGATGTATTGATATGTCTCATATCTGTTAAATCAAGTGCAAGTGTGTGTTTATAAATTTTTGGACTTCCTCCCTTCTTGAGCTAGCTTTTGAGGGTAAATTCTACCCAATGGCCCACACATGCACTTGATTTACCATATGAGGGCCAACAAAGCATTGCATGTGCTAATCTTTGAGCTCCCTCCCCTTTTGAGCTAACTTTTGGGGGTGAGTTCTACCCAGGGATTTATAAACTCACATCTGCACTTGATTTACCAGATGTGAGATATATAATAAATAGTTTGGTATCATTTAAATAAGATTTCAAATTCAAAACAATTGAGAGACTCATTATAGCCAGATGCATAACAACATAAATAGAGTTTAAATTACTCGAAACAGTGTCTCAAAAATTGAAAAGGCAAGCAAAACAATATATAAATTAAAGGCTTATATATATATACGTACACACTTACGTAAGTATATGTATCTCTTTAGTATTTCTTACGCACTACTCTTTCCCCCATGCCTTATTGTGGATGGGAGGGAATGGGATGGAGCAATGCAAATTGCACATCTCACAAGTCATAACATATATATCCATTTACGTCATCACCTAGCTATGGAATAAATTAAATAATTTAATTTAAAAGAGATGCATTATTAAAATTTCATAATATATATACTTATTACTAATTTCTTGTCATGTAATAAACTATATCTATATATTAATTTGAACAACAATTCATAACAAGCAAGCAAGCATGAACTGATCAAGGGCTTTTGATATATGACAAAAATTAAAGCACATTCAATCTTTGTATACATATATAAAGCAAACAAAATACGTTCGTCTTTTGAATGCTCTCCAAGCGCCTCATTTTTTTAAAAAAAAAAATCACATAATTAATAAGAAAGCTCATGCGGGTTTAGAAAAAGCACATATAATGCAAGTATAATTATTATTATTATAATAATAAGTAGATGGGAAACAAAAGGAAAGCCAAAAAACAAAGCTATACCTAAGCTGGAAGCATGAATTTAGCATGTGAGGAGGAATCTTTTTAGACAGAAGCAATCAGAAGAAGCAGTCCCAAACAAAACCCATTTGGAGGAAGAATTTTGCGTGATTAACTAGAGACAGTCTCCACATAATGTGTATAGTACATGGTTGCATGATTAATAAATGTGTTAAATAATCGAAATCTAGTTGGGTGGAAATGATTCATCGCTTTCAATTAAATGTCAAAAATTCGACATTTAACTTTAGGTATATAACAATTTTAAATACTCGGATTAACTATGTCATTCTTTTGAAATGTTTACGAGTTAAAAAAAAATTTTAATCACTAAATAAATAATTCAAGCATGAATGCATGAAAAAAAATGTGTTAATTAAATGGTGTACATTGTTAGCACGAGTATCCATGAACCACTCTCTCGACACACACGAACACCAACAAAGCATTGCATGTGCTAATATCCCACCCATTATGGTAGTTATTAGTCCTTCCCTTCTATTATTTGCTCTACTCTTGAGCCCACTATGACCTACTTCCCACTTTTACCCCCAGCAACTTTGTCAGGTCCCTCCACTACTTTTCTTATTCTTTTTTTTTAATAAATAAAATGAAAAGCCATTAAAATAGATGAAATTTAAGTTGAGATCTATTTTTTAAATATTATTTAGTTTTGGTAACAAAATTAATAAAGTCATATTAAGGAGACAAGAAGAGGTAGCGTCCAATGAAGAAGTGGGTAAAACAATAAAAAGCAGGCAATGTAGGACCCAGAGTAACAACATAGTTGGCAATGAATAATGTGTATAGTAGTACCCTTATACGAAGGGCAATAGAGAGAAAGATGGGGCCTAGGGTTGAGACAGTTAGAAGAATACAATACAATACAATACGTAGACCCATAAACAGAAGAAACACAAACAATCAAATGAATGAATGAATGAAGATGCTTTTTTGAGTTTTGAGGTTTCCCAAAATCTCAATCAATTCAATTCCCTCATTTCGCTTTTCAGCTGCTCATTGCCGAGTGATTTCCTACATGGGAAAATGAGAACCCACACCTACCCTAATTTACTAATTGAAAAACCCCCCTCCCCCTCTTTAATTCATTCTCTTTCAGAAAATATGGAAAATAATAACTGGGGTTGGGGTTGGTTGGTGTGGTCTTCTAAAAAGTGCGCATTTTCAAGAATTTTAGGTGAAAACTATGAATCTTGAGTAAATCTTAAGGCAGAAATAAAGGCCCATTGTTAACGTACGATTCCACTGTGGAACAAACCAACAAACACAGAGAAACAGACACGCAGTCAATCCAAACACTTCCCCCATAAATAATCTTACTATAATCCACCTTGGGTTATGCTTATGCCCATTTCTGGTATTTCCCATACCCCAAAAAATAATAATTAACTCACGGTAAATTAATATTTAAATCACTGAAACATATTTTTTTTTTCAAATTTAATCTTTAAAAAATAAATATTTTAAATTGATCCAAATTTAATTTTAATCTCTATTATTTACTATTTTTTAATTTAACGAAGATATATAATTAATACAAATAAAAAATGTGAAAAAATCAAAAACCCCAATTAAAACATACAAATTGTCACATTTCAAAAGGATAAAAATATATAAATTATTTTAATTTAATCCTTAAATTTTATAGGAGTGAGTAGTAATGTGGCGTAGCGTTTGAAATTTTTCAAATTAGGAAGGTGTAGGAGTAGGTGTAGTTATTTATATTTTCAATTTATAGAAGAGTTAAAAACAAGAGAAAGTACAAGTCTCTCACAAAAACTCTACAGCAGCAGGCCAGTGAGCAGCTGATCTGTAGATTATACTTATACTTCTATAATTAAAAAAAAAGGTACAGGGTCCCACATGTAAAAGCAGAGCAATTTATGAATTCCCCATATTACCCCTCTCACTTCTCACTTTTTACATAACAGAGCAGGCGTTTGGGTTCTCGTCACTGAAGATCTGAGGTGGGTATGCGTGCATCTCCATCGCATACCTCGGTGGGTAATAGTAGTACTCGTTCTTCTTCAACTCCACCACCTTCGTCTCTTCCGTCGTTGCTTCTCCTTCTCCTCCTCCTGCTTTCCCTTCGCTTTCCCCTTCTTTCTTCTCTCCGTTTTCCTCTTTCTTCTCTGTATTCTCCTCTTTCTTCTCCTTACTATCACCGCCTCCTTCCTCTCCTTTCTCTTTCTTCTCTGCCTCTTGCTTCACTATCACCGCCTGCTTCCCCGTCCGCTTGTGCACGTATTCTATCAGCTTCGCTGGATCGAACACTCCCTTCACGCTCACCTGAGAGTTCTTCAGGTCCGGTTCCGCCGATTCCACTCCTGGAATAGAATTCATTTAGGAATTTAATTTCTTCTGTGATATTTTTGTTTAATTGAGAATTTGTAATAATCTTACCTTTCATTCTCTGGATGCGTCTCTTGATTTCCTGTGCGCAAGCTTCGCAATGCATGTGAACTTTGAGAACGACTGTCACAATCTGGGGCTGGAGGACAAAAAGAGGAGGGAATTAATTAATTGATTACTGGCGGAAAATTAATGAAAATGGATATTATAAATAAATCTGAGATTAACAAGTTAAACCTCTTCTTTCTTCTCCTCGGGCTTGGGCTTCTCTTTCTCCTCCTCGGGCTTTTTGTCTTCCTCGGCCGGCGGTTTAGGGATCGGAGAAAGAAGCTCCACTTGTCTATGGCTCTTCCTCTGTACTCTCTCCAAAACCTTAAGCGGATCTGCTTTTTCTCCTTTCACGACCACCTTGTGAGTCTTGCAATCTGTGATCACATCTTCGACTCCTAAATCCATAAACACGTTCAGGTTAAGCTTACAATCAATTAATTAATCGAACGAAGGAAGAAAAGCAATGGTTGTTTACCTTGGAATCCTTTGAGCGAGCGACGAACCTTGCGAGCGCAGCCTTCGCAATGCATGTACACTTTGAGGAGGATTTCCGGCGGCGGCGCTGGAGCTGCTTCCTTGGATTCCTTACCGTCGGCGCCGCCGTCTTTTGGTTCGTCGGGTTTTTTGTCGTCCTTTTTGTCCTCTGCGGGCTGGTTGGGTTCTTGCTTCTTCTCATCCTCTGCGTTCTTGGGTTCCTCTGCTTTTTTCTCCTCCATTTTAGTTTCCTGTGGTTTCTTCTCTTCCTAAAGCCAACAAAAAGAAAAGAAGAAAGAAATAAGAGAAGAGAATGATTTGAGAGAAAAAGAAGCATATAAGAGTGTTGTTGAAGAGCAAATACCTCTCCCATTCGTCTTGTGTGCAGAGAAACTACTTTTGGCGTTTGTTTTGTTTGGGTCTCTTTCTTTTTATGAAGGGCGTGTGAAGCTAAAGCCTAAAAGGTAAGAGTAACGCCTCTTTCTCTTTCTCTTTCTCTTTCTCTTACTCTTACTAGTAGTATTTAGTAATTATCTCTCTGACTCTGTATAAATAAAAGGTAGAAAAAGGTTACAGCTTGAGAGTTTGAATATGTTAGGGGGGTGAGATGAGAGGAGCATTGGTGCATAGAGGATAGAGCGAGCATGAGATATATGATGAGATCTAGAGCCACTCATACTATCATCATCCTCATCATAACATGACGTGGCACCTTCTGAGAGGCACGTGCAACTGAGGAGCTCTTTACTTCAGACAGGTGGTGCTCCCTCCTTCATTTCCTGTTTCACTGCTCCTTCACTGCCATTTCCGAGGGCTTTTTCGACTTTCTAAGGTTATCATTTGTATAAATGTATAAATCTAAAGTAATGCAAATAAAATTGAGAAGAGAGATAAAAAAAAATTAACATAGAGAAAAAATGTGTTTAATTTGTATAAAATATAATGTTTTTATTTTTTTTATAATCGTAAAATATCATGATTTTGTTGTGCTGCATCCTTACCAAACGAACCTTAAGAAAGAGGTAAAATACTATTTAGTATTTGAATGGTTTGTTAAACTATTATTTACTCCCTTAATTTGAGACAAATATTATTTAACCTCTGAATTTGTAACTCTATCAACTATTTAGTCACTAAATTTGGCGAAAATACTATTTTATCCCCGAATTTGCAACTCTGTTAACTATATAGTCCAAAAATTTGAAACTTGTCAACTATTTAATCTCAAAATTTGTAACTCTATCAATTATTTAGTCTCATAACTGTTACCCGTTAGATAACCAGCTGACGTAGCCGTTAAATGCTAATATGGCATGTGCCTAGACACTTAACGGTGCCACATCAGTATTCAATGGTTACATCAGCTGGTGTCTAGTTATTTAACGGGTAACGATCAGAGAACAAAATAGTTGACAGAGTTACAAATTCAGAGATTAAATGGTATTTTTGTCAAATTTGGAAAGTAAATAGTTGACAGGGTTGCAAATTCGGGGACTAAATAATATTTTTGCCAAATTTAGGGATTAAAAAGTTGATAGAGTTATAAATTTGAAAACTAAATAATATTTTTACTAAATTCAAAGACTAAATAATAATTTAACCAATAATTCAAAAACTAAAAAAATATTTTGCATCTTCTATGAATTCACTAGAATTTCTTTTATTTTTAGAATTATGCTATTTTTTGAGTTTCTTGGCTATTTTTTTATTGTTCCCACAAATTTTAAACATAAAAAGTTATTTTCTTTGTCTTAAAAAAATTTAAAGTCATTAAATATTTTTGTTTTTAAAATATGGATCTTATTAATTAACAAACAAGAGAGTTTAAAAAAATAATTTTTTATCAAGTTTAAGAAAAATTATTATTTTTTAATCAACAAAAAAAAATCTTAATAAATATTCTAAGACACTTATTAACAAGATAAACCTTTTTTTTTATGAACTTAACAAGATAAACCTTTAAAATATATATATACAAAGAATTTGAAAAAAAAAAAGCTATACGAAGAATGAAATATAATGGTCAAATAGATTATATATTTTTTATTGAATAAATAATAGAGATATACAATTATCCAGTGTGACTACACTTTTAGCCATCCATCCGGTTCCGTAGAGTTTAACAATTTCTCTGATCTCTGCTTCATGATATATATCACATTATCACTATCTGCCGCCTCCACCATCCACCATCCTCCATCCTATCTATCTATCTATCTATCATACTCTCACAACTTTTGAATTTAACGGTACTTTTCCACCTTTTCCTTCCTATCGGCTAACGAATTCATATCATTATTTAATTATTTTTACTTCTTGAAATTTGTGTGTTATATATAATTATAATATTCTAATCTGAAAATTATTTTTAGAGGGTTTTGTTTGTTTGGCGTAGGGTTGTACTATTCTTATTATCTGTTTTCATTTCAGCATGAAGCTAAGCAAGCACAACAAACCAAACACCAGTGCTGCCCACTGGCTAGTCATTCAAGTCTTGTATATAAATAGTTAAATCTCATCGTCCTCCATGCTTGCCTGTGTCAACATTCCAACCATATATAGCAAAAATGCAAATCAAGAAATTGGAGGATGAAGGAGGGCGTCGGATTGTGGTGGTGTCAGGAATCAAGGGCCCACACATGTTGCAGAACATAGATGATGGGCTTGGGTTGTCCAACTCAAAGCGTTACATACGCAAGCCAAACCAAGTTTGGCAGGTTATCATGTGCTTCTAATACTGCATTTTTAGAGTGAATCTTTTAAATTAATTCTTTATATTTTTTAATGGAGTTATAAGAGAGATAGAGAGAAGAAAAATTGGGAGAGATAAAAATCAAGAAAAAAAATATTTTTTTTATCTCTATCTCTCTCATAACTCTACCAAAAAAATATAAAGAATTACTTTAGAGAATACTATCTCTTCATTTTTATACTCTACAATATAAGACAATAAATAAAAAGTAATAATAAAATACATCTCATTTAATGTGAGATTCACTTTCTATATCTTTTTTTTCTTATTTATTGAAAATTTTATATTATATAACATATGATCTAATCTCTTATTTTTAGTATTCTCTTATCACTAATTATTGAGAGCCGTTTGGTTAGTGATTTATTCTCAGAGAATAAGAATGAAAATGAAAATAGAAATAAAAATGAGGATTAGAAATGAAAATAGAATTAGAATTGAGAATATTTAAGACTATGTCTGATATAACATAAAAAAGGTAAGAATAATATTGGGAATAAGAATGTAAAAAGAGTAAAATGATCAATTTATCCCTAATTTAAGACTATGTCTAAATTTTACAACATCTATATCTTATACTCTCTCTGGTTCACAATATCTGTATAAGTGGGGAATTTCAAAGTTTCAAAATATTTGCTATTTTACAAAATCAAGATAGCATTCATTATTTTTTTTACAATTTTATCTTATATTTTTTAAGTTTAAAATAAACTAATTATTTTTTTTTGTCTATGCGCACTTACCCAATGAAACATATATTATGAATCGAAAGGAATATCAAATTAGACTCTCTCTTCCCTCAAAAACTATCAACCAAACATGCCGTAATTCCAACTAAAATAGGATTCCTCCAATCACATAGATGAGAGGTTTATTCAGCCTCCTTCATCATATCCGATACTATTAAATGATTTTGTATCAACATGTCCATCATTATTTCGGTTATTTAGTTCTTCTTCTGCCTTTTCTTTTCAAATCAATATAAAGCTACCATGATATGATAACAATAAAGGAATCTCATAAGAAACAAAGTTTTAATATTTTCTCTATATTATTTCCATTAAATAAATAAAATGTTTAAAGTTAACAACAGCTCTTAATAATGAAATATAATTATTATTAGATACGTTATTCTTTAGTCCATGTACCTAAGTGGGATTAAGAGATCCTCATCTGCATCATCTGCCCAATGCTAATCATTATAGTTTTATTCCCTGACAATAACTAGTACTCCACGTGATTCCTGTTTAATTTTGTGTTTTACTTACCTTATCAGTAAATTAAATTCCTAGCTATTTTGCATTAATTAAGTGGTCAAAAGGTATTTAGAAATTTTAATCTATATTACATTTTTTTTTAATTTTTCTTTTAGGCCACAAATACCCTCAATTTATTTTGTTAGTATTTATTATTATTTTTAAATTTAATAAACTTTTGTTTTATTTATAAAAGAAATTATAAATGTTAATCAAGTGGTATATTTTAATTTAATTGTGCTGCCCTCGTTTTTGGCTTTTCCAACAGTCAAAAATGTTGACTGATATTTTTAAAATTGAAGAATTCATTTTTCAATTTAGAATTTCATTCATTATTCCAATTCCCAATCGTCATTTATTTTTTTTAAACTATATATGTACAAAACTGCGAATAAAATAAAATGCTTACTTGATTTATTAAAAAAAAAATTGATAAATACTAAAATATGGGTTGAGGGTATATGATTTAATTTTATTATTGTTTAATACCGTGGTAGTAAGAGAATCTCCCTAGAGATACAATATTAAACAAAATTTTTAAATGACTTTCAGAATATTTGAATCTTCACATATAAATAAAGCTAGAGTCTTCTATTAGATCTTGACCGTTTATGTAAAGGAAAGTAAAATTAATTAAGTATTTATTATGAAGTTTCATTAATCGTAAGTATTATTTATAGTCTTTTTATTCAATAATTTGTCATGCACAAAATTGTGAGATCAATAATTAACCACAAGACCAACAGTTTTGAAGTGAGCCCTCTCGGCTCTTGCATTGCATGGCATGAATCAAATTGATGATTTGAAATTTTTTATATTCTTGAAATGAGAAAGTAAAATAAAAAGTGGGATAAGAATGATGTTCTCGTACGTTACATCTTTTTACTTAGATTAATAATTAGCATAAGCGCCATCACTAATTAATCACCCATATCCATCCAAAAAGCAGCAACAGCAAGGACGTAAAATTTTCTTTTCAATGACGCAAACAACAGTTAATTTAATTTGTCATATATTGCAAAGGAAGGGCTAGAGAATCCTCCCTCGAAATCCCGATCCAATAAGTGAAGTTTCTGCTAAAATTCATTCTTCGATCATTATTTGGTTATTCTTTTCCCAAATGGCAAACAAAAAATGGTGTGTATGTAAATTGAGTGATAATAATGCAAGTAGATTAACATATAGATGCATGTGTCACCTAAAACATGACAAAATAGGTATACGAGATTTTCAAAAGATATATATATATAGTGGTTATAATTATGGGATGGAATAAAGATGGAATTATTAAATGGAAGCAAGCAATATATAGTTGGCTCTGAATAGACGATAAGATAATAAAGCAAAGAGTGTCGTATTTCAGTGCATTCAAGTGCGACATGACATTTTGATTTGACGTACAAAATGTTGTATTACGTATTAATCATTCATATATAACCTCATGTTCTATATACATTTCTAATCACAATCTTTCCAGACTTCATTATTCAATTCATCTTATGCATGTAACACCGAAAGAAGAGCTAGAGATAACAAATATATGTAAGAGATTTTTCAAGGAATACATCTTTAACAAATTAAAATATACGTACGTATACATATACATATTATTATTCATAATTTCATATATATATATATAAAGATGAGAAGTACTTTGAACACGAACAGAAGAAAACTATAATGTCAGAAGTCTTTAATAATACTCTCCGTGGAGTTTAAACCTAGACATGCAAATAGTAGCAATTAAAATTTGTATGCGTAGATCCCTATAGCTATTATTAGGGGTTGGTTGTACTGGGTTTTTGAGGTATGAAAGTGATACTCCAAAAGCAGTGGCCAAAGTTAATTTTGACTATAATTAAATATTCTTCTAAGTAGGTAGGATAGGGGGTTATTGGTGTTGGTTGGAATAATGAATCATTTGTGGGGGATGGTGCCTCCCTCTAAACATGGCCTACATCCTACTATTCTATTATCTGCATATCTTTCTCATGAAAAATTTCACACACAAAAATTCTAGATTCATCTATTAATTAGTCTAGCTGGAAATGGGAGTGATCAAGGCCATGGTGCATCGCACTATTTGATATTAAGTTGTTAATTATGTAACGAGTAATTAATTAGAGCAGTAAGCATTTCATTCCTTTTTATGTATAGAAAAACATATGATAAAGTTGTGTTTGGTAGGGAGAAAAGAGGAGAAAATGTGAATGAGAAAAGAGAAGGGAATGAAAATGTCATGTTAATGTGATGTGAAGATGTTCATGGAATAAAAGTGAATAAAATGACCATTTTACCCTTACATAAAAAGTGAAAGTGGAGTAAAAGTGGATCAAAAACTAAAGGCAAAAATATAATTTTATCATATTGTAAAAAGTGGGATTTGTTTGGTACAAAGAAAAGAGAGGGAGAAGTGGTCTTCCTCTTTTTTTTCCATAATGTTTTCTATCTACCAAACACAACATAAATTCATGCTTCAAAGGTGGAGGTCTCATGAGAGTGGACAGGCTTAGATCAGGTTCAAGTCACAAGAACATTAGAACTCCATTGCAGACTCCAATGATTAAGCCAGTCATAATGAAAGCTAGAAGATATAAGAGAAGGTCCCAAGCGAAAAGAGTAGAGAAGAAGGCTATGAGAGAACCAGGGTTTAATTTACCTAAACTATATATATAAGTTTATATACCTTGGGTTCGGAGAGTATAATAGTAATATTACTTTATCGGACCAAGATCTCATTGACGGAGTTGGATTTATCTAACCCAATCCAAATTAATTATATATTTACCAACTTTCATTATGAGCGATATTCCTATATTATGGGATGATCAACAATATAGGTCAAGTTAAACTAAATAAAATCCAATAAATTTTTAAATACTGATAATTTCAAACAAAGCTAAAAAAAGTAGCCCTATGTGTATTATGCATGGCAGAGTAAGAAGAAACATCCAGGGCATGTCTTCCCTCTTGCAAGACACAAAGCCATCCTTCATGTGGGTTTGTCTGATACATATGAATATGTATCATAATTTCTAACAACACCATAGATATTTTTATCTCAAAGAGAAAAATTGACCATTGTTTTTGTTGCTTAATTCAACAATGAACACAAAGTGCGGTAGGCAAATTAAAGGAAGCTTTTCCCCAATTAAAGAAATGTGAAATGAGCATTGGGCCTTGGTGGATGAGTAATGAGCCCAGAGGCAGAGGCCAGAAAATGCGGGTGTTATGTTTCTATCAATGCTAGTTGGCCCAATGTTCTTGTGTTCAGATCATACAAATGATGAATCCAAACCTTATAATTAATTAATGCAAAAAAAAAAAAACTCTTTTCCTTTATTTGGGCTGACCCATCAAATCAATCCTTTTGACTTCTTTGCCAAACCTCTTTGTTTGCTTTCTTACATTACAATGACCACACCTCTTGATGTTGTTTGTTGTTGGAGTAGATGTTCAGTGATATGGTACTACTGAACTTCAATACATCCCTCTAATCAGTTGGTCCTTAATTAATGTGAGTTTTTATTAATATTAACAAATGGCACTACATAATTGGAGGGATGCACTGAAATTCAGTGGTACGGTACCATTGAACTTTTATCATTGTTGTTGATGCTGCTGCCCCATTCCAATGATCATTAACTATTAATAGTTACATAAACATGATTAAATATTTTAATTACATGCTGTATAAAGAAAACAATCCTTTATTAAACACAAATTATTAAATTCATTCCCTCAATTACTCTGAGCATTGATTTGGTTTGGTTTAAATCAATTTTGGTCATTCAACCAGTGGAATCAACTATATATTGGATACTTAAAAAGACATCCAACACTAATCCAAAATTTGAGGGTCATCCAATGTAAATCAATCACAATTGATTTGGATTATATTGTCTAAACGGTTTTCAATAGAAAAATAATAAATTACGCAAACAAAAAATAACTTTAATTATTATTATTTTTTAAATTTCAAATATTAAAATAAGCATTTTTAATCATAAATTTACATTAAAATGTAAATTACATTTTAAGATAATTCTAAAACAAGTATGTATACTACATTTATCACAGAAGAAGCATATTCTTGACTTGTTCTAGAAATTGCATGTACTGATATCCAAGACACCTATTTTGTATTGTGATAATTATCAAAATTCTTCTCTTTGTGTTATAAGTTATAACCCAGTTTTGCAAGCTAGAATAATGAAACATATCGAGCTAGACTTGTTTTTCGGCAAGAGAACAAGTTTAAAATAATAAACAGTTGGAAGTGTCGTATATGTAAAGATTGTAGTAAACAGACCCTACTTATATGTTATTGTCCTTACAGGACTTGTTTTTTTTTTGGGCCCATATACCTTACAGAAGTTGTTTGAATGCATGATTTATATGATCAATTGAGATTATTATTATTTTTTTTAGAGAAGAGAGAGCAGCGGCAGAAACCCTAATGAGAGCAAAGAGAGCGCGAGAGCAGCGGCAGTGAGGGGGGCTGCCGTCGGGCAACCCCCCTCTCTTCTTTTTCCTTCTAATCTTTTCATCTCTTTCCTTCTTTCCTCCGTTAGGGAGGGTTTCTTCCTCCATTAGGGAGGCTTCCTTTTCCTTTTGGGAAGTTTATCATTTGGGTAGATGAGCTTGAAGATTTAACAACAAATTTTCAGATCTGCAGCAAAACTTAGAAAAGCAAGGAAGCAACAAAAGTTAAATCCTCAGAGAGAATTTGGAGGTGTGTTGCCTCTGTTGAAGATCATGAAGCTTCGTTCATACATTTATTTTTATATCTTGTTGTAGTTTCTTTGAAATTTGTGTTTGATCTTTGTAGTATTATTCAACTATGTTTAGGGGTATGTTGCCTCTTAATCTGGATAGTATTGCTTCTGCATTTAGCTACATCTAAGAGTGCAGGTTTATGTTGATTGTTCTAATGTATGTGCCTTGCTGTAGCTCCTCTTATGTATGGTCTTTGTGTCTTTTCTCTTTAAATGATAATGATATTTGAACAAAAAAAAAATTGAAATTTTTTTTGGGTAATTTATAATTTGAGTCGTTTCTATTTTTCTTAGTTATTCATGATGCAAAATTGTCCCACAGGAAAAAAGAAAAAGTAGAAATGCAGAAGCTAAATATGTGAGAAAAAGAAATATAATTGGTATTTTAATAATTATTTTTTCATTAATTAAACTATGGGTAATAATTAGAATTCCAAAAATAAAGTTAAAATTTATTAAGTATACTTTTTGAGTTTTTGTGAATCCATTCTTTTTAAAATTATACGGATAAATATAGTATTCGCACTCAAGAAGTGATTGAATTCCTTAGTAGAAAATAGAAATACCTTTTTGGCTGGAATTCCTTAGAAATTGAGTATAATACAAACAACACTTATTTTTTTACACATAGTATATTGTGACTTCAATTTATATTTCTCTCGTCTCTTTTTTTTTTTTTGATAAAAGTGCATTATTACAGTAGTATTGAACTTCGATACATTCCTTCAAACATGTAGCGTCATTTGTTAATATTAATAGAAACTCGCATTAAAAAGAATCCACCATAAATAAATTATGGATCAACTAATTGGAGAGATATATTGAAGTTCAATAATATTATACTACTGATGTTCTCCTATTTTTTAGCCTTTTCCAATTCACATATATGATGATATATAACAAAACGGCTCTGTCCTTGGCTTCATTTTGCTATTTATCATTTAAGTGAAGCTCAATTTTAGGTTCTAAAATTGGGAAACTTGTACGAATTAGTGTGATCTCATTTGATTATGATGCGTGTATATATGAAGTTGGAACTTTAACAATATTCACTTTCATTGAATTTAAAAATCACTCAATTTTTAGTTTCATTGCTTAATAATCACATGAATCAATTGGCAAATGGTTGTTTCAGAGTATCATGTGAATTAACTGGCGTAGAATTGTTTTAACTTAACTATGAGTCTCAAATTCAAACCTTTATAAGAATGTAATTGTATTAAAATTTAATTGAGATAATTTTGTCGTCTCTTATGATCCTATTCGACTTGATTAAAATTATTTTTTCTTAAACCGGTAAAGGAATGGATGAGAAAACCATTATTCTTACCAAAGATTAAAAGTGCACGCTTATTTATTAAAATGTTTTAGTTTGTGTAATAGTGTAAAATTGCTGAATAATAGACTATCATTTATATGTGCACAAGGTATAAATGTTATTTTGATGCTCTATTTTTTTTTGGGAGTCTAAAATATTATTCACCGTCAACAATAGAGACTAAGCTTCTCGTATTGAGATGTAGACTTAATTTTTTTAAAAAAAAATTAGTACTAATCACGAAACTCTCTCATACACACCGTTAGAGATCAAATATATGATTAAATGTTTAAAAAAATCGATTAATTAGTATCAATTATGCTAAGTTTTGTAATTGATGCTCCATTTTTAGTATAGGTTAGAGTTACCTTGTGGATCGTCAAATTATTGAAAGTTATATATATGATTTGTGGTCTTCAAGGTTATTTGTTCGAGTCTCTAGAGAAAATTTTTAGCTTTTGGAATTTTATATATGTCAACTAAAAAAAGTTTTGGATCCATAATACAACCCATATGTCACATTTAATGTGACAGATCCAACATAGTGACATACTCCTCTCCTATATACCCAATACAAACGATGGATGATTTAATCAAGTATTATAGATCAATTTTTTTTATAACTATTGTAATTGTCACTGTAGGCTTTATTTAATATAATTGTTTATGGCTTTTATTTTAGAAAAGAAAGTGTAGATCAATCAAACAATCAAAACTTTCTTTTCCATTGTCCCGGAGTTTTTAATATTTATCAAGATTAATTCTAGGAAATGGAATTCTTTATATATTGAGTAAATTATACATATCTCTCCTAAAATTTGATTAAATAATATTTATCAATCATTTAGTTTTAAAAATTTTCATATATCTCTATTTTAATTTATTTTCTATCAATGAAAACTTTTTTTTTTATGTAGAATAACACTGTAATCTCATTTTATTGGTGCAATTTCCTCCTATGTATTTATCTTGTTGGGCTTAATCACTGAAGAGAAGAACACTAGAGTCTAGACTGACATCTTCTGAGATGGATTTCGGACCCAAAAAAACGAAAGGGGATGGATTTAAAATTGGAACAAGATATTGTGGTTGTGGCCCAAAATATTGTTGGGGGATAAATAAGAATAAGGCTATGTTTGGAAGTAAGAAAGAGAAATGGAAAAAAGCATGAGAGAAGATTTTTTCATCCTCTTTTCTTTCTACCAAACAAATCATGTTTTTTATAATGTGATAAACTTATGTTTTTGCTCTTACTTTTTTATCCACTTTTATTCCATTCCCACTTTTAATATAAGGGTAAAATGGTCAATTTACCCACTTTTATTCCATTCACATCATACAACATCACATTGACATAACATTTTTATTCCCTCAAGTATTGTCATTCCATTCTCATTTCCCCCTCTTTTATCTATACCAAACACACCCTTAGAGAAATAAGATGAAATATAAGACCACATAAGAATTAATGTGGAAAAACTCTCGAAATTGGAAGAAAAAAAATCACGATTGTTGCCAAAAGACAATAATAGAAAATACTATATGAAATTTTTTTTATCACACAATATTCCCTTAGATAAATAGCCAGCACTCCAAGTACATCCGTATTCTCCAAAACAAATATTTAAACAATACCTTAGTACTCAAGAACAAGAGAATATTTTCACAATGAGGAAGAAAATTATAACCTCTCTAGATATAAGGAGAGAACACCACTCTCACTCTAGGAGAATACACTTCTTTCTCTCACTATAGGAGAAAACACATCTCCCTAACTCTAGAAAATACAATTATCTCTGTACAAATGCTCATTTGAAGGATGGGGTGTTTTGAATGAATAGAGAGACATCCTTTTTATAGACAAAAGTTAAAGGTAAAAGTGTCTTTAACCTTGTGGGGCCTTCCAAAATTACTTGAATTAAATCATGGGTGCCCATAATATTTTACCCACCATTTTCTTTTACTACCTTAAAAAAATCACCGTAATTTACAATTGATATCTCAACAAATATAAATAACATTCAAACCCCCACAATATTGGATGATAAGAACCTAACAATAGCATTAGTGAGAAAAATATTGTGATTGTTGTTTTTCAATGGATGTATATGATTTTAGAATTAGTGACTTAGATGACTTGTGTTCATTCACTTTTAATGCAAGGGTAAAATAGTTATTTTATCTACTTTTATTCATTCACGTCACATTAACATAGCATTTTCATTCCTTCCAGCATTCCTATTCCCATTCCCTCACTCATTTCACCTACTAAACACACCCTAAAACCTAGAATTACATATACTACTGGGGTAAATATTTGAAAATAATACAAAAAGAACCTTAAATTTTGGATAGTTTGCAGCTAACTTTATAAACTTCTAAAATTGATAACTAAGATTAGTTTAAGTCTCTAATTGTTAATTTTAAAAGTTAAAGGCTGATGATTTTTTGAGGAAAATTATCAGTCATTATCTTTTTCTGTCATTCTTTGCCATTTTATAAAGACAACGTTTAGTGTTATTTGTTGTTTTTTTTCTTTCTAGATTTCTATTCTAAATGGGTTGTTTTACCCTTTGTTTTTAAGTCAAAGGTTATATTAAAATTCATATATTAGTAACCTTTAACAAAATGGAATCGTTAACATCATGAAGAAGCAGATAATCACTTTCGAGAGTAATGAGAATAACAAAACCATAGAGATTATACGAAGATTTGATTATCAATGGAACAAAATTTCATAAGAGCTATTGATGCGCAAACCACCCATTTAGGATTAAAAATATAAAAAAAACAACAAAATACACAAAACAATGTTGTTTTGTGGAATACAGGGAATAACAATAAAAATAATGACAAAAGATTCATTCTCTTTTCAAACTATCAATCCACTGTATGAAAAGGGATATGTAGAAAAATATTCAAAGTAGGAGAAGTAACCCTCTAAATGAATCTCCAATGATTAAATCAAAGATCAAATATAGCATAATAATGAGAATGAGAATCCAATAACATATACCTGAGAGCTAAGGATATTTATGGAATGATCGTTTGGGGTTATAAGTGTCATTTTCAAAGGTTGATCATGTGAAATGAACGTTTAACACGTGAGTGTAACGGTTCAAAATATTAATAAGACACACATCAATGATTCGTTAATAATAACGAATATATTTGTTCACTTGATTCTGAAGTAGGTATTTATTAAAGGAATTATTTGCAAGTGATCCAAAATTTAAGGAAACGTTCTTATTTTTTTCTCAACAAATTAAAGTAATCTTAATCCAAACAAAAAATATTAAAAATCAATATAGTTTTCGATTGACCTTAAATAATTTGTAGCCATCCGACTAATTCATTCTTTTTATGGTTAACACTTAAACAGGTTGCGTTCGCAATAACAAATTGATTATGGATTTCTTTATTAGCACATTTTGCAACTTGTTATAGGCCCTAACTGTGCAACCATGAACACCTTGAAATGTAAGCATAATATATTGCATCCTTTATATAAAATAAATATAAATATATATAAAACCCAAAAACAAATATCGTAACCTATATTTTTCCTGACCATTTCCACTAAAGCTATATGTTGGGTAAAATAATAAAGTGAGTTGTACTATTAATTAATTATTACTCGTTCCCATTACAATAAATCCTTTCTTTTTTTACTTTTGAAGAAAATCGGATAATAATTATATTATTTTCCATTATTTTTCTGGAAAAAAAGGTAAATCCGTTTCTTCTCTCTTCTCCAACTGTAGACGTCTGTCGGAAGATTCGCTTCCGATCTTGATCAATTGTCTAACATCTGAAGTTCGCCGCTTCGCTTCTAGGAATTCGCTCAATCTCAGGTATTTCTAGTGTTCGAATTCTCAGATTTATTTTTCGTCATTTCATAATTGCATGCTTGTACAAATAGTTCTGTTGGTAGTACCTTGAGATCGAAACCCTAGTCTCTTGTGTTTAGAAGTGATTCATCTGCACATGCGTTTGGTTGTTATTGTTTGTGAATCTTTGATAATCTTACATTAAGTGCAATGAATTGTGAACTAATTCTGAATCTGCCGACGAATTTGTACCTGTAGATTCATTTTGTGGAGTTCTTCTAAATGTCTGCAAATTTTGCCTGTCTATGTAAAGCTATCAGGAGTTCGAATTGATTGTCAATTATACTGTACTTGTTTGTTATCACGTCTTGGCTGTAATCTGTCTCTCCAAGTTTTGTTTGTGACTTGTATCTGAGACATGTTGTTTTTCTTGAGTAGTGACATTCTAATAACTTAATTTCTCAATGTTCCCAGGCAGCTGAATCTGGACTTGCATTTTTAGGATTGATTGGAGCATTTCTTGATACATCTAAATTCAAACAGCATGAACATAGATTAAACTATGCAGTCTATGGCACAGATCTCCTTTGATCCTACTTCTCACATTCATCCAGAGACTCTTTCAATTCGAAATGGGGGTCCTGGTGTCTCCTCATCCACCACAAATACGGTCTTGCCACAGCAACCAGGTTGGCTCTTGTGCTCTCATGTTATAATTATTTTTGCTTATCATAGAGGCTTTGCCACTTTGATTCTTGTGATTGTTGAGACTTGAGAAGTTAATGGTTCCATTCTTACCTGTCATTTACAGCTCCAAAAAAGCCAACAAGACAATGGGCTGCTTGGACTCGTGAAGAGGAGGAAAGTTTCTTCACTGCATTACGACAAGTTGGCAAGGTATGGTTATCTTAATTGATATTATCTTTGTGAGATTGTTTCTTTTCTTATCATAAGATTTCTAATTAAGTTATCATTGAATGTAGAATTTCGAGAAGATCACTTGCCGTGTGCAAAGTAAAAACAAGGATCAGGTATCTGTTGCCAGACTTAGTGTTCACTTTTCCTGTTTGATGGTTCCCAAGTATATTGTGTTTGGAATTTTTTGTCAGTAATTTTGTAGTTTTTGTTTTCCTTTTCTTAACTTCTCCCTTTTTTTTTGTGGGTGTTGGATTGTAGGTTAGGCATTATTACTATCGGCTTGTGAGACGGATGAACAAACTTCTTGGTCCTGGATTGTGTTTGGATGCCAAAAACTCTAAAGACACGAATGCTGCAATGCTTCGCTGGTAATTCTAATTTCTATCTGAGTGGTTTTACCATATGGATACTTGTTTATATGCAACATGTGGTGACAACTTGACAATAGTTTTAAGTTTTTTATAGTAGAGGACACTTGATGGAGGATCTATGGTTCCGAACTGTGTGAATCACTTGTCTTTTGTGGGGAATATGCACATATGATATGGCTTAAAGGGACCTAATTTGGGCTCTAATGTTTTTGTCGTTTCTAATTGATTGTATTACTCAGAATCAGAGTATAGCTCTAGAAAAATGTGTACATTGGAAGTTTTCATCAAATGATAAATGCTCTCTGCTCAATTCCCTTGATTTGTAATACAGGTGGTCTTTGTTAGAAAAGTATAGCTGCAAAGCCTCAAAGCTTCACCTGAAGCCTCGAAGGTTCAAAATATTTGTAGAGGCCTTGGTTAGTCAAAACTATCTTTAACCATCTTGCAATATTTACTGTATTTTATATATCTTTAGTAATCAGTATCGTCAATTTGTGCTGGAACTGACCTATATTTATTTCTGTAAAGGAGCATCAACTTTTGAAAGATCGAAAGAAAAGTGTGCGGAAGAGACCCTTGCAGGGGGAAAATTGTCCTCCTGCTGCTACCAATAATGTCTCAAATCAAAGTAGAGCATTGGGAAATGATGCTCAGACAGTTAAACTGGTTCTTGTTGACAGTCAAAATATTCAAAACCTAGGACCTTCAAAAGCATCATTGAAACGCAATATAAACATGGGTGTTAATCGTAGTAACACTAAGGGAGATTCAACTACCATGAAACCTTCAAGACAACGAAAGAAACCAGGTGATTCTCTTTTATATTCTCTTGTATTTTCTGACATTTATCTGCTTTATACTAGTTTCACCTTTCATATTAATATCAGCCCATATTCGATGGAAAACTTTGTATAAATGTTTCTAATAATAAGGACTTTGTGTGGCTCTCTTGTGACAAATTGTCAGCAGGTACGATCACAGCAGCAGCATATAAAAAATGGGAGAAGGCTGCAATTGCTGGTGTTTCTTTAGTTGCAGATGCTGCTGAGCATTTAGAACGGGCTTCCACTGTTAAAGAGGTTATACAAGACCAGGAGATTCGAGGTAGTGATCCCTGTGATAGCTCTACCTGTTCAATAAGCTCCAGAGGGCTTAAATTCCAGAGATCTGTGGCTTCGCATTCACATGATTCTTCCATTTTATTTCAGGAGAAAAATGTTCTGAACCTGTTGGTAATGTTCTACCGCCAGTGCCTACTTTTCCTCAAAATCACCTTGTTGATAACAATGTACAGAATATTATGAAACTTAAGCTCCAGTTATTCCCAATTGATGATTGTACTCGAAGAGCCTTGGAAATGGTGAGCATGAAACAAAAGCAATGACTGTTTAATTGTACAATCTAAAATTGCTTCTTATATGCTCTACTGAATTTTATTTTATTTTTTTCCAATTTTCTTTGCAGGATAAGCACAACCCCTACCTGGAGCTTACTCTTAGTACTCGAAAAAGGATATCATCAATTTTAGAACATCTGAACCGTAAATGGGGCAATTCAAGCATAGCTGTTGGAGAGTTAATGCTTTTTCCTTATAATATTCAAAGGGAAAATTTAGCTAGTTTTCAGAGATGGACACAAGAATCTACGGTTAGTGCAGGAGATGTATGTGAAATGATTGGACGTCCGCTCATATTCCGTTTAAGGTACCTCTGGCTTCTTTCTTATATTTGATGCTACTAAAAACAATAGCATGTTAGACATGCAAGGCACAAGATTTAATTTCAATGTCATCTTTTAGATGAAAAAACACATGTGAATCCTTTCTCACAAAAAAAAAAAACACATGTGAATATAAAATTCAATTTGAAGAAGATGTTGAAATGAATATAAAATTCTCATGGAGAAGTTTTGAGCGACTTGAATGTGAAGGTTGAATAAATTCAATTTGAAATAGTACCCATATTTGCTTCACCAAGAGAAGCCTCTATAACCATGCTTTGGTCACACCTATCATGGCAAACTTTTTCTTTGCCGGATACTGATTATATATTGACCATGTTTACATTTTTTGTGAAGGTATGGATGGTTTTCTAGTAATGAACTTCGGTCACTAAATAATCAAGTGCCTATGGCATCTAGCTGCATGCTTGGACAGTCCAACATTAACATGGGCAATACAAACGGTTGCATTGTGGATTCAGCTTTGCTTCCTACAACTTCAACACCAGCAAATAATTATTCCATGGATCTATCTGAAAATCAAGGAACATCCACAACCAAAGATGTTGCTCCTACCACCACTTCAATTGATTTGCCTCATGAAAGAGATGATAGTATTTACCTGAGTCCAAACATTAAGGAGTCCAGTGATCCGACGCTCAATGTAGGAGCAGATGCTAGGGATCAAATTATGACAAGACAAATGGAAGAGATGGTAATTGTCAACATCTTTTCTTGTTTTTCTGTTTTCTTGACTCAGTTATGGTTGTAGATTTTCACCGTGTGTGTCATAGACTCATAGGGCCTTGAAGTGGCACTTCTTGTAATCTATTCATACCAGACTACTAGTTCAGATATATATATATATATTTTATTTAAAATAATAAGAGCATATACATAGACTAGACATTAGGGCTACACAACATTAGTTCTGCTTAATGGGTTTACTATTTGTTCAGATTATGGTTTGTGTTAAGACAACATTTGCTGGCTCAGGTGAAACTGCACATGTTCATACCTCAGCATGCTGTATTTTTATTCTATGTTTGTTATAACATAGCATCTCTGTATTTTGTTATTATACTTGTAAACTGTGTTATTGACGGTCATTTGGTTTGTCAAGAGACTGTTATCTGTCAGTAGTGTCTGAATCTTATCTGAATTTGTGATGTCATTTTTTGATGTTTAGCTTCTCTTCATGTGTTCAGGATGAGTTGAGATTAAGCAATGGAACAGGGTTTTCAGCTGGTGAGTGGGCTGATAGCCTTACCAACATTAGTGTTGGGGACCTACTTTCAGGAGTGTCCCAGGATCTGGAAGATAACTGCATTGATCCACCTATTGCTGAGAACCGTAATTGTCTTCCACAAATTCCTTTTAGCAGTGATTCTTTTGATGCTGCTATTGCTGCCCACATATCTCGACATCAAGACAAGATGGGACATCAACCAACTTTGGCATCCCATACATCTTCCATCTGGGATGCTGAAGAAACATGTGATGCTTTTTTGTTTAAAAAGAATCCTATTCCTCATGAAGACGGTCCTCATTTATCTCTCATCAACACTATAGAACCTCACAAACAGTTTCCTGGAAGAAGCTCTGAGTACTCTGAGAATTTAGTTAAGGTAGTAATTTATAGTTTTGGTTCTACTTCTAAGAGTTGATTTCTAAGTGAAATTTAACTTCCATTCTTTTTACAGCAGCAATCTCCGGAAAAAGAGAGGCTTGTAGATGATTTTGCTCATACAGATCCTGTAGACGGTTTAGAATCTGAGGTGGATTTCCAGGATCACTCAGCAAAGGATTTCAGTGCGCTAGCAGATATGTATTGGGTATGTTTTCTTTCGTACTGGAGTTTTTACCTTGTTAAAGTTCATTGCCTCTTTGTAGCTTGTTAGTATCATCTGCAACTTGGAAATTTCAAGGAAAGTTTATCATGGTAAAGCTACAAGTTTATTTATCCATTTTTTATGCTCTCACTTGTTTCGGGAAGTTTTTGTACATAAAATACAATACAAACTTATCTTTTGTTTCTATATTGTTGCAGCCTGATTCTTTGGGACCACTGGATTTGGATATACCATCAACCAAGTACCATAGCGAAGATCTAATTTTTAGTGACAGTCTTAGTGGTTTGAATCGCCTAATAGCGAGCAGTCTGGATGCGTTCCAGAATTGCTCCTTTTTTGGTTTTGACAAGAAGGAATCATCATGAACGGTTGAAGTTAGAGAAACTGCCGTCTCTCAGATTTTAGAGATGGAAGTGGTGGTTCAGACTCGACCTAATTGGATGTGATCCCATTTACGGCTTATGAACATTTCTGGTTGAAGTTTGCTATAAATAACCTTTTTCCCTTTAACTGACATGAGGGGTTGATACTGAATGACTGGTTTGAGCCACTACAACTCTGTTGCTGTATATGTTTTTCTGATCAGCTTCACTTCCCTTTTGTACAAAGATATGGTCGTGGAAGAATTACAGTATTAGTCTCTCGGATGGTTCTTGTCAGTCTCTATAGAAACTCTCCCTCTCTCAATTCTTGGTTTTGTGTACATTGTACATTAAAAAGAAAGTGGTGCCATCCATGGCAAAACCTTGTTTAAAGCTGATGCACAGTAACTTGATTATATGATTTATTTCATGGCAACTTGACTTATTTCATTTGTTTGCAGCAATGTACCATCCATGGCAGCCTTTGAGATGAACTTGGCATGTAAAATCCACATATAGGATTCAATCATTAAATGTGTCCTAAGGGATAAGATTAAAATAAATTTGCTTTCCCATGTTTACTAAAGATCATCTTAAATTTCTTGAGGAATTTTCAAATGACAATTTTTTTTTTTTATTTGTGTTAAAAATATACACAAATTTTCTTAAAGTATAAAGATGACCAAAATATGTCTCAAGAATTAAGATATTATAGATGTATGTTTATTAAGAAAGTAATTTATTGAAAAAAGTATTTTTATTCTAGGGTTATTTATGACTTTCAAAGTTATGAATTTAATTTATTCTGAATTTTTTAACTGACTATATTATATTTATGTTATTACAAGTTATAAATACTGAGGTACTTTGGTTAAAATAAAATTATAACTTTTTTCATACAAGAGACCAGTGTGACACTTTTTTTAAAGGAGAATATATTTTTTTAGAAAATAAATATCTTTAAAAATAGAGGAATAAAGGCCAGCGGCAAACTCTTAAATGGAACTCAGATCCGCCGAAGATTAGTCCTTGGCCTGCCGGACTAGGGAATACTTTGAAAAACCAAAAAAATAGAGGAATAAAATTTACCCTTAATTTCTCATCACATGCTATCTTTTTATTTAAAAAACCATATTTTTTAAAAAATTTTAAGTGAATTTTCGGAAAAATGCAGCTTTCACAAATCTGAAACAAAAAACTGTTTTTTTCCTTAAATGGCTAAATAAACTATGAAGTTGTAAAAGCTGATGCAGATGGAATCAATTGTTGTAATATAATGGAAGTAACATTGAAATTTTCAGTAGAAGTACTAGAAACTTACTGCCAAATAGGTTTTAAGGTTTATTTGAGTCATACCATAATTACTACCTTTCAACACCGCCCATTCCTCCTTTTCTTTCTTCATTCAGTTTTATTTTGCTGTCTTCAGAAATGTCATTAAACATGTTCTATACTGTGATATTTAATACATTACAGACATGTCATTCAGATGATTTCAACAAGTGTATATATTTCAAAAACACTTCATTCTGTTCTATCTCTCATAAAAGATACATGAAAAATTTTGGAAGTATCAAATCATTTACTTCAATAACACAACTTTCACTACTGACAAATGATAGAAATCAAATTTTTATTGATACGTAACGAATAAAAGTTAAGCTTTTCATCTAAATTTCATTTCATTTTTGTTCTCTAATCCCAAAAGATGATTGATCATGTTGG
Organism: Senna tora; assembly: GCA_014851425.1. Classification (NCBI taxonomy): domain Eukaryota; kingdom Viridiplantae; phylum Streptophyta; class Magnoliopsida; order Fabales; family Fabaceae; genus Senna; species Senna tora. The sequence continues at coordinate 1,090,457 of CM026263.1, read as the reverse complement.
GACTAGAACTAGATTCCCTTCACATCCACCAAAACTAGTGAGGAATCTCAAGAATATAGCAAATAAAAGCATAACAACAACAACAACAAATCCACCTAACATTAACAAAACAATGTACCTTCTTCCTCCATTCCTAGGATTACTACCATTATTCCTATTCCTCTCTGTTTCATCAGCATCGGACACACAAGAACGTGAAGAAGACGACGATGACATCGTCATCACATCACTTTCTTCATCTTCATGAAAAAGTCGCCGACCCTTGAGCTTCCTTCCTTCTCTGATTATGTCATGTTCTTCTTCTTCTTCTTCTTCTGTGGGGCTCCATTGAAGCTGTGACATGAGGTGTGTAGGAGAATTAGTAACAAGTTGAAGGGCTTTGATGTAATATCTTGGTGATTTTGTTGGGTTTGACTTCGATTTCTTATAAGCTTCCCAATCTCGATGCAATTTCTTGTAAGTCTCTAATAGTTCTGCTTCTGATTTTGCTTCCAAGCTTTTCTTCATGCTGTGATTTCCTCTGTTTTGCCTTCTCTCTTTCATTTCGTAACGGCATGGAGGTTATTGAAATTTGAAGCATCAAATTCAATTTTTTTTCTGAATGAGATCAGATTAAAGCGGGATTGTTAGTTTCTTTCCTTCTTTTTTTAAAAGGAATTTAATAGAAAATCAAAAATAGATTTCGGATTAGTTATTTTATATCGCAAGAATCTATCTAGATTTATTTTTTTTTGAACCAAGGCTCATTTACAGAAATAATTAATTATGATTTATGTCGGTAATATTACTTTCCTCTTTTTCACCTAACATATTTATTATGTCTTCAAGTAATTTAAATAATTTTATAAATGAGATTAGTTTTACTGTTTACACCAAAAAAAAATATAATTATAAATTATTATTTTGACTCCTGAAAGATAGAAATATTAAATTTGATCTCTCAAAGATACAATTTATTACATTTTAATCCCTGAAAGTCAAAGATGAAAATGTCAAATATAATACTTAAAAGATACAAATTGTCTCAATTTAGTTTTTATAAATCTTTTCTTTTTGTTTCCCACATGTATTCTCTTATTGGAGATAATTTTGTTCAAGCTAGCGAAAGTCCTATAACAAGGGTACATAAAACTCTCCTAACAGAAGTTTTTCCATACACAAGTATCGAACTCAAAATCTTGTTTAAGGGGAATAGAGTACCTACCACTCCAATCAACTAACTGTTGATCAATCTTAATGAATCTTTGTTAACATAAATGAAAAAAATAAATTTAAATTGAAACAAATTATATTTTTTAGGAATTAAATTTAGTATTTCTATCAATGAGGTCTAAATTGAGATAAATTATATCTTTTAAGGATAAAAGTAATAATTTACTCAAAATATAAACACTAAGCAACTCAAGATTTATTTTCTAGAAAATTTTTTATTTGGTTTTTAAATTTAAATTATAAACACGTACGCAACTCAAGATTTATATATTTATATTTAGTTTGGGGGCAGTTCTCAGCAATAAACCAAAAATATTTAGTATGGTACAGGTTTCCAGATTTGTTTAGTCAAATAAATATATACTTATATAGTCTTTTAAATATTGACTCTCCAACAAAGTAATGTTGCATTCAAATAAATATATAGTGGTTACTCAACAATATTTGTTTCCAATTAAATATTGACACGTACTATTTGGAGGTGTTGCATTTCTTTGAGTATTCATGTATCATGTGTGCATTTAGTTTAATTCTTTTCTTTTAAATATTGTATATTGCTCATTTTCTTCTGTGCAAGGATAAGTGTACTTTTTAATTTTGAGAGAATTGTCATCTTAATTCTTAAAAGATGGACTAATTGTGGACAAAATATATTTTTTAGGGTTTAAGTTAAGATAAATTTTACTCTTAAATTCAAAAGGATCTTCTACGATCTACAGCACTGTATGGAAACTTACGCCCATGATGAGCAGCCCAAGTTTGACAAAATTTGGGCTTTATAATGGGCCGGACGAGGTGTAGCCCAAGTTGAAATTTACAGTGCGCAGAGAAGAAGTAATTAATGAAGGGTAATAATGAAGGGAAGAAAGAGGAAGAGAGTGAAAATGTGAAATGGTGATGACTGAGCATATCCATGCTGTGTCTTGGAAAGTTGAAACAACACCACACAAAATCCATTTCAACGGTTTTGGTTTTCATGTGAAAGGTAAGGACCCAAACTTGACACAAAAAGGTGAAAGCCACATTGTTAATGAATGAGTAAGCTAAGTTGTACCTTTGTTAGGCTCAGATTTGCCTGCCCATTTTTAATTAGGTTAGAATTTTTTCATTTGACTTTATAAGTTTTAAAGGGTTAAATGAGTGAATATTGAACGCATCAAATTTAATCCATTTTACCAAGTATCAACGTATGGTTGGTTAGACTGGTAGTTACTCAATTCCTCTTAAATAAAATCCCGAGTTCGAGACTTGCGTATAGAAAAAATTTTGCTAGAAGAACTTTACCTCCATTATAAAACTTTAGTTAGTTCGAAAATGATTACTTCCATCGAAAAGATACTTGTGAGAAACTAAAATTTAATCTATTTTGACACCTCAACTTATATATTTATGACCAAGGGTTGTGCTTGTTGCAAATACATAAAGCTGTAAAAAATAAATTTAGTTCATACGGCCAGCTGATTCCACCCTTAAAATAGAGCAGGCTAGGCCAACAAACTTTTGGTTTGTTTTAAGAAAAGGTGTTTAGTCCATATTAATATAGGTCCATGGCTCACAGGGAGCTTGTAAGGGCTAGTTGGGTCACTAGTTTTTTTTTGGCAGATATTTATCTATATTTATATTATATAGAATATCATAACCTATATTAATATATAATGTTTATTCCCTGTATATTAATATGTAAAATAAATTATATTTTTGTGTGCCAGTTTAAAATATTCATTCTATTTTTTGGTTGAATTTTAAAATATTTATTTTTAATATATTGATTCATAAAATAAATTATACTGAATAATTTTTTAACTACTATTTTTTAAAGTTAATTTATAATATTACATTTTTATTATGCTAAGTTTTGGTCAAATAAAATAATTAATTAAAAAAAAACCCATGAACCAACTCAATTCAACTCACAATCCTTAAAGGCTATGTTGGACTAATATTTTAAGTCTACCCTAAGCCAACCTAACCTAATTAAAAATGGCTCTTAGTTGATAGACCCATTTTGACATTTATATATTGAGTATAGTTTCCCTAAAGACAGTAAAACCTATAGAGTATAGAGTACATTCTTGGTTTCACAAGTCTCACATCAAACACATTATGGAACCAACCATCTACCTCACTTGAAAGCTTTGTGGTTAAAAATTAAAAATAATGCATGCGTACTTGCTTTTCCCTTCATCCACCTCTTTCAATTATTAGTTTGCTTTAATTTACTGCTCCTAGCTACATAGTACATACATAACAAATCACACACATACATACTTCATAAATATCTCTCCTACCCCTAAACTAAGATTCCATTCAACACCCAAGATAATATATAGAAGTTGGGTTTTCCATTAATGACCAAACATTAATACCCTGGACTCTCCAGCATTCACCTAACTTTCACAATTCTCAACTGTTGCCCCTCAAAAGTCAAGTCAATGCTTCTTATATTTAATAAATTTAATGTGTATTCAATGGAAATTAAGGTGGTCAGTAAAAACTGTGCTCTAACTCTACATATATGTAATACATGTTATTATTAGTTGCCCTCCTCTATATCATGATTCATGAGGGAAGGCTATTATAGGATCCAGTTTAAGGAGCTCAAATTCTTCCCTTTAATTTTATTTGGATTCTTTTATGGGTAGGAATGTAGGATCACCTCTTAAGAGGTTGACTTTTTCAATTTATTCTTCCCTTTTTAAAAACATTATAAAAATGTATTCAAGAAAAAATAATGCCTTTATCATGAATAAGTGTAACAATGTTACCCCTACATTCTATTATGTTGAAAACACTCATTCATAATTTTATATGGTGTAAATCACATGAGTGTAGAATTAATGGTGGTTTTCTTACTTTATCTCTTAATTAAATGGTGGGGGTTCAAATTTTATCCTTAGGCATGAAAAGCATTCTTATATCCTCTTGTTTATTCTTAAGTGAAGGATCTGCAGCGAAGAGATTAGTCATTACTGTCGACAGTGGATATTCTTTTTTACGAAAAATCTTTTATATAGTGTTAGTTACTTATCACCCAAAAATTATTAGATTCAAGACCCATCTCGATTTTAAAGAGACCTAATATAAAACTCGGTTTGATCATATTGAGTTGGGTTGATCAAATCAAGTATAATTTTTTTACACTTATGTTTATATATATATTTCTTTAGAAAAAGTAGTAACCCTAAACCCCTCTAATGTTGAGATATAGGGATTTGAATATAATTATTAGATAATTCACATTAACGAATAATTAGTTAAATTAGTAATTGTTTCATCATCATTTAGCAAAGTCTAATTTCAAGGATAAGAAAACTCTGTGAACCAAATTTTGAAGACTCAAACTTGGAATCTCGGTTAAGTTTAGAACTAAACTTAAAAGGAAGATTTTTTATATCTTTATTATGAGATTTTTTAATATAAATAAGATACGTCGTATAAAATATTTGTATAACTAATTACGGTAGATAGACAAAATATAAAAAATTATCTTTTACATGACTAATTATATAAGAGAGTGAGTGCGAATGAAACCTATAATTATAGGAACTGATGACAAAAGTATAAGAAATCTCATTTAAGTTTTTTTTCTTAAGCTTAATGAAAAAACCCTTTATGAGTTAATCCAACGAAAAAGAATTATCCCAATATAATTTTTTTATGCATTTCTCTTTTCTCATGTAATAATATTATCTTATATTCTTATGTTCTCCTGGAATAGATGTTCAGTGGTACGGTAGTATTAAACTTCAGTACATCCCTCTAATCAGTTGGTCCCTAAACCATTCAAGGTGGGCCCTAATTAATGTGAGTTTTTATTAATATTAACAAATGGCACTACATGATTGGAGGGATGCACTGAAGTTCAATGGTACAGTACCATTGAACTTTTATCCGTTCTCCTGTATATAATAAAGGCTAAAAATACATCAAGTTCCCTTGAGTTTTATGTTATGAGCACATACACTTTATGAGTTTTAAAATATTGTAGATAGACTCTATAAACTTTCAATTTGAGGCTAACACCCTTATGTCCACATTCAACAATTACTTACCACTGAGTGCGTTTTGTAGGGATAATTTAATCATTTCATATTTTAGCGGCTCTAAAATAAATGACTAAAATAACATTATAATGATTAAATATTCTTACAAAATGTGCTTAAATAACATATAACAATTAAAATACTTTCACAAAATGTACTTACGCAGTAAATAACGACTACAATACCCTTATAAAATCTTCTTATGTGCCAAATAATTGCTAAATGTGGATAGAAATATGACATAAAAATATTAAGTGCTTCAAATTAAAAGTTCAGAGGATTTATCGTTTGGGAAGTTTTAAAATTCAAAGAATATATGTGTCATAACTCAAAACTTACGAGAAATTTGAGTGCAAATTAGCCTATAATAAAATTACAACCTAACTATGTGTGCCTGTACCGGAGAATTTACAGTCAAATATCTTAAAACTAGAAATAAACGGAAATAGAAGGACATAATCAAATGGATTGATGTATGCAATTATACAGCTATCATTAATTTATAATTAAATTATTATTTTTTAAATACAAGGTATTTCAATTTAATTTTACAAATTTAATTTATTTCAATTTATTTATGAATAGATAAAAATATAAAATGAAGTTATTAAAAATATAATTTGTCTGATTTTAACATCTCAGGAATTTTTTAATAAAATTGAAAAAATAAAAAAAATAAATTGAAACATTTTAATTTTTAGAAATTAAATTAAAATAAATATATTTTTGAATTACTAAAATAATAATCAACCCTTAATTTACTTGTAATTCATATTTAAAATATAATAAAAAAAGACAGGCATATAATAAATGACGTCATAAAGACGTGGAATGGGAATGGTGATTGATAGGAGTGAAAACTGAAATAGAGAGTTGTTTAGTTGGGCCTACTCACAACACCCATTACAGCTGCCACACTGACATCTGGTTGTTGCACTTTTAAAGCCCTTCTCTCTCTTTCCTCCCTATACTTTTTATTACCATTTTACCCCTTACCCTCAAAATCTAATAAAAATATTATTAAATTATTCCCCATGTTGTTCACGAAGGAGAGATACTTTTCACTACTTCATTTATCTATTTGTTTATTTAAAATCAGGAAAGTTCATTGAGTGGGAATAATAAAATATAATATAAGAAAGAATATTAAAGTCCCTAAATAGAAGTGAAATCAAAATTTATGAGGTGAAGGGTGGTGTTTGTGGAAATTGACATCTCATAGTTTGTTTTGGCTTAATTCAGTAAAAGTATCTAAAACATGGAGCCCCCATAATTTAATAGTGGGTGTCTACTCTATGGGCCCTACCCACCCCCTACATCATCATTACCTTTCCTCTCTTCCTAGCTTATGTGTTTTAAAATTTCAACTTTTAAAAATAGTAAAATAATTAAAATTAGATATTAAAAAAAGAAAAAGAAAAGGAAAGACATGCCATGAAATGTGAAACACAATACCACATGCCTTGTCTTGAGCATCCCATTCTTGTACTTGTTTTTCCTAACTTGTAAAAGTTGAAAGCAACCAACCCACTCTCCTTCTTATCATCTATTTCCTTCCATTATAAATAAACATGGTGTCAAAATTATGTGGTTTTTAATTAATTTTTTCAAAAGAATAAAAATATACCACGTAATAATTAAAAAAAATACATTTCCTTCCTTTTTCTCTGCTCTCAACCCAATAGATACTGGCAACTACCTCTATATATGGCAAAATAATTATTATAATATATTAAACTATTTAGTTGTAAGTTGTTTCATCATATCCCTCATGTCCAAGTCCAACCCTTTTTCTTCTTCCCTGTCCTCTTTCTCTTTCTAGTTCTACTTACTTCCTCCTCTTTCAATACATTATCCATTCCTAACTCACAAACAATTGCATCTCCCTCATCATCAATCCACTCTCACCAGGTATGTTTTCTCATTCTTTCATTTTTTTAATATAAAATTAGAAAAAATTTAATATTTTTTAATTTACTCTGCTATACTTAATCCCCTGCTTCACCTTGATGTTTGTGTTGAAGGTTGGTACATATATATATATATATAGATGGAGTGGAATTTGAAAGGTGGGTGTTGGGATTTGACGGAATTAGATGAAGGAGCGTTACAGAATATAGAAACAATTGAGAATAGTAATAACAATGGGGGAAGCAGATTTGGAATAGTGAAGAGAAGAAGCAGCGAAGGGGAGTTTTGTGTTGATTTGAAGCTGGGGCATCACGATGAGGTGGAGAAATTAGATGGTGGTGGTGGAGTGTCGAAAACGAAAACGACGTCGGCGTCGGGAGGTTCGTGGAAGAGAGCTCGAGGAATGAGCAACGGAGGAGGGCAGAGGGCGTCGTGTCTGGTGGATGGGTGCAATTCAGATCTGAGTAACGGAAGGGAGTACCATAGGCGTCACAAGGTCTGCGAGCTCCATTCCAAGACTCCCGTCGTCACCATTTCTGGCCACAACCAAAGGTTCTGCCAACAGTGTAGCAGGTTTTTTTCTTTGTAAATCTATTTTTAAATCCCAACAGAAAGGATCGGATTCTAATTTCACAAGTGTTAATTACCAAATGAAAATGTTAATGTTGATATTATAGGTTCCATTCGTTGGAGGAATTTGATGAAGGAAAGAGAAGCTGTAGGAAGCGTCTAGATGGGCACAACCGACGCAGAAGAAAGCCTCAGCCACTACTTCCTCTCACCCCTTCATCCGCACCAACTCCCACTTTCTTCTCCAATTACCAAGGTTACCTACTTCCCTTCCATTATTACTATCATCTACACTCAACTTTTTTTTTTCTTCAAACATATCCAATTTTTTCATTTACTCTCTAAAACATTACATTCATCTTTTTCTTCAAAGTATTTAGTGACATTAACCTTTAAGAGGCCATATCACATAAGTTGTTAAGGGCTAACAGTTGGACTAAGAATTCAATCTCTGTTTAGGGACCCACATACACGTTTATTTACTCTTGTTATTATCATCTGAGTGGACCCCATGGCTACTACATTTGGTGGAGGCATTTGGTATTAAACTCATTACCCACATACGTACACATGTGGAATGAGGAAATGGATTTAATTGTATATAATGAAATGAGTTTTGGGTTTGGGTTTCTGCAGGGACGCAAGTGTTAGCATCTTCAAGTAATGCATACGGTGGTGGTGGTGGTGGTTGGGATGGTAGGTTGCAGCAAGTGCATCATAAGCAGGAGCTATTTCTTGGGTCCAGAAATAGTAATAATAATAAGCAGCATCATGAAATGGAATATGTACAAGCTCCTCCTCCTCCTCCTTGTGCTCTCTCTCTTCTGTCATCACCCATGGCCATGGCTCTTAATGTGCACCCATTAGGCCTCACTCTTCACGATCATGATCACTCTGTGGACACTTCTACTGTTATGGATCTGCAGGTTAACAGTAATAATGGGAATGGGACCTCCTCCATCTATATGCCTAATGCCCCTCACTCCCACCTTCCCTTTCATTGGGATAATTAGTTTCAACCATTTCTTCATTTCCTATTTCATTATTTTACCTTTAATTAAACTATCTTCTTAATTGTCTTCTCTTTATACCTCTATATATCCACTCTTCATTTCTTTTCAACTGATCGGTGCAATTTTTTATTATGTATTATCGTCTTTTCAATAGTTGTTAGGTAAAAGAGTACAATTTAATTTACTTGTGTTTTTAGTAGCACCTTGTTTTAACAAAAAAGGTAAAATTAAACTATCTTCCTTTCCTATGAAAAAAAAAAAAAAACTATCTTCCTTATACCCTGGTCTACGTCATAATTTTTAAGGCACGACAAAATAGCTTTTTGTTCTTCGGAGGCTAGTTTTTGAATTGTTGGTCAAATTATTATTTAGTCCTTGAATTTATCAAAAATACTATTTAGTCTCCGGATTTCTTAACTATGTCAACTATTTAGTCCCCGAATTTGAAAAAAATATTATTTAGTCTCCGAATTTGTCATTGTGTCAACTATTTAGTCTCCAAACTTGACAAAAATATTATTTAATCACCGAATTTGCAATTCTGTCAATTATAACGGGTAACAATCAGGAGACTAAATAATTGACAGAGTTGCAAATTCAGTAATTAAATAGTTGACATAGTTAAGAAATTTGGGGACTAAATAGTATTTTTGATAAATTCGGGAACTGGATAGTAATTTGACCAACAATTCAGGGATTAAATAGTATTTTGCCTCCCAGAATATTATAGAATTAGAATGTCTGTCAAATTGATGTTTAAACTTTGTTTACTCTTAATACTTTTTTTTACTTAAATTTTAACGACAAATACAATTATAATTATGGCCAAATTACTCTTTTGGTCCTCAACGTTTGTACCAAGTTTAATATTGGTCCTCAACGTTTGAAAAATTATTTTAGGTCCTCAACGTTTTTTTTTGTTCAAAATTGGCCCTCCAGCGTAACTCCGTCTGGTTTTTTTTTTAAATGCTCACGTGGAAGGCTTATGTGGCACACCCTCTCTCCTACGTGTCATATTTGGATGATATGACACTCTCTCTCATTCCAATTTAACAAAACAACGCCGTTTTGCATCACTTCTCTCTCACTCCAACTCAGCAAAACGGCGTCGTTTTGCTGAGTTGGAGTGAGAGAGGGTGTCATATCATCCAAATATAACACGTAAGAGAGAGTGTGTGCCACATAAGCCTTCCACGTCAGCATTTAATAAAAAAAACCAGACGGAGTTACGCTGGAGGACCAATTTTGACCAAACAAAAAACGTTGAGGACCTAAAATAACTTTTTGAATCATTGAGGACCAATATTAAACTTGGTGTAAATATTGAGGACAAAAAAATAATTTGGCCTATAATTATTTACATAGGTGTTTAATATTAAATGTGAGATGAAATTAAGGGGGCAGATTTGTGTGTCCGTGGTTGGGAGGTTTTCTCACTTTATGTTTTATCTCTTGCTGTCCTCCACGATGGTTACATGTTTGGTAAAGTTTTTCTGTTAGGTGGCTCAGAGGTGTACACTGTACACTGTACAGGGATCCGGCCCACTGCCAAAATGTATAATTGAGCCCGGTCCATACTCGGGTCAAGTATCGGGTATGATGATACTGACCCCGCCCCGACTCAGCTGTTTCCATTTTATTTATTTATTTTATCTTCTTTTGCATTTAAATTATTTTATTATGTAAAATATATACTATATGTACCTTTAATTTTCTTTTTTATTGATTAGAGATTAAAATCACGTAAATTTAATTAAATTCATTTTTAAATATGTTAGATTTAACTTGTTATTGATATAAAATTCATAATACTTATATATAATTACTTTTTATATTAATATATATATATATAGGTTAAAAATAGAAAAAATAAAATATTTTAAATTAAGTAAAAAGAAATTTTAATTAAATTTATGTTCCTATAAAATAAATAAATTTATATTTTTCATATATATATATATATATATATATATATACCCGGCTTTGACCCCATGGAATCGACCAAACCCGAGTCGGGTCCCTAGGTCCACACAAAATTCAGTTTGTCCCGTCCTCTATAGAACCCTAACTCATACTCACTAAATCAAAATCGCATATATATTTTTAGATTTCCTTCCCAATCTCTTTCTTTTGTCTTTTTATAATTCAATAACTTCCATATACCAACTATTTTTCAGGTAAAAAAGTTTTGATGGAGTAAACATGGCTATCCTGTTACAGTCGGGAAAAACTTTTTAACTTACTGCATTTGGTATGATTTGAATTTTGGAATTGAATTGAAAAGAAAAATAAAATTGGAATCAGTGAGAATGAATTGAAAAGTATGTTTGGTGTATAAAAGATAAAATGAAAAGTTTATAAAGGAATGTGAAATAAAAAGACTAAATTGCCCTTCAAAAAATATTTCAATTGAACATTTTCGTGACCCATCTCTTTTTCGGAGCAAAATGTGAGGGACAGTCAAGTTTTTTTATCCTCAATTTTAATTCTAAGATCTAATTCCATGATAGAAGACTAGAATCCGGATTCAATTTTTGCTTAGAATTGGCAATTCCAAAAATTACCATTCCAAGTTGTGTCCATGTTAAACATGAGACTTTTTTTTTTTGGGAAGTGTACAATTTCAATTTCAAGACTTAATTCTCAACAACTAAACATAATTAATGATTTATGAAAAATTTACATATTACCCATAAATAAATTATAAGATTCAAACTCTCCCTTAGGTAATACCTCAAAACTTAAACAACAATATCACTCCTTGTTCCACTTACCACCTTTACTCATGTCATAACTCATCTATATTGTGATTTGTGAAATACATTTATACTTATGTACAATCAAATAGGAATTTCAAATTGAACCTGGTATTTGAATCCCATGCCAAAGAGATAACATTTATTGTTGAACAATGTTAAGCTGTTTCTAATATAAATCATATGGTTCAAACCCATGCTTCTTAGAGTCCAAATAAATTTCAATGGCCATATGTTTAATTGTATTGGCTGTATATGGAATACATTAAAATTTATAAAGATTATAATATATATAGGCCAAATTATTTGTTTGGTCCTCAACGTTTCAAAAAGTTATTTTAGGTCATAAGCTTTTTTTGTTGTCAAAATTGGTCCTCCAGCGTAACTCCGTCCGATTTTTTTTTTTGGTTAAATGTTGACGTGGAAGGCTTATGTGGCACACTCTCTCTTCTACGTGTCATATTTGGATGATATAACACCCTCTCTCACTCCAATTCAGCAAAACGACGCCGTTTTGCATCACTTCTCTCTCACTCCAACTAAGAAAAACAACGCGTTTTGCTGAGTTGGAGTGAGAGAGGGTGTCATATCATCCAAATATGACACGTAGGAAAGAGGGTGTGCCACATAAGCCTTCCACGTCAGCATTTAACAAAAAAAAAAATCAGACGGAGTTACGCTGGAGGACCAATTTTAACAAAAAAAAAACATTGAGTACCTAAAATAACTTTTTGAAACGTTGAGGACCAAAAGAGTAATTTAGCTTAATATATATCACCTATTTCCTTCTTTTTTTTTTTGAATGTGTTGATTATATGACTTAACTCGTACAATTTAACCCACTTAGTGACCTGAGTGTTGATTTTTTTTTACTCTTTAAAAATGTATCAAAACAATCCAGCCCATCGAGTTTGCAATCCACAACGAGCCAACTTACGAGGTCCATTTTGATAGCTATATGCTTATTGGGCATTTTTAATTTATTTGGGAGGTTATGCGGTGGACTGTGGACATATATCTCTCTTTCTTTGCTTTATTTATTTATTTATTTTATTATTATTATTATTATTTTGTTCTTTTTGTTTTATGGAAGTTTTTCTCTTCCTTTGCGTAGAAGTTTTTATCTTCTTTTATGAAAGATATTTTAATCGTAATTTGGTTGAAAACATATAATTTCTCAAATTTAATTTATAATAGTGTCTTAGAGAAGCATAAAAAAGAAAATGCCTTGAAACATTTTTCTACTCAATATTTTCTAGTTTCTTTCATTTTAATTAGTTGTATTTTTGAAAAAAAATGTTGTATATTTTTTTAATAATTGTGATATTTTTATTTGGAGATTCGATTTGTTATAATTGTTTTACGAATTTAGTGTAAAGAAAATTAAATCGCTAGTAAAAAAAATTACTAGTTAATAGTATTTTCTCTATTTAATGAATCAAATGGATATTAGATACTATGTCCGAATCCAAATTTAACCTACTTTGGTCAAATAATTAACTACTGGTATATAATTTATTAACTGTCTAAATAAATAATTAGCAAAATATAGTATCAACATAAATCAGTTATAAATTATTTAGAAAGACATTAATTTATTTGCAAAAACAATGGAATTTTATATATTTACTACTACACACCCCAAAAAAAAAAGTGAGAGTAAATATGCAGAATCCACTTGTGAGGAAAACACCAAAAAAAAACGTCCACATCCTATATTATAATTCATATATCCAAAATATTAAAGACAGAATCCAAAATTTCACACCTTTCATAAGATTGCTAATAAAGTCACAAGCGTTTTTCAAACATGCTGACGTGTACATATACCCATCATCATTACTACACAAAATCACAATACATTTACTTGCATAAGTACAACTAAAGTACAAACGACGCCGTTTCGATCCTTCTTCTCGCGCCATTCGTTCTTCATTGGCTATATAAACACAACCACTTCTCATCACTCTCTCCACCCATCACTGCTTCTTCTCCTCCAATTCCAACACAATGCAGCGGAATAATCCACCGGAGATGGAGGCGGCGCCACCCGACGGAGACGGCGGTGCCGGAATGATCAACCGGTTCAACGATGACGTCATCCAGAACATTCTGGCGAGACTACCGGCAGCGACGTTCGCCGCTGCTGCTTGCGTCAGCAAAAAATGGAACCGTATTTCCCGCCAAATCCTGTGTCGTCCAAAACTTGTCTCTGCTCTCTCTCGCAATCCTTCCCTTATTGTAAGCTTAAGCTTTTATTTTTTTTTATTAAGCTTCATTTTTATTTTCATATATATATATTAATAAAATATATTGTTGATTGATATTATACTACAGAATGCAATGTCGGAGGTTTTAGACAAAGTTTTGAGCAAGCCCATTCGTCCACACTTTGCAATAGCTTTCATAAGTGAACAATATGGCTTGAAACTCGCTCATTATCTTGTATGTTTATATATTTCCATTCTTTTTTTAAATAATTTTTAAATGTATATATATTTCTTCATAATTTAGTAGCTTCTGATTTTTTTTCTGTTTGGTTTGAATATCTATATATGCAGATTACTCGAAAACTTGGAAGGAAAATTCCATTGGTGATTCATATTAGCCATGGGGTGATGGGAAAGGATACTGCTACAAATAGCCTGCGAGAAGTATACATATATATTTACATATATTTATAGCCCCATAACTAAATAATTTCTCGTGTATAGTCGGACTCATTGTTTTAGATTAGATGACGTTTTATTCTCATTTCCTCTGAACAAAATTCCGGAGGCGACAACTTATCATGTTCAATTTTTTTCTCTATAGTTTTGGTTAGTTTGGTAATTATTAATTAATTTGCATGGGTGGTGCAGGTGAAATGGAATTACTTTGATTATAGTGGGAGACATCCTGGTGAAAGCAATGCACATTGCAACAGAAATGAAGGGCTAGTTTTGGTTGTTGGATTTGTGCCTGGACTCAGAGTTGATGCTATACCCTTGTTTCATCCACATCATCAGGTACTTATATTTATGACTAAATTAATATTTTAATCTGTCAAAAATATAATTTATCTCAATTTAGTTCTTAAAAAAAAAAAAATTGTCAGTTGTGTTAATAGAGATTTTCAGAGATTAAATTGAGGCAAATTGTAATTTTTTTAGATTAAATTTGACATTTTCATATTTCATGGACTAAACTAAGACAAACTACATCTTTTAGAGACTAAATTGAGACAAACTGTATTTTGTAAGGACTAAATTTGGCATTTCAATCTTTCAAGGACTAAATTGAGATAAATTACATATTTCTGGGGCCAATATATTAATTCACCCTATAATTATTTATGCAAATAGTCCAAATTCTGTTTTATTTATTTATTTGAAAAATTAATACTAGCACTAGTTAATTAGTGAATGTGGGAGTTATAATTTTGACTGAATTAAAGAGAGAATTAATTCTTGTGTGGTAATTAATTTTTACAGGATCTTGATGCATACAAATTTGTGAGGGATATTAAGGCTTACACGGCCAACGCTTCTGGTTCTGAATCTCCCTCTGCCATCATCATGTTTGGAGTAAGCCATTGTTAAGAAAATTAGCAACTTTCAAGAGTGGCCCATAAGGTTGTTTTTTTCATTAATTAAGGTTGTTTTTTCTTTTCTTTTCTAGGATCGCAAGAGTAGTGGTCACATGAATTCCGTTGTTGCCACAATGGGTGAGTCTTCGTTGAAACTCAAGTGACTTAGACTTTAAGCTCTAAATCTTCCCTAAAAAAATTAGCCGTTAAAGAAGAAGAATCAAACTACTTAAGTACTATTAGATAGTGTTATGGAATATTTAATTATATGTCTGGTATGGCAGATCATGCTTTTGCAAAGGAAACCGCCATTGTTGGAGATGCAGGTGGTTGCTTTATGTTCAACAGTCTGAATTACAAAATAACTTGTCCGGCGGGTTCATATGTTCTTGATGCTGTTGCTCTGGTATTTGCTAAGGACAAACACAAATCTCCTGGTACATTAATTAACTAATTAATGTAATAATATTGGAATTCTAATTTAATTAATATTGTATATATGGTGGACACTAATTGATGTTTATATAATGGATCAGATATAGGGGAGACAGAGTTCCATGTGGTAATGGCAGGGGGTTTAATTCCATTTGGACCCCGCTTTGAGACTATTCTCGTACATCTCAATCCTTCTCAAGATTGCTCCATTATTTCTGCTAGAGTTGAGGGACTTCATGTCCTTTTGGATTTCGATTCTGTCATACATACTGTTTATGAGACGGTCCGTACTTCCTATTACAATTTACAATGCTTTCTACAATTCCTTTAATTTAATAATTTGTCCAGGGTTGGCTACTTAGCTTATAAGGTCATCTTTTCTAACTAGAATAATTATATGGTTTGAGTTTGATTTTAATTGATTCAAACTCTCTAACTTTGAAGCCTATCTTGATTGGGAATAGGGCATATCATTTCCTTATTTAAATTTTCAATACTTAAAATGCATAAAACTTCTTTAAATTTTAGGCCATAAACACATGGTATCATGAATTTTCAAATTATGTACTGAATCTCAGATCTTTTAATTTTGGGCATATGAGCCTCATAAAGAATTTTGTTACATTAACAAATACTTTGTAACTATTTTTAAGTACTTAAAGGGTATTTCAGTCTTTTCACAAAAAACTCAATTAGTTAAAAATATATTAATGTGACATGGCATTTATTGATGTAATGAAACTCTGTTAAAAAAAAAAAAAAATTCCAAAGGAGATTATATGTTCAAAGTTAAAAATTCAACGATTAAATACAAAATTTGAAAACTCAGAAAAATTGTACCTTGCAGGCGAGCGATCCCTACTCTGAACTGTTCATAGCTGCCAGTCAAGAAAGAAGATGGGGAGAATCGTTGGTGTTGTATCGACTCATAGCGTAAGACGTTGAATTATCACAAGAAGGAATTATTTTTGTATTGATTTAATAATTAATAGTTGGAGAAATGAAACAGGGGAGAAAGAATGGAGTTAATGGTACAAGGTGTAGGCATACAACCTGGAGATTCCTTCCTATTCTATCACAGAGACATGGAAACTGCACACACCACCCTAACCGTTGCCTATGACAATCTCCACATGTTGAAGGGAGACGATTCAAGCGAAGAAGAAGACGAGGAGGAGGATGAAGATGAAGATGAAGAGGACGAGGATGAATATGAATATGAAGATGAAGACGAAGATGAGGATGAAGAAATGGAAGAAGTGAAAGATATAAATGACAAGTGTGGTCGTGTATTCGGAGGGCTAATATTCTCTTGTGGTGATCGTGGGGAATCGTATTTCGGAGAGGCTAATGTGGATATGATTCCATTCACTGAGAATTTTCCCAAGGTTGACATTGCTGGATCCTTCTGCAAAGGGGAAATAGGGCGTGGGAGTTCAAGTGTTATTAGAGAGAGTGAAGGACAAGAACAATGCCCTGCCTTTTGCTCTCTTCATGCTCGTAGTGCTGTTTATTTGGCCTTCTCTTATATTCCTCCTCCTCCTACTCAACAACAAGAGTGAAGCAAGATAAATCAAATTTCTACCTTTCAGCGCTTTACAATATATGTTGTTTTGGATTTGTGTTCCATAAGTATTAGGATTTCAGGATTTGGTCTTTCAAAGTATGAGTGTTTAAGTTTATTATGAATTTTTATTATAATAAAATCCTTATTACTAGAGCTATACTTTTCATTTTTTATGAATTAAATCAATAAATAAAGGATCCAACCACAATTTTTTAGAAATGAACATCACCCAAGATTCACTTATGTAAGACTTCAGATCTAAATATACTTGCGTTTTGTTGATATGACTAAATATATTTAATTCAAATAAAATTACTTAACATAAGTTTTACTTCATTTCACATATATAAGTTAATGTTATTAAAATCTCCTAAAAGTATTGAGATACTTGATACAATAATTTTTTAAAAAAAAAAAAATTGAAAAGATAGACACAAAAATAAGACCCATAGAAGGGATCTCACACAATTAAGGTGGTCTCACTTGAATTTTATTTCTTTATCATTTTCTTGATTTATTAACTTTATCATGTCTTTTACTAATTTACTTTAGGAGATCTAAATGTGATAATAGTATATATTAGTTGCATCAATCAGATTAAATATAATTAACTATAAATATTCAATTATTTTTTAAAAAAATTATAAAGACCATGTTAAAAATTAAATAAAATTTACAATATTTTATTGGGATTTCCTTAAAGGATAAAAATATGATTAAAATATGTTATCTTATCGGTGGGACCGCTTGAAGTTTGTATGTGGCAACGTCTGGGCCAGAAAATGGGCCTGAGGCCCCATTCCATAGCCCGTAGTCCGTACGCTTAGATCTTTCACCGCCTTCTTCTAATCGGTGACTGAAGTGAGGTTAGCAGGACATGAAGAATGGAGAAGACAACGTCGTCATCCTCGACGCCCAGAACCAAAGCTAAGGCAAGCGACTTACAGATGAGTTTTTCGGGCTTTGATGGGTTGACCGAGGACCTCCTCTTCAACATTCTGGCCAGACTTCCTGCTCAATCCTTCGCTTCAGCTGCTTGCGTTACCAAATCCTGGAATCATATCTGCAAACGCGTTCTCTCTCGCCCTAAGCTCGCTTCTGCTCTTTCTCTCAAACCTTCTTTGCCGGTAAATTCATTTGCCCTAATTCTCTCATCCTATCCATTTCACGTTTTCTGACAAATTTGCAGTGAGGAAGAGATGAAAATTCCTCGGCTATTGTAATATTTCTACGTTTTTTTTTCTTCCAGATAAAATCAATTGCTGTTTAATATCAATTGTTTATTTTTTAAGCTTTTTTTATTGGATGGCTTTTGTGTTCAAATTATCTGTTTATCCCAATTATGGCCGACTTATTTTATGATCTTACAACTTGCTTTTTACTCTTGGTAAATATTGTACATTGAAACAGGAGGCTCTAGATGATGTTTTTGATAAGGTGTTATCTGGGCCCATCCGTCCTCATTTTGCTCTTGCGAATGTTGGAAGTGGATTTGAACTACCAATGACTCTAAAGCTTGTATGAATTTACTCCCTCCTCTTCAAAGTCTAAGCTTCATTTTGTATTAAGCCATTTACCTTAAGTCTCATGCGCAGATTAGAAAGAAACTGGGATGCTTGGTTCCCGTCATTGTTTCTGTGGCTAATGGTATTATTGGAAGGGATGCTCTTACTGATGAACTTAAGGAGGTTGAACATCTAATCCACCTTTGTTTCTATTGATATTAGCAGTTTGGTGAACTCAAGTGTAAACCCATAGTTATTTATGTAGGTCAAATGGGGTGCTCTTTTTAGTGGCTTGAGTGACGAAGCATATGCAAGAAATATAAATGAAGGCATAGTGTTGACCATTGGTTATTTTCCAGGATTGGAAGTTGATGTTATACCACTAGTACGGCCATCAAAGGTAATAAAATCTATCTTTTAGCCATCAGAAGGTTGCACTTCTAGAAGTGTATTGTGCTTCGTCAAATTTCACCTTGCCTATTCTGAATGGTGATGTTTTAGTTTCAATGCGTATTGTCATGCTATTTTGAAAATGAATGACCTACCCATTCAAGATTAAATGAAGATAATATCCTGATTGATGCTGTTCAAATGGTTAAAGTTGTTAACTTTTGTCATACTAGACACCTCTGGAGTCAGCCATTGACAAGTTTGTAATGGATGTCAAAGAGTATTCAGCATCTGTCTCCAGTTGCTCATTTCCTGTTGGAATTATTTTGTTTGGAGTAAGTAGATGTTAGTCTGCTTCTTTATCAAATATTCATTTCATTTATTGATTTTTTCCCCTCATTTATTTAATTCCTGGTTGTGGTGCTAATTAACACTCATTTGACTGTACAGGAAGGAAGTAGTGACATGAAACCAGTTATGGAGAAGTTGGGTGAGTGTAATTTTGTTTGTGTATGCTACTATACGCATCATATTTATTATTTATACACTACGCTTTTTTTCCATGTTCAAACATACTTTTAACTTTATAAGGAAAGATTTTCTGGCATTGCTTTGCCCAGTAGTATTTGGCTTCTCAAATTTTAGGGTTTTGACAGAGAAGGAACTAAACAATTAGCTTACATGCACTTCGCATTGTACTTAATGAAAAATAAAAATTGAAACATGTCATTGACTTCTTTCCTTATAATATTTTGCATTACAAAATTCATTATGAGATGCGTAAAATGGGAATTTAATACTTGATTTTAGATGGAAGTATGGAACAACAGCGTACTTTGTTTATAACTGATAACTGTACCCTCTGTTGCAGGCTTGTATTTGTCTGGCCTTTGTTTATGGTAAATGTTTTTGTGCAGATTATGCCATGCCCAATGACACATTTATTGTGGGTGATGAGAGAGGTTGCTTTACATACAGAAGTGGAAATGACTCTAGAAATGCTCATGCTAGAGCAGGGTACTTAGAAGCTGTTGCTCTTGTTTTTGCTCAGGATAGAGACAGATCTTCTGGTACTTATTATCTTTTTTGTATCTCTTTCCGCAAAATGGGCTATACAATTTATACAATTGTTGCAGTTCATGCCTTTCTTTTCTCATTAATGGTGAAAGTTGTTCTCTGACTCTTTCGTGAGACTAGAAATGTTTGCTCTCTCCATGGAAAGTATATGCTGAAGCTGAGTGCTATTTTATTGCACACTGCCTTCTTTAAAATCTACTGTACCTATTGCTTTTTATGTTTCTTTGACTTGGTTCCTACTCTCTGTGCTGCCTTTGTAAGCTAGTTAATGTTGAGTAGTAGAATCAGTAAGACAGATTATTTATCACTGTGGTTGGTTCTAGTGCTATGAGCCAGTTATATGTAGATTGTAAGTCTGTTTCTCTTTTATTTATTTTCAATTTTTTTAGCTAATTACTTATCTGTGCTATGGATTAATTGAAGCCACAGGGGAAATTAAATTTCATGTCGCATTGTCAAATGGTGTTTTGCCAGTGGGCGGCAAATACAAGACAGTTTCAGTCAGAACAAGCAGCACTGAGAGTTCAACCTGGCTGACGGCCAGGAGAGATGGGCAACGGGAAATTCTTGATGGTCAAAGAATACTAAATGAAATAAACAATGAGGTGCATAAAGGTTTTGGAGTTTTCTTTGTTGAAGTAAAATTTCCTTACATTAATTAACCGCAAAATGTGTTCAACGTGGCTGAAAGAGTTTTCTTTGTTCAACGTGGCTGAAAGAGTATGTTTGGTTTTGCTGTTTCTTGTTTTAATTTTCACTGAAAGTAGAAAATATGACTGAAAATGTGTTCAGCACGGTTAAACAGAAAATGTTTTCTGAGAACATATTTGAAAATAAATCGAAAACAAGCAATGTATGAAAAGAATTTTCAGCCTCTTCACATAACAACCAAATATTACTTTGGTGTTACAAGTGCTTCAAAAGTAACTTTGGTATTACAACCTAAAGTAACATTGATATTTCTTTTAAGTGTTTTAAAAGTAACTTCGGTATTACAACCGTTGTTTTCCTTTATATATTTTTTCCATTTATGCTTCTTTTGAAATTCATAAAATCTGTGGCAGCTACCAAATCAAATTGAGCCTCCTGATTTGTACATTGGAGTATCTAAACAAAGAAAAATATCGATTGGAGAGGAGAAGCCAAGTCACAGATCATTTATCTCTTTTCATGGAGTTGTGGGGTATGCTATGAATCTCTTCTGTTGGTCTTCTACTATCTCATGAATATTAATATTTGTCAAAGGACTTCTGGAAAATTAAATTAGAAGAAAACAAATAAAAGAAAAATAGAAAATTTCATAAATCATCAGGGAAGTGTTCATAAGCCTGTAAGTTATCATAGCCCCCAAAAAAAAATCTAATGTCTCTTATTTTGGACAGAGGTGATGAAGAGTATCTATATGTTGATGGGATTGGCATCAGAACTGGAGATATCTTTCAGTTCTACCATTCAGATTGCAATACCGCAATAGCCACATCCGCCAAGGTGCATGATGAACTGAAGAAAATTAAGCTTGAAGCAAATTCTCTCAAGGGTGATGTGGACAATGCTACCAATGTGTTTGGGGGGTTTGTTTTTGCTTGTTACGGTCGAGGAGAAACATTCTTTGGACGTCCCAATGTTGATAGCTCCCCTTTCTCAGAGAATTTCCGAGGAGTACCTTTTTCAGGACTATTCTGTGGTGGTGAATTGGCGCGTTCTTGTTCTACTGTGAATGATGAATTTGAAAGAGAAAGCTGTGTTAGTTGCTGTCTTCATGTTTACAGCACTGTCTATCTAGTAATGTCATATACTCCACCAGTGGAATATTGATGCTACTAATGCTTTTCAAGATGAACATTACTGAGATGATGCTGTTTTGTCTTCTGCCATTGGCATGAATCTTCCGCTCAAGTGTATGCTTTTCTGCAAGCTGTATTAATAACTTGTGCTGTGTCAGATAAGTATTGTCTTTAGCATGCTTTTTTGACAAATAGATTGACAAAATGTTGTAATTCATAGTGGTTATAGAATAAGTTCCCTTCTCTATGCATCATTTTCTTTGTCAACTATCAACATTTCATTACATCACCTGAAGCCAGAGTTCCAAAAGTTAAATAAGAACTCAACAGTCACTGTTCCCATTGGTGGCATTTTGTCACAGTAGTTCTTCTGAGTTCTTCAGGGTAACTGATTTACAAATTTACAAGTATGTCATTGTTAGTCTAGTTAACATTTGCAATTTACCACCCTATCTATCCTGTGACTTAAAGCTCAATCCATTGTCGTAACTTATACTGTCATGCATCTACAGATTTCGGTTTACAAATGAGGTTGGACCCATTGCTCTCAAGAGTTTTGACAATTTTCGTTGAGTTCTTGAAAGCAGAACATTCTTGATAAGCTGATCCTCCAAAAGTCATACTTTGAGCTTTTCTCTAATGGTCAATGTTAGAACTCAGAAGTCAGAACCCGTTTTGTACCACGGAGCACTGAACTTTAGTATATCCTTTCATTTATTTAGTGTTATTTTTCAATATTATTGACTCGTACTAATGAAGATTCACCTTGAGTGTTATTTAGTGTTAGAAACGAGTGACTTCTAAGTGAGGCAGAATAACACCATTATATACATGAGAGATCCAAATCCTTTCTTACTAAGTTGAGTTAGTTATATGCATTAAACAATGGCAAAGTGTTTTATTTTGATTCATTTTCTAATGTCTCTTGAAATTTTAAAACTCCTTTAAGCTTCGGCTTTTGAGTCTAATTATAGAGTAGTGATGAAAGGAAGAACCTGCACTGAATGCTTGCAAAAATACCTTAAGAGTGAACGAAGTGGGCATTCTACTTGACCTTTGACGAATATTTTTTTCAGCAACTAAAAGAAAAATTACACAATTTCTTTCTATGAAAGAAAAAAGAAAATATAAACTAACCATATCAGCCGAGGTAAAATAACATTAACGAAGTAGGACGAGGAAATTTCGATGTTGCCACTTGCTACGAATATTATAGTTTCATAATTTAAAATTGGAAAAATTTTAGATATATTTCTTTATATCTATTTTCTCAAGTTTACCTATTAAAACATGATATGTATAAGTATTTTCTTTAACAGCAGATTAATAGAGTTAAAGAAAAAAGATTCACATGAGTAAAATGGCATATGTCATGTTTTGATAAACAAACTTGAGAAAATGGGTATAAAAAAATATATGTAAGTTTTTTCCCTTAAAATTTCTTACAAATTACTTAAACTATTCATCAATAAATCAAAGTCATAACTTTATGAATGCCAAGCAGGAAGTGAAATTTGAGTACTGATATTGATATTGGCACGGCTCAATCAAATTAAAGGACCCAACTCTTGAGAGATTTGATTTGATTGAGCTGTCCCAACATCTCAATCTTTTTCCCCAAACAAGAAAAAAAAAATATCATTACCTTTCTGTATATATATATACACACAAACACACATCAAACCTGAACTAATCAGGCTTTTTTTTCTTTCTGGTTTTATGGCAGAAGTGGCTTCCTTCCTACGTAGGAGAAGAAATCAGTGTAATATATAGAGGAAAATTTGAATGATTCATTGAGATACTCTTTAATTATTGTATAAATATTAAATTTTCTTTTAGTTCCTATAAGTTTATATTGTGGTTGATGACTATATTCATGCCCACAAAAGGGTTTCCTCTCATTAGTTTTCCTTTCTTTATTCGTTTTCTATAATGCTACCGACTCTGCCAACTAATAATAGTTATACATACCCAACTCTACTCCCTACTCTATACACCAAAAAGGAATAATCATTAGCCTAATGATTTGAGCATCCATATATTTTATACCAACATAAAAATTCATGTGTAACTATTAAATTTTGATAATAAGTTTTTGGATTTTGCTAATTAATTAGAGATAATTCTCTATGAGACCATGTTTCTGCATAAGTGTATGGAGTGTACGATTTGTTATAGATCTCGATTTTTATTTAATGGTATAGATCGTACACTTTATATATTTCATGCATAATACACTTTAACGAATTCAAATATGTACTTTTTTTGGTCAAAATTCAAACATTAATTATCCACGTTGTGAGAGTCTAATCCTTAAGTTTATGGTTGTATATATAGTCATATAAATATAGTTTGTTTGGTACAGAATTATATATATGGCCTTTATCTTAACCTATCATTAGTTCAAGTGGCTTTATAATTATAGACCATTTACACTACATTAGGCCCTAGCACTAATCCCACACACTTTTGAAGTGTTCCAGCTCACTTTATAATAATGGAGTCTTATAGTGCTCCAATTATAGTATTTAAATTTATCAGCAACCAAGGAAACTTAAGTTTTAATTTTATTTAAAAAATATATATATTTTTTAAATATTGGCTCTCCAACTTTTCTGGTCGAAACTGAGCCAATGATGTGGCCATTCTTGTTTGTGCAAGTGTTTATGTTCAAAATTAAGTCACTAAATTGACATTGACAAAAAAGGCTGCAATTAAGTTAAAGGCAAGGTTAAACTATCTTTGACATTGTGAGTGGAGGTGGAGGCCGAAAGAGAATGAATGTATCTTCTATATTATTCTTCAAAATACATTATGCTTTATATATAGAAAGGGGGGGAGAGAGAGAGATCAAGTTTACTACACACTTTAAGCAAAGATTGTTTTAATCATTGTTGTAAAACTTAAAAATCTCAATACAATCTTACGATTTTAAAATCTTATTAATGGAAATCAATCTCAACTTTGGATAAATCAAAATCTACTAAGACAACATTAACTTTTCAATCTTTTATATATATATATATATATATATATATATATATTCCTATTCCTACATTCTATAATCTTTTCAGTGTCCTAAAATCCTCACATATTAAGTTAAGGTAAAGAGAAAGGAAGAGAAGTGGAGATTAATCTCTTTTCTTTTATCCATATTTTGACATCCTAAATTAGTTTTTTTTATCTCCGATCTCCGAAATTTTGTCCCGACTAATTGTTGGGAAAAAATGAGAATAAATAAATATACAATTTTTCCCTTCCCTTGAGAATAACCAGAGAAATAAGATGAAGTAGAAACACAATCACTACACAAGAATTAACGTGAAAAAACTCCAAACCGGAGGAAAAAACTACGACCGTTGCCAAAAGACAACCAGAGAAAATACTATATGAAAATTTTTACATCACACGATATTCTCTCAACCCATACCCCCAAGTACATCCACACTCTCTAAAAAACAAGTATTTAAACAATACTTCAGCACTCAAGAACAAGAGAATATTTTCACAATGAGGAAGAAAATTACAACCACTCTCTAGATATAAGGAGAAAACAACACTCTCACTCTAAGAGAGAACACCTCTCCCATTCACTCTAGAAAATACTCTTCTCTCTCTACCAAATGCTCCTTTAGAGGATGGTAGGGATGGCAATGGGTAGGGTACGGGAGGATACTGCAATCCCCGGCCCCGGCCCCGGAACTCAATTTTTTCCCCGGCCCCGGACCCGTCCCCGACCGGGTATAAAATATGAGACCCATCCCCGGACCCGTTGAATACTTAAATCCCCGGACCCGGACCCGAAAAATTTATTATTTTTTCTACAAATCATAAATTTTATTATTTTCAAATTTAAAAAAAAAAACTTCAAACCCACAAGTATTGAATACACAATCATAAATTTAATTATTTCTATTTTTTAAAAAAAAAACTTCAAACACACAATAAGATTAAAATAAAAAGTCTGGGTTTTTGAGCTTAGTAAAATGGAAATGTGTGTGAATCATGATGAGGGTGAGGCACGCGTGTGGGTACTGGACTACTGGGTAAGTGTGAGATGATGTGTAATTTTTTTTTTAATATTTATATATATAAATAATATATAAAAAAGTATTTATATAAAAATACTTATATATAAAATATTTTTATATATATTATATCACCGGGTCCGGGGTGAATACCCCCTTACCCGTCCCCGGACCCGGAAATTTATTCGTTAAAATCCCCGGACCCGGACCCAGACCCATTTTTTTAAGGAAAAAACTAAGGTAAAGTTGCTTAGGTGCT
This sequence comes from Senna tora, assembly GCA_014851425.1. Lineage (NCBI taxonomy): Eukaryota > Viridiplantae > Streptophyta > Magnoliopsida > Fabales > Fabaceae > Senna > Senna tora. Next base: position 1,064,339 of record CM026263.1, on the reverse strand, counting down.
TGCTATAAAGTTCACCAATCATAAATTTTATTTATATTCTCTCTCCTATTTGATTGGTTATGTAATTTATTGCTTTTCATTTTCTCTCTCTTCCATGATTGGTTATACAAAAATTTTTTGCCACGTGTTTTAATTATATTGGTGAACTTTATAGCAAGCACCTGTGTAACTTTACCTCAGTTTAGTCCTTTTTTTAATACCCAGACCCGGACCCAACGGGTAATTTTACCGGGTACCCTTGGGTCCGGGTAAGATTGCCATCCCTAGAGGATGGGGTGCATAAAATGGTATGAGAAACACCCCTTTTATAGGCAAAAGTTAAGGGCAAAAGTGTCTTTAACCTTGTGGGCCCTTCCAAAACCACTTGAGTAAAACCATGGATGCCCACAATATTTTGTCCACCATTTTCTTTTACCACCTTGGGAAAAACCATGATAATTTTTGCCAATCAATATCCTAACAAATCTCCACCTTGATTGAAAAATTACCATATCTTCATCTTCATTGTCAACACCAACAATCATTGTTCTTAAACCAAGAACTATCATACTCCACCATAAAAGTGCATTCACTTAGAATAAACCAATTCTAAGAATTTCACCTCGGCACATGTCGAAAAACCTTGCTGAGATTTTATGGTGCAACTTCCTTGTTGGCTTTCCTTGGAAGTTCCTCAGCCATCGACATACCTCCACCACACATCTTGCATCAATGCCAACCAATGCCTATGTGTAACTGTGGACCCGCTAGCAGCAACTCATCCCCTTTCATGGTGACGCGGAAAATACCATGGAGGTGTTCTTCTCAATCTTCAGAGAAAATCACCCTCCCCCTAACGAGAGAGATAGAGCTAGCATCTAACTCGAAGCCTTTTGCCGAACCTGCTCCACCTGGACAATTTTCCTTTACATGCCTAGCCTTGTGTAACCCCGATTGTATCAACACTTTGACTTAAATTTGCCACAAGCCAAAATTGATCCTTCCATTAGACTTCTCTAACTTTATGACGCTTGAAAAACTTTGACATTGCAACTATATGTTGAAAAAGTGAACACAAGCACTCAGCAATAACCAAGCAACCAAGAACAATTCTCAAGTAATACAGGATAATTCTTTTCTGATGTGGAAGGTTAGACAACACTGCAACCACAGAGCATACTAAGAAATTATATCCATCGAACCAGTCTCTGATGCCACTTGTTGGAAAAAATGAGAATAAATAAATATACAATTTTCCCCTTCCCTTTAGAATAACCAGAGAAATAAGATGAAGTAGAAACACAATCACCACACAAGAATTAACGTGGAAAAACTCCAAACCGGAGGAAAAAACCACAACCGTTGCCAAAAGACAACCAGAGAAAATACTATATGAAAATTTTTACATCACACGATATTCTCTCAACTCACACCCCCAAGTACATCCACACTCTCTAAAAAACAAGTATTTAAACAATACCTCAGCACTCAAGAACAAGAGAATATTTTCACAATGAGGAAGAAAATTACAACCACTCTCTAGATATAAGGAGAAAATAACACTCTCACTCTAAGAGAGAACACCTCTCCCTCTCACTCTAAAAAATACTCTTCTCTCTCTACCAAATGAGGATGGGGTGCATAAAATGGTATGAGAAACACCCCTTTTATAGGCAAAAGTTAAGGGCAAAAGTGTCTTTAACCTTGTGGGCCCTTTCAAAACCACTTGAGTAAAACCATGAATGCCCACAATATTTTGCCCACCATTTTCTTTTACCACCTTGTGAAAAATCATGATAATTTTTGCCAATCAATATCCTAACACTAATCCCAATAGAAATAATTGTATTCACATTCAGGACTTTACTTGAGCGATAACAAATCGTTTATTACTTGGATCAACTACGTTAATAAATTAAAGTATTTTAAAATTATAAAAAATAAAAATAATAGAAGATTTTAAATTAATTCTCCATTATCCCCCTTTGAATTTCTAACTTCCTAAAAGGAAAGATTATACTTCTCTATTTTCCTCCCCTTCTCTTTCTTAATAACTAATTCAAACAAGCCCTAAGAAAAAATAAAATAAAATAATACACGAATAGTATATATTGACGAATAATATCGCGAATATTATTTGCAGTATTAGCTGGAGTAGTTATAAATATGATAATAGGATATGTATTTGAAACAGAATCAAGAGGAGTAGGTAGCTAATCAGTGTTTGAAGGAGAATGCTTAATAGAAGAATGAGAATGAAATCTTTGGCATAATGAGATTAGGGGTCTTACCAAAAACACAAGAAATGGAGTAAAACCATTTTTTCTATCATCATTTACATATTTGCGTTATATATTTTATTTCTCAATAAATACTTATTTCTTCAATTACTCCCTTATAAATTTGCATTTTCAATTTAATCTTTTACTAAACAAATCATTATTAACTTGGTCATTCTTTTTAACTGCCAAGCGTGCAATATTTTTAATTATGCTAATTTTTTTTTAAGTTTTTATTCCAAATGTTGCATTTTTTTTTTTTTGGTAAATTACACTTTAGTGGCTTGTGGTTTAATCCGATTTTAGGTGTCCTGTGATTTCATTTTTGTCAATAAGGTGCTTTGAAGTTTGCACCGTTAACAACTTAATGTCCCGTGATTTGATCTATTAATTTTCTAATGAAAATGTCTCATGTACGACACACATGACCTTTAAAAAACCTCCAAATCCTTCTGTATACTCCATTTTATGAATCTAAACTCAATTTCAAACATATCTCACAAAATTTAACATAATCTCAACTCAGTAAAAAAGGTAAAACAAGAGGTTACTTAAAAATAATTTAATTCAGAAATATGGGAACAAAGTCTATCGCTACTGCATGCCTTCCCTCCAAAAATGGAGGTCATCCGAAGCAATCGTACGATGATTACACTTCGTTGCTGAGAAACTATGAAGCTACTTTCTTTCTTTCTTTTTCTGTTGATTTCTAATCGTTAAATTAAAATTGCTATATGAAGGTGTTTGTTTCTGTGTTTGAATGCTTTTAATTTCCCTTTTGTAATTGTTCATCTCTAAATGTGTTTCTGGGTTATCGGTTTGGTAACTGTAAGAACAATTGTGAATTGGATGTAAGCAAATTTTATGAATTCTATGATTCTATCTGGCTAGACTCACTCGCTATTAGTTCAGTCTGACACCTTCAATTTCATCATAATCCTTGTTTAGGTTAGGAGTTGCTGCCTCTGTTTCTGTCATCACCATTCATTCATAGGTTTTGAATTGCTCATCAATTGAACAATTCATAATTATTTTCTTGTTCTTATATTTCTAAATTAAACTATTTGTAACTAACCTCTTGTTTTTATTTTTTTTATTTTATTAGAGGTGAGTTCAAATTATGTTAGGTTTTAAGAGATAAATTTGAAATGGTGAGTTTAGATTAAAAAATGGAGGGAGAAAAATTTGGAGGTTTTTTAAAGGTCACGTGTGTGGCACATGTGACACCTTCGTTAAAAAATCAACGAATTAAACCACAGGATACTAAGTTGCTAACAGTGCAAACTATAAGGCACCTGATTGATAAAAATAAAACCACAGGACATCTAATTGAAATCGAGTCAAACCACAGGCCACTAAAGTGTAATTTACCCTCTTTTTTTTTGTTAATGTATAATATTTTGTTAAATTTTAATGTACCATTTTGCTAACTTGAAATAAAAATAGGAGAAGAAAAATATCTGAGTAGGCTTTAATAAATGTTCAAACAACATCACACAATCTGTCTCATCAAATCCATTAATTAGAAGAACTAAAATAATAACGGTGTTTTTAGTTAGACCAAAATTGAGGAAAAAAAAAGTTAATTGGATATCAATGATAATTGATATGTACATGATATTTGAAGCAAATGGATGTTATAAGAGAAGACCCCAAACATTTGTTTAGGTGGTAAAAAGCTTATTAATTACAATTACAGGAATCCAGCCAATATCCTTCTTAATCATAGTCCCCTGCTATTTGGAGAAGCATTTGTTACTGCACAAAATAAAAAAGGAGAAAGGAGCTTTGACAAATAGTAATGAGCATGGTATTTAAGATTATATCCCTTGACAAATTACTCCAGAGGATTAATTAAACAGCACAACACTTTCAGAAAGGAATGCAAACCAAGAAACAAAGAAGCTTGCTCTCCGTTTGGGATTCTTATTTCCTTACAAGCAAAAATTCCAACTAACAGATACATTGAAGAACAACGACAGAGCATCTCATATAGAAATGCCCAAAGACTTCTTAAACTTCTCAACCTCCAAATATACTGTCGAATAAGGAAGGAACTCTGAGAAATACTCTCGGCTCAGATCATTTATTGCAACTGCGAGTTTGGGGATTTCTAAGGTTTCTTCATGGGTTAAAGTCCTCACAAACTTAGCTGGATTTCCTGCCCAAAGTTCACCTGATGGAATTCGCCTCCCTGGGGGAACTACTGACCCAGCTTCAAGGATTGAATGTGTCTCCACCAATGAGCCTTCCATTAGAATGGAATGCTGCCCAATAATGCACTCTGGCTCAATTGTGCAGGACCTCAAGAGGCTGTATGCACCAACTGTCACATACCTCTCTATCAAAGACTCAGCCGGCAGGCCTGATTTACAGAAGGATTCATACACAATAAATAAGCAATACACCGATTAACGAATCACCATAAGTTTTTAGATGAAAATGAGTAGTGATTAATCATAAATTCATAATTGAATATGCCCCATTTGGGTTTTAACGAGGATCTCAAGCTAGATGTGAAAATTGGAAACCATTAACAAAAACAACTGCAATAAGTATACTTTTTACAAACTCCACCTAATAACAGTAAAATATATCAAGGTAAATATTACTTCCATTTAAGCATGGATTAATCATTGTCGAGGATAAATCGGTCAATAACGGTAAAACAAGTAAATGGAAGAGACACGAAACTTTTTTTTTTGGCCACTGACACACGGAACTTGTTTCATGGGAAATCAGAAAATTGGAACAGTTGATTGAGCCTGATAGGAACAAACACAATATACAATGGAAAAGTTTCAACTTAAAATGTCAACAAAAGAAAAAACCTAAGTTCAAAGAAGAGAAACTTGAATATACAATGGAACAGATATACTGGCAAACTGCAACAGTGCAACTACTCCAATAATTTTCACAACAGACTACTACTATTATGTAACAACCCTGATGATTTAAACAGACTGGATAGAACATAATGATAGGAAAGTATCACATCACAGTATAAAACAAAAGACTCGTAATCTTTTTAAAACAACATTACCCAAATAAACGTCTCTAGCTAGGGTGCCTCTACACTGCTAAGTGCTAACTGAGATGAATGGGGTATACATTAATTAAGAATACTACCAAAGCCATATTATGATTAAGGTCTTTGAAGTAAAATAATCAGATCAAACAAGCATTTGCATTGAAATCCCCCTTCCCCTAAATAAATTATTATGCATAAAGGAATTAACTATCTATAATATATGTATGAATTATGATATTAGTTTTGGTAAGTGACTAAACATTATCTCAGGTACCAGTGATCTGGTGGCTCCAAATCCAAGGGAATGGGAAAGAAAAGGTTGAGATGAGATTCAGGAACATAAATTCTATTACAGACTCAGCTTCAAGGAGATAGTTCACAGAGAATAATCCAATAGGATCATCTGAACAACCCAATCAGGAAAACATAAAAGAGAGCATAATAGATGCAGCTATCTTATAGAATTCTAAACCAAAAAAAAAAACTACAATTTTGAAACTCCACTAGCAATGGCAGGGGCAAAACTAAAAAGATAAAAAACCTAAGAATAAAAAACAAGTATAATAATCAACCATAATGTATTTTAATTTTAATTTTTTCAGAAATTTTATCCATTCACAGTATAGCCTGTAATTCAGGCCATGCAGTGCAAACAACTCAGTGCAGCGAAGGTGAACCCGTATTGAGATGTCATCCCCGTCTACACTAAGTCCGAACACTTATCTAGAAGTAAAACTCAAAGCAATTAGATCGATGAAAAGAAAGCTCAAGATAACCAACTTTAGAAGCAGTAACTATAAAATCCTTGAGAATTGTCAAGCAATTGCTTCAACATGGAATGCATTATGAGACAGTAAACCTGCCTCTGGATTCTGTAAACCAATCTATCTTAGAATATAATCTAGACAGCCATAGGCCTAATTATAATAAAACAGAGAAATCTTGTTTTTTTTCCCCTTTAAATGTAAGTTTAGATTTCCCCTTCCTATTCATATTGATCTTAGCATATTCATACACAATAACATCATATTTTACTAGAAGGCAACAAAAAATAAAAACGCATTCATATTCCACCGCGCACCAACAGAATTTCCTCATTGACGTCACAATTCCTCTTCCTCAGCAACCAAAAGAAATGCAAGGGCAACGAAAACTACAGCAATCGAAATACGAAAGGAACAAACCTGTTGGAGAAGACCAAGCGGCGTGAATAACACAGCGCTCCTGAATATTAGAGCAGAACCCTACAGTGATCTTGTTAAGATCGCCGCGGAGGACTGCGCCTGGCCAGACGGAGGCTCCATCCCAGACTGTGACTTGGCCGGCAAGAACGACGTTGGGCGCCACGTAAGCATCGACGGCGATTTTAGGGATCCATTGGCCCAAAGGGATGATCTTCCTCTGACCTCTATAATCCCATTTCACACGATCTGCCGAGGGCGTTATCGTCTTCGTTGCCTCAGTTGCGAGAGCGCGAGCTAATAGCTGAGGTTGCAGAGTTTGTTTGGCAGCAAGTGCGGCAGTTAGAGCTCTTCTGGAGAAGCGAGCTAGAGTCGCCATGAGAGAGCTTGGAAGAGAAGAGACAGTGCAAAATGGAGCAACACGACAATGAAGGATCGGGCATCTCTGAGGGCTTGAAAGATTAAACAGTCCTATGGGCCTCTGGCCCAATACTAAGGCCTGGATTGAGAAATTTTTTGTCATTCTCATTTTTATTTAACTAAATTAATAAATTGAACCTCAAAATGTAATTTATTTTAATTTAATTTATAAAAAATAAAGATATTAAATTTAGTTTTTATAGATAGAAAAATAAAATTGAATATTTAAAAAGTGTAATTTTTTTTCAGTTTAATTCTTAAAAATTATTCTTTCAGTTTTGTTAACAGTGACTCACATGAATTAAATAGAGGTAAATTGACTTTTTATAGATTAAATTTGACATTTATATCTTTTAGAGACTAAATTGAGAAAAATTGTATCTTTTAAAGATTAAATTTAATATTTTTATTTTTTATAGACTAAATTAAGATAAATTATATTTTTAGGATCAAATTATTAATTTACTCTTTTTATTTTAAAAGAAATACACAAATCTCTTTACAAATAAAGGTAAAAAAAACCTTCGAACTAAAATGAATTATTTTTATAAAACATTTTTATTTTAATATTAGGTATAGAATTAGTCCCACCTCAGCTAATGAAAAAATGTTTTAATGATTGTTTATTAAGTAAAGAATCAATTGACATCATTATAAGGTTAGACACTTCAACTTCTTGCTAATGTTTTAGGCATCCAATTGCCTCGTAGTGCCTTGTAGTTGTTTGATTGTTTTGGTTGGGCTTTGCCCCCTTTGATTACCAAAAATAAATAAAAGTAAAATTTTACAAAAATCAAATAACTCAAGTATATACATCTTCAGGAAAGAAAAAGTATTTCCGATCAAATACACCACTGAATTAAATGTTTTTAACAAACATCATCTTTATTAGTCACATATCATCTTTATTAGTCTCGGTTATATTCTTGGTTAGTCACGGTTAGTATTGATATAATGGCTAATCGAATAACACCAACTAATAACAATAAAGAATTCGTACTCATTTAAAATTTAATTCATTTATTCATACAAGAGTTTGTAGAAAACCTTCTAAAACTAAGGTTTTGTAACATTTTTGTGAAATCTTTAATGAAATGTCCAATTTACCCTTACTTTTACACATTCTCATCTATCATCAAATTAGAAACCAATATTCTTCTCTTCTTTTAGGATTTGGATCAAGTAAAATACATGATTTAAATCGTCAGATAAAAATTGAAATTCATGTTTGTACTGTAACAGTCTCATCCAACAACTCAGACAATGCAATTTACTCAATTTACCGGATATACACTTTAGCAGATCTGGATCCCTTCTTTTTCCTTTTGTTTTGTAAGAAATTAAAGGAGCCGAAGAAAGAAAAGAAAATATTGATTTTATTAATTTTATTAACTTTTAAATGAAAGATAAAATTTTCATTTTACTAAAATCTCATTCATTTTTGAGTAAATTACACTGCCCTCCCCTGAGAGATGCTGAAATTACACTGCCCTCCCCTCTCGTTTGCAAAATTACACTGCCCTCCCTTGAGAGATCAAAAGTCATTACACTTTGATCCAAAACACTATTCTCCCACTAAAAAAAGATCTAAAAAGTCAATATAATAAATATTAATGACTAATAAATATTCATGACTAAATTGATCCTCACACAAGATAAAAAATGTTTAACATTATGCTTCATCGAAATTTATAAAACTGAATCTTTACCAAAAAAATTTATAAAATTGAATTCTAGTACACCTAACAAATTTTTTTTGATATATTTTATTATTATATATATATATATATATATATTAAACTTAATTATCGAAAATTAAGTAAAATAATAGATGTTTTATATTACATTACATTATTAATATAAAAATCTATAAACTATTTTAAGTTACAGACTTTCTTTTTAGAATTTTATTTTGTTAACAATAATAAATACTATAAATACTAATAAAATAATAAAAGACAATAAAAAAAGAAACAATGTTATTATAAGAGGATTAAAGTATGTATAGATCACATTTTATAGAGTTTCATTCTTTTGTGAGGGGTAATAAAAGACAATAAAAAAAATGAAACAATGTTATTATAAGAGGATGAAAGTATATATAGGTCATATTTTATAGAGTTTCATTCTTTTGTGAGGGGTAATTTAGTCATGAATATTTATTGTATTGGAAGTTGAAAAAATTTGACCTTTTAGACTTTTTTTTTATTGGAGAATGATGTTTTGGATCAAAGTGTAATGACTTTTGATCTCTCAAGGGAGGGCAGTGTAATTTTGCAAACGAGAGGGGAGGACAATGTAATTTCAGCATCTCTCAGGGGAGGGCAGTGTAATTTACTCTTCATTTTTTTAGTAAACACTATATTATTCTCATTCTTATTCACACTCTCTCAAAATAAATTCACCAACCAAACATGCTATATAATACAAACCAAGAAGTTGGGTCCATTAAGCCCAATAATGAAGACTTATTTTTAGATCTGGCCCGACGAATGAGAAAACAATAAGAGAATATAAGTCTTGTTTCTTGATTAGTTTTGTTCATTATATTGAATATTGTGATAAATTTCACCGGGAGTGTGCTTCTCGCTCGAATAGAAGCTATCATCCTGTATATTTCCTTCTTCTGGATTTTATACAGCCTCATTCATATTCATCTGTCTTCTTTTCTGCCATTTTTGATTGCATCACTATATTATTGACATGTCATAACACTATTATAAGGATTAAATTCAGTTTTGAAAAATTGATCGATAAATTCATCTTCATATAAAAGGAATTTTTTAAAGAGCAACAATAATTTCATCTATATTTTTATTATAACAGTTGACTTTTGAGTGACAATATTACATATTATTGCTACAAACTCTTCCAGACTTGAATTACAAACACAGGGGAGCTATTAAAAAAAGAAGAAGAAAATGCCAAAATGTGAATAATCCTTTTAGCCTTATTGTTTTCATTACTAGAGATAGGTAGCACTGAAGCTATATAATTAATAAAAGCAGATGATATATAGATATAGTAGACCATTTTCATTACTTCCTTCTTGTTTTAACGTTGATCTCCATTCTCAACAACCCTGCAAAATCACTCCAAACAGTATATCCCATGAGATTGCTATTAATCAAGCTTAATTAGTAATTGCCAGCTTTAATTTAATTACCTTTCAAATATATGGGATGCCCATACTTCCGAAGCTCTGTAAGTACTGGTGCTCTCATCTTCCAATATATGTAACTTCAATTATATATACCAATAATATTTAAGTTTCCATTAATTAAACCTGATTAAGAAACTTAAATAAAAAATAAACTAGTATTTGTTAGAGATCGATAGAGAGGCTCACTCTATTCTGAAGACGAGTATTCTGTTCCTGAAGGACTCTAAGCTGCATCTAAACAAAAGCATATATTAACTCTACTACTTACAAAAAAATTAGTGTAAGAATTCATTCATTTATATATATACAAATGCATTATGCTTATATGTTTTAAATTTCTTCATATATATATATATATATATATATATTCTTATTTACCCTTGTTTTAAGAGTGTTGATATTCTCTGCAATAACGCGTCTCTGTCCAGTATACAAAAACAAATGATGAGTTCAACTTTGTTAGAAAAGGCTAAAATAAACGTGAAAGGGCTACAAGTCCTTTAAGAGAATCACATTTTAAAAATTAATTGTTAGAATTAGAGAGCCTAAGATCTTAACGATAATCTCTCTGACATGAAACTCATATGAAAATGTAAAATAAACTACTTTATATGTGGTATGTGCTTTACAAAGGGGAAGGTCTCGGGTTACAAGTAAGCCAGAGAATTTGCTCAGTTAGCAAAATCGATAGGGGTGTCTGAAGAAGGTTAAAGTGGCGGTGATGGACGTGTTGGAGCTTAGAAGCTATTAAATATATAGTGTCATCGAGAAGTGCACGATATCTCGGACAGTGTATAATGAAATTGAGTAGTGTATAGTATCAAGTAGCGTGATGGTACTGTGTAACGGGATGAGTGATGGCTGGACGGTCGGTTAGAGGGATCCGACTAGTCCAGTGATGCCCCATTAATATGTAAATGTATTGTATTTGTATACATATATGTACCTTCTTAGAGTGGATACGCTGAAGCCCAGTCTTCAATTGTCGTTCCAGTTGTTTCAATTCTTTCATGCCTAATGCTGACAGATCCTCTCCTCCTAAATGCCTAACGTTAACAATACCAACTATAGTGAATGTGTAAAAAACAACATGATTTATTTTTATCGGTTCAAAGTAAATTAGAACGATTGAGATTAAAATATAATTTTAAACTAAATGTATTGTGATATAGTATGTAATGTTTAAAATATATCATATGAGAGTCATGTATATGTGAAGTTTAAATAAAATTTTAATCTCAATTATTCAATTTAATCTGAACACGATTTCTCTATCTCTTACATAAAATAATTATTGTCAGTTGATATGATGCCTCTAATTATAGATATAATAAGTGCATGGTTTATAATTGGCCAAAAAGCAACCTACTTGACTGTGTCTTCCAAGTTGCCAATGGATCTCCGTAGCTCATCTAATTCACTCTTCCACGTCTTTTAAAACCACAACACATATATAATATATTGTCAATACGTACACAATCAATATTATATTACAAACAAAGAGATTATTATACAATTAATATAACATGAAAGAAGAGATGAGAATTTTTGAATATAATTATAGGCACCTCCATGGTTCTGAAGGTATAGATATTTGAGTGGGGTAGTCCCAATTGAGAACGATACTTGGAGATAGTCCGGTGCATACTGCATGATGCACCATTAATATTAATATGAATTTAATTTAATGAACATCATCATAAAATAAATATATATGTATAGAGATATACTCGTGGGTAGCAAAATTGTAAAGCTTTCCAGAGGAAGAGAAGACGACAAGAGCAATCTCAGCGTCGCATAAGATGGAGAGCTCATAGGCCTTCTTCATCAGTCCATTTCTCCTCTTTGAGAAGCTTACTTGCCTTCTTGTTGGGTTCTCTATTCTCTTTACTTCCACTTTCCCTCTTCCCATTCTTTTTTCTTTATTTCTTCTTCCATCCATCTCATCCCTCTTATTTATATACTTTCATCCTCCATGCAAATCAACTATATATGTTATAGCTAGGTACAAATACAATGAATACCCCACCTGCTCTCTCTCCCTACCTATTTCCATTGGTTGAATATAATTTTATCTTCTCTTTAAATTTTAAAAAATTATTTTTACTACAATTTAAATAAGGCTGAATGGTGGTGGTAAATGAAGTAAAGTCTTCCTTGGAATTCGTATTCTACAATTCTACTAAAAAAAAATAAAAGAAGGAAAACAAAAATTGAAGGTGAAATTTAATTAGAGATGGGGGATAAATAAGAAGATGACACGTGAAGGTTGATGTAGGCATATTTGAGCACAAAATGACGTGGTGACTATACTTGAAGCGACTCCCCACTACTAATCTTCTTTTGAATTTATGTGTCTCACTCATTATTATCCAGACCTTCCTCTCTATACTCCCTATTTTCACCCGACAAATTTCGGAACACTATAACTTATATAAGCCTATCATATTTTTTTATCTTTTTAAATTTTATATTATTTTTTAATTTCATTCTTAAAATGTTTTTACTAATTTTAATAATGTACAAATTTCTGATGTCGAATGATTATATGATATCATTGTTTTTTTCTAACAACAAATGACATTATTTTAAGTGATGAATTACTATTTATATTACATTATTTTTTTTAATAATTTAAATGATGTTAGGTGTTAGAATAAAAATATAAAATTGATAACTCAAAATTTTTGAGATAAAATTAATTATAAAAAATTTAGGAACGAAATTTAAAATGATATAAAGTTTACAAACATACAAAATAGTATTTTTGCCAAGTTTGGGGACTAAATAGTTTGACATAGTTACAAATTCGGGGACTAAATAGTTGACATAGTTAAAAATTTTAGAGACTAAATAATATTTTTAATAAATTCGGAGACTAAATAGTAATTTGACCAACAATTCAAAAACTAAATAGTATTTTGCCTTGCTTTTTCAGTTTAATTAAAATTTGTAAGTTAATTTTTGTAATTCATGAAGATTGTTTGCACATGACAATTGACCTATGATTTTAGAGAATTATTGTAGTTTTTCCATAAAAAAGTAATTATTGTATTTTCATTTTCATTTTATAATTTTAATGCCTTTTCACAAGGAGTTTTTTTTTTTAATCGTGCTATGTTTTTAAGAAATTAAATACTTTTTGCGATAACGTATTTAGAGATTTTGGGGGACAAGGTCAATTTATTATACATATGTATGTCTGAGTGTTATAAAAATGCTAACTTAAAATTGGTGATTTAGAGAAGAGAAACACTACGAGTGGTTCACAAGGGAGACTTGGGAGACATGCATGTATCTATTTATTTAATTTTTGAGTCAAATATCAATTTGGTTCTTTTTAGATGTCACTTTTTTCAATTTAGTCCTTTTTAGATGTAACTTCTCAATTTAGTCTTTATTAGGTCATTCCGTTATCAATTTGGTCATTACCGTTAAAATCATTAACTGTGGACTAACTTTATAATTTTTAAACATTAATAAAGTATTTTAATGTAATTATTTGGATTATTTTTATAATTTTCACAATTTAAAATTATAAACACGGTGCCCTAATTTTAGTCCGTTCGAACTGAAGCCGCCTCTTCCTCTTGCTCTTGCTCTGCCAAAACACGTTGGAAACTTCCATATGTAATTTTGAGTTTGATGAACTGATTGGTACAAACATATCAGCAACCGATTTATTATCTAGGAGGTTATATGTTTAGTTTCTTGTGCCTACTTTGGCATTTGGCTATGGAAAATATTATCTGTTATCCAAAGTTTATTGTTTAAACGTTTGCTGGATGTATGAACATTTTGAAGGAGTATTTTCATTTGTAGTTTAAAACAGTTTATGATTTCTTTGAGAGATAACGAAAGCAGTTTTTATGTGAAATAGTTATTAGCTTTCAAAGACTAGTTATTATTTTGTGCTTTCTTGAGATTTAGATGTAGAAAAAAGGGACTGTTCGATGTTTGAACTATAAATAAAACAAATCATCTTCGCTGCTTTGTTTTACCCATTTACTTGTTATCAATAACTCAAACTTGTCTATTCTATGTATTATTTAATGTGCCAATGTTTGAGAAAATGGACGAACCAGGATTGGATGCAATGTGTGATCGTCTCAGTTTGTAAAAATTACAGAGAGAAGCTTCTAATGTGTTTTGGCAGAGGAAGAGGAAGAGGCGGCTTCAGTTAGATTAAAATTAGGGCATCGTGTTTGTAATTTCAAATGGTGAAAATTATAAAAATTGCCCAAATAATTACATTAAAATACTCTATTAATGTTTAAAAATTACAAAGTTAGCCCACAGTTAATGATTTTAACGGTAAGGACCAAATTGATAACGGAATGATCTAATAAGGACTAAATTGAGAAGCCACATCTAAGAAGGACTAAATTGAGAAAAGTGACATCTAAAAAGGACTAAATTAATATTTTACTCTTTATTTTTTTTTGTTAGCATTAATATAAGGAAAAAACTAAGGTAAAGTTGCTTATGTGCTTGCTATAAAGTTCACCAATCATAAACCTTATTTATATTCTCTCTCCTATTTGATTGGTTATGTAATTTATTGCTTTTCATTTTCTCTCTCTTCCATGATTGGTTATACAAAAATTTTTTGCCACGTGTTTTAATTATATTAGTGAACTTTATAGCAAGCACCTATGTAATTTTACCTCAATTTAGTCCTTAATATAAGTCAATATTATAAAAGTTAACATTAAATTAGTGTTAATATTAATAAATGACCAATAATGAATTGAAAAACTATAATATTTTTATAATACCCAACATCTTTTAAATATATATATATATATATATATATATATATATATATATATTGCTCATTCAATTCACCAATTGCATTTCAAAAGTTTGTCTATTAATGCTTCCATAGTTATCAACTTATCATACCTCCTTTGAAAATATATTACTATATTTTATGAACTTATAATTTCAATATTTACTAAATAGTAAATACTAAACGGGATCCACACTCATACTAAACATATCACCAAGAGTTTTTTTTAATGTCGGTAGGCGTGAGCGTGACAGTAGTATATTGAGAAGACTGCACATACTTAAATCATAAATAATTATGCTCGGTTACAATTATTCAATTAACTCTTATATCACGTTTGGTATGCTTTCATCATAGGAAAAGATGAGGTGAATGCAAGCTACTGCACGTTTGGCATGCCTTCAGTACAGGGAAGGTGATGTGAAGGTTCCCTCCGTAGAGAGGGAACCTTGCTTTCTTCATGATGTGGATGGAAGTAGAGGAAATGTAAGGTGAGGTGAGGTTTAAACACCAAAATACTCATAAAAAATTTGTGGCTTTTAAAAAAGTATGTGCAAAAAAGATATTCATACTTTTATCTTTTATTTTCCTATCTTCTTCCCACCATACCAAACAATATTACTTTTACATTTCACTTCCATTTCCCTGCATATTAAATATATTTTTTGTCACTTATTTCCACTTCCCACTAAAATACTTACCAGCTACCAAACGCCACCTTAGGATTTGCTTGGGAGTTAAGAGGGGAAGGGAAGGGAAGTGATTAGAGAAGGGAGGGGAAGGGAAGGTTACCTTCCATATGTCATCTCATTAGTTGGGTGTTGATACCTTCTCTAAAATATCCCAATTTGAGGTATCTTAAATTTGTGAAAGAGAAGGATAATAGAAGATTAAGAATTCATCTTTCATTATATTCCCCACTAATTATCAACTTTTTAAATAAAGAAAAGATGTTATTTCTATCCCCCTCCCTCTCCTTAGTCTCCTATATATCCAAACAAACTCTTAAATGTCAATGAATTTTCTCAAAGAGAGATATCTACAAAGCAAAAATTTTCTTTAAATTTTTTATCATTTGTAGACCCGTATTCACACCAAGAGTTTAGAATTATTGATAAAGTGACCAAAGTGTTAGAGCCTATGTGTGCATGCTTATTTTTTTTTAAAAAAAATGTAAAATATAATTTTAAGCTATATAACTGTATTTTACAATTCAACGTTGTTCCTCCACTTCTTTCACTGTCTCACTTCATCTTCTTCCTTCATCCTCTCACCAATAATAGATATTAATTAATAAAAAATTAATAGATATTAATTAACATTTTAATATATTAATAAACAAATTAACATTTTATTTTTATTTTACAAATAAAACAATTTATTTTCATTTATTTAACAGTAATTAACAAATTAAATATTGAGATTTATTTATTTATTTAATATCATTAATAACATTATAATTTATACATGCCATTCTTTGTACTTTTATAGTCAAAAGCACTTTATATAATTTTACCAAATTAATTATTTTTCAGTCACTGATAAAAGTACTTCTCTGCTCAATTTGCTAAACACAAAGTACTATACTCTTTCACAATACTTTTAAAAAAAATTCAATTTAAAAAGAAGTCATTTAAAAATCTTCATAAGCATGTATAAACGGCCCTTAATTTTATATTTTTTTTTAGGTAATTTGATCTCTTATTTTCTGAAATAGACATTTTTATTTCTATTAATTAATACAATTCCTTTTACTAAATTCAATTGTATATATTATTACTTAATTCAACAATTAACTCACATTATCAATCTATCCATCTTATTTCTTGGAGCTAACTCGCACTTCTATCTTACATTACGAATAATTGATTTGAGTATAAACAATTAGCAAAATTTTCAAAGATTTAATATAGTGTTTTTTTTTCTGGGCTACAGGGCTAGTTAGTCAAAACACTGTGTTTTGCATCTTCTTCACTCGTTAAGTCAATTCTGCATTCCGAAATCCCCATCGCACAAAAAGAAGAGTCATCAGAATTCCACATTTTTTAGCCACCCCAAGTTTATTTTATTTTTCCTAAATTCATTTGTGTATATTCTCCCAGTCCCTATCTCTCTTGAGGAAAAGGCTATTTTTCCCCCTTCCAACTACCTTTTTTTTCTTCTTCTTTTTCTTTTTCCGGTGGTAAGTGTTTCAAGAGTGGATCCTCTAAAGTAATCCTCTATATTTTTTGGTGGAGTTAGGAGAGAGATAGAGAGAAAAAAATTTGGAAGAGAAAAAAATCAAGAAAGAAAATATTTTCCTTCACTCTATTTCTCTCCTAACTCCACCAAAAAATATAGAGAATTACTTTAGATGATCCTATCTCGTGTTTCAACTTTCAAAGAATCAAGATACTGAGAGTGATTTCATTGATGTTAGCAAGATTTTCAGTACGTGTGATATATATATATATGTTAGCAAGATTTTGAATTAGGGAAAGAAAAGGAAAAAGGCGAGTTTGAGAGCAATGTACCGTAGAGTAAGTAAAGAATGTAAAATAAAAGAAAATATTGTAGAGAAAAGTAAGGAGAGAGATAGAAAGAAAAATTAAGAGAGCAAAATATGATAAAAATATATTTAATATGTATAAAATATAATATAAAATTTTAAAAAAAATCATAAAATTATATGTAATGTATTGTATGTTAGTCTTACCAAACGAGCCGAAGGTGAAGTGACGCAGGAGACAGAAGGATAAAATGACTGAAAATAATAGTTTTTGCGATTATTTTTTTGTATTGTGAAAATAGTGTTATTTTATCTCTCTGCCTCTTTTTAGACGAGAGAAAAGATGAAGCTTCCCCATATCATGCCCTCCTAACAAAACTGATAAACTATTAAACTGAATCCACTTCATTTGTTACAAATAATACATTTTTTTAAAAACCAAAATGCGGTGGAATTTTTTTTTTTTTTGTTAAGAGACCGAGCTCTCCGGCTTAAAATGTAAAAACCATTTAGAAAAGAGAGTAAAAGACTACAAAAAATTGACTGCTCCAAAGTTCCAAGCTAAAAAGTTTGAGTTCCTTCCTTTTTAAGTCTTTATTGGGAATTTACATCTGAAAAAGATGTATTCAACTCAACTTTTCGTCGAATCATTTTTTGGAAACCAACTTTTCGTCCAATGAATATACACTGATTACTAATGCAATAAACCATATAATTGAATGCATAATTTAATTTCAATTAAACCTGCGCGTATGATATGCATTCGACCGATTTTCTCCATCGTGTTTAGGGTTCAAACTACAAAGGGAGATAGGGATTTACCGATTTGGGGGAAAAATAAAATTGAAAGAAGGACCAATTGTACAAATCCAGCCAACAAATTAACAAGCCCTTCTTCCATTGAGATCAACGAAGAAGTTAAAAGACAACAGAATCAGATCGCAGAGATATATGTAATCTTAATTCATAAGAAGTTTATATCTATTACAGAATAGAAAGTAAAGTGAACTAACAAGCTAGCTAGCCAGTGTAGATGTGAACACCAATGGCAATGAGAAAGATGGTGATGAGGCCGAAGTAGATGATGGCGTGAACCAGAATCGAAGCTCCACTAGTATGCATATTCCCGAACTCAACCACCTTTCCTCGTCCTGGAATCTGAAACAGAAGACCTGGACTCAAGAGCACAAAGAGAACCACCGCTATCACCACCGGACCCCAATCCGCCATCGGATTTCAGCTTCTAGACACAGCGACGACAGATCTAATGGATCAGAGTAGAATAAAGAAGGAAGGATCTAGAAGTAGGTGAGGATGGAGATTGGAGTGGGAAACACAAAGCGACAAGAAGGGGATGGATTAGTAGGAAGGAAGGAAGGAAAGGGAAGTTTCTCGTGACACGTGAGGTTGATAGTGCTTCGCGTCACCGTCTTCTGTGCAAAATGTGTGACTTCAACGGCTCTGATACTCCTTACTGTGTCTCCATCCTTGGGATATAAACTTCTCTGATTTTCAAAAACGTTTTTTGGAGTTCTTGAAAATTAAATCAACAAGTTCTCGCGTTGCGTGTAATTAATTGCAAACTCCACTTCATGTCGGTTTGGTTTGGCATTTCTTTTAATTTTTTTTTGTTTTGTTATTGAAGGCAAAAAAATTATTGCCATAGTTTTGGCATTTTGTTTGGGTTTCCCTAATTCTTGCTGCCTATTGTTTGTCTACTCTGGGCCCTATTTTTTTTTTACCAAAAAAAAATTCAAATACTTGTTTACATTTTAAAAATAAATATTTTTGGTATTTCTTATTTTCTAAAAATCTTAATTTAATTCTTCTAATTCAATTATTTTATAAAAAAATTTAATTTTATCCTTTCAATTACCTTTTTCATCTAAATTTTGATAGCTAAATTTGAATATATATCTATATTATGAATTTATTTTTTTCAAATTTTTTTTTATTGAAATCAATTATGTTTGAGACATTGTTAAGTAGTAGATGTAGAGTTGTTAAATTTGATACAAATTTTAGATCAATTATAAGATAAATTTAAGGCATTTCACAAATACTTAAGAGGACTAAATTGTGATTAGCAGTGTCAAAATGAGCCAAAGCCCGCGGGTCGGCCCGGTTCGCCTGCTAATTGGGCGGGCTTGGGGAGGCTAAATTAGGCCCGTTTAAATTTAAATTATTATTTTTATTAATTTTATTTATTATTCTAAAGAATATTAGTATATATTTTGTATTTATTTGTTGTTATTAATATATTATTTTTTATAATATTTTTTATTTTAAAGTATAAAATAATATAATTTTAAGAACAAAAAAATAATTTTATATATATATTTATGTTAAAATATAAAATAATAACATAATTATCATAACTATACATATTAAAATTGTAATATTACTCATAATTTATTTTTATCTTTATTTTTTGTAATATATATATTATTTTTAATATAAAAACAAATTTTTAAAAAAATAAAGTGTTGGCCCGTGGGCCGGCCCGTTTAGCCCGTGGGCCAACATGGGCGGGCTTGGGCCACTAAAATGTGGCTCGTTTATAAACGGGTCAACCCGGCCCAGCCCGTTTAGCAAGGAGCCCGTGCCGGGCCGGGCCGAGTTGGCCCGTTTGACAGTGCTAATTGTGATCTCTATAGAACTAAAAAGATTAAAATTGCATTTAAACCTTAAAAAGAAGTTTCACCATTTAATATAAACAAATAAGGTCTTTTTTTGTCATCAAGTAATAGAATCTTTCTTAATATAATTTTTAAACTTTGTTTGTTGTCAATTATGTCTCAAAATTTTTAATTTGCAAGTAATTTTGTTATTCATGCTAACTCCGTTTAAATAATTGACAGTAAATGCAAATATGACTGTCCATATGACATCCAATGCTATTTGTATTCTTTGTTTTAAACCAATATAATGTCAAGTTATATATGTAACTGCAATGTTTCATCAATTTAGTTATTATAACGCCATTTGATTTTATAGTACTATAGTGATAATCATAGTTATATTAACAAAATTATGTAGTTTAATATATAACTTGGAGGTCATATAATCAATCACATTTGTATTTATTATTAATTATTAGATGAAATTAAAGTGAATAACAAAATTATTTGTAAATTAAAAGTTTAATAATATAATTGAGCGCAGAAGCAAAAATAAAAAAATGGGAGCAAAATATATTTTTGCCAATAAATAAATACGCTTCAAAATTTGAGAAAGCAAAGAAACAAATTACATTTGAGATCCATCAAAACCTGCTTCACACTTCACAGGCCATCATATTTTTCGGACAAACCTTTGAATACTGGCCCAGTTTTTTTTTGTTTTTTTTTAAATTTCTAATCCTTCTAGCTATTGGATCCTATTTGTAATCATGGAAAAAATTGATAGTACAATTTTATATCTTTATCACAAATTTTTTTTAATAAAAAATTAATTCGCATATAATTTTTACCATTTATCTCTGTTATAAATATTTTAAAAAAATCACATATTTTATTTTTAATTAGAAAATAGATAGGAAATATATATAAGTAATTGAAATCCTTTAATCATTGCTTGAATAAAAAAGAGTGGAGTTTGAAAGAAAGGAGTAGAGAAGTAGCCGTTCCAACGGATCTATATACTTTCCCAACGGTCATATTCTAGCTAGTCCACCCTCAACTAATATATGACCGTTTAGCCTCTGCCTTTATATTACGCACGATTAATCATCAATCCTCATCATCTTCCTCCAAATCACAAGCAATCACTCAAAATCCCCTTCCTTTCTCGCCGGAAAATTCAGGGCAAAATGGGTATTTCCATGAACACTCATCACTCACCGAGCTCAGTCTCTGGACACAGCCACACCTACAAGGTCTTCCTTCTCTGCAACTACATCCTCCTCGGAGCCGCCTCTAGTTGCATCTTCCTCACCCTCTCGCTTCGCCTCCTTCCCTCTCTCTGCGGCTTCTTCTTGATTCTCCTCCACGTCTTCACCATCGCAGGCGCCGTCTCCGGTTGCGCCGCCGCTTCCGCCGGAACTACCCGCTGGTACTCTGCCCACATGGTGGCCACCGTGCTTACCGCCATATTCCAGGGCTCTGTTTCTGTGCTCATCTTTACCAGAACAGGGGATTTTCTGGGTAGTCTGAAATCCTACGTGAGAGAGGAAGATGGCTCCGTTATACTCAAATTGGGCGGAGGATTAAGTATTCTGATCTTTTGCTTGGAATGGGTGGTTCTGACTCTTGCGTTCTTCCTCAAGTATTATGCCCACGTTGATGGCGATTCTAGAGTAGTGACGTTGGGAATGAGGAGTGCTAAGGTGCAGCAAGAGGAAGACGTGAAGGATTGGCCATGGCCTTTCCAGGTTTAATTCATCATTATCGTTGGATTATATTTTGCCTCCAGAGTCACCAACTTCTGAGTTGTTCATCGATCGGTCTTATTATTCATTGATTCTTATTTTATTACCTGTATGTTTACTATTATTTGTTTATGACAAATTGATGTACTTTGATTACTTTGGTATCAAAGAAATGATATGTTTATTCATATATGTCCAATCCAAACATGCCATTATGATTATGAATACATCCAAAATTTAAAAACAAATACAAAACAGATAATAAAGTGTATGTATGATAAAGAAAGTGGAGATATACTGTCATCCTGTGTAAATGTGGATGCCAATGGCCAAAATGAGGATTGTGAAAGCGACGAAGTAAATGAGAGTGTGAACGAGAATGGCCTTTCCATTGGTGGAGAAGCTTCCAAATTCAATATAGCGTGTGTTTCCTGGAATCTGAAAGAGCAATCCAGGGGAGAGAAGTATGAACAGCAATAATCCAATTACAACTGGCCCCCAATCCAACATGACTCTTCTTTCTCTCTGTAATCTACTCTCACTCACGTATGTATATATATGCAAATCGCAAACAGTACTTCATTTCACATTTCACAACGCCTTCCCCATTTTATACAGCGCAAAAAGCTCAGCTTTGAGCAACATTCTTACGCAAAGCCCATACACAATTTCTTTCCATTAAAGGAATGGATCAGCACAATAAGAGCTGCCCTGCCACCAGGGTTAAGCATATCTAATTTTTGGTGAAATGAGTTTTTATTTAGCTATCGCATTTTAATTTTAATTCTTCAAAAATGATGTGTCTTAAAAGTAATTTTCACGTTGTGTAAGCGCTCTTCCTAATTGGCAAGCTTTTTTAAATATATCATTCATTCTGTTAACTATTGGTTGACAAACTTATCATTAACACTATTTTAACATAAAAATAATCAATTGAAATGAGATATATGCTTCAATTTTGAAGGGAGAAGAGTATGCTTTTGGTCTTTAAACTACGAATTTCTATCAATTTTGTTTACTATTATTAATTGTGCCAAAAAACTTTTTAATTTACAAATAATTTACTATGATCGGTTAAATTGATGAAATAACGTTGCTAAATATAAGATTTAATGTCACAATTAGTTTTGAAGGCCAGACAAATAATCACATTTGTATTTATCGTTAATTATTTAGATAAAATCTGGGTAGAATGATAAAATTGTCTATAAATTAAAGGTTAAATGCTCATTTTGGTCCTATATGTTTCAAAAGTTTTAAATTGGCCTTTTATCTTTCCTAGAAGTTCCAAATTGGTCCTTCTGTCCAAATCCATTCATTTCTTCCGTTAAGTGCTGGTGTGGACATATAATTTCTCTTACGTATCCATTTAAGCTGACGTGTCATTCCACGTCATTGCCACATCATCTTCTACTTCATCATCTGTGATGACGTGTTGATGATGTAGCGATGACGTGACAAGACACATAAATATTTAACTTAAGAAATTGACAGACTTAGACGGAATGACTAATTTAGAACTTATGAAAAAGATAAAGGAACAATTTAAAACTTTTAAAACATAAATGAATAATTTAAAACTTGGGTGAAACATAAAGGACTAAAATAAATCTTTAATATAAATTAAAAGTGTAGAGATATAACAACAAAGTTTAAGAATAAAGTTGATAGAAGTCCTTCTCTTGTTAATATTACTAGAAATAATCACGATTTCAAAATATGCATATTGTTAAGGTAAATTATAATTTATGTATTTTGACAAAAAGTATCATTATATTTATTAATTATATAATAAAAAATTAAATTTAAATTTTATCCATATAAAATTTACTATAAATTAATTAAATTTATGGTTTTAACATAATAAATACAAGTGACATAAAAAACAAATACAAATCCCATAAAAGAAAAGCCTCTAGTTAGAAATTCGGAGGCCACAAACAAATTTGGGGTAACACTAACACCTGACAAATTCACCTTGCGTCGCGTGAATTTACAGTTATTTCTGACAAATGGTAGCTGACGTGGAAAACTACTATTGGTTCAACACTAACCGCTCTAAATTCCTCATACCCCATTTCAATGGGTTCCCTTCCCGCGCGCGCTCTCTCTTCTCTTTCTCTCTTTCTCTCTCTCTCTCCCTCTCTCTCTCTCTCATCTTTGCCGCTCACCGCTCCGTCGGTGAGCGTCTCCAGGTCGATAACATTCCCGATTACCTCTGATCTCTCCATTTTCGATTGATTTTATAAGGTATGTATCATATTGTTTGATAGATTGGAATTTTATTCATAATAATGCGTTCGTCTGTGTACGAAGAATCTGTATCAGAATCAATGAAATTGGCTCTCGTTTTTGTTTTCACGATATAATTTTGCTTTGGTTGCAGCGATATACTTGACCGAATTGTGTTGATTAATTGTCGAAGATGTCAACACATGGAAGTTCCCCTCGAAGGACTCAGACTGCGCCTGCTTCGTATTTGATACAGAACAGAAAGAAAGCATACGAGAATGGATTTCCTGAGTCCCTTGCTCGAAGATCTCTTTCATCTTCGCGCCTAAAGTATGTTCTTGATTTGTTTTTTATTCTGAAGAACTATCAATTTTATTACTGCCTATTGGTATTTGGTATTTTGTGTTGTAAATATGTCCGTGGTTCTGTAGAAAGATGGTCCATATGGAATTATTCCTATCGTTACCCTCCATTTTTCTCTCTGAGTCTTTCTTTCATGTTATTTGTCTTCAATGCTACAATGACCCAAAAAAAATAACATTAGTATAAATCATCATTAGTGTACAGTACAATATGAAATATTAATATAGCCATTCCTACGGCATTTTATGAATGTCAACGTCAAAAAAATATGGCTTTAAAATGCCTTGTCAAATCGATTGGTTTACTATGTTGTTATCTGATGTTGTAATGGTTTTGGATCAGACTCTAGTCATAATTCTCTTCTGACGAAATCTATATTGCCATATGATGTCTTTATTGTTAATTTTTTTATATGTTGTTAGTTGTTACTATTGAAAAACTCATATTTAGCTGATATCAATAAGACTCTGTCTCCTTAGAGGTGCTTGAGCTAAGTTTGGTTGCTTGGAATGTACTTTTGCCTTCTTGTTTTAGTCTCCTGTCCCTTTAAGGATTTTGACTGAATTATGTGTTGTAGAGAAAATAAACAATCACGTAATGCTATATAACTTGCAAAGAATCTTGATAAATTAATTGTTTTTCAAGAGCTTGAGTCTCATAATAAAAGGTGTTTGACAAACAAATGCATTCAACTAGAGTCACTTCAAGTATTACGGACAACTCCTGCCTACCTCATCGCGAAGATAGGTAGAAGATAAGTCAATGAAGGCTTAAAAAATTTTAAAAAATGCGATGATACCTTTGCTTCTTTTGGATTTGGATCAGGGGAATGACAGGAGAGAGAACAGTAAATTCACTCCGGCTTTCAAAGGCCTTGACAGTACCTGAAACAACAACAGTGTATGAAGCTTGCCGTTTGATGGCTACTCGTAAAGTTGTTGCTATATTACTAACTGATTCTAATGCTTTACTCTGTGGAATCCTCACTGACAAGGTATCCCTTGACTTCATTCCCCCAACCCTCCCTTGATCCACTAACAACAGGACAAACAAACGTTTGGATCTTTACCTGGATTTATATCTTTTCTTTTTTGGTCTGTTGAAAAGGATATAGCAAAAAGAGTCATTGCCCGGGAGTTAAATCTTGAAGAAACACCTGTTTCCAAGGTTATGACAAAGAATCCAACATTTGTCCTATCTGATACTCTTGCTGTGGAAGCCCTCCAAAAGATGGTGCAAGGTTGGTAGTATATAGGGAGGCACATGCACATTTACAATCTAGTTGCTATTCCTTTTCTTGCGTTTTGAAAAAAGAGCTATTACATGTATGTCACAGGGAGATTTAGGCATTTACCTGTGGTGAATAATGGAGAAGTTATTGCTTTACTTGACATAGCAAAGTGTCTGTATGATGCTATTGCTCGATTGGAAAGGGCTACTGAGAAAGGAAAGGCGATCGCAGCGGCTGTTGAAGGTGTTGAAAAACATTGGGGGACACCATCTTCTGGTTGGTTAAGAATTCCATTTTTTTTTTAATGCTTAGCTCCTTGAATTTCTATTCAGAGCATACTTCAACATATCATTGTTGCAGTTAGCGTCTTACTTTTCTGTAGCTACTAAGTAATAAATATATTTTATTTCATGTTAAACTTGGCCATTGTGCAGGAGGCTCCAATTCATTCATTGACACTCTTCGGGACAGGATATTTAGACCGTCATTGTCTACAATGATTTCTGAGTATCCAAAGTAGGTAATACCTTCTTTAATTTGTTTGAATTGAAGAGAATGTTATGCCAATTAATTTTTGTGCTTGCTAGGAATTACCATCCTAGTTCCTTTAACCGATAGTAGCACTTTTCAGGATTGTAAAAGTTTCATTAACAGAATCAGTTTTGACGACAACAAAGAAGATGCTAGAACTTGGTGCAAGCTCGGCTGTTGTAACAGTTGATGATGACAAACCTTGTGGCATCCTTACGTAATTATCCTTCATTGACATTGCTATTGGTCCATTTTCTTTTTAGTAGCTTCAAGTTGACTTCTTATGCCAGGTTCCTAGTGTCAAATGTTAGAATTTTATTGTTTGATTAATTTGAATGGAATATAATTTTCATAAACTTTCAGTTCAAAGGATATCTTGATGCGGGTAATTGCGCAAAATCTTCCACCAGAGTCAACTCTAGTTGAAACGGTAATTTTTCCTTTCATATGTAGTCGTTTTAGGAGACAATTTAATTTATAGCCTTTTTCCATTGTTATTATATTAAAGATACAAAGTCCCTCTGATAGGATGCTATGCTCAATAGAGTACTAGCTTGGCTCTTCCCCCTTAACAGATAGCTTTTGAGGAAGGGCTTCCCTTGTCACTTGAGTTCCAACAATTGTTATATGTTTAAACATCTATTAAGGTTTAGGATGATGTGCTCCTTACCACATAATAGAAGTAAAAGTGACTATTCTATGTGTTCATCCTTTTCTTTCTACCTCTCTCTTCCCCTCTTAATGTTTATACAATACAATTACAGGTCATGACCTCAAATCCAGAATGTGCAACAGTTGATACACCAATTCTTGACGCACTTCACATTATGCAAGATGGAAAATTTTTACATCTTCCTGTGCTTGAAAGAGGTAATGTAATGTAATGATATATTGGAGGGAGGGTACGTTTTATGCATGGATATGGTTTCTGATTAGGTTGGTTGAAAACAGATGGCACTGTTGTTGCTGTGGTCGATGTGATTAATATAACTCATTTTGCTGTGGCAACGGTAAGTCTGATGTAAAGGTTTCAGGATACTCCTATCAGCTTAAGTTGTGAATTTCCTTGTCCTTGATTTTATCTTTTTGCCTAATATTTCATGGTTCCATCTACGAACTACGAATTATTAAATATTGATATTTCATCTTGTATTCTGGTCATAAACCTAGCAAAATATTGTGACTTATTTAAGCTTTATCTTTATAAGTTATATCAAATGTTTAATTCAAAATGACTAATTCACATTTTCTTTGTTTCATTTTTAAGGCTTCATTAAGTATAAAACTGGAGATAAGTAGGAGGAAGGAAATGACACAGATGCTAAAACTTGATGACATGATGATTTGCAATTTTTTTAAAAAAATGAAGGGACAACCTATTTTTATCCTTAATTCTTATCTTTTTTTTTTCTCCTTCATCCATTTCTAGTTATCAACTAAAAACTAAAATCATGCTGAAAAGAATTTTGAAATTCTTTTGCGTTCTCTTTCATCCTTTCCTAAATCACTAAATTCACGAGGATTTTTTTTTTAGGATTTTGTGCAGTTTAGGTGGTGATTTTAAATCTTGTCTATTTTTTTTCCTTTGCCTGAGGTTGAGATATGTTACACTATGCGTTTATCTTTTTCATATGATTGTTAGACAAAATTTTAAAGGATATATCTTTTATTTAACTATTCTCGCCTAAAGTATATCAGTGTTGCCAGCTGGGAATATTGTTGATGTTAAGGTTGAATTTATAGACACTACAACAAAAGCTCTGTTATTTTTTGAGATGCGATATTTGCTTGACAAAAGTGCATTGACAGTTTCAGTATCTCCCTAATCAGGTTGGAAATACTGCGAACTTAAATAATGAAGCAGCCAGCACAATAATTCAAAACTTTTGGGATTCGGCCATGGCCTTAACTTCAAATTTTGATGATGACGATGATGAGACACGAAGGTTTTATACATATGCATCGATATTGCTAGTATAAATATTCTCTTTTGTTAATGAACTTATTCATTATTAGTGGTATACCAGTGCCAGTTCTTTGAAGATGACTTCCGAGGTAGAGACAGGGAGATCGGTGACTCATACTTCGTCCAGGACGCCGAATGGATTCCCCTTTAAAATACAAGACAAGAATGGTCGAAAGCATAGATTTACATGCGGTATGCTACTATATCTTCAATAGCATGTAGATGTTAGTATTGACCTTCTTTGTCTGAAGCTCGTGTTTATTTGATAAGTCTCATTTGAAAACAATTGGATTTATTGATGATATATTAATATGCATCAGTTATTATATTTTTGAAAAGTAGCTGAGTAGGACTACGTTGATTAAGTAAACACCTTTGTGAGGTTGTGTTAATGATATAGGAAGTTTACCATATTTCCGGATTTCATGTCTAAAGTGGATTCCATATCAGTTAAAACTTAAAAGCCACAGGTTGAATGCTTTTTTTTTTTTGTGGTTGGTGCAAATTCAGATGTTCAGAGCTTCAAAGAGGTTACAAGTTCAATCATTCAAAGAGTCGATGACATTGACCCAAACAACTTGCCCCTAATTCTAGTATGTTTCTTAAAGATGCTATATTATTTATGTCCTCCGGATTGAGTTATGCTTCTACTTTTTTAATCCACAACCTGGTTGAATTTTTTGCTTGTAGTATGAAGATGAAGATCATGATCAAGTTGTATTGGCATCAGACAGTGATCTTGCTTCAGCTGTGGACCACGCTAGAATGGCTGGCTTGAAGGTACGACATCTTCTAGCATTTTTTAAGGTGGGGGTGTCTCAAACTAGGTAGCTATGAGGAAATTTTGATCCAGAGCAAGAAAGACTAATGGGAATTTTCATTTTGCTTTTAAACTTTGAAATGTGTTTTATAGAATTTTGACTTTGAATGAACTTCGTAGGCACTGAGATTATATTTAGATTACTCAGAAGTAAGAAATAGTGGGAGTGGGAGTCCATACCTCACGGGAAGAAGCCCAGACAGATGTAGCTCATGCGGTGCTGTAGCTGCTGTAGCTACTGGAGCTGCAATTGTTGCTGCCTTTTGCTTATACAAGTACATGAAGAGAGCTTAAACGACAGATGCAGTGGCGTGTTTATAAAGTATAAAATTTAGGAAAACTTTTACAGAGTTAATCTTAAAATCTGAAACATGTTCATGATGTACAGAGCACATGAAATACAGAAAATTTTCTCTATGTCCAAGCAACACAGTTTTTTCTCTATTATTGCACTGTGCCGTCTACAATGCACGGTGTCAATCTTGGCTGCTTTTTTTTTTTGCTGCCTGATTTCCGAGGCTTTGTCCCAACGAATGATATGACTTGAGGTTGTGGTTGAGGTTGATGTTTTGCAAATGTAAAAGAATGGAAGAACATGTAAGTTTATTTTTGGGATCATTTGTATTAGAAAAGAAAATTGAACGATTAATTATGTTATGATCATTATTTAATATATAAAAGATGATCTTACATTTACACTCTCTTTTATGATTGGGTCCTATAAAAATGTGATTTTTTATATTATCTCTCTATTATGATTAGTCATTTAAATATTTTTTGCCATGTATCATAATTATATTGGGGAACTCAATGACAATGATATAAAAATTTAATCCAATTTTTTTTTAGATAAAATTCAACTTTCAAACTTGTTTTTTCTTTTTTGCCAAAACTTCTAAGCCTTTGAAAATTCAATTTTGATCCTTATTTCTCTTTTGTTAAATAGATTTTGTATACATCACTAAGTTAATTTTCATACCATTTAAAAAAAGTTCTGACATCCTTGATTTGAAATTCTCAATATCTAAATTCAGTTAATGCAGCCTTTAGAATAAATTAAAAAAAAAGATAAGTAAAATTTAAATCTCATGTCAATGAACCAAAATTTTAATAAATAACATAAATCCACTTTAAAAATATTTAAAATCAATCATAATTCATCGTATAATTATTTAATCAATTATAAAAATATTAAAAACGTTACTTAATATTCTACCCATCCGACCTCCGACCAAGAACTGAAAAGATAAACTTTAGCACACAACATCACAATTTCTCACAACCCATAAATTTTGATTTTTTTTTTTTTAGGAAGAAGAGGAGGAAGCACCGACAATATGAAGTCGATGGGTTGTTATTTGTTAAGTTGAAAGGACAATTTGGATTTGTGAACGTCTCTTTTTAGTATGCATTACCTACATTTTGTAAAAGATGCATTTCATTTTTCTTATTTAAAAAGACTCATTAATAGAGATTTACCTTTGACAGATTAAGGGTCGATTTTTTTTTACAATAAAAAAATATGTCATTTCTGAAATTCAGATAAGTTTTTGGTCTACACGGACTCCACACACGCACTCATTATATTTTATAAACTGAAATTTATTATAAATATTTGTCTCCTTCGTCCTTATTACCATCTTATGTTTGGCAAGCAAGGAGGACGAAATCCAAAATCCGCATAGATGCTCAAAATTTCATGAACATTATTATATATATATATATATTTCTTGCTTCACATGCATCCCTTTGTGCATCCATATTGTTTATTCAATTGCCGCCAATTTGAGCCACGGGGAACAAAATAGTGGTCACCCATCCATACTCATAACCAGTCAATTTATAATATCTTGGTTTTATTATATTTTGCATCGCCAACGCAGTCTAAATCTAATATAAAACCAATTCATTCTCAAGTCATAATCCATTCTCGCATCATGTATAATCAATGGCAGCGAAGATTCCTGTTCTCATCTCAGTCCACAGTCCACACCAATTTTTGTTCTTTTCGTCTAGTGAAGCCAGCTCACGTCACACTCACACGGACCCTAAATCTTAATGAAAAAAAAAAAATACAATATCTAAAATACTTTTACTGTTTACAATTAAGTCCACATATGTGAATCACATGAGACTGTGATTCGGATTGACTTATGTGCGCATCAAGTAAAAAAAGAAAATAAAAGTATAAATAATAAAATAAACAAAAATGAACACTTTCATTCTCACTCCATTAATTGCTTTGCCTTTTCTGTAGGCACCAACAAAGGTAAAGCTTAAGCGCACTATCTCACGAAACCAGAAGCTTCTTCTTCTTCTTCTTCTTTTCTATTCAGTAATAGTGAGCTTCTTCAGAACTCAGAAGTTGAACAAATTTACAGAGACAAACCCCGTTTTGCCGAAACGCCCATTCTTGTGTGAAAGAATAATGGGAAAAAGAGCCAAACCCGAATCCCCACATTCTTCTTCCTCAATTTTCTTTTGCCTTCTCATTGCATCATGTGTGTTTCACTCTGCTGCTTCGCAATCGCAACCCATCAAAACCGTCGTCGTTTTGGTGATGGAAAACAGGTCCTTCGATCACATGCTGGGATGGATGAAGAAAGCCATCAATCCATCAATCAATGGGGTCACCGGAGAAGAATGCAACCCGCTTTCCACAAAAGACCCGACCCGGCAATCGATTTGCTTCAAGGACGACGCCGACTTCGTGGATCCGGATCCGGGTCACTCGTTTGAAGAAGTGGAGCAACAAGTTTTCGGAAGCTCTGGTTCCTTCCCTTCCATGTCCGGATTTGTAGAACAAGCATTGTCCCTCTCTCCCAATCTCTCTGAGACAGTCATGAAAGGGTTTCGACCCGAATCCGTACCCGTTTACGCCGCTCTGGTCCGCGAATTCGCAGTATTTGACAGGTGGTTTTCTTCCATTCCGGGTCCGACCCAACCCAATAGACTTTTTGTGTACTCTGCAACTTCTCACGGCTCAACAAGCCATGTGAAGAAGCAATTAGCAAAAGGGTATCCTCAAAAAACCATCTTCGATTCTCTTCACGAGAATGGATTGGACTTTGGGATCTATTTCCAGAACATTCCCACAACCCTATTCTACAGAAACTTGAGGAAACTGAAATACATACTCAAGTTCCATCAGTATGATCTGAAATTCAAGAGGGATGCTAGAAATGGGAAGCTTCCATCTCTCACAGTGATCGAGCCTAGGTACTTTGACTTGACTGGTTTGCCTGCGAATGATGATCATCCATCCCATGATGTGGCAAATGGGCAAATGTTGGTGAAGGAAGTGTATGAGACACTGAGAGGAAGCCCTCAGTGGAATGAAACTCTTCTGGTGATTACATATGATGAACATGGTGGATTCTA
Source organism: Senna tora (assembly GCA_014851425.1). Taxonomy (NCBI): domain Eukaryota; kingdom Viridiplantae; phylum Streptophyta; class Magnoliopsida; order Fabales; family Fabaceae; genus Senna; species Senna tora. Next base: position 1,032,113 of record CM026263.1, on the reverse strand, counting down.
TGATCATGTTAGTACACCTTTTGTTAATATTCCTAGTCCAGATGGGAACACAGGACCTGCTCCTTATTTCTTCAAGTTTGATAGATTGGGTGTTCGTGTGCCAACTATTATGGTCTCTCCTTGGATCAAGAAAGGGACTGGTAGGCTCTATTTTTCTTTGTTTAGTAGTCAAAGCCCTTATACATAATATTATTCTTAGGGTGATAGAGATAGAGAGGTAAGGTAAGATCTTTTGAGGACAATCTCAGTTTGGTTACTGATGCCTTGACCTGAAATTAATGCTTATAGTATAGAGTATAGACATAGAATTATAGGATAAAAGTTCATTTTCTGCATTCCTCCGATCTAATATTGATAAGGATCCACTTTGAATGAATCAAAGACCGAGTGATTGGAGGGATGTGAAGTTCAGTAGTACTACTGAACATCCTCTCGAATTATAGATGACTGGTTTTCCCAAGGATGCATGGACCAATCAGCATTGTTTTTTTATGGTGCTAGTTTGAGCAATGTGGTTATAAAATGCTTTTGCCTTACTTAATCATTTGGATGTTTCTGTTTGGTTGGATTCTCTCAAGCTTAAACTTTAACTTTTCTTCTTGGTTTGACATGTATAGTATAATGATTTGGTTTTTGGATTAATTTGACAGTGATAACTAACCCCAAAGGACCTGCTCAAAACTCGGAATTTGAACACTCTTCCATCCCAGCCACCATAAAGAAGATGTTCAACCTTTCCTCTAACTTCTTGACTCACAGAGATGCATGGGCTGGCACATTCGAGCATATTGTTGGGGACTTAACTTCACCCAGAACGGATTGCCCAGGTATTGATTCCCATTTCCTTGTCAAATTCTTGAATTAATCTGTGAAGTCCAACTTAATTATATAGATGGAATTAGTCCATTGTTAAGAAATGATGGCATTCTGCAGCAAATTTCATGAAATACCACGTTACACAAAAGAGAACAGATCCTTTCAATTACAATTTTCATGAAGTGGGTTTATTTTACACATTATCAATCAAAAACGATTTATTTTTGTATATTATTAATGTAAAAAAACAATGCATTTTAAAGGATCTAAATTTGTGGGTGTTGTAAATAATAGGCTAAAATAAATAGAAGACTCCTGAGTTTAACATTGCTAAGTTTTAAAATTTTGCATTCAAACCTTTCAATTTCGGGCACTCAATCCCCCTTTCGCCAGGTTTCTGTACGTTTATTTAACACTTTTAAGCTACATTAACATTTTTATTAAATTAGTAAAGATGTTTTTTTTTAAAATTTTTTTAATACTTTTCAGCCACGTCAACATTTTTATAAAGGTTAGTGAAATTATCAAAATAAATAAAAATACTAACATAATTAAAAAGTGTTAAAAAATAGATAAAAATTTAACGGAAAGAATCAAGGTATTATGTGCCCCTAGCCTAAAATTTAGAGTCTTGTGTGCATCTTAGCCTAAATAATGAGATCCACCGACATGCCAACTTGAGTGTATTCTCATTGGCTTATTGCATGATCATGTGGGAGACTACTTTCCATTTTGTTAGTGAGTGAATATTAAGAGAGTTTGAAGTTGAAATGTGTGTTTTGCAGTGACTTTGCCAGAGGTGACACCTCTAAGGAAGAGCTCAGCAAAAGAAGATGGAAAGCTATCGGAGTTTCAGAGTGAAGTAGTCCAACTGGCTGCTGTTCTGAACGGCGACCACTTCTTGAGCAGTTTTCCAGACGAAATGAGCAACAAGATGAGTGTCAAGGAAGCTCACGACTATGTCAGAGGAGCTGTTTCACGATTCATCAGAGCTAGCAAAGAGGCCATCAAGCTAGGGGCTCATGAATCTGCCATTGTAGATATGAGATCATCTCTCACAACTAGATCTTCAATTCACAACTGAAAATATAATACCACCCCAAAACTTTTATTTTTTTATTTATTTTTAATCACAATGAAATTATTGTAACGTGGTTTCCTGCAATCTTTGTAAACGCTAATATAAGTGTGTATGTATTCACCAAATGCTGCCACTGTCGATTCATGAAAAAATTAAGTGTAAATTGTTATTTTGGTCACTAAAAATGTAATATCTTTTTAGTTATGAAAATATCAAATTTTGTCTTTAAAAGATAAGGCTCGCTTCAATTTAATTTTTGAAAAGAAAAATAGAAAGTCAAATTTAATGAATGTATAATATAATTTGCCTTAATTTAAATTTTAATTTTTTACTTAAAGATTAAATTGAAATAAATTATATTTTTTAAAAATTAAATGTGATATTTTTATCTTTTAAGAATTAAATTAAAATATATTACATCTTTTAAATATTAAATTTACTATTTTTATCTCTCAGTAACTAAATTAAGACAGATTTATCTTTCAAAGGACTTTACTCAAAAGAAAATTATTAGTGACCTACAAATTCTTGAAGCACAACTTGTTTACAACAGATTATAGACCAACTTCTAGTAATTCTGGAAGGTTAAACATTTGTGTATTGCATGCATACACGATGAGGTTAAGTTCTGCTAAGTGCTAACTGGTTGGAAGCAAAAAGCGAAAAAGATGTCTCAAACAATATACCAATCCTCTTCGTTAACTTTCAATTACTCCCCCCTCTAGAATCAAGGAAGATACATTTCCTATTAAGAATAAAAGCAAGGGTAAGAAGCTACTTTCCTACTCCTTTACCTCCTAACCTTCCTTTCTCTTATCTATGAAATACACTGATCGGATACAATTCTACAATGCACATTCCACTGGACGAACATTTACATAGCATTCCGTGCACAATTCTCAAACTCAAGTTTCGGGAGGAAAGGTGGAACCTATTGTGATCAACTACAGCAACTTCAAGTGTAAAGATTTTAAATATCAAGAAGCATAGTTACCATTTACACTATTCTGAATTCCAAATTTTTATCTCCTGGCTCCATTCTTCAAAAATAAAAATTATTCATCCCAAGCTTCAGAGCGAATATGGACTTTGCCATGTGGATATATCAGTGATAAGATTCCGCAGTTGATCTATGAGAGTCTTCAGGTGCACGTTCTTGTTCGCAAGCTCCTATATTTATAAACAGAAGTTCAGTGGATATTGGACACAAACTGTCTTGAATTCAAAATGATGGAACCCAAGTAACTTGGACAACCCTCTCTCAAAAGCTAGCCATTAAGGGGGAAAAAAAAACAAGTCACTTAAGTATCCCACCCCATGAGCATCTCATATTACTTTATGTGAGACTTGGGTAGCACATACTATCCTAGGACATCCCATACTATCCCCCATCCCCATCACAAAATCAATAATAATGTTCACCAAAACTTAACAATTTCAAAAATAGCTTTAAGCTGAACATTACAAGGTTCTCTTGATCCTAGCTATTAGTAAACATGACTTTAAAAGAAATCAAGTTATTTTAGAATTCCAAACGACTAAAACCTCTGCTCTATGGCCAAAAGGGAAAATTCAACTGTTGAGGCTATTATGAAGAACAGGCACAAGCATAGAGATTGAGGTTCTATCAATTAAAACATATACCAAACATACCTTTCTTAGCCGAGAGGCTCGTTCTTCCAACTTCTCAATGTCAGTTTGATCCGCAGGACTAGCAGCTGAACCAGTGTCAAATGTTTTTGCCTATTGTAAGAGCCAATTTAGTTTCGCTGGAAAAAACAAAAAGCTTCACTAGATACGAATGGTTCAAATGCTCATACTCATGTATAACTGCATACAAATTATAGGCAAGACAGTGAATAACAAAACAAAACAAAAAGAGACTAGAGGAGAAAGGAAGCTCTTATTAGAATATTGTCTTTGTTTTATATTCAAATAAACTTCTTTTTCTTCATCCTCTAATTCTTTCTTCTCAATCCAAACATATCTTAGTAAATATTACACACATATCTTAGTAAATATTACACCTATAGATAGTACAGGCACTGTGCAAATGAAGAAAAACTAATGAAAGGATCACATCTTCCCAGCAACAACATCTATTCAAATTCCTCAAAATCTGTGAGAAAACAGAATAGAAGAAAACAACTCTATGATTGTCTTTTACCCATCAGAATGTAACTAAACGGAATTTAACAATTCAACTCCAAATACATTGGTCTAGCTCTTGCAATTTCTCAAAGTTCAGTTCAACACACTTTATTGCTTCAAGCACATCTAAATCCATCATCTCACTGATGCCAAGATTCAATAAGAACTCATTAACACTGGCTTATATTCTTAATTACGCTTCCCAAAGAAGAATCAGAATAGTGCAAAGAATCTGAGAACAGAGCAAACAGATCAAGATATTACCTTCTGAGAATTAGGAATTGCAGTTAGAATGGTCCGAAGTGTAGCGACAGAATTCTTATAGCGAAATCGCGCCTCTTCAAGAGCCCCTCCGGTACCGGCACCAACACAACTCTCCGCATGTTGAATGGAGTTATCGGAAGTTGCATCACCGCTAACGGCGCCGTTTGAAGAGTGAGACGATGGGCCGTTAGGAAGCAAACTAGCGGATGCAGAAGACATGGGAGAGGTGGACCACAAGGAAGGGTTGCAGAGCTCGTCGTTCATGGAAGAAAGGATCTGGAAAGCGTACTCTATGGTTTCTTCGAGATACTTCTGGCCCTCCATTGCCAGCTCCTGCGTGGTTTTAGGGTTAGACATCATGCCATTTACGGACTGTTCTTCCATTCCGTAGCTACTACGAATAGATCAAGTTTGAGTCTGATTCTTGAGCTGGAGTGCGATTGCAGGAAACACTGGTTTAAGCTGGAGATTGTCAAAATTTGAAACCCTAATACGTTGTTTTGAAATTTTAGGAGTTAGGACCAAAAAAATGTTCTTAAAAAAAAAAAGAAGCTAAGACTGAGTGGGCTATGGAGTATGGGCGATGGTTTGCGATGGGTGCTTCGAGCGTGCGATTTGGTGGGTTATGGATATCGATGGCTACGGATGGTGTTTTAGGTTTTTTGATTTATGGATTTTCCATTTTGATTTGGTTGGTTATGAGAAAACGAGTGGGTAAGAGAAAACGGGTGGTCTTTTAGGATTATATAGGAAATTATTAAATTGTCCTAAAAAAACATATGATAATGCGACACTTAACCCCAGAATTTGACAAAACTCTAATGAAAGAGTATTTAGTATGGAGTTAGTGGTAGAATTAGAAGAGACATACATAAAAGTAAAATTTTTTCTTATTTAATTTTTGTTTCTCTTTCTCTCTCGTAATTACTACTAACTTCGGAGGATTCACTTTTAGTATAGGCGACAAAACCTAATAGGTTTTCATTAAAAAAGCTTGATAGGATTAATTGAATGGACAAAAATAAAAACCAATCTCATTGAAGTAGTTTATAGATGTGTCTAAATGTTAAAAGAGCTAATTCAATTCATCCAATCAATTTAATAATATTATACATATGTTTATAAATAATTAAATATATAATACAATATAAAATATTTTATTTTAAATTTTTAATATTACGTTGCCCTAGCCAAATGCTGAAATCATATAGGTGGAATTGGAAGCATCACAAATTTTTTGAATTGGAAAGCAATGAATTTGATTATGATTGAATTTCAATATTGGATTAGTAATAAAAAATAGTATTTTGTTTGGATTGTTAATTTTAATTTTTATTCTTTTTTTTTAATTTGATTTATATTGTATTAGATTACAATGAACTTGAGACTATAAGTGTGCTTCATGTCACATTTTTACGTCATCTTGAACATCAAAATAAAAAAAAGGAAACAAAAATGGTTAGACAAAAATGTCTTTTGAATTGTGATACTATGTTAAAATACAAATTACGGATTTAAGGTTCCATAAATAAACAACTGTGATGCGGCAATAACTTGTCGTGTTTCTCATAGACTATAATACCATAACATATTAGTGTACAAATTTTATATTGGAGAAGATGTTGCAATAACATGATGCGTCTCTAATAGACTCTAAACCACGTTGAACAACGGAGATCGATATTGCAATATCACATTTCAAAATATATTTTTGTTTAACCTTTTTTATGTTCAAGATATTAAAGAAATGTAACATAACACTATTAGTGTCAAGTAAACAATGAAAAATTAACATTTAATAACTGTGACATCCAATTAGATAACGGCTAATATTTAAAAGATTAAATAGTCAATAAAAATAAAAATTTAAGGATCAGATAATCTATTTTATTATTTAAGACTTAAATAATGATAAAAAAGAAAGCATGTTTTCCTAAACAAAATTTTTTTGCTATGTTTCGAATGGTAGAAGCAAGGGGGAAGGAGCAAGGAAAGGCGATAGAGCTCAGAAATCATGAGCTTGATTAGTCTTCTTCTCCCTAAACTTCCCTGTTCTTCCACTAACACAATTTCTCATTTCCCAACTCCAAAATTGAAAACCCCCAATCAAAACCCTAGACCACCCATTCTCCATCCTAATCTCATCTCCTTCGCTCTTGCTCTCACCTTAACTTCTCCATTACCTTCTTCCGCAATTCCCTCCCTCAATTCTCAGTCCCCTCCGATTCCTCTCACCACTCCTTTCTCTCAGTCCAAGAACTTGCAGGTTGGACTAGAAAATGGGTACGTACTGAATGAATTTCATGTGCTTTCTTTCTCACCTTCAATTTCTAATTATGCTTGTATATTTCATAATTCCTTGGTTTTGCAGAAAAATTTTACCATGTCCGTCGATTAATCCGAGCTGTATATCAACGAATCCCCAGTCCTCATCGTTTGCATTTCCTTGGATGATTCCGGAAAATTCGTCGGATAATGCAATTGAGGTTTCTGTTTCCACAAATTTGCTTGAAAAATATGCAATATTTTCATTATCTCAATCTATTTTTGTTTGTATTTGGATAATGTTAGTCATTCCTGATAGGTGACATGTCTTCCTGTTTTCTTTCTTTTTTCTCAGAAATTGCGTGAAGCAATCCAGAAGACCCAGAAAAATGTGAAATTCCAGCCTGTGGAAGACACCCCATATGGTAACACTAACACAGACTCCACACAATCTCTGGTTCTGATCACCATTTTATACTTAATAAGCCAGGAACAATACTATTGCAATTTTCAACGATAATACATAATACTATCACAATTCTCCATTTCTGTTTCCCTAATTAAATGAGGGATTTACAGGGTAAGTAACTATATAGAGCAGTTGAGAACCGACACGACTATTCATGCGTTGACATGGCTTTTGTTGTACATGGGATTTAATAATTTGATTAAGGAAATAATAGTGTAAATTGCTTAGAATATAAAATAATATAAGTATATCAATAAAGGAATGCTTGGATTTAATAATCCTCTTCTTGTTTGGTTTTTGAAAATTTGGAGGGAAAGATATTGGAGAATTTTTTTTGTTAATTCTCTTTAACCCTCTCCTTTGTTAATTTGAATTACTACAAATTAAGAGATTTTTAGAGAGAATCCAAACAGAGGGAGGGTAACCTATCATTTAACCTCCTCTCCCCTTACTTTTCTCCTCCCTTCCAATTTTTCCCCTTTTCTCCCTGTTTTAATTGTCAAACATACTTTAAAAAAAACAAACAACAACAATAAAAGCCTTTTCCCACCGATGTAGTTGGCTATATAAATCTAGCGACGTGTTGTCTGTCTTTACATATTTGTATAGTCGTTGATCCATATTCATTAAGATATTCGACAAAATTTTATTCTGACTGTAGACTACCTAACACAACCTTCCTCTTTCATTCGGGTTTGGGACCGACTATACAAGCATAGAAAGAGTTTCAAATATTCCTTAAAAGAAAACTTAAAATATTGTATATATGCCGTGTCATGCTTTATTGTATATTTTTTGAAATTTGATGTACCAACGTGTCTGTGTCAATGCGTATCCTTCATAGGTAAGTAATGAGTTCACTGATAGTATAATTGAATGTGCAGGCCAATATGTACAAGCTGAGGTTGATGGTGGATTTGGTAGAGATGTACTTGAGTTCCTAGTGAAAGGAGATGTGGTTACTTACAGGTGCATGGCTACAAAAGTAACTTATGTGTATCCTTTCACTACAGCTTTAGGAGATTCCAAGGGTCAACAAGCAAGACTCAAACAAATCAGTGATGAATTGGGATGGTATGCTCCAGCTTTTGATTCCATGGAAATGGAATAGTATTGTTGTAATGTATAGAGTTTTATTCATTGCCTCGCCTTTCACTTTCAGCTCTCAGTGCTGCACTAGCATTACTCTCTTTAATTCTTCCTCTGTTCATTTCTCTGTTTGAAAGGCTGGTTTGAGGTTGCTTTTATGTGTTTGATACGTAAGAGTACTTTTTTGTATTAGTAAAATTGTAAACCAAATGGAATTTAGATGTTTTGACAGGATTATAATATTGTTGTTAGAATACTTAGTGATTAAAATGAAAAGGAGAGGATGTTTAATATTATTGGAATATTGAAAGTTCACATTCTCTTTATTTATTATTTGTTAGTATTAATAAAAATTTAATCTCTAATTTATTTAGAGTGAATCTTTATTAATATTGATAAATGATATGAAATAAATAAATGAATGTACTAAAAAGTAAAAATTCAATATTCCATAGTATTAAGACTTCAATATGAAAAGAAGAGAAAATAAGATGCTTTACATTGAAAAACTGAAGGGTGGAAAAAGTATATATAAACACTTGGCTGAATCATTTGAAATTATTAACTTGTGGGAAATTCATAAAATGACCTGTAATTTGATAATTAAATAGTCGAAATAGACATCCGGACAATGGGGCCTTATGATTGGTATGGAGGATATTCATATTACAAGTTTAGAATAATATCTAACAGTGAATAACCTTACAATTAATATCATTTTTCTTCTAAACAATATGTTACGTCATATTATAGAATTTTTGTAAAATTTTGAAACAAATATGTCAAAATAACCCAACAATAATGTAATGGAATATAATTTCGTTAAAGACAAAATGATCACACTATCAAAATCTTTTTTCTGCCAATTGTTACTTGAATTGAATTATCAGAAATAATTATTTATACGCTACTGATTAAATTTATATGGCTGAGAGGAAAAGATATTTAATAGTATAGTAGTATTAAATTTTAATATATCTCTTTAATCAGTTGGTCTCTTATTAATGTGAATTTTTTAATATTAATAAAATTACATTGAAATTGAATAATATAATAGTGCTAAACTTTTATGGCAGAGAAAGGGCGCTTGATGGATTGTAACTTATAAGAAGAGGAAAAATCAGACACGATTATATGAAGAGTAGGATATAATATGAATTATGATGTGAAATCGTTTTCAAATATCAATGAACTGAAAGGTTAAGCACAGAATAAAGGATAAAGACTAAATGACCCACCCCACCCCATGATATTTTCCAAGCCTAAATATCTCTTTGTTCCAAGAAATATCTTGCTTTTTTAGAGCATCTCATATTAGAATCAAGAATATGATATGATATAATTACTTCTTTTTTCTCCCTTCAAGATTCAGCTGGAATTTCAGAGACTGCCACAATTACAATTTAAATCGATCGGGTAACAACCTTAATTATAAAAATGTGTCAAGATACAATTTGTTGATGTGGTTTAATCCAAGTAGTCAATATCCACCTAATAAAAAAAATACTTGTATAATTTTATTAAAATTTTTAATTTTAATTAATTTCGTCTCAATTTTAAATTTAAAAATTGACAAATTACCTGTTACCAACCAACAAAAACATCCACAATCACCTCACGCATTTTCAACAACGTCCGTAGCAGGACGCATTAATTTTCCCTTTTCTTAAAAATATTCCAATTCCGTAATTATTGGCTTACACTATACATATTGAAATAATTTTTCCATATTTATAGTACATATTGTCCGATATTAAATGTGGACAACATTTTTAATGAAAATTTATAAATTAATTATTAGAGAAAGTTTTATGCGTTGAAATATATATTTTTCCATATATAGAGGGTAGAGCAGATAGTAGTCAATAATGTAAAGTGTGAACCCCACCTAAGGTAATGATATTTTTGTGTTCCACTATATATAAAAGGTGAAGACAGTTATGGGATGCATGATAAGCTAGTTATCTGGAGAAGAAGAAGAATAGAGAAGATGGGGTGTGAGAAAGTGAAGGAGGTGATGGGACACAGATGGGTGGTGTTCGTGGGTGCGATGTGGGTTCAGTCATTTGCGGGTATGGCTTACATGTTTGGGAGCATATCTCCGGTGATTAAGACCACCATGGGCTACAACCAGAAGCAGCTCGCTGTGTTGGCCACAGCTAAGGACTTGGGTGACAATATTGGATTTCTTGCTGGCAAAATCAGTCAGACTTCCCCTACTTCTCGAGTCTTGCTCGTTGGCGCCCTTCAGAATTTTGCTGGCTATGCTCTCCTCTGGCTTACTGTCACTCACAAAATCCCCCTTTTGCCCCTCTGGGCGGTCAGTTTTTTCCTTCCTCCATTTTTTCCAAAATTAACTTACATTCAAAATCTCATACCAAAATTATTATTTCTGTCAAAATTATAATATTTTTATTTCACCATTTAGATGTTACACTTTATTATGACTTATACTTTTGCGAATCAAAATCTTATATTGTTGTCTTTATGATTTTTTTTTTGTGAGATATCCTCCATTATAATTATGAAATATATATATATATATATATATATATAATCTTTATAATTTTGTTATTAAAATAAAATATGTGTATTAGGAGAAAAATATATAAATTATACATATAAAGTTTTTAACAGGTTAAACGATAAGACTAGATTTCTTTTTGGTAAAGGTAAGACTAGATTTCTTTAAGTTAAGACTAGATTGTAGTTGTACGAGATTTATATATATAAAGAATTTAACAAGTTAAACGTTGCATATTCTTTTTTGATTAAATCTAGTAAGAACAATTTTTTAATCATCATATCCCTAGACCATAGTGAAAAGGAAGGCGTAATGTATTATTTTGATTCTTAATGTTTGTATGAAGTTTAATGTTGGTCCTTAAAGTTTTTTTTGGTCGATTTTGGTCCTCGAGCGTAACACCGTTAACTTTTGCCGTTAAATGATGACGTGGCATGCTTATGTGACACACATTCTCTCCTACGTGTCATATTTTAATGATGTGGCATGACACATCACTCACGTCACCCCAGCCCACATGATGATGATGATGATGATGATGTGATGAAGGAGAGAAGATGATGATGTGGCAATGTGGGGTGATGTGGCAGTGATGTGTTATGCCACATCATTAAAATATAACACGTAGGAGAGAGGGTGTGCCACATAAGTATGCCACGTCATCATTTAACGGAAAAGTTAACAGTGTTATATACGCTCGAGGACCAAAATCGACAAAAAAAAAAAATTTTTTGAGGACCAACATTAAACTTCATTCAAACATTAAGGATCAAAATAATAAAAGGAAGTCTCGCCTACCTCTTTGACCCTTTCTTTCTTAATTTTATATAAGTTATATTTGATATTTTTTTCATTTTAAAAACTACAATTGAGTATCCTAATCTATATGATGCAAAAAGAATTCATTTTTAAGTAAAGTATCATGAAAGCCAAAATATCTCCCATTTATCCTACGTGTACAAGTCTTGGCCTTAGGTCGTAATGAGCAACATGACAAAAGATATATTTCCTTAATTTCCATAACATAACTTCTTTGTATGGGGCCAAAAGAATTTTGCAACTATGATGACATTAACTCTAAGAAACATTTTGGTCCAATTTTTATTATTTTTTCTTCACCTGATTCAATCAGAAGCTAACACATGTATAGTTTATATAACTCATATTTTTTCCTAATGAGTTTTTTTAAGAGATTTCACAGGAGAATTTGATAGCAAATTCATATATAGTTGATAGTACTAAGGAATTCGCTTAAATTTGCAGCTATGCATATGTATATTTGTGGGAACAAACGCAGCGACATATTACAACACAGCCTGTCTAGTTTCTTGCGTGAAAAACTTCCCAGAAAACAGAGGACCCGTGGTGGGGATTCTTAAGGGCTTCATGGGTTTAAGTGGAGCAATCATGACTCAAATTCTTGCTCTATTAAACACTCCTGATCAAGCCTCTCTCATCTTCATCATAGCCGTTGGTCCAGCCATGGTCTCTCTCTCTCTCATGTTCATCATTCGACCTCTTCACTCTGCCAAACAATATTCCACACCCTCTGATTCCTCCAGCTTCTTCTTCATCTACACCATCTGCCTCCTCTTAGCTTCCTACCTCATGGGAGTTCTAATGCTCGAAAATGTTGTTCAATTGGACCAAAACACCCTCAGATTATTTGCAATCATTCTAATCATTCTCATTCTGCTTCCTGTTTTGGTTCCTATTACCTTGGTCTTCTTCTCCCCCAAATCCTCCAAATCTCCAGATGAAGAGGCCCTTTTGGTTGACCCTCCTCCAATGGAAGAAAATGATGGGAATGAGGTAATTGGTGGAGAAGTTGGAGAGGGAGATAGTGCGGTCTCAGAAGGGCCTAGGCAAATTGTGCAATTGCAAGCTAAGATTTTTCAAGCGGTGACAGAAGCAGTGAGGAAAATGAAATTGAAGAGTAAAAATGGGCCGGAAATAGGAGAGGATTTTACTGTAATGGAAGCACTTGTGAAGGTTGATCTTTGGCTTATATTTTTATGTCAGGTTTTGGGGTCAGGAGTGGGATTGACAGTGATAAACAATATGGGTCAGATTTGCCAATCGTTGGGAGATAACAATGCAAACTTATATGTTTCAGTGTTCAGCATATTTAACTTCCTTGGTCGTGTTGGTGGGGGATACTTGTCTGAGGTCATCACCAGGTACTAACTATAAAATCTAAACAACTTTTCTCTTTCTTCTTTTATGCAAATTCACTAAATTAATAAGAGTAAATTAACAATTTGTTTTAATTTAGTTTCTTAAAGATAAAATTTGTTTCAATTTAGTCTTTATAAATTTTTCAGTCAGTTATGTTAATAGAAATTCTTAAGGACTAAATTGAAACAAAATGTATCTTTCAAAGATTAAATTTGATATTTATATATTTTAGATACTAAATTAAGACTAACTATATCTTTTAAGAATTACCAATAAATTTTTAGGTATAGGTGGTTTTTTTTTTTGGCCAAAGAATAGGTGGTTTTGAAGAAAAAAGTTATCTTAATTACATATATTATAAAATTATTTATTTTCAATTTTTTGTGATTGGAAATTTTTGGACTAAACTAATGATTTAGTTTTTAAAACTTACCCTTATTTTAATTTGGTGTTTTTCGTTCCTTAAATTTTTTTCCTTTTCGATCAAAATTTTCTCTTATGCTAATAATTTTTCTTTAATTAATACATTGAAATTCACAGAGTTATTAATCTATAACCTAAATTTGTCTAACTGACATTTTATTTTTCAAAATAATGTTATTTGTATAAATATTACGTTAAAAATTAAAATGATTCAAATTCGGATGAAATTTGATTTGAAAAATGGCTTTTTGGAGGAAATTGCTATTTAGACAAATCTTGATCATGAATTAATATAGATTGGGAGAAATTTGTTCAACTCAAAGACTATTTTGATTGGAAGATTGAAATAAAAGTGATTTTTCAATAATTAAATCATTAATCAACTCTAAATTTTATTTAATTAATTTGAATCCTCTCAACTATTTTTAATAGATTAACTCAGTTTTTTTTTAATAGGAAAACTCAGTTAATTTTAGAGGAAAATAGAAATAGGCATAAGAATCATATAGAAAAAGAAGCATGTGTTTATTTATAACATTTCAAGCCCAAAATCATAGTATCTATTAGTACATTTTCTCCTCAATACATAAACTGTTATTTTTTGAAAAATCAGGAAATTCGGATGCCCAAGACACTATGCATTAGCTGCGGTTCAGTTTGTAATGGCAATTGGAGCATCATATTACGTGATGGGCTGGGCCGGGCAACTTTACGTGATAACCATATTGACTGGGCTTGGGTACGGGGCCCATTGGTCCGTAGGCGTAGCCGCAGCCTCAGAACTATTTGGGCTAAAAAACTTCGGGGCTCTTTACAATTTTCTCACAATGGCCACACCAACGGGCTCGCTCATTCTCTCGGGCCTAGTAGCAAGCACTATATACGACTATTATGCAGAACAACAAGCGAATCACAAAAAGCTCATCAATGAAGTACTTGTTTGTGAGGGAAACATATGCTATTCCATAACGTGTGGAATCTTAGTAGCTGCTTGCTTATTTGCAATGGTTTTGAGCTTGATCGTAGTTCGCAGGACGAAGAAGGTGTATGCACAGCTTTATGGAAACTCTCGAACTTGAGGGAGAAAGAGATTTGAAGCTCATAAATCATTCTTGAAAACGATTAAGCCGTGTTTGTTTTGTACAATTCATATATATTGCTTACTTGCCATTCATTTTGATCGACAGGTGAGCAGGAAAGTTCTTTAGAATGTTGTCGGATTTGGATACTATTTTGTACAACTTTATATGAAGTGCACATCAATCAACGATTTAGACTGTTGATCGACTGAGATCCAAATCGTTAATAGACTAAAATGTAATTTTGTTACAATCAATCAACGATCCAGATCGTCAGTTAAAGTACACTTTACATAAAGTCACTATAGTATCCAGAATGTTGTCACTAGCATAGAAAGAGAAATGGATTTCGTTTTAGACCATTCTCTTTGATTTGCATGTTTCAGTTTATGTGAGGTGGATTGATTCATCTTGTAAAAGTAAACTTATGTATATATATATATTTCTTGTATCCTTTCTTATTAAGATGGTGAAAAGTTTAGTGTTATTTTTAAATTTTATGTGTTGGAAACCACGAAGTTTTAAATAGATAAATAAAAGAAATTTATTTGCCTTTTCAAAAGAGAAAAACAAAGCAAGTGAAAATTAGGTGTATTTTAAAACATAAGGATTGTAATTTAATATATATAGAAATAAAAAGGAGGGAGGCTCTAAATTCCTAAAATTAAAGCAAAACACGACCACAGTGGGAGTCGAACCCACGACCTTCTGATCCGAAGTCAGACGCGCTAATCCACTGCGCTATGCGGTCCTGATTGCAATAGTTTATCAAATTAATTTTCATATTCTGTTTTAGATTTTAATGATAGCTGGTACTTCTATGAGCTAAAGTTACAATTAATTTCTGTATTGACAATCCTTGGTTTTGTGGACACTTTGTTCTCATTAGAGGCAAACACAATGCTAGTTGGTTTGTGAAAAACAATGCTAACTAAAAATGAAATTGCGGAATCAAATTTTGTCGTAAACAAATCTTTTGGCAATGCCACTGGTAACCACTGAGCAAACAATATTTTTTCAAAAAATTATTAAAGGAATATAAAATGTTTTAAAAATTGAACCAAAGAGTAAACTAAGAAATCAACAAGGTTTGATGGTTGGATTGGATGACGTTATAAATATATAAAATAATAATAAAATAAATATTTTAAACACAATAATTATATATTAAAATAAAATAAATTCAAATAGTAATGATAATGGATTTTTTTTGGATCTGTTTTCATTTAATTGGGCTTTTCATTTTCAGACCCAAAAGGTACAAAAAAATGAAATTGAGCTTAACATTGGCCGGTCAATTCTTCAATCCGGGTTCCAATTAAAAAATGGTTCATCCTATTTTTTTGGGGTTTGACCGGGCCAATTTGGTTCAAAGTTCAATCTTGTCCAAATGATTTACCAGGATCGGACTACTGGACGATTCCCGGTTTGACCATTCAATTTGATACGATTTTTAAAACTTGGATACAATATAATGTATTACTGATTTTTCAATATCCACACGAACTAACTTTACTATTGGCTAGACTAGAATATATATTGGGTTCAAATTATGTGATGAACAGATGGAAGAAAGATGCACATAATATGTTCTGTAATATTAGTATGACATAATGTGTAAGAAAAATACTAAGAAGAGGAAGTACATAATTTATTTTTGAAGAAAATTGATATGATTTATTTTTTTAAAGATGGGAATTTGTATAGTTTTGAATAAAATAAAAAGCATTGATGGTTGTACCAAAATATATATTTATAATTAAAGTTGCCATATATATATATATATATATTCTCATTATGCTATAACGGAATACGACGGCTTTTATTTTTTCTACATTTCGATGTTTGCTCATAAGAGATACAATATAGGGTTTTAGGTCATAACTATTGAAATCAAGTACATTGAATACAAAATCTTTGATGTTGTCTAAAGTTGTTGGATCTTCGACCTTAAAATAGTGATTTTTCTTCTTTTGAGGTTCTTGGAATAAAAGTTTCAAAGTCTTTAAATTTTAATGTGAGTTCTCTTCTTTCCTTTTTCATGATCGTCTTTCATTTTGAAGAGCAATCTGAGCGAAAATAGTTGTTTGGTCTTAAAATTTGCAAATTTGTAATGCTTCCCTTTTTCCCTTTGAAATAAATCATATAGTAATGTTTTTCTCCGGTCAGAAAGGGTTTAGTTGTTTTATGGTTTGCAATTGAGAAAGATAACGAAGATTAAGATGTGCAAATCTATTGGGAACCTCACTCTATGTAATATGTTGCTCTTATTTTAAAAGTTCATTGCTTGAATATGTTGAATTTTTGTATCACTAATAGACCACATTGAGTAAAATTCGGGTGTTGATTAAATGTTATTTGAATTGGTTTATTGATTAGAAGATCTATTATCTTTTTTTTTTCCTTTCCTTTGTTGCGAAAGTAGTTGCGTCATTGTGGATAATTTGTTAAACACAATGCTAGTGGGTATAAATTATTTATTGTGTTTAACAAATTGTTAAAGGTATATTAAATGATTTAAAAATTATTAAAGGTATATTAAATGATTTAAAAATTGAACTGGACAGTAAACAAGAAAATCAATCGAATTTGATGGTTGGATCGAATGACATTATAAATATATAAAATAATAATAAAATAAATAATTTATACAAACTAATTATATATTAAAAAATAAATTCAAATAGTAATAAAATAAGTAATGATAATGGATTTTTTTTGGATATGGTTTTATTTAATTGGGCTTTTCATTTTCAGACCCAAAAAGTGGGAAAAAATGAAATTGAGCTTAACATTGGCCCGTTCGGTTGTTCAATCCCGGTCCCGATTAAATAACGGCTCACCCTGTTTTTCTTGGGTTTGACCGGGAAAATTCGGTTCAAAGCCCAATATTGTCTAAATGATCTACCAAGACCAGAATACTGCACGATTCCTGATTCAACCGTGCGGTTTGATATGATTTTTAAAACTTGGATATAATATAATGTATTACTAAGTTTTCAATATCGACATGAACGAACTTTACTATTGGCTAGACTAGAATACATATTGGGTTCAAATTATGTGATAAACAGATAGAAGAAAGATACACATAATATGTTATGTAATATTAGTATGACATAATGTGTAAGAAAAATACTAAGAAGAGGAAGTAGATAATTTATTTTTGAAGAAAATTGATATGATTTATTTTTTTTACGATGGGAATTTGTATAGTTTTGAATAAAATAAAAAGCATTGATGGTTGTACCAAAATATATATTTATAATTAAAGTTGCCATATATATAATATTACCATTTATTAATATAATTAATACTATTACGGTATTACCTTGACTAAAAATTTAACAATAGTTAGATATTTGACCAAGAGCGGATCCTATGAAATGCGCATTTCCTTAAAGTGCGTTATTTTACACATTTACACGCTAGTGGGTTTAGGGTGTAAAATAGTCATTTATGAAAAAACCATGAACTTCAAGCATTTTATGAGGTATGCAATTCAAAAGATCTGAATCTGTTCTAACCCTAAACAAAAAAGAAAAAAAAAAGGGGGCATGATTATGACATCATTTCAGTACAATAGAAAGAAATTCCTTCTTGTTTAATAGCTTTTTTTTCAAGGTAACCCCTTTTTTGATCAAGCGTATAGCTAATTTATACACAAAAAAGAATCAAAACTAGGATTCTTATTTTTCATAGGTACGGTTGATCTGGACAAAATCAGAATTGTAATGAAGAGCTCAACAATGGCAATGCTACGAATCAATTATCTGGTTATAGGTAAGTTTGTATGATTTTAAATAAAATATAAGTATTAGTTATTGCACTCATTGATATCTCTATAATTAAGTTGCAATAATATTATCATTTATATTAGTATACTTAATGTTATTACCTTGAGTAATGATCTAACCATCATTAGAGTTTTAACCCTAGCCAAAAACAAAAAAGAAAAAAGGCCATGACATAGCATCATTTAAATATAATGCAAAGAAAATTTGATTGTTTTATAGTTTTTTTTTTCAGGAAAATCTCTTCTTGCTAAGGCTTATAGAAATATCTACATCAAAAGGAATCGAAACCAAGATTCTTATCTTTTGGAGGCTAATCTAGGTGTTATAAGGGAGGGCGAAATCAGAATTGTAATGAAAAGCTCATCAACGACGGCGGCGCTGCTAATCAATTATCTGACTACAGGTAAATTTGTAAGATTTTAAATAAAATGAAAGCATTAATTAGCGTACCCATTTATATCTCTATAAATAAAGTTGCCATATATACAAAATATTATCATTTATCAATATAATTAATGATATTACCCCAAGGAAAAATCTAACCATAGTTAGAGTTTTAACCCTAACCAAAAAGAAAAAAAAAGTTTATGATGGTGACATCATTTAAATACAATACAAAATATTTTTTTGTAATTTTATATCTTTTTTTCAGGGTAACGTATCTGACTGAGGCTTCTAGAAATATATATACATAAAAAAGAACTGAAACTAGGATTCTTATTTTCTGAAGGTTGAATTGGGTGTTTTAAGTGAGGGAGAAATCAGAATTTTGATGAAAAGCTCATCAATGGCGGTGCTGCGAACCAATTTTCTGACCAAAGGTAAGTTTTCATATCCATCCTGAAATTCTCATTCTGCTATAGTGGAATACGACGGCTTTTATTTTTTCTACATTTCGATGTTTGCTCATAAGGGATACAATATAGGGTTTTAGGTCAAAACTACTGAAATCGGGCACATTGAATGTAAAATCTTTGATGTTGTCTAAACTTCTTGGATCTTCGAACTTAAAAAAGTGGCTTTTCTTGTTTTGAGGATCTTGGAATAAAAGTTTGAAGTCTTTAAATTTGAATGTGAGTTCTCTTCTATCCTTTTTCATGACCATCTTTCATTTTGAAGAGCAATCTGAGCAGAAATAGTTGTTTGGTCTTGAAATTTGCAAATTTGTAATGCTTCCTTTTTTTTCCTTTGCAATAAATCGTATAGTAATGTTTACTCTGGTCAGAAAGGATTTGGTTGTTTTAGGGTTTGTAATTGGGGAAGATAACGAGGAATCAGATGTGCAAATCTATTGAGAACCTCACTCTATGAAATATATTGCTCTTATTTCAAAAGTTCATTACTTGAATATATATGTTGAATTCTTGTATCACTAATAGACCACATTGAGTAGAATTCGGGTGTTTGTTGATTAAATGTTATTTGAGTTGGTTTATTGATTAGAAGATCTATTATTATTATGGATTTTTTTTCCCTTTCCTTTGTTGCTAAAGTAGTTGTGTCATTGTGGACTAATTATTTTAATTTCCTTAGGATTCTATGATTGAAGAAATCACCTCCATTGTGCTGTGGATATAATATCGGTTTTCAAGTCCTCACTGATAGCGCCCTGGTGTACATACCTGCAAAGAAGGAATTGAGGAAGAGTAATTTGCTGTCCTTTGGAGAATAAAAGCAACAAACATGGAATGCAATAAGGATGATGCTTTGAAGGCCAAAGAGCTTGCAGAGAAGAAGATGTTAGAGATGGACCTTGGTGGTGCAAGAAAATTTGCCTTGAAGGCTCAAAACTTGTATCCAAAACTTGATGGTCTTCCTCAACTGTTGGCAACAATTGAAGTTCATGTCTCTGCTGAAAGAAGAATAGATGGAGAAGTTGATTGGTACAAGGTCATGGGAGTGGATCCCTTGGCTGATGAAGACACTATTCGTCGAAGCTATAGGAGATTGGCTCTAGCTCTACACCCTGATAAAAACAAATCAGCAGGAGCAGAAGGGGCTTTCAAACTCATATCTCAGGGATGGACTTTACTATCTAACAAAGCTGAGAGAATTCTCTATGATCAAAACCGCAACTCTAAGGCTGTATATGAAGAAACTCCATATGTGAAGCCTTTTGTTCCAGCTAGTCAGAGTCATTCCTCTAACTTGTTCAATACTTCTAACAAGAAAGAGAGAGAGTTTGAGACATTGAAACAGTCATTTTGGACCATTTGCCGTCATTGCAGGACAGAGTTTGAATACCATATTGTTTATCATAATCGCCATCTTATTTGCCGCGAATGCTATAAGACTTTTATAGCCTTTGAGACACCATCCCCATCTTTTTACAAGGATGATTCATTGAATTCAGGAAGTGCACATATGCAATGTGATGATGAGGCCATGTTAAATCGAATGCAAAGAATCTTCAATGTTTCAGGAAGGATGATGGAAACTCCTACTATGAATTCATCAGAAACCGTTAATGGATCGGGGGCTTTCAATGTACCAACTAGTATTTCCGGAGCTCAGTCATCAACATCATTTGCTAGTAAAGCTTCTAGTGATTTTAAGGTGCCATCTGAGCGTTTGAAGGCAGAGCAAGAAGTTGCAGCACCTCATATTGCCGATTCTGGGAAATCTCATGTGGATAAGGCAACTAGTGTTGGTTCAACTTTTCAATCCTCTTCTTCTGGTCCTAATTCTGGTTTGAAAATGGAGAGGCCAAGGAAAAAAAGGCACATAGATGATGGTAGAGTGGATCGTGACAAAAGAGAAACAGAAAGTGTGAAGTCATGTGTAAAAGAAGGGACAAGCTTGGGTGATAAGTATGGTTCTGAGAAGGGTAGTTTTGAGTCAGGAAGAGTTAATGGTGTTGGAAACTACAAACGCAAGGAGACGAGGGTCAAGGACACGTTGAACCAACAAATAAAGAAAATGTTGATGGAAAAGGCCCTGAAGGAGATTCGCACAAAGCTTGAAGAATGGCGAATTTCTTCTGCATCAAGGAACTTAGCCGAGTCATCAAGCAAGGCTTGTAAGGAAGTCAAAGAGAGGGACAAAGAAAGTAGTAAAAGTGGTGGAGAAAAAATTCAACAAGTTGACGATTCTGACACCAAGTTAGAAAAGAAATCATCTACTACTGATGCTGACATTGCTGATGCTGATATTGCTGCTTCTGAGGCAACTGATTCCATGTGTATGAGTGTTCCAGACCCAGATTTTCATGATTTTGACAGTGATCGCACTGAAGAAGCCTTCGGTCCGAATCAGGTGTGGGCAGTTTATGATGATGATGACGGCATGCCCCGTTACTATGTTTTGATCCATGATGTGATCTCTGTAAAACCTCTGAAGATGAAGATTAGTTGGCTGAACTCCAAAAGCAACGATGAACTGGAGCCAATAGCATGGGTTAGTTGTGGCTTCCCCAAGACTTGTGGCGATTTCCGAACAGGCAAGCATGAATTCTTTGCCTCACTCAATTCCTTTTCTCATAGGGTCAACTGGAAAAAAGGTGCAAGAGGAGTTGTACATGTATATCCAAAAAAGGATCAAGTTTGGGCTCTGTATAGGAATTGGTCCCCTGATTGGGACGAGATGACTCCTGATGAAACCATTCATGAATATGACATGGTTTATGTGCTTGAAGACTACAACGAGGAACAAGGTGTGAATGTTGCTCCATTGGTTAAGGTTGCTGGTTTCAAGACAGTCTTCCTTGTTCACGCAACAAAAAACATGAACATCCCAAGACGTGAGATGTTTCGTTTATCCCACCAGGTACCTTCCTGTCCCACCACTGATCAAGCTCCTAATGCTCCTATAGGTTGCTTAGAGCTTGATCCAGCTGCTACACCTGCCGATCTTTTGAAGGTAATACTGGAATCTCCAAAGCGGGAAATGACATTTGAGGAAAAGGTGGCTCAAATCGCAAAGCGAGACTTCGGAAGTCCAGAGAATTTGATTGTGTACCAGAGAAAACGATACAAGGGAAAACACTAGTGGCCTGGTCACTAGTTTATGTAATTCAGTTCAAGACTAGTTTTTATTTTGTTTCTAGTCCTAAAAATGATATTCTGGATTGATGTGGAATTAATTTTAATTTAGAGAATGCTTTAGTAGCTTTTGTTTTATATATATATATGCTATACAGGGATTGCGTTGCAGTTTTGCATGAAGGCTTTGGAGTTTCCTTCGTCTTCCAGGCTAATCCAAGCTATGAATTACCTTAGTTAATGGTGATTTAAAATCTTTTCATATGCATTGAACAACTCATTCCAAATCAGACTATAATAAATGAAATTAAAGAATTTAATTTTCTTTAAATCTATTTATAGACATGTATGAAATTTCTAGATAATCTATCTTCTTACTCTTAGATTCATTGTATCATATGTATCTTTATTTTTGGTCATGAGTATTATTGACTATGGAAGTGCTCACTAAAGTCCAAAGTAAGGAGAGAAAGAAAAAAAAATATTTTGGGTCCCATATTATTAAATTTTTTCTCTTTATCTTTTTCTATTTTAGTGAGCACTTTACTAAACGATCTAATCTCATATCTTTTTATGTTTTGCCTACCAGTCAACCAAAAATATTATAATTGAATGACCACTTTAATTAACAATTAAACGTGTCAAAATACAAAGAATTAATGCAATAAATCTCTGCATTTATAAATAAAACATATATCTAAATAAAGTGTTCTATAAATTTGATAATTACTTAACATAAGTAAATAAAACTACAAATAATATATTTTACGTATCTTTGAATTCTTTTTTTTTTTGTAGTTAATGTCTTATATTTTATATATGTAATGGTTAATTATATTCTCCGAACAAACATTTTAAAGAAGAAAATTGACAATTCGAGTAATAAAATTTGAGTAAACTTACTTTTTAATATTAGAAGATTATATTAGCTAATTTGTCAATTCGTAAGCCATTAGTCATTAACTGCTCAAGTCGATCTTGATCTATTAAATGTTAACACACCAACGTTAATTGTTTTTTTATGTTCAATCATTTGTCTAGAAAATTCACACAAGTAATTGATTGGATGCTAAGCAAAGTATTTAATGTTTTGTTAGTATTTAACGAACCATATCACTTAAATCGTTAATATTCATTATTAGCCATAAATCTTAATGGTGAGAGACTTAGGTGGTGTTTGGTTTGTGAAATTAGAGTGAGAGAGGGAATTTAGGTGAAATGTTTTCCCATGGTTAATTATATATTAGGATAAGAAATTGGAATTACTACTCCTTGTGAGGGTTTAGACTCAAACTCTATGGAAAAGAAGACAAAAAGACTATTTTATCCCATTCTCTTTCTTTGCTAATCATTTTACTCTATTCTCAAAACCCACCATGTCATAATCATCGCCGCCAATGCATCGTCATCATATCACTACTTCACTACCCACCACCATCGCCCCCTTAACCCTTTGTCGTTGCCGCCGGTACCACCAATATTGTCACTGTGGCCACTGTTACCACCAAATTTAATTACAAGAGTACATTATTAATCATTATACCTCATTAATATAATCGTATTCCTATTCTCAACTATCAATTAAACTATCAAAGAGTTTATTATACTCTTCCTCACTAAATCACAGTATTAATAAAAAAAAAAATAGGTTGACCGTTGATGGACATAAATAATACAAAGAGTAGTAACTAGAAAAGAGAGTGTAGAGGATAGAATAATCAGAAACCCCCAAAAGCCAAGAAATTGAGAATGTTAACGATTTCAAGAACCATGATCATCGGACGGCCGGCGGGCGGTGGATTCCACCGGAGTGTACACTGTTGCAGGCATGGCGATGGTGTAGGACTTTGGCTTCCTCCTTGCTTGCTGTTATTCAATACATTAATTACCACGTAATTAAATGTGGTAGTAGTCTAGGGCAAAGCTTCAATTAGTGCAGAGAAATAGGAAAGCATTAGGCCTTCAACAAGTAATTAATTAGAGCTTCACTCTCAAGTTTGGATTACCATTGTGGGTGCTTGTTGATGCAATAATGTAGGAATACTCTATATAGAAGTCTAATGTCTTACTAGCCTATTCATGAGATTTGGTTCTAATTTCATTCTTTATAAAGTCAATACTAAGTAATATGATTTTGCTAAGTATTTCTCTTCCTATCACTTCAGATCTGAAGTGGAAAGATATTGAAAGAATGTTACATACTCATAAAGTTTGTTTGGTTCATTAACTGATTTTGGGTATTTATAAAGGAAAACTGAGGACTAAAAGCTTATGGTGCTCATGTTTTTGCCTTGTTGGTGATGATGGTTCGAGGTTGCATCTGATAGAGTCATTTCATTAAATTGGTAAATTATGTTGGAGCTCGAGCACCATAAGTCATATAATGGAACCCAAATGATTTGGAGAACCTTCCCTCAAAAATTAATTATTGAGGAGAAAGAACTAAACCACTTAAGTATCCGATCAAACCTCTTATATTATCCGATATGGGACATGGATAGCCATTTTACCCAAGAACATCCCATACTATCCCCATTCCCATCATCATACATTATTTCCTTCATGGAATACCAATCTTCTGTTGCAGCACCAACATACCTCCCTGGAAAATCTGATCTTGGTTTCCCATAGACACATGTGAAATGCAACTTTTCCAAGAATAATCTGTTCCACTAAGTGAGAAATGAGAATTATAATATGTTTCCCATAGACACTAGGAGTTGATTTTTTAACAAATTGCTTCTTCTTGCATTGGCATGTCAATTTAGACTTTTAAAAGTGTACGTGGGATATTCAATTCTGAGATGTGATTAACTTGCCTTTGTACTTCCCAAAAAAAAAGAGGGAAAATAAAATTAAAAAGTGTGAGTGAAAAGGGCTTTTTGGTAAATTGAGTAATGGCATTCCAGTCCAAACCAAACCCCAGACTCGTTTTGATGGTATTAAACGTGTCCGAAATCTGAATCACCCTTGGCTCCGCCTTCTTGTTCATAGTCTTTCCTTTGCTTTCAGATTTCAGATCTGCGGGTTTTTGAGTGATTCAAGAGAATGGATGCCATCGATTCCGTCGTCGATCCTCTCAGGGACTTCGCAAAGGACAGTGTTCGCCTTGTCAAGCGCTGCCACAAGCCTGATCGCAAAGGTACAATCTTACCATTCCTTTGGCTCCCTTCGCCGATCACTGCGTTTTTATTTAATTTATATTTTGTGGCTCAAATCCTCGAATCTTTTTATGCAGAATTCTCAAAAGTGGCGGCCCGTACAGCTATTGGCTTCGTCGTGATGGGTTTTGTTGGGTTTTTCGTCAAGTTGATTTTCATCCCCATCAACAACATCATTGTTGGCTCTGGTTAGGTTAGCTCATTTCTCGATTCTTTTCCATGGACAATTTTCTCTTTCAGTAATTGGTGAATTTTGAATGCGATTTAGGACCTTGATTTAGAATCCTTTGTTAAATGGAGGCCATAGCTCTAGGATACATATATAATACAAGGCTTTCCATGCTAGCAGAGTCTTGAGTCTTTCTGTTTATCATCAGAATCTTTGATGGTTGATCAGAGGTTGAGAGTTAATATAATTGGGGTTAAATGCAAGAACCAAGTGCATATAAATTGAAATATGTATATAAATGAGAAAACACATTGTATTGGTTTTCTCTGAATGTCAAAGAAAATGGAATGAACTGAGCTCTTTTTTCTTCAGCATAACTCTATTAACCAAGATTGTGGGAGTATTATAGACTAAAGGTTTTGATTAGCTTTCAAGTGGTATGTTGCTCAAGTGATTTCCTAGAAATTTCAATTTTTTAAATCAAGAGACTGTGAAGACGCTGTATGCTTTCATCTCCATTCTCTCAGTCATTTGACTGTTTTGCATAATATGCAATATACAATTTATTGGTTTACCTACTAGAATACCAGGAAACTTCATGTTTGTCTGGATTGTTTGTGTTTGTTGTCCTCTTACGTTGGTTTCATATTTGGGTTGGCTCTCACTTTTCTAGTTTTCTTCATTTCAATTGCAGGTTAGGTCGAAGTGCAGGATAGAAAACTGAATGACCAGGTTGAATCACATATGAATTTGTAGCATCTAGCTCTTCTTTCTTCCCATCTACTGCCTTCTTGACTAACCAAGAACTTCAAAACTTTTTTTATTCTAGAATATGAGAAGTATTTTGTCAATTAATATTTATATTCAAGAAATGTCTTTTTATTTAAATTTTCTTCTAACAATATTAATTTATTTGCTATCTCAAACTTTTTATAATTGAATTGCATTTTTTTAGACAGCATAATCCACTTTTTGGATTGCAAGTAAAAATTTAAGGGATTTGTATTTCTTAATGAGAAGAGAAGGGCCATTAATATGGTTAGTGTTGTAACCAGACCACCTTGAACCATTCAATATGGCATGGGCCCGATCCCTCTAACCATGGTTTGCTAAACAAATAACAGTATGAAGTCAAATGTAACATACGATGATCATTTTAAGTTTGTGAAGAGAATATATGACATGCTTATACCTACCATTGAAGATTGTTCTTTGAATGAATATTGCTGAACAATCTTAGGCCTGATGCTTGAATCGTTGATGTAATCGGTGATGTAATTCAACATTCTCTTAAAAAAAATTTTAACCAAACATATTTTATTTTTTTGCAATGTGATGAAATTATATTTTTGTTCTTATTTTTTTATCTACTTTATTCCATTCTCACTTTTAATATAAGAGTAAAATAATTATTCTACCCACTTTTATTTCATTTACATCACAGTCACATCATATTTCCATTCCTCTAACATTTTTTTTCATTTTCATTCCTATTACCATTTTCATACTTTCAAATATTCTAATAACCAAACGAGTCCTTAATATTTAGTGTTACCCTCCAACAATTAGCGCGTGGTATAAAGATACTACATCAATTTAGTCTTAAAATTAATTAAATCTATCAATTATATTAATATCTAAATCAGGTCTAGTTGATCCTAGTCTTTGTCTTTAAATGTTTGATAATGTGTCTAACTCATTATAGCACTCTTGCAGCCCATTTGACTGCTGGAAAAAGTCCGTAGGAATAAGAGTCGGAATGAGAATGGAAGATATTGTGTTTGGTACAAAAGAAAATTCAGAGCAGAGAAAGAATGATTAGTGTGTAAAATGACGATTTTGCTCCTATTAAAAAATGCATCAAAACCTCGCAAGATGGGTTCAGTATACGTGTTTCCCTTGTTAAAAACTTAAAATGACAATTTTCTTTCTTCAGTTGGCTGATGCGGTACCATCTGTTAATTGGTTTATTATAAAAAAAAGAAGACACATATTGGTCTTTTCTCGCAGGAATCCACCACAAAACCTTGGTTTTGAGAGATTTTGTACAAAACCTCAAATGAGGGAATGGACCAAGCCTTTCACAGTTTCACCGTCCATACATTAAAATGAACATGAGATAAAGATAATCAAACTCATTCCCTTTACCAGAAAGTAGCAAATCAAATGCAGCTTATATATAATTTATATCAACAAAATGAATAAAAACATGTTTCATCACATATATGATATATGCTGCAACTTGTGTGGAATGACTTGAATAAATTGGCTTAGATTGTGTATATTTGTAATGGCAAATTGATAAATAATTTGACACACGATAGCTAAATTTTATAGAACAATAATGATAATTTAATGACAAACAAAATTAAAGGTTTCTAAATTCATGAATATTTAATGTAAATATTTTAAAAAGAATAAATACATGTCTTTTTTTTTTTGGGTCAAGAATCTATACACCTCGTTGACTACAAAAGATGCGCTTCACTATATATAAGATATATGCCTGTCGCCCATTTTTTCCACGCAAATCAGTTGATTTGTTGTAATCAACTCAACTCGGAAATAAAATAACATCAAAATGGAAAATATAGAACTGACCATTTAACCATCAATCATTGTTTATCATTACTAACAAAGGGCACAATATATGAAGTACAATAATATGAGACATCTGAAATTTGAAAATGACCCATTAACCACTGGCTAGCTTTCTTCAAGCATACTCGTAACACCAAAAAGATATTTAAACTTAACAGACAATGAACCCATCTTCCAATATCGTTAAGACCCATGTCACACTGTCAGCACCCCAGAAAGGGATTGACATAAAAACCTTTTACACAGTGAGACGTATATAGAATGATTTCTCAAGTTCAACCAGGCAACCGCAGCAATTAGGTAATACGAAGCAGCTGAATAAAACAAAGGTAACGCTTGTGACAAAAGCAAAACCATCCCTTCCTCTTTACTCAAGGAGATGCACAAAAGCCCCATCACAACAGCTACCATTACTATCATAAAAGAACCCACTACACCTATGAGAAGGATGTAATTTTACCCTTTTGTTGCTCTAAGGAGAGAAAAAGAAACCAAAAGATGCCCCCAGAAGTTCTTCATTTTCGTCCTAGCTTACCACCTGTAGTTCAATTTTCTTCTCCAGTCACAACCCAAGCACAGGAAAATCAACCTTCAAGTCATAAATTGTCCCAAGGAACCAAGAAGATGAGCCTTACAAAAAAGGAACTCATCCCTATACTTGTTTTGATTCTGTCAATCATGTCAATTCTCAGAATTCTCAGTCTCACTTTGACTACTTCATCTTCTTCCCGTGGGATGTCTGGTCTTTCTCCAGGTCCTCAACACAGTAGAGTTGCCCTACATGCACCTGGAATTGGATCCTCAAAGAAGTCTGCAAAACAACCCAGAGTCACCAAGCTGACAAAGAAGGAATTCAAACTCTTGTCAAGTCTCGTTGCCCACAAAGCCCCTTGCAACCTCCTTATATTCGGGTTTCAACCACAGTATCTTAC
Source organism: Senna tora (assembly GCA_014851425.1). Lineage (NCBI taxonomy): Eukaryota > Viridiplantae > Streptophyta > Magnoliopsida > Fabales > Fabaceae > Senna > Senna tora. Next base: position 1,003,134 of record CM026263.1, on the reverse strand, counting down.
CCTCTCTTCTATGAATGCAGCAGGTAACACCATCTTCCTGGAGGATGACCCTGATAAGATAAGCAAGATAAGAATTAACTCCAACAATACACAGATACACAGAATTGAGTATAATACGCCAGCAAAAGAAGCTTACCAACTGCTCAAAGAGGCAAGGCAAAACTCAACTTGTGCACCCACCAACCCGAAAATGCTTCAAAAATCAAAATGCAAGCTTGCACTGAAGAATTTACCAGCTGAAGTGTATGAAAAAAATTGGAATGTTTTAGTGGTAGATGGACCCAGTGGGGATTCTCCAGAGTCACCAGGCAGGATGGCACCCATTTACACTGCTAGTGTACTAGCTAGATCTGGAAATATCTCCGACGTGGTAGTGCATGATGTAGATCGTACCATAGAGAAATGGTTTTCTTGGGAGTTCCTCTGTGATGAGAACTTGTTGAAGTCCAGAGGGAAATTGTGGCACTATAGGATATATCACTCCAATTCCTCAATATTCTGCAATGATGGATTACAAACCATACAACAGCAGCAGCAGCATTCTACTCGTTACACATAGATGCCACTGGAAAACTACAGTTTTGAATTTTCGATGCCCTGGCAACATGTTTAAAGTGAAGCTGTGAGGCCTGCTCAGGATCGTGGCTGCTTACATCATAGTAACTCAGCAATTACAGATGAGCTCCAGCTATTACTACTACCCCGGCTAAATTAATATGAAGCCAGGACAATTCAGCTGGTTCTGCCTTAATAGATGAGAGCTTCTTCAAGCAGCTGATTTAAACCTGGCATATATATTATTATTTTATAGAATTTGGAATTATGGAATAAGTTTGAGCAAATAGCATTACCAATACAATATCATTCTTTTGCGACAGAATGTAGACATTTTTGCGCAATAAAACAAAAATAATAAGTAATTTGAACATAAATGTCGATTGGTTACTTCACAACAATTTTATCAACAAATAGGTCTTTGAACTAGCCAGAATAGACTCAGTATTTTGTACACTGCTCTGAATCTATGGTGGTAACATTCAAGTTGCCTATTTCAAGAAAAAAGGGTTACAAATTAAAGCCTGTCTACAATTTTCAAAAGTAGCAATCCATACATCTAAAATCAGGCCAATCAGAAGTGTCGCAAAGCACCTAGTATGTTAGAAAATTTGGGTTGATCAGTCACATTGAAAATTGATGTTACAATATGTTTAAAAGGACGGGAAATGTAACACAGTGACACTGCGACCACAATCAATGTTGTCGATTCCAGAAAAGCTATCACTCAATGTACAATTCATTAATATATTTTTCAGTGCTACTATTGTGGGCACTGAGCACTAATGCACAGTTAACGATGGCACTTTCTTCCCCGCAGAAACACAAACACACCATGTTTCATTGTGTCGATTCCATTCCGCCCCAAATCTAGGAGTTTAAAGAATGCAGTAATGGGGCTCCCCAAACAGGCTGTCTGACCAGAAAATTTACCCACTTGTATGACCACCGTTAGTATCCATTCGCTGCAAAGGAGAAAGAATAAATGAAACAATTTTAACAATCTAAAAATGTACTGTCTATTGCAGACACATAAGCCTGCATCAAATTAACCTATTCTTTCACTCATGTTTACCCTCTTCAGAGAGAGATTAAATAATCTGTAATTACAAAAGTAGGAAACTCTACCTGCCAAAATAAGCAGAGGTTCAGATGGGCAAATGCAATGGCAAAAGAAATGAACTCACCAGCAAAAGATAAAATAAAGGTCAATGGAATATAATCATATATCATCCAAGAATGCTAATCTCTATAAAATGGTTCCCCACATCAGCAAAGATGAGTAATTATTTATATTATTATACTCAGACAATCAGCTTAGTTCCACATCAGCTATGCCTTCAAAGGAAATAAAGGCCACCAAAATACAAAGAGGGGGGAAGAGGGAGAGAAAAGGTGGGAGGGGCAACTGATAAGTATCTAACAGAAAAACAAGACCAATGAGATTAGAATCAATATCATAAGATAGGATTTACCATTCTTTTGCTAACATAAGGCTGTATCTTGATAGGAATCTCTGGTTCAACTTCAAGCTTAAATAACTTTTGTTTCTCCCTCTCAAATTCCTTTCTGGATTCTTTTCTGCTACCAGATTGCCAGACTCTACCAAAATTAGGAAGCCAGTTAGCATCACACTGGTTCACAGTCTCTCCCCTCTTCTCCATCTCCATTTCAATCTTTCTCTTCTCTGCCCAAGCAGCTCCTACCCGTTTTGGGTTCAACTTTTTGGAATTGCCAGATTTGTTCAAAGAGGAAACTAGATCTCCTGAGATAGGTTTAGCATTTATTTGAATTCCCTCAGTCGCTTCAAACCATGGAGGAGGTGCTCCAGAATGGACATTGCCACCAGGATTTTCAGTGAGCACCGAAGTGATTTGGGTGAGAACCTGCACACCTGAAAATGAAAAAGGGGCACAAGAAAATATAGACATGTCATGCATGCAAGCAGACCACTAATCACACCACCCGTTCTAAACCACTAATCAACTCCTATGACTTATTATGCCTTAATATCTGGTTCATAAGGGGACTAATAATGCTGCTTCTCACTTAATATATACATATTCATTTTTCATTTACCTCACAGATCCAGTATAATAAAATGGAAGAAAAGCAAAAAACAGCAGCAGCAGCAACAACAACAACAATCAAAGCCTTCTCCCACTAGGTGGGGTCGGCTATATGGATCAAACAACGCCAACATGTTCTGTCTTTACTCATTAGCTAAAACGGAAGAAAAACAGAATATTAACAAAATAAAAAATGGATACCCTGATAACTGCTCTCTGTGCTTAACATTGTTCCATCCTTAGACACCTGGTACATTCATTAAGGGCACATTACTTTTACCAGAATTTAAAAGGAAAAATAGATAAGATAGAAATAATTCAAGAAGAGAACAAGAAAGCGAGGAAACAAAAATGGAAATACCACTACAACAAGAAGAAAAGATGCAAGATAAAAATTAAGAAAAGATACATATGAGTTGATCTTGCAAACCGAGATTATAGCCAGCAGTACTACTACCCAATTTAACAGAAGGCCTCAGAAGAAATCGACTGTATGGAGCCACCAATTATTGTTAATTTGAACAAAAAAGTGGAGCCACCAACTATTGATTGCTGCTTTTTCAAATTCAAACGATTAAGATATGAAACTCAAAAACAGAAGAGGAACTTACCCCTTGGCTACTGGAGCAACCATCACTTGACCATTGTCTTCCACTACAAGGGAGAGCACGGCAACTCATTTCAACTGAATCATAATACAACCAAACAGAAGATAAGACCCAATTTCAAGGAATCCTTTGTGATATTATATATGTAAAGAATTTAAAAATAAATAAATATATCATAAATAGTATATGCGTACCTGCAAAATCTTTAGAATTAAAAGAATCTGCACCAGAGCATGTTTCCAAATGTCGAGAATATGTATTATCATGAGATATTGGACAAGCATTCCTAACACTTGAGATTTCTGAATTGGATACCTGATACTCATTTGTATAGTATTGTAAAGGCAAAACACCATTTGAAGGATGTGATTTTACAGAATGACTATGAGAATAACTAATATCAAATTTATCAATATTTCCATAGTTGAGTTGATTATGGATATCACTTGAAGGTCTAACTTCTGCTCCATGACATTTCTCACTGGAGGAAACAGCTTCTTCTTGCAAGTTCATGCACTTCTTCTCCCACTGCAGTAACAAAAAAATGACAACAGATGAACAAATACGTTACAAAACCAAACGAGGTTTGAATGGAAAACAAAATAACATACATTATCAATTTAAAACAAAAATTCAAGTCAAGTAACAAGGACAATGCACATTAAACACTACCTTAGCTACATCAGCATCAGAAACCGTAAATGTCTCCAACTTATCCATGGCGCCACCATATTTCCAAAAGAAGTGCTTCAAATTCTTTAAATGATTAACACTCGCTAGGTGATTAATCGCATTAGCACTGCAATCAGAAACCGTAATCGCATTGACAGATAAGGAGCGATGAGAGATCATGCAGAATCCCGACTACAAATAAAAAATGTTAAAAACAAACGAAGAGCGATTCCTAAATCAGAATTAGACATCCATACCAGGCAAAGGAACTAGCGAGCTCTTCGACATCAGCATCGCAGAAAACGCACCAGAAGCGATTGCGAGAGGCGTGTTCGGACCGAAGAGAGATAGGGTTTTTAAGGAAGAAGCGGATATCGGATACTTTCTTATGGAAGCGAGAGAGGAAGGTGGAAAGGGACTTCTTGTGGTTAGGGAAGTACTTATGCCGCAGACCTTGGTTGTGATTGAGATTGCAGACCTTACAGAACTCGAATTCGCTGTTCTTCTTAGTGCAACTATTAATGCCTCCCTGCTTCTTAGATTCAATTTTAGGGTTTGATTCTTTACTATTCAATTGCTCCCCCATCACTGTAAGGATCCTTTCGTTTCGTTTCGCTTCGCTTACTCTTTCTGCTTCTGGAGTCTGAAATTAGGTGGCGATGGCTACGAATTATTTTACTGCTTTTATTTTTACGGGCGAAACACAAACGACAATAGTAAATTTGAGTGGGTGGAGGGGACGGGAACTGGGGGGAAGAGGAAAATCAAAACGGCGCGCGTTTAACTCCGAAACCGCCATCTCCATTCTCCAGTGCAACTAGGATTAGGAAGAGTTCAAGCCCAATTGGGTTCTATCTAAAATTTGATTTTTTTTTTTAATTGTGTTTAGTTAATAGAATTGAGCATTTATAAAAAAAAAGAATTGAACAAAAATATATTTATTAGTGTTTAAAAAATTATTAAGCTGCATTGGCTTCTGTTTGAGAGTTGCATCCCCTTCGGCCTTCCTTTGTAGTTTTTTTCTTTTGGCATTTGACCTCAGTTATTTACCAAAAAATAATATTTAGATAAATAAATTTTTTTAAAATTTTTTATTATCAAGTTTTTTTTAAAGGTATTATCAAGTTATTACTATAATAATCATATAAGATATAAAGAACAAAATCAAAATAAATATTTTAAAAGATATAAAACATATAAGTTCTTCATACTTTAATTAATATATCTCATTCTTACAAATACATATGTGAAATTAGAGGCTTCGCATGTACCTACGTTTATTTTTAAATTTTTTGAAAATATAATATAAAATAGTTATTATATTTTAAAATCATTAAAAAGTTAAAAATTTTAAAATTTTTAAATAAAATTGTTATCATAATTTAAAATTAAAAAAATAAGAAGTTATGCTTGTTTTCTCTCTCCTACATCCTCCAATCATATTATATTTTTGTATTTTTTAATTATAAAATATATCTATTTTGTGGGAAGTTGGTTATTTATTGAGAAGTTGAGGGGGAAATTATTTTTTTGTGTCACACTTTGCTTGTGTGATACCAAAAACTCCAAAACCATATATATATAGATAGATACTATCATGATATAGATCAACGGGTAAGAATTGTCCTCTTATTCATGAGTTATGAGCCTTAAAAATAAATTAGTTTTTTATTAGACCATTAAACATAGGAGTGTTCAAATGATCGGATAGAATCTGTTTAGATATTTTATCCAATCAATCCAATCTAGTATAAGAGTTCTAATCGATTCAATCCAAACAAGATTGAATTAGTTGCTGATTTTCTATGTAAAAAGATTTAAAGTCATATTCATTTTTCATTAATATAAAGCGCAAAATTATAACCTTGAATCCACTACAATCTAAATACAATACAAATCAAACTATAAAGATAAACATAGAGTAAAAACTAAACTTAATATATATTGCAAACATATATATTAACCAATCAACTATAACAAAAAAAAATACAACTTAATTACTTAGGGCATGAACATTAATTGATTGGATGAACATATATAAAATAAAATATTTTATTATATATATTATTAAATTGATTGAATGAATTGAATTGGTTTTCAGACATTAATAAATCAATCAAATGGAATCGATTTTCATCTTTGTTCATCCAATGTATCCAATTCCAATAATAAAACAAACCCTATCCTTATGCCAAATTCTACCTTACAACAAGGGAAACAATTAACTCAAATTAATTTACATTATATTGTACCATTGTTATTTTGGAATACTAGGCCAAGATTTATAACATAACTATACTCTTACATTACCTTTTGACTATAATTTACAGCCAAGTTTTTAGGAGGGAGGAAAATAGTTCCTATATATATGTTCTATAGCATATAACAACAAAAAAGAGACTCACCTCTCTTTTTCTTTTGTTCTATACTGCATATATAACATATATAGGATCCAAAGTATAAAGGAGTTGTTTGCTTATTGTTTTTAAAAGTACATCTTTTAAGAGAAAATAAGTTTGAAAAAAAAATAAGTGATTCTAATTAAGTTGTAACTAGGGGTGGGATTAAATTGAATGACTCTATCCAGACTTTTAAGGACCAACCGAATCGAATCAAATTGATTGTAATCGATTTGGATCGGTTCAGTTTGATTTTTTTTTAAATAATTAATAATTTTATCCTCTTCAATTTTAACCTAAAAAATAAAAATAAATTACTAACCATAAGTTAATATTGCAATCCAAAATCATAAAATCATAAATACTAGTAAAAATATATATATCTAAATAAATATAAGGGTATTTTTATTATTTTTAATTAATATATAAGTATATAATTATATATTTTAAATATTAAAAAAATAATAGGTTGATTTGGTTCGGTTCGGTTCGGTTGAGATTGTACCTCATCTATAAATTGAACCAAACCAAATCGGTTGGTAAAAAAAATTTAATCCATCCGATTATATAGTCGTTTTGATTTGGTTCAGTTCTGCAACTCTGTAGTTGTAACAAAAGCATATTTTAAGTTGTGAAATAGTAACAAGAAATTGTAACTTTTAAAAAACAAAAGCTAAATATCTCTCACAACACCTTTTTTTTAAATTTGATTTGGACCTTTTAAAGAATAGTTGTACCGTGAGAACAAATTGTAATTAAGTTGCAACTTCAACAAAATTTCCAGTATACATAAAACAGTGAACCGCGCGCAAGCAAGAAAATACGCTCATACATATAAATTAAGTTAAATGTGCATGACCTCTTAGTAGTAGTTTTGTAGAGGTTTTCAGGTTGTTAGGGAGAATGGTGTTCGCCTCTTTCCTATCCTTATGTAATCTGATGTGAGCATGGGAGCCTCCAAGGATGAGATGAGTTTACCTGAAAGCAATTATAATATTAAAAGTAAGAAGAGTCTAAAAAATCAACACAAAACTTATAAATTATGTTCAAAACGTCATTTATATATTATGGGCTGAAAGTGGAGCTGTAGAAATCAATTTAAAAAACTTTCAGCCCATAATATATAAATGACGTTTTGAACATAATTTGAAAGCTTCGTATTAAATTTTTCAACTCTTCTTACTTTTAATATTGTAATTAATCCGAGAGGTAAAATCAGGTCATCCTTCAAAGCTCCGTACTCACATCATAAGGGTGGAGAAATCGGGCGTATTTTAGTACTTTGGGTAGAGATATCCAAACTCTTAGTAGTAGTTTTGCTAATTTTAATGTTTTTAATATTGTTCCTTGTATTAGGCTTGTTAGTCTTCTGGAGCATAATTGTAATAGTGTTTGTAGGAGGGGCTAGAACTATTATTAGTGTATTTGCTTTTATAAAAAAAAAAGTGCATGACCTCTTGAATTTTATATATGTACAGATTACTTTTTTTATTATAAAAATCAACCTATATATAATCCTCTAAACCTCACAATTCATGCAAAAATTTCTTCTGTTATGTTTTATCCAAAATCTTAACATAAATATATAGACCATATTATAGTTAAAGGAATTTATATTGCATAAGTTATGGTCACTACAAAAGAAATATTAATTTTAGCGTTAGTCACGTCATTTGTTGGTGACTCACATATAATCAATAATATCATTTGTTAATAAAATTATTTTTTAAATATTGTCGATATATAATTAATTCCAAAATGTTTTCAACATAATCTATGAAATAAATATTAACTCTTTAATGCCGGTCATAATTAATGTTAAAGATACTTAAATGACCACGTTATTTTATTTTATTTTTTGTAGCACATAAAGTTCGCAACTGTGTTTTCTACAATAAATCTTAAGGGAATTTTCTGCATTGATTTTAGCCTTAAATTTATGGCTTGATATTTTATATATATTACGACAAAAATTTAGTATTGTAGTACTATTGAATATTGATATATATCTCGAATCAAATAATGTCTTTTATTGATATTAATAAAAGTTCACATTAATAAGTACTCACTTTAAATAGATTAAGAACTAACTAATTAGAATGGATAATTCCTAGCTAGAAGCCTAGAACATGTAATAGTGCCGCTCATTTAATTTGTTAGCCTGTTTTGCCGAGTCTTCTCATGTGAATATTTTTGGTGGGACGACTCTATTCCCATCTTTATTCTTGATGTACTGAAGTTAAATTTTCTTCCATTACTCTGTTAATTGGACTTATGATGAAAAAGTTAATAATTTGTTACCTGAATCACAAAATTTAAAAAACTTTCGATCAAAGTTTACAGCTGATGTTGGAGTTAATTAAAAGTTATTTAAGATATGAATTTACTACTTAAGCCTTGGTATTGAAAAATGTACATTGGGTCAATATTATTTATTGCCACTGTAAATGAGTGAATTAATTATGTGATGCGACAGCTGATACATGGCAGCAAATTATTATCCAGAGGAAGCATGGTGCATTATTTCAGGTTTTTGCCTGTCCTCTCAATTGCAATCGCTAAATTGCAATTTCTAGGGCCCCCCAATTCAAACTCCCTAACACACTATAAACTCTCTTGTTCAAATCAACCACATACATATATATATATATACATACATACATTTCATATATATATATATGTGCATGAAAATCCACAAGATCTGGAATTATATATTGTTACATCAGCTTCTGGTTGGGTAGGGATAAACATGTATATATATATATATATGAGGCCGAAGAACATGGAGTCCTTGCTCGATCGATCATCATCTACTACAATATATTTCATAATTATATATGAATAAAGCATCTATAAATAACTCCCACAGCGAATATATATATATATATATATATATATACACACTAGCCAACCCCAATAATGGCAAAAGTGTGATCCCACAAACTCACATGGTGTGTGACTCTTCAAGTTTTATGGTCTAACAGGATCTTAACTTTGCTTCACTATTCAAAAGCCTTCCACCTTTTTTCCCTCATTGGTTCACTTAGTTGATTGAAACTATATATCTTCATCATCCACACTACTTCCTTTTTCCTTCTTTAACTTCTCTGTCAAAAAAGAGATGTATATAGAAATCAGTTCCATCCACCTTTTTAGAGAAGATATACGTATGAACAGTAATTCAACAATTAATATTTCTTTTCGTTTCCTTCTGCCAAAGTCGTCTGTCAAATATCATTATTCCTACAACCTATCAATATTGACCTACTTCATAGTTCAAACCTATATTTCCATCTTCTATATATTTCTTGAAGTCGCTCCAAGTACAAATTATACTTTTGACTGAATTTACCAATGCAAAAATATATACAATAGCAACAAACTTTTTTTCTTATAAGTAATTTTTCGTGACCGGTTGTTGTGTGTGCAAGGTTTATCTTTCACTTAACCTATTTAGATCCCCTATATAACCAACTTATTATATATACATCCATTTGTTCCAGGCAATGTGAGACATTGTTTTTCTTTTCTAGATTAGAGTATTCACCATTGATCACAGTAACTAATCTCCTCGCTGAATTGTAGGTACCTCAAAAAGTAGGAAAGCTAGCCCAAGAATATGTGAAACTTTGTTTGACACACACATACACACACGCATATATGCCCTGTTATTCACAATAGGCAGAGTTATAAAAGCCAAACTTAACATAGGCAGAGATCAAAATTAACAAAAAGATGTACTACAGTTTAATAATTCTCAATGGCAAAAAAAAAAAAAGTTTAATAGTTCTCCTTGTATTTGAATATTAATATAATGCTTAGTAATTATTCTTGTAATTAACATGAATTATAAGAAAAGATGATCAACTATTGTTTTTTGTGTAGTATATATATACTGTATGTGATTGAGCTACATACATAATATTGCTTGTCTTGTATAACTAATTTTAAGTAATAATAAGTACGGATGTTGGATGCATATACATAATACATGCATGCATATCCCTGCGTTGTGGATGAAGATTTGGTTGTCTCAGTTTGAAATAAATTAGAGTGTATATAAATATATATAATTATCTTCGCTTATATATGTTGGGCCATGCATGCATGTTATAGCATCAGAGATGTGCATATATATATGCATGATACTCCACAATATCCCAAGGAGGAACAGTATCACTGAACTGTTATAAACGGACAACCTGAAAAGACAAATGTTAAGGTTTTGTCATGATGACTAGTTTGATGCCTCCGCAGACATACATGTCCTACATATATCTTAATCAAGATTTCCACTTTCTCGAACAAATTATTCATGATTGATTTATATATGTTCTTCTTAAATAATACTATGTATTAATTTCTATGATCATTATAAACAAATAAATGAAAAAAGACATAGGTGCAAACTGTATATTCGAACTTATTATGTGTGTCGGATCGGAGAGGAGTACGATTTTTTCCATTCTGAACATGGTGATCAAATGTGACATATATATGCCAATAGTGATTAATTTAGTCACTTTTCGCTACAATTGCATGACTTATTGTAAATATCAATATTATAATAAATTAAAAATATATATCATTATTTGTTTAATTCACAATTAGATGGACAAGTGCACTATATATATATTTATATATTCCATATCCTCTTTTTTCTGATACCGAGATTTCATAAGAGAAAAAAGTAAAGTTGTGCATGCTGGCAAAATACAGATAGGATTTTGATGATAATTACTGATGCTGATTCTACAATATAGAAATGATGGGGCCGGGTCGGTGCATCCCAAAAAAAGGACTGGGGCTTGTAATTAATAGAGCCCATAGATTAACTTGTACCCTACAATTATAAATGTGCTAAATATTTGCATTAATTTACTTCAAATTTACTCAAATATTTTAGATTTTGTTGAAGGACAAGGACGCATATTTAATTTAAACTTTTAAGATCCACATGGTCTTCTTTTTGTTTTTAAATATATATAATTAATTAAGAACTCAAACTTTTTGGTCAGCTATAACTAAATTTTCTAGTTCCAAACTTAGCTAAAGTAGATTCATCACGAGTCCCTTTCATTCTTGTGGTCTCGACTAATACCTCGAGTACTCAGGACTCATTATTGAGAATGATCCTTCCACCGGATGACGCTATGTCCTGATATGCGATGAATCCCTTTCACTGGACTGTGATGGATATATATGGTGTTGTAATGAAATAGACATGTAGGAGTTTAATCATTGTCGGCCTCCGTCACTTCAGCAAAAAGATGACATGTTACTAAGTATTGTGTGTCCAAAGAGAAGCGTTAATATATATAATGTAACAAGAAATCAGGAAGCATCGCGTTTTAAAAGGACAGGAGAAGAAGCTAGCTAGGTAGCGTTGTTGTGAAGCAATAGTAGTGGTAGTAACTAGTAATACGTGGATCTACCCAATTAGATTTGGCAACATACAAAAGACTACATTACATATATATATATATGTATATATATGAAAGGTGATTGAAGATTAAAGCAGAGAGAGAGAGAGAGGTACATATATATATATGTAGTGATTAAACTGATGGGGGACGATGGCGACCTCACGCCTTCCTTTGTGTTCCTAAAATGTACTTTTCACAAAAGTCCAAGATCAGCCCCCACTAGATATTGGTTTTCAGTTTCATAATAGAATCCCAAAGTGGCTGTATTATTATGGATGGATCCACCCCCCTTTACACGTTAACTGTATTCTGAGTATTATGTTAATTTGGAAGAGAGGGTTTTAGTTGGTGTGACAGATCAAGGTAATTCCATTCTTGAAAAACCAACGTAACGCCCTTGGCTTTCAAGTTTGAAGAAGTTGAAAATGATGATCAATTCATGAGTCTCAGTCTCAGAGTGTGAAATTATAATGACAGTACTGTTCGATCAGTGATTGAGATGGATGCTTTTAGTCAGTCGGCAATTCCATCCAAAAATAATAATAAATCCTTTTCTATTTGGAAGGCAGACATGGATAGTGGGTGTTTGGTGTGTGTGTGATGAGCTAAAGTTAACAAGTTGAATACAAATGGATACAGCTAAATATTTAGTGTCTTGTAATTAGTGCTATACTTGCTTTTTGTTCTGATTCATTTGTTCTATCGTCATCAACCCTTCCCTTCCCTTCCCTACAATACAATCACCTTCTAATTTAATTTATATATTCACCCATTTTTCTGGACCAAGTGCTTAATTAACACCATTTCCATTCTATTATTCCCTCATCATCATCAATTTAATTCAATATAGTTAATTTGAAAGGGAATTATATAAAAGTTCGGTATTATTCTTCATTCGTCATTTAATATTATTTATTAATATTAATAAAAACTCAATCTGAACAAATTTTTTAATACTTCTGTAGTATAGTAGTATAGTGCCGAATATCCTCTCCTTTGTGAGAATATAAATTAATTAATTACTGGATGATTAATTATGGGCTTGATTTTGCAGATTAATTATAGGCAGCTAGATAAATTAAACAAGATGAGTATTGAGTAGTAGTGGATGCGGAAGATAAAGATTTGACAGTCGTCAACTCGTCATATGATACTTCTTATTGAAAATGGATGTCTTTTTTGGTAACCTTTCTTCTGCACTCAATTATCTGTAAAAGTTCTGACGGTGTATTTTCGCGGTCAAAAAGAGATAAATTAGTAAAGTTTTTATAGAACAGGAAGAAGAAATAGGTATCACTTCTACTCTTGAGGTTCTTCTAAATAATTCGTCAAAATCAGTACCTATATATATATATACATTATAGCAATTACCAATTCCATCTCTACAAAATCATGAGTACAACTCTCATATACATCAATTAATTAGAGAATTCTTGTAACTTAATTAGCTTCACTTGGTATCCTTTTAATTTGTTCAACTGCAAAAGATGCTTAATTAATTATATATATACATCTAGTTCAAGGCAAAGGAACGAATCTTCCATAATATATATGTCAAAAACTCAATCCACAAAATATGTATAGTTTTCTCTCTTTTAATTTCTTCTTCCAAATTAAACAGCAAGTAACTGATTGAACTGGTTTTCCTCCAAATAAAGCCATCCAGAGATATATTTTTTTTCAAGCCATTACCATCAGTACAGTACTACAATTAATTAGATTAAAATGGAAAGAAAAGAGGAATTAATTTATCTTTTACTTTTTGTTTTTTTTTCCTTAAACCAACTGTTATTATGGTCAATAAATTAGGAGAAATTTAAAAGAAAAAAAAAATTGAAAATCTGCAAGTTATCGATCATCACCATGGCACCACAAGATTGAAATATTGAAAATAAAGCAAGAGCGAGCAAGAGATGAGGAAGGTAAGGCGGTTTGGGAAGATAAGGAATTAATTAAGGCCTGAACCTTTGCCTGCAAGATTGGCAAGTGATCTCCATGCACGTGGAATCAATGCGTCTCGTGGCTCTCTCTTTGATTCTCTCCGCTCTCTCCACCTCCTCTCTCGCTCTCTCCCACATTTGCCTCGCACGTGCGAACTCCGACTGCGCCATCTCCATCTCGCGCCTCGTCAGCTCCCTCACTCTCTCCGCGTACGCCTTCTCCATCGCCGCCACTCGAATCTGCTCCGCCGCCTCCCACTTCAACGCCTCCACGCACGGCCTCCTCTGATCCTCCTTCTTGCTGTACTCTTCCATCAAAACGCAATCCGACGGCGGCCGAATCATCGGCCTCACGCTGATCGATAACTGAAGATCCAGAGACGGCGTCGTTCCTTCCGACGCCGACGACACCGTCGATCGGAACCGTAGCAAAGAGGAATTATGATGATCGGAGCCGATGCGAGATGCGGATGCGACGGAATTGGAGTGTGATGAAGGCAAAAGCTCGAGTTCCTTTTGGTCTTGTTCTTCCATTTCGAAACAAACAAAGAGAGAGAAAGAGAGAAAGGAAGGTACAAATACAATTACAAAAACGAAGCGAAGGAGGGGAGAAGAAGAGATTTTCGTTTTCGTTTGCGTTTGCGTTTGCGTTCGCCGTAGGTTTATATAAACAACTCCTACCCAATGAAGTTACTAATGTACCCCTTCCTGGTAAGGAGACGAGATTTCATGGTTTTCTCGCATTTGAGGGGTATTGTGGGAAAAAGAGAGGGTGGAGGATTTGAACAGCGGGAAATTCCGTTATGCGAAGAGGGAAAAGGGAGGGAAAAATAACGGATCACGTTATTGGGCAATGAGTGAAAGGTAAGTTGTTTTTTTTAATAAATAAAAAAGAATTTCGAGTGAATTTTTAATGAATTTTGACTTTTCCCTTTTCCGGGAGATGAGATGAGGGTGTGTGGGTGTGCAATAATTACAGTTGCACGTGCGCTGGAGAGGATGAGGAGGATTTGGTCTGGGATAATCAAATTTATTAATAATTAAAATTGAGTGGTTTAATATTTAATTTTCAAAATCGAGTTGATGTTAAGTAGTAAGGTAGTATTATATTTTAATACATCTCTTCAATCAATTGGTCCTTAATCTATTCAAAATGGATCCTAATTAATGTGAGTTTTTATTAATATTAACAAATAGTACTATATGATTGGAGAGATGTACTGAAGTTCAATAGTAATGTAGTAACGAACTTTTATCCCTCAAAATCAAATTTGATTATTAAAATATTCAGTTTTCTTAAATCATGCCCTTTGTATATTAACTTTTCTTTTTCAATAATAGGACTTATCTTATTTGTTTTTTTAAGATAAATTTATTTTACATATGTTTTTAAAATGGCCAAAACCACATTTTAGTCTTTTATCTTTCACTTAAGTTTTAAATTGGTCTTTTATCTTTCAAAAATTTTATATTGGTCATTTATGTTTCCCAAAAGTTCTATATTGGTCCTTCCATCCAAGTTCGTTCATTTCTTCCGCTATGTGCTGAGGTGGACTCATTATCTTTCATACGTGTACCAGATAATTGACGTTGCGTGCTCACTGAACTTCTTCTTCTTCTTCCCCAATTTAATCTCTCCATTTTTGGGAATGGGCTTGATATGTCAAGAGAAATACGAAGAGAGAAAAAGAGAGAGATGAGAATTCAATTTGCCTCCTTAAAATACTCCATAAGCAAGAGATTTTGATCTTGAGAGTTTGGATTCAACTATAGGTTTTGGCTCTTTGAATATCGTCTGTTAATATTTGCCTCCCAATGAATTCCAATTCCTTGGATTACATCTGCCCCCACTTCTTGGGCGAATCCGAAACTCAACCCCAATATGACACCGTCACTCTCAAATCAGAGCCCCAAATTCTGTCTTCGTTGCTACGATAGATTTTTTTTTATCTTGATTTGTGTTTTGAGACTGTGGGTGCACTGCGTTTTGGGTGAATGAAATGTCACATATTTCAGATATTTCATATCTCAAGCCCATTCCCAAAAATGGAGAGATTGAATTGAAGGAGAAGGAGAAGAAGGAAGAGGAGAAGAAGAAGAAGAAGTCGTCCATCAAGTTTGCACTCCACGTCAACTTTCTGGTATACGTAGGAGAGATTATGGGTCCATCTCAGCAGCACTACGTCAGCACTCAATGGAAGAAATGAACGGGCTTGGACGGAAGGACCAATATAAAATTTTTTAAAGATAAATAACCTATTTAAAACTTAGGTGAAATATAAAGGACTAAAATAAAGTTTTACCTTTTTTAAAATTATATTGTTGTGAAAAGTTTCACATCTGACATATTGCTCACATGTAATATAATGCCCACATTTTCTTAAAATATTTTTATAATAAATTAGAATTATTTTATAAAATTAATAGTGATATTAAGGATGTTTTAGTCCTAAATGATAAAAAACGAGAGAAATTATTTTAAATCTTTCAAGGTAATATAAGTCTAGATTTTTAAAATAGAATATAATAAAAAATGTAATTTTAATATATTTCGAGAGAAAATAGTTTAATTTAATATTATAACTGACCAATATAGTATATATTAATTATATGGTTTGGAACTTGGAAGATAAAAAAAAATAAGCAAATCAAAGATATACTAGAGGGACTTTGCATGCATTAAAGCATGTCATTTTCTCTCACATCACATAATTATTTTATATGATATTGCATACAACTTTAGAGACTAATGGCTATAAAACTTCAAAATTATTATAATATAGATAAAATAAATAAATATATGTGAGATATCAAAAAGTGGAATGTTATGGGAGAATTGAAAATAAAATTACTTCCTTCCATAACTTTACACTTCTTTTTTTGTTATATTTAATTAAAATACAAAAAATATTATATTTAATTTTAAAATAACTTTAAGAAAAACTGGCATGCACTTCTAATCAATACTGTATGGCTTTAGTCCTTTTGTTTACTTGATATCCAAATCATATAATATATGCAAATAGAAAGTGCATACTAATTTTTTATGATATTTCCTATAATTTTCCTTTTCTTACTTTCTGATAACTTCCACTTTCTCCATAGTACTCTATTGTAATATTATTATATGTTCAGAAAAAAATTGTAATATTATTATATTTTATATGGTTTTTAGAAGCTAAAGACCCAAATCCATATAATATATAGTATAGATATATATAAAGTTCATAGTTAAAGATTTACCGAACTAACTAGTTGCTATGCAATTATGTACAGAAATTAAATTAGAAGAATATATTTCCTAATAAAATCAAAGAAATCTATGAGATTTGTGTATTTAGTATGTGTCAAAGGAAAGTTTGTTTCATGATAGGAAAATGTTGAAAATATGACATAAAAAATAAAAGAACAATCATCAAATTTTTTTATTAGGCGAGGTTGTCTATATAAATTAATAAGCAACGTCAAAACGTGTTCTATTTTTATAATTAACATAAAAAAATTAATTAACAAAATAATAATAATAAGGTATATAATTATAAAAAAACATGTTTTTCAATAAATTAGAAGGCCTTTATGTACTTCAAGTTTTCAGTAACCTTTATAAAAAAAGAAAAAAGTTTTCAGTAACCAATAATGATGTTTTTTAAAAAAACTCTATTATATATATCTATCTATATTAATATGGCTGTGGGGCCTTCCCGTCAACGGTCTCTTAAAATAGTCAATTAATTAATTAAAACAGAAAATAAAAATATGATGTGAGAAGATCATGGGTGAGAGAAAATAAGAATAGTGATAAATTCTCAGGATTCCATTTATTATTTTAAATATAATAATTATTTTATTTTATATTTTAAAATTCTGAAATAATTTAATATTTCTTTTTTATTAATTTAAAGTATAATAATCATAATTTTATAATATAATTTTTAAAAAATTAAAAAAATAAATTACATGCACGGTACGTACATGCGAAGCCTTTAGTATATATATATGGTTTTAAAGTTTTTGGTGTCA
Source organism: Senna tora (assembly GCA_014851425.1). Classification (NCBI taxonomy): domain Eukaryota; kingdom Viridiplantae; phylum Streptophyta; class Magnoliopsida; order Fabales; family Fabaceae; genus Senna; species Senna tora. The sequence goes on along the minus strand of CM026263.1, from coordinate 985,445 downwards.
CAAAAGTAAAGTGTAACACCAAAAAAATAACTACTCTAACATATATGCATTATGAGTAGTTACTAAAAAAGTGGAGAAGTGCATAACTTCCCGAAAATTGGATCCAGTGCAATTCCCCCTTCCATGCAATTTCGGTGCAATTCTTATAAAATACACATTTTTACATCATTTTTGAAGTACTAATACGGATTTACTCTAACAATAACCCACTATGAATGAATTAAGAATGAAATTATTATCAATTTTGACAAATCATCACTAAATAGCCACATGAGACTATTTTTTAATATCAATAACAATTTGGTCCCTAATCCATTTAAGGTGATGATATTTGTCAATATTGATATTAATTTGGTCTCTAATCTATTCATAGTAGATTATTATTAGTGTGAGTCCGTATTAGTACTTCACAAATGAAGTAAAAATGTGTATTTTATAGGAATTGCACGGAAGAAAATTGCACTGGATCCAATTTCTAACTTCCCATTGAGATTGGATCCGGTGCAATTCTCTTCCGTGCAATTTCGGTGCAATTCATTTAAAATGCACATTTTTACTTCATTTTTGAAGTACTAATATGGACTCATACTAACAATAATTCACTATGAATAGATTATAGACCAAATTATTATCAATATTAGCAAATATCATCACCTTAAATGAATTAGGGACCAAATTGTTATTGATATTGAAAAATAGTCTCACAAGGCTATTTAGTGATGATATTTGTCAAAATTAATAATAATTTCGTCCCTAATCCATTCATAGTGGATTATTGTTAGAGTAAGTCCGTATTAGTGCTTAAAAAATGAAGTAAAAATATACATTTTAAAGGAATTGTATCGAAATTGCACGGAAGAGAATTGCACTGGATCCAATTTTCTTCCGATTACTTCATTTAAAAATTAAAAAATATCAAATATTATAATTTGATATTATTTTAAAATATCATTATTATTTTATATAAAATTCTTTAAAAATAATAATAAATTGTATGTACGTGCATGCGAAACCTCTAGTATATATATATATGAGGAGCCACTTTTTAAAACACTAAATTAAATACAATTTTAAAAAAAATAAACTAAACACAAAATTGTGATTTTTGCGATAAAAAAGTACAAGTAAAAGTTAGAACAGTTTTAAGCTCTTAAAATGACCCATTTAAAGGTGTCCCTTTTTTTAATTTGATCTTTCTAACTCCGAACTTTAGACTATATAATTCTTTTTCCAATCAAAAAGAAATTCAAATATATAATAGAATGAAGACAAGATTAATAGGAATATAATCCGAAAGAGAGAGTCTCCTGCAATATAAATACATCACAATTTAGTTTTTTGTTAAAAGAAGTATCAGCATTTAGTTGTGATCATATATATTTTTTTCTTCCTCATATATATATTCTCTGCTATTTGAGTAGTTGGTTTGATTTATGACACTGTTATAATACAAGTTAATCAATTAATAACCGTTGCTAAAAATATAGCCACATTTTTTTTATTGGTTAAACAACATGATTGGATAAGAGTAGAGAATCGATCCGTAATGTTATTTGATGTATTATAAAATACTAAATATAAATATGTCTTTGAGTAAAATCCAAACTCTTGGGCGTGTTCATTAGCAAGAAATGTCAATGGAAAAGGTGGAGTTCACCACTTACTTTTTTATTTTTTCATTTCTATCAACTTTAAAAAAAATATAAAATATCTATTATATCCCTCTGATTTGACACAATTATAACTCTTTTTTTTATTATTTTAATATAAGGGGTAAAATGGTCATTTTAATGCATTCTCTTTCCATTTCTATTACCAAACTTTTACTACTAAACACATCAAATACATTCCGTTTCTATTTTCATTTCTATTTCTATTTCTGTCTAATGAACGTGCCCTTATACGTCGTGTTAACAGTAGTTTAAATGAGGGTATTGTTTTTGTTTAGAGAATGGTTATAGAAAGAAGATAGAAGGGGAAGGATGAAGGAGAAAGGAAGAGTAGTTTAGTTTAGTGGGTAAAGGAAAGGAAATTGGAATGGGATAGCTTTATGGTAGGGCTTAGGTTGTCGGGGTTGAGAGCAAAAAGGGAGTGACTTTTGTTTCTGAGCAGCCCACGCTTGAAGCAGTGTGGCACGTGGGAGAGTTTTCAATGGATCGGAACTTCAACCAAACCAAAGAAAAGAATTGTAGAGGCAGTCAGGCAGAGGGGAGGCTCACCTCACCACCATTCATGGACCATGATTATTGTGCTTCACTCACTCATTCTTTCTTTCTTTCTTTTTTTTAAACCAAAAATTTAAATAACTAGATATATATACAGTATCTTAATTCAGATAGAATATTTACAGAGATTCTTACGTATAACACAGTAAATGAATTATTACCAAGAGAATTTAATTTGAATCGTATAATTGTTATGAGCATAAGGTGATCGGACGAGCGAATCAACTATGTCTAATGTGATGGATGGATTTTTCATTTGTGGGTGTGTGTGTGGGACCCTCTCCTCCTAAAGTTGCTCTCTTCCATCTTCATCTAACACCATCATGTGACTGCAAAATCCATCAGAATCTTTCTCATTCAAACACAGCGAATAGGAATAGGCACTGTACATGCTTCCTATGATGCTATACTCGAGTCCTACCTCATCCTCTCCCCTCAATTCCATCCTATTGCTACCTCTATCATCATAGCTCACGTACATTCACACCCACATAACGGAATATAAAATCTACTTTGGAGTTAGGACTTCAGGATATATATATAAGGTGATTTATTTAACAAGTGTCAATTTCGTATTTGATAAAAAAAATTATTTATTTTTAAATTGATGAAAAATCAATAAATATAAATTTTTAAGTTCTCTTATTAATAAAAAAGAATTCTTAATCAGTGTCTAAAGAAAGATACTAGTTAGCAATACTCATATATATATATATATATATATATATATATAAAGGCTTTTTCAGCCAATATGTTTAAAAACATTACAATTTCATTTTGATTAATTAACACAGTATTTAATAATATAAAACTTATAAAAAATAGTCAATAAAAATAACTTTTTTACTAATAAAAAATTTAATCAATCAATCAAAGAAAACGTTAATTAGTGTTACGAAAATTTGCTAGCAAAACTTATTGTTTTTAAGGGTGTCATCACAAACACTACAATTGAGTAAAAAATTATGTTTTAACTTAATAATTTTAACCATATTATAATTTATTTTTTAACATGAAATATTAATAACATCTTTTTTCTTTCTCACTTAATTGTTATTTAAATTTTTTTGTTATATTAAACTATTTAATTATTTAAAACATTTTATTGAGTTTAGAATCAACTTTTTCGTTTTATTGAAGGCCAAATTATAAAAAAAATAATATAGATACTTGATTGATCCTCTCTCTGCCGAAGAATACATTTCAAGTAAGCATTGCACATTTTAATAATAATAAGAGATAATTCATTTAAATTTATCGTATGGATTGATAATTAGCTTTTAAATTTAAAGTTGATTATAAAATTTTAAAAATAATAGTAGTATAAATATAATAGGTAATGTATTTAAACTAGTAAAGGTAAAATTGGAAATTATAGAAACAAATAGCATTAATTAGTATAAAATATCAAACATTTGCCCCTTATCTCAATATGATGTAAAATATCATACCAAACAATAATACCATGGATACCATAATATTATTTGAGATGGCACCATGTTATATTACAGTATATAAAGCACCATGTTATATTACAGTATATAAAATACCATGTTATCTTATATGAGATTATACCAAACACCTTCTCTCTAAGTGTTTTAGTTTCATTTAAGTTTTAATTATGTTTTTACTATACTAATTTTGATGACATTTGGTTAAAAGAAAAAAAATTGCACCAATTAATAAAGATGAGAGACAAAATTGAAACATCATATAAAGTTAAGGACATAACAGTTAATTTTAGCCTAATTGAAAATAAATGTTTAAGAAACTACTTAAATTGAGAAGAAATTTTAATTTGATCATTTTAATTGGGGGAAAAACTTAGAACCTTAAAATCTATGAATTTCAAGAGTAGATGTTCAGTGGTACGGTAGTATTGAACTTCAATACATCCCTCCAATTAGTTGGTCCCTAAACCATTCAAAGTGGGCCCTAATTAATGTGAATTTTTATTAATATTAACAAATAGCACTACATAATTAAAGGGATGCACTGAAATTCAGTAGTCCGATACTATTAAATTTTTATCGAATTTCAGAAATCAAAAGATTATTGTGGAGAGTGGGATTTGAAACCACACCCTTTCAGACCAACTCGGCCATCTCAACTAAATCTTGATGCAAAGCTATATCAAATTTGGACAAAAAGTATTGTTTACAGAATTAACATATTTTGGGCACCAATAATTTAGATTCCAATGTTTTCACTATCATTTATCATCAATTGCAACATTGACTATAACATGGGATACGATTTTGACGTGTCCCATCATTTGAGATTAATGGAATGAGTCGAAAAAGGCCAGACCACTAATGGAAAACTAAATAAATTTAAATATTATTTACACATGTATATAATTAAGGGTAGTGTTATAAAAATCTTAACTTCTTTTCCTGTTTTTTTTGTTCCTCACCTTTAAATTAAATTTAAAGTATAAATTTTTCTTTTAAAAAAAAGGAAAAAGAAAAACATATGCAAGAGCCAATGTATCTTATAGGATAATCCTTGTGCATTAAAATCCATAATAAGTTACAGTAAATAGGATGGGTCAAGAAAGAAAAACACATTATACATTATTAGCTATATTTTCAGTGGCCTTATTGCAATATTTGACTATAAGAATTACTTTTGAGTGATCTATTATTTTCAGCGACAGTATGATTTTTTTGCCTTTCCTTTCCCTTGTCATTTGTCAATCATTTTATCTAGAGACATGACAAATAACGGATTGCTCCAACTTTCCTTTTTATATATATATATATATATATTGGTGATTTATGACGATATAGATGCTTTCAATTTCAAACATCATATGGGTTATTCCAAATTTTTCACAGGATTGCTATGTGTTTTTTTTAATGAGAAAATAGTTCAAAAAATGATCACTGGATCATAATAAATTCAATACATACACTATGTGGGTAATTTTTATTTGAGTAATTGATACTCTGGTATACTAATTAAAAGGTATAAATTGAATGCATTAAGCGTGAGTAGTAGCTAATACTATTTAGAAGTTGAAGTTATGTAAAACGATGGAAAACATACAAAAGGATAAGGAAAGTAGTTTACAAAGAAACAAAAAGAAGAAACGGGATGCTTTTCCCATCCGTTGTTGTTGCTACGAAAAGTTAAAACCATATAAAGGGCACCCACCCTTATGCTACAACTGGCAAAAAGCACCTAAACCATCCTGCTTCAATAAAAAGGGCTTTGGGGTTCACAAAATTGGGACCCAAGGAACAATTGTTACAGAAGAGCTTAGTTGGAGGGCATCATGTATGAATAATTGTCCTAAAGTCATTTACATCCATCACTCCCCTCAAATGCTGCTTAGGCTCCTATTCCTATGGCTCATCAATGATGGGTTAGGGAGGGGCAACATGTCCAACCATTCTCCATTCATATTTATGCATCTTCTTATACACAAAACAGATCTTGCAAAATGGAAAATGACCAAACTTATTTTGTGGACATTTTCTGTCATTGATTAAGGATGTAGTTTAATATGAAAATGAATTTGGATCTTTTAGAGTGTTGAGAGAGGTAGAGTGGTAAGTAAAGGTAAAGGAAGAAAAAACAACGAAAGAGATAAATTAAGGACACACTTTGTATAAATTATGATCCAATTATTTTTTTTTCCTATTTAGTATTTACACTTTAGAGAATTCAACTCCGTTTATTATATAAAGAAAAAGAGGTGAGAAAGATTTGGTAGATCTAATTATAGTCTCTTGAAAGTATTTACAAGAAAAGCACCTTAAAGATAGTTTGGTGACTTGCCTTGGTCGGTTGGCTCAACCCAATACAAGGGTAGCACAAAATTATATTCAATGCTTTGTTCTGACAGAATGAGAGGGGGAAGAAAAAGAAGGGACAATGTTCTCTCTCTCTCTCTCTCTCTCTATATATATATATATATATATCTATCTTCTCCTATGAACATTTTAAAATATTTTTAATCCTTCCTCTTCCATTCTTCTCATCCTATCAATACTATAGCACTTACACTGGTTAGCACATAAAGGAAATTTCTAAATTTGCATATCCACTGTAAAAGACTTCTTTAACCCTGCTGAGGAGAGATTCTAAAGCAGAGACTATGTTTTGTGTAAACTAAAATAGAATATCCCCTCTTCGCTAGTTTTCTCCCTTGACATTTTGTCCCCAAACTAATTTGATAGGAATTGAATATTTATGTTTGATTAATCACAGTATCACATATGTCTAAGGCCGCAGATGCAGTGGCTACAGTCTAGCAAGAACGGCCTAGTACACAACTCCCACGAGGAAAAATCTTGAAAGGGTGAGATGTACGTAGGCAATTTTACCCCTACAAAATAGAGAGACTATTTCTAAGATTTGAATTCGTGACTCTCAGGTCACATGACAGCAAGTCAGCAACCTTACCATTGCTCTAAAGCAAAGAGGCTGCGGTCTAGCAAGATTCAATAAAAATCTGAACAGTGCATTCGAAAGATGTGAAGTAAAATCATTCAAACTAAGTGACAAACCAAGGAGAGATTTGCAAAATTGTCAGGGATAAAGAAATCAATCCCATTTTTCAAATTAAACCTGCTTACTCCAACAATGGTAACCCTAAAGGTTTTAATTTTCAATTTCTTTTTTTTTTTTGAAAAAAAAAATCTAAAAGTGAAGCTAGGCAGAATTAATAGCTTCAAGCTGCCTTCGAAGATCTTCAAGGTCATCGTTGTCAGTGATGGGGGCTTCAGGAGTAGATAATTTTTTAAACTCATCCGCACTTGGAAGTTCACGAGTGAGACCTTCTGGCAGGACATCTGTAATATATGGACAGATTTTGGGGAGAAGTGACTAATTAAACAAATGAAAACACGTAAATAAGGAAAAGAATTTACAACCCTATAACATGAAAGGTTAATTATTTCCAACCCATATCGTCAACAGAAATAATATGGATGCAAAAGAAAAGGCGAGCATGGAAAGAAAAAATACTACTCATACAACTTTCTTCACTTAACTTAAACGTGGTTGCATCTAAATTCAATTGGGCAAACCTAAACAATGAACTTGTGGATAGTCACTTATAATTGTTGTGACTTGTGAGAGTTACTGATTGTTTAAGATCTAAGTAGCAGTTTTCGACTTAGCTAGCACAAAATTCTCCTAGCTAAGAATAGAATTTCTCCACACAGTTCAACTGACTAAGGAACCGAAATCAATAGTTTTATGGTCAGCATAAAAAATGTTAAAGGAAATGCGAGTTTCCACAAAAATTGAGACAATGCATATTTTGGTATCAGCCTTTCTGATTTCTTCAAAAATCCAAGTAATAACACCACCTTTCATGAGATTTTATCTTAAAAATGAAGATATGCTGCAATTTAGCTCACTTCTAGAAAGGAGCAGAGAATGCTTTTCATCGGGACTTCATCATCTAATTAATATATATTAGAATCTGATAAAATTACATTACCTGAACTTCTGGCATCAGGAACATCCAGCTCACAATCATCAACCACACTGAAAATTTACACAAAGAACATCACGAAATTTGAAGATAAATTTTCAACAAAAGAAAAACATAATTATGGACATCTTGAACAATCATCAGTATTCTTTTTTTTTTTTATGACAGGTATTCTTTGATATTATATGGTCATTGCTTTATTTCAACTGATGAGTCATCTCCCATCTCTTATGCTCATCAGAGTAAAATGTATAAATGAATTAGACAAGATCTGTAAGCACCTTATATTCCATTCATTTTCATTGTGAAGGGGGCCCTCCTCGGTTGTTAGAGCTTCAGCTTCCATTTTGGCTTTTGCTGCAGCATCTCTTGCTGGCTTTGCAAGAATGTATTCTTCCTGCATAGGTTTTATAGTTCCATAGCCAGAAGGACCTAGAAATGAGTTACATCAAGAGATCAAGTTCAAGAACAAAGGGCTGGATAAAAATGCCTTACCTGTCTTTTCAAGCAAGCTACATTTGAACACTGAGGGTTTGGTTTCATTTGCATGGTTGGGAAGAAATCCTTAAGAGAATTATATCCCTAATGTCAAGTAAACAAAGCGAGGCAAGGAAATCAGCACTATTATATTTCCAAAATAGCAAGTTACAGATTTGATATAGTAAGCAATTTTATAAAAACATGCCAAAAGCCACAATCCTTCGTTGTTGTGACCCCAATATATTACTCTTTGAAGAATAAACATCAGTTTCCTTATATTAAAAAAAGATAGAAGAAATTTGGACAAACTCTAAAGAGCATGAATGCAAAATTCACCAGATATGGAGAGACTTGTCCAAAACCTAACAAGAACTTGAGTGTGTTTTGGACAAGAAGCCCAGCAACAACTCCCTGAAAGTTCATATCAGAATGACCCATGTCAGGTAATAAGAAAATGAAAGTGTATTATACATTCTAGATAGTAAACAGATAACTTCAAGCCACTAAAGATAGTAGAGAAGTTCAAACAAGTTTATGTAACAGGAAAAAGAGTGGTAAGTTGGATCTAAGATTTAGCTCTGTTATTTTATGTCTCCAAGCCACCAGAATCAGTGTAATAAAAGATGAATTGTTGCCAAACAAACTACTAAGGTGTAAAGAAGAAAAGCTTCCAATGCAAGGTATATAACAATATGTTTTACCATGGTGGTAGGTAAAGATGCAGCGCAAACCCCCTCACGCTTGAGTGTGCGTTCATCTACACCAGATGCTACAACCTAAGAGGAAAACATATAGTATGCTTCAAATGTTGGCACAAACTGCGATTACTTTGAGATAGATGAGGTAATATCAATACATATATATATTCACTAGTTAGTTAGTTAGTTAACTTATTGATACCATACTGATGAGCTTGTGGAACTTCACATGTCACAAGATTCAACTACATTTGACATTTTAAGGTCGTATATTATCATTTGGTAATAATAACGCAAATTCAAATAAGGGACCAACATACCAGAGGAGGTGCACATGCAAAACACGCAGTTTCACCGGGGATAAGTAACTGAATATGACCAGAAACAGCATCCTCAGACACACCTGTTCAAATTGTTATATTTTCTATGAGTTTCTGCAAAGTACATTGTCCATTCATCTAGATATGCAAGTTTACCATAATAAATTGGTCAATGAAATCAAGATGACAGAATACACTCAGATACAATTCTATACAATAAGTAAAGTGCATATAGATTGTAATAGTCTGACATGTAATAAGAAATACACCAACCAAATGCGCCCAGATGCATCTACTTTTTAAGGTCTGAATAGTTCTAGTAGTGCCAGAGAAAATATGTCAATGACAGGATATTTCATTGTGGAACTTGTCTACAAGAAACTTGTCTATTCCTAGTTCTATGGGTCACATAAATAATTCTTTTCATATTACTGATAAAATGATGAAGTCAACTGTAAGAATTTGATCTTAAACCCAGGAATTTATCACTATAAATTCTTTTTGCTTACCTGACTCCAACCATGTCTGGTTCAGTTCATTGCAGGCCTGCATGGTGATTATAGAAGTCAGCTTAACCTAACCCCTAAGCAAAACTAAAAGAAAAGAGTTCTTATACGTATTTTAAATTTTGAATACCTGGTTAACCGCCATTCTTGCCTCATAATTATCCACACAGCTTAGGACAAGATCCACACCACTACCTTGTTTATCAGGGCGAAATGACTTATTTTTCAAACTTGACATGAAGGTATCAAAACCGTTGACAGTTGTGATGTTCAGTGTATAGCTCTAAATAACAAGGAAAAGGATATGATTAGCAAGGAAAAAGAATAAACAAAGCACTTACCAACAGAAACACAGATGAAATTTCATCTTCATAAATAGCTTGAGGTATGCAATGAGCTAGAGGCTACAAACAGAACAAAATACTAACCTCCAGCACGACATCAGGGTTTATATCTGAAAGAGTTTGTACAGCTGCATCTGTCTTTGTCATACCTACCTAGAAAGCCAAAACAGATAACATTACTCTATGGTATTGGATAAGTGAATTTCTTGAAGCCCTTACAAGTAAGTTATACAACAATCTAAAGGGAAATGGCTACCTATTATGATCACATAGTGATATCACTTATCTGTCAACAAAGAAAATGTCTATGCTTGAAACCACTATGAGACTGCTGCTTGACTTTCAAAAGACCAAAGTCTAAAAATAAAATATATATCAAATCTATTAAATTCTGATAGGATGCTCACCTGATCTGGACGGAAGAAGAGCCTATTCATGTTGGCAAGCTCTACTTTGTCATAATCATACAACAAAAGTCGACCTATACCACATCTAGTTAGCATCTCAGCTGCCACACTTCCTACACCACCTATTCCCTGTGATCTTGGGAGAATGATTAAAAATCAGAAGTTGTTACCCGAAAATTTGATATCTAGTTCCAGAGCTTTCATGGCATACAATCTTAATGTTGCAACAAAAATCACCACCACAAATAAACAAATAAGTTATTTATGCTTTTTTTAAAATGTACCCAAAATTAAGGATTTACAATATTTTGATTTTTGGTTCCTCAAGCGTCGGTGATTTTAAGAGGAAGTCATAACACATTCTTATTTCAAAAATAAAAATCTAGTTGACTGAAGAAAATAATGTTTCTTCCTCTTCAATTCATAGTTCTGGCCTTGAAAAATACTAGTTCTTTCCAAGACAAATAGATTTGGGTATTAAAAAACTATACAAATATATGTGCATTATGAGTTACCAGTTTAACAGCAACTAACAGTTGAAAAAGAAATTAGCACATACAACTATGGCAACGGAGAATTCCCGTATTCTTTCATAGTTCTCCACAATACCCATTCTCTGAAGTGCCATAAGCCGACTGTAAGGATTGCTGTCAACAACCTCAGCACTCATATCCTGGCAAAACAATAACAAGAGTATGGATCAATAAAACTCAATAACTGAAATGCTTCAAAGACAGGCATATAAGGAGCATTTATACCTGAACTTTGGATCGTCGAACAGGTGCACCCTTGGCAAGATTAGCAAGATGCTCAACACGTGATTGAATCTTCAAAGCATAAGATAGAAATTAAGCCAATGCCAAGTGAACATATCCAGTTAAAGTTAATGAAGAACATATAGGCAATATTATGACTCTAATTCCTCCATTGCCAAACTCAGTGCTTAAATAAATTAAAATCAACCACGAAACCATGCGTCGATACATTGAACGAGACTGTAAGGAATCTAATAAACTCTTGTGGCTTAATTTTCTCAGCAAATAAACTGAAAGCTACAACTCTCGGAAAGTAAGGCAAGGATTGGTCCATTGATGATTGAATCACAAAATGTAACACAACATCGTCTCTTACCAACAAAGCAGACATCGAAATGAAATTATCTTCATCACCTAATAACATTAAGCATGCAATCGCGTTTGAACCAAGAGCTAGAATATTTCAGAGTTCAGTTTTCAATAACATTGAAGCAAAACGACAGGGAAATTTGAAGGCATGAATGAAAGAGACGGACGAAAATTGAAAAATACCTTATCGAGGGAATCATGAAGAGATGGATCAGGATGCGATCGCTTCAGAGACTGAAGATCAGCTAGCATGTCCTTGAGTTCGACCTCCATGTCCCTCGTTTCTCTGCCTTCGTCTTGTGAGACTCTAGAGGTGAATGAATCTGCGTTGTTAGGATCTGGAAGTGGAAGGAAGGAAGAAGGAGACCTTGCGCTGAATTAATTAATTACTTTGCTTCAAACGCCTTTTACTTTTGCGGCTTCCTCTTTGCTTACTTTTACTATGGACTGTGTCTCTGTGGGTATAGAATCTGCCCAAACGCTAAATTGATTGACAACTCCAAATCTACCAATTTAACGCTTCCTCCTTCGTCAGAACTCAGAAGCTGCCTTCATTTTAGTGACTGTTGTCTATGGCTAACGACTCCATTTTAAAACCTAAAATGTGTTTTGGCCTCCCGAAAATTGAAGCTAGTATCAATTTGGTCCCTTTTTCATTATTTACTGCATCGTTTACTGCCTACACTAACACTACATACTACATAGCATTCGCCTGTCCTCCAAAAAGAACCAAAACTGTAGTTAATGGCGGATTTGGATAATTAGAATTTTCTGAAGTTTAACAAATTTATTGGAGACTAATTTTTCATTAGTCCAAAAGCTATAAAATAGAATTAGAAAAAGTTTTTTAAGAAAATACATTTTATACATGAAGAGAGAACTTTAAAAATTTTAGGAAATCATAACTTTGAAAGATCCAATTCCAATCAATTGCTGCAATTTCTGAACAATGTTTTGGAAGTGTTGGTACTTGGTAATTTCATATAAATAATTTTCATTAATATTTGATGGTGTTTGAGTTTATGATAATAAAATTCATAAAAGATAAATTTTCAATTTTGAGAATAAAAATGGCAATAACCAAAAAGTTTAAAAACTGTTTATAAGAAAAAAAAAGTTAAAATTTTTTTTTTATTGGCCTGATTTAAAAACTATTTTAAGTCTAGCATAAAAGTGATTTAATGCTTGAAAACCCATATAAGCAAGGTATATTAGGTGTGATCCTATAGTAAGTCCAATAAAAACAGTTTTTGTTGATACAATTGACAATATTATAATTTAGAATTAAATATATTGCTTTAGTAAATTTTAAAGATGAAATTACTAGTAAATAAATTTCAGATATATATTATAATTTTGAAAATAAACACACATTTTGAAGATGAACAAGATATATATGATTAAGTTGGCAGATTTTTAGGAAATTAAATTATTGATTTACTCTGGGAAAAAATAATTAAAAAGTAAAAATATTGTAAAAGTAGCAACATGCTAGTTAAAATGTAATTTTAAAAGTCTAAATTTCTCGTTAAATTTTCTAATAAATGTAATTTTGTTTTGGTTTGTACAATTTCTTTTAATTTGTTTATGAGAAAAACCTTGGTTGGATTACCTAAAGGGAGAGCGTTAAAACTTAAAACAGTGAGAATCCATGGCCCGAAACATTTTGGGCCATAAAGGCCCATAATATGAGTTTATTTTCATTCTAAGGTTTTGAAATGCTAGAGTGGGCAGCTAGCGTTTGTAGTCCAACGGTTAGGATAATTGCCTTCCAAACAATAGACCCGGGTTCGACTCCCGGCAAACGCAATTTTTTCTTATCAAAATGCACTTTTAATTTAGACATTTAGTTATAGAAAATATGAGTTCGAAACTCTCAAAATTTATATATTATTAATTGTTTAAGCATTAGTACTTCTGAGACTTAACTAAAGCTCTTGGAGTTATGGAATCAGATTCACAAATCACAAGTTGCTGATTCCTTTGTTTTTGTTTTTGGACCCAAAAGTTGTTGATTCTCCTACAAAGAATGCTTCTTCTTTTCTTTTCTTTTTTTCCTGAAAAGAATAAAAATTAAAAAGGATAGCACATCGTTTATCTTCTCGACAACATCCAGTGTTGTCCCAGTATATATTATTGCGGTCCACATCAATGGTGGTTTCCTCAATTATAAGGGGGAAAAAAAGAAAAACAAGAGTTCAATTTCGCCATTTAAAGGAGTTCCTATAAGTTTTTTGTATCATTTGATTATAAATGTGTATTGTGACCCGTAATATATGTATATATATATGAGTGGTAATAATTTTTTTACTAAATTATCTCATTGGTCCTTAAAAATATATAATTTGTCTCAATTATTAAATTAAAACAAAATATATCTTTTTAATAACTAAATTTGATATTTTTTATATTTTAAGAATTAATAAAAATAAATTATATTTTTTGATGACCAAAATAATAATTTATTCTACATTTTTTAGCTTGTTTGGTTACAAACATTAATTATTTGGTTGTTAGTGTAAGAAAATTGAACATTGTGCATCCATACCTGGTGGGGTTTTCATCACATGGCACGACTACTGAAAAACCTACTTTTCCTGCGTATTTACGAAGCATTGATTTGAGAATTGTTTCAAAACAGAGCAAGTCATATATATATATATATAAGTTAAGGTATGACAAAAATATGTTAGTTGAACAAATTAAGAATATGAAATAATTTTAAACAATTTTTAATCCATCTTTAATATAATCGTTCTTACCCAATACGTGCATCGCATGGGTCATTTTCTAGTATCATTCAAAAACAAAATTTTCCATCCCCATTTAATCATAGAAAGTGATGACATTAATACAGCCTCCAGGCCAATTCGCGTGAGATTTAGGTGGCATTTGGTATTCGGTGAGTATTTTAGTGGGAAGTGGAAGTAAAAATGAAAATGAAAATAGAAGTGGAAGTAAGTGATAAAAAATATGTTTGGTATGCAGGGAAATGGAAGTGGAAGTAAGTGATAAAAAATATGTTTGGTATGCAGGGAAATGGAAGTGGAATATAAAAGTAATTTGTTTGGTATGGTGGGAAAAATATAGGGAAATAGAAGATAAAAATATGAAATATCTTTTTTGCCCTTACTTTTTTAGAAGCCACAAATTTTTTAAGGGCATTTTGGTCTTTAAACCTCAACTCACCTCACCTCACCACAACTTTCCTCTCCTCACCCATGGCACCTACCTCCCCTCTTATGATGGAACTTGACTCACCATAAAAGTAGCCTCACCATGTACCAAACAAGCTCAAAAACTTTTAATTTTAGGCGTTTATGGTTAATTTTCTTTTTTATGTACATATACTGAACATCATCCTAGGAAATTTGGTGTCGGGCTGTCGGTAACGTATACAAGTGGTACACACAGTACACAAAATTTGAGTAAGAAACTTCAAATGTTGAGTACATATCAAGAAGTATTTCTTATTCATATTTTAAAAGGGAATTTTATGAGTTGGATCGCTAAAATACTTCAATGAATAGAGCATAATTCAATAGTCAATCTTGGTCATTTGCAGATTGATAATCAAAATGAATGACTGAGATTTTTTTAAATTTAATAAAATATTTCAACAGATTCCACGACTCGAATTTTAGAGGGAGATATAACTATAAACTTTAAGGCAGAGAAGGTCAAGAGGATGAAAACCTTTTGTTTTGTGCTAATAGGATGAAAAACTTTTATTGTAGACTCTCATGATTAAATCCTAGCGAGAAGAAGAGAAAATAAAGAAAAAAGGTATTTTTTTGTCCAGATCAGGGCATTCACCGTCGAGCACAGTGATTAATCCCCTCGCTGAATTGTAGGCACCTCGAAGGGTGGGATAGCTGGCCTAAAGATTTAAAGTTGTTCTATACCTAAAAACCCCTGACATTTGGTTAAGGATGGATAAATCCCTTCCATTCAACCATACCCCTTGAGTTAAGAAAAAAGGTATTTAATTTGGTTTATATCATAGGTGTTTAGTTTAATAATTT
Organism: Senna tora; assembly: GCA_014851425.1. Taxonomy (NCBI): domain Eukaryota; kingdom Viridiplantae; phylum Streptophyta; class Magnoliopsida; order Fabales; family Fabaceae; genus Senna; species Senna tora. Next base: position 969,864 of record CM026263.1, on the reverse strand, counting down.
TGCCTTATTTGTTGAATCACTATAATGGGTTTAGGCCAACTTGATTTAATTTACGGAATTAATTCATAATTCGCCCAAATACATGCTTATGAATATCTAAAATATTTTCAAGTAATCCTAGCTAGAGCAAGAAAAGTAAAAATAAAACTACGGTGTTTATGAAGATTTATTATTTTTTATAATTAAGGACATGCAAAACTGTCACTACCTCAATGAATATCTCGTTTGATGATTATTCTATATATTTGTTATACAATTACGTACTCATAGGGTTTTTATTAGGGTGCCTTTCTAGACATGACCAAGAAAGAACAAGCAAACACAGTCACTTGAGATTTATGCAATCTCCATTTCTGCTCCAATTGCTTCATCATAGAAGAACCAACTTAACGTGCAAACGAAGGTCGTATATTATATATTCATACATATAGAGAGGTTTAATTTTCTAGGGGCAGCATGCACAGAATTAAAAATAAGTCCAACAGAAATTAAACATATATATATGGTAACATATTATGTTGGCTTTGGATCGGAGTATAGTGGAGATATAACACTTTTTGGAAGATATATACCTCATCAGCAAGAGAAGCAATTGAGGACGTGGTGATATATATATATATATATATATATATATATATATATAGTAGTACCAAAATGGAATCGATCTTGTTTGCTTTGATTGTTTAATTTGACGGAAAAAGTAATTCAGAGTATCTGTCATTGACAGCAGTGATTAATTTTCTCGTAGTGCAGACATTTTGAAATGAGTTTTAATACTAGCCACAAAACATATTTTTTATAACACCACTAGATCGATCGAACTTCTAATTAGATGTTTAAAGAACCAAGTTAAATACCAATTGTTTTTAGGCCTAGTGTGGTTACTATTTTTATTTTAATGCAAGAAATTATGGGTTTTGGTGCTTTTGAGGTTCAAAGATGGAAGCATGCATGTGAGGAGCAATTAGTGGTGTAATTATGGTTGAGAGTATGTATGTGACTTACTCTTATAGTGATGGCATCATTTGGAAGGTGGCTACTTCTCCTTTTCTCAAGCGTGCTATATGCACACAGATGATGTGGGGTTCTATGTCATCTCACCTATAAATCTCCTTTCTATTATTGACTTCTCCATATAGGCATATGCTCAAACTATGGGCGATAAATAAATTAATTTTCCTCCTTGGAGGTACATCTATAATATTATAATTAAGGATTTTATTATGATTGTCATTAAAGTTTTATTTGATTGGTTGATAAAGTTTTTAAATATTAAAATTTATTCATTTTGTTAATTCTTACAAATTTTAAATCATTAAATATTCTATTAATAAATTAAAAAAATATTAATCAGTGTTTTAGAGGCACCAGTTGCCAAACATGTATAATTATAATAGCTCTGGGCTTATATTTAAGAGGAAAAAATTAGCATGTACGACTTTCAATATAATACATATCAAACTTATTAGTATTTTTTTTATTAAAATTATGTTTGAACTTATAATTGAAAATATTTTCGTTTTATATTTTCACAAAATCAACAGAGACATGTTTGACATTCCATAATTTTATATTTACTCCCTTTTTTTTCTAAATTGAATTTGATCGATATAACTTCTCAAACACGGAATACCAAGTTTATCATTTACATAAAGTTTTATTCTTCTTACAATATTAGGTTTTTTTTTTTTGAACAAATTTTTTTGAGGTGAAATTTATTCATTAAAATATTTAAAGTCAATCAATATATATATATATATATATTCATGAGTAATTTGTTTTATAAAAAAAATTAAAATACCGAATTTCAACATCAAATGTTCAATGCGAAGGCACAATAAGGATTAATTATAGAGGTAGTAGGGCCAGCATATATAATGTTGCACAACACAGACTAGCTAGGTATAGCTAGACAATATTTTCTTTTTCCGACCAGAAGCATATAATAAAAATTGAATTATTAAATAATAATTGGCATCAATCTTTAATTGATGATGTGCCATTAGCCATTACAACTGAATTGCTAATTATCATAATTATTTGTTTAATTAATTAATTTGATTGGTATGCATTATATTGCATGTATATATGCCCCTTGGGTTTTGAATTGAAAATGAAATCTCATACGTGGTTTGGTTTGGACTCTAAACATATACAAGTAAATATATTATAACGCACTTAATTAGATTACTTGCTACTATGATCATGAAAATGAAAACGAATGAGAGCTGAGACCAAGTAACACGCAAGACGGCAATGATAACGTAGGATTGGTCATCTTATACGAAATCACTTTACCATCAGCCACCCCATACTTATCAATTCTTTTCCTATCTTTAATTTTTAATTTTAGACTGCAGTATCAATTACTTACGAGTACGATTGATTAGTGGAATGTTTAAAGGAATATGAATACTAATTGGAATAGGAATAAAGAATAAGATATAAAAATATTGGAGTGAATAGAAATGTTATGTCATTGTGATATGATTGGAATAAAAACGAGTAAAATAATTATTTTATCCTTGTATTAAAAGTGAGATAGAATAAAATGGGTAAAAAAGTAAAGGTAAAAATATAATTTCATCACATTACAAAAAGTAAAATATATATGGTTAAAAATATATAAAGGGATTACGTCTACGATTATTACATCACATTCGCAAGTAACCAAACGACCCCTACTTACCAGTTCTCAAAAACGAGCTAGGCTACGACAATTTATTTAGTTCTATACAAATTTTCATTTAGAGTTTTTAATTAAAAAAAACATCATGATTTTGTTTTGATAATTTAGCACCAAGTAATCTAGTCTATTAATTAATTGATGATGTAAACATGAAGAATCAATTTCGTGCTATATACATTATGATAACTCAACCTCATTTCAAAATTTTAAATAGAGAATTAATTATATTATAATGAATCAATTCAAACCCTTTATTTTTAACGGACGAAAAATAAAAAATGTACGTAAGGGGGTTTTGATCTGGAAATTAAAGATGGGTATCATATAATTAAAATAATGAAATTAATGTCAAGTGCTAAGTGAAATGCAGCCTTATGTCATGTTGGCATAAGAAAGCATATGAATATTTATTTATAAGGAGTTAGTGAAAAAGACGCACACAGATACTTTTATATATATTGAGGGCCGTAAAAATTATTACAAGGCATTATATTAGACTAATCGCCCAGTGACGTGACACCAATTTTGATTAGTGGGATGACCTTCTGGATGTTGCTGAATTTTCCACTGATTAAATAATCAAATAAAATAATTACTCTACCATTACAAATAATCAGATCAAATTACCACAATCCTAACCATTTTTATTAAATAGATGTTATACCAGAAATGGTCAAGATGGCAGGAACACGGTGGAAATTTTTTGGTTGACTCTCCGACAACTAAGTTAGTGATTAGGGAGTACAAGAGAAAGTAATGAAATGCTAAAAGACTTAAAATACACATACCTAAAAAAGAGGGTACAATCGGACTTGGATGAGCTAATGTGTATTGTAGTTGAAGTACAATTACAGTGTATATCAGCATCATTGAATTATTATTTTTTAGATTAAAAAAATGATGTATCCAATAATACTAAAGTGCACTGTAATTACACTTTAATTACAGCACATTTCAGCTGATCCAAATCGATGTACAATGTTCTTTTATATCCAAATCGATGTACAATGTTCTTTTATATAGTAATAGTGTCGGGCTCCGATGATGCGGCATAAATCCGTAAGGATAAAATGGTGACACTAGTAATATGGGAATTAAACTAAAAAAAAACACAAAACAAAATTATAATAAAACAGGAGCTACTCCCTAAAATGATAGATAGTATAAGTTATAACGTAAGAGATTTTAATTTAATGGTACACCCCAAAAAAAATCCATTATTGATTATCAAATTTGCCCTAAAATCTTTTAAATTTGTTATTGGGTAAAGTATCCTTGCTGCCCCTAAACTTTGCTGCAATGTTCATTTCCGCCCTCAAACTTTTTTTTGGTTCATGCCTACCCCCAAACTTTCAATTTTGTTCATGCCTACCCTTTTTGCTAACACCGTTAACTTGTTTGACAGAATTTGCTGATGTGGACGATGAATGTATATTTCTTTTGCCACGTCATTGTCCACCTCACATTTATCTTTTTACTTTTATTAAAAAAAAAATTAACCTAATTCAAATAAAAAAACATTTTAGGGTAAAAGTTTGGTTTGTTTTTTTGTTTGGATTAGGATAATTTTTTTTAATAAAAGTAAAAAGTTAAATGTGAGGTGGACAATAACGTGGCAAAAGAAATGCACATTCATCGTCCACGTCAGCAAATTCCATCAAACAAGTTAACGGTGTTAGCAAAAAGGGCAGGCATGAACAAAATTGAAAGTTTGGGGGTAGGTATAAACAAAATTGAAAGTTTGGGGGTAGACATAAACAAAATTGAAAGTTTGGGAGTAGGCATGAACCAAAAAAAAATTTAGGGGCAGGAATGAACATTGCAGTAAAGTTTGGGGGCAGTAAAGGTACTTTACCTTTGTTATTTTATACAATAAAAAAAACTCGTTCGGCTAAATTTTTCGTCCAAACTTTTTATAAAACATGATCACATATATACATGATGTAAAATTGGGACATTTATGTCAAGTTTAAATTTATCTCGCTAAAAATTTGAATAAAAAAATATTATCTCGCTAAAAATATTATTTTTACAAATTAATCAAATTTAATCATCTATATTTTTTTTATAATAATAAAATTCATTAAATTATAGAAAAGCCCAACGACACTTACAATAAATCAAACAACTTCATCCTAACAATACATAAGAAAGAATTCGTAAAAATTGTTGAACTAAGGGCGAATAAAGATCAACTGGTCCCATTTGTAAGATAAACTTTAGATGAAAAAATTCACTATTCTTGATGTTGTCAACAAAGTTTTTACTGTTAGATCTCTTGCATATCAAATCTGTACTAATCTTCAAATTTGAGAGTGCTTTAAAATTTTCTAACAACATGAAGTAGAAGCTTTCTGACATAAAGATCTGTAGATCCGCTAAAAAACTTCCTACACAAACGTAAAAAAATAAAAATTAACTCTAGTTATTAGATGAATTTAATCATCTATATTAATTGTTAGGTAAAGAAATTAGGGAAAGAGAAAACATATTATATTGCGGCTTAATAATTATAAGGTCAAGTTAGAAAGTGGTCTTGACCGTGAAAAGTGAAAACTATCTTACACCTCAATTATACGTCTTTACGTGTTCAAAGAGCTAGAAATTTCAGGTAGCAACGTAACATTTATATAAAGTCAGAGACACAAACCTTATTTCCATCTAATCAATTCAATCAATGCTAGCTCCACAATTACTTCCTTCTTTTTCTTCTTCTTTTTTTGTCCCAATTGTAAAGTAAAAAGTGTATATAAAACCCCATTTGCTATATTATCAACAAATTAGTGCGATGTGTATATAAATAATTTTTTTAATTTAACAATTATTTTTTAATATTATTAGAATAAAATTGTTTGATTTATTATATGTGTCATTGAATTTTTTTTTGTATATAATATTATGAAACATATTATCTATTTTATAAAAAAAAACAAACAAACTAGTGAGCTGCGCATTTTCAAGCATAACGCTGTAGTAGCTACTCATCAATTGATCATATATATATATATATATACACACACACAGACATGCAACCTATTAATTACTAATCATAATTCATAACACACTTTCAATTAATTAAATAATCATCCTCATTAATCACCAATCTCACCCCAATTGAGTTAAAAATATGCAAATTTAGACCAACAGGTGGTTGGTTGAAGTGGTAGGTGCTCCATTCTCCTTAAGCAAGATCTTGAGTTCGAATCTTGTGTATGAAAAAATCTTTGCTGGGAGAATTCTACCCCCATTGTGGGACCTCAGTTAGCTCGAGCAGGATTGCTTTCAATATGAGGATACCTGTGAAAAATAAAAAAATATATGTAAATTCAAGTTTACAATTTTAACAAGCGATTAATTAAAATAGCATATATGTGCTCAATTCCTCCTAAAATAGCATATATCTAAAAGATATACTTTGTCTTAATTTACTCTCTGAAAGATATAATTTAATTTGTCTTAATTTAGTTACGTTCCTCAAAACCTTCCGCTAGTCATGTTTATGGAAATTCTCATAGACCAAAATTAAGATAAATTGTATTTATTTTTAGGACTAAATTTAACATCTACATTTTTTATGGATTAAATTAACACAAATTACATTCGGTGTTTAAAATGATAATTCACTTTAATAATAATAATAATATTGGTAAGGGAAAACAAAACGCAGCACTCATTTTCTACCAAACCGTAGGGGATAGGATATATTCATCAGTTTTGTGGTGGGACTTTGGAAGAGGAAAAGGATTTGTGTTTCACCAACTCCACACCTTCAGAACTTATCCACACACACATATATATATATATACCAATACCCTCCATCTAATTTCTATATCCAAATATTTGGATCCATGAGCGAATATGAATCATTAATTCTCTCTTTCTCTCCTCTTTAATTTGTCCCCACCCATGCGCATAAAATAAATAAATATCTTACACCTTTTTTAACTTGTTCCACAAAACAAAACTCTTCCCTCCCAACTATATACTATTCTTCTCCCTTATCCTTTCCCTCATCAACTTGCACACTATATATATGCGTATACATCTCAAACTGTAATTAACACAAGCTTAATTAATTTGTAATTTTCTACTATTTAATTATATAAATAAAGAAATTTAATTAGTTAACATAATTTGATGGATGCAGTGACTTGACACAAATGCTTAAATTAATTAACATAACACAGGAGGTTTAATTAATTCATTAGATAAAGGGGTTTAAATTAAAACTAATAATGAATGATGGATGGATGAAAGAATATAAGATTATTTTAAAGAGAAATAATAGAGGGAGAGGGGTAAAGTTTGAAATAAGTGCTTGGTTTTTAAGGAATTGAAATGGATGGAATACCAAATCCAATGGACGAGCACGAAGGGCTTTATATAAAAGATAACCATTCTACACGTCCCATTGTTGAACACATGATAACTACACATATCTGATTCTAACACATTCTTCAGACTTAATCAACCTATTATTTATATATATTATTCCAATGTGTGCCTAGCTAGCTACTTCAATAAAGTCAACTAAAATTCCATCATTATTCTTCACACCAATATATTTTTATATAGAAATTTATTCTCCAGATTAATTAAACTAAACCGAGCCGAAAAGAGAAGTTTAATTAATTTTGGTGTACGTCGTTTCAGATAAATATCATCAGTTGCTGATTAAGAAAGCGATAGATCTTACACATGAAGAATTAACCTTTTGTCACAAGCAAAACTAAAAAAGTTTATCCAAAAACCTAAAAATTAATAATTATGCTTTCTAATCCTAACATATAACAACGGAAAAAATATTTTTTTCTTTAATTCTCTTAAAGGATATGTACAAATTACAATGACGAAAAAAAGAGCAGACAATGTCATTTAATTAAAAATTATTTAGACGAATATATAAAACAAAGAGAGAGTACTGTGGGGTGGGGTGGGAGTGGGATTGTAGGAACATGGAAGAAGCTAAGCCATGTGACTCCTCTTCGTTTGAGGGAGAAAAGCCGAATATATTTTTTACTAAAAAAAAGGCATATATATATATAATATTCTCGAACTTTCTACTTGGCTCCCATGCAAGCTTGGTCTATTTTGGTATCATAATTTGATCTTAATTTCCCAAGGCGTGTCGGCTTTCTATTAGTAGCTACCACCGATTTTCGTAATTGATTACTATTTTTACCTAATAATTAATTGAGATTAGGGCATAGCAACTTATTTGTCAAAACATACTAGTAGGTTGATAAGAAGGGGAATAATTAGTTAAGGTTTGAGTTTTTAGCCTATAAGGATAAAAGTTTAAATCTTATGATCAATGTAAATGTTTTTTTATAAATCTTCAAAAAAATTGTAAAATATTTTTTGATCCTGGTAGGATACTAGTGTTTACTCCAACTTAAATTTTTTTGTACGAAAATAAATAAATTAGTATAACTCGATCATAGTTTGTATTGACTCTATTTTATTAGGATTGATATGTCTTATTTATAATATAGATTAAAATTTCGCCAACCAATCTAGTTCTATTAGTGTTTATGGTTGATTGGATTAACCCCTTCTTTTATAAATTTTTAAAAATAATGTTTTAAATTATTAAATAACTATAAATTTTTTGTAATACAATATTTATCTTTATTTAAAATTCAAAATAAAAAATATATTAATAAAATATAAATTAAAACAATTAAATAAAAGTATAAAATAATTCATATAATTTTTTATAAAATAATTCATATAACTTTTTATAAAAATAGTTCATATAATTTAAATTAAAATAAAAATTATAAAATTAATTTATTTTATTAATATATTTAAAAAAAGAGTTAATGTGGCCCAACTGGATCCGAATAGGTTTGGCCTTATTCTTTTTAAATAAGACTCATTTTTAATTAAGATTATAATTTATAAATTATCTAATTCAATCATTTTTTTTCCATTTTTAATTTTAAGATCCATCTCTCTCTCTCTCTCTCTCTCTCTTTGTATATATATAGGAATTTTTTTTTCTTTTTTTTTTTGTGAAAAATTAAGTGGCGAAGGAAATGCTATGTTATGAGGCAGTTTGACCAGTGGGTACGTTCCGATGTGGGCCCCCGCAATTGAGAGAAATGAGAATTCTGTGCTTCAACCTTGGAACGCTATTATTAGCCTCCCTTGTGTGGACTCTTTAAAGTAAGGTTTATTTTATATGAGCAAAGTTGAAATTGAAACCCAAGAAAATCAACTCTCTTATTTATTATACCATCAATTTTAATAAATAAATAAATAAATATATTAATGCAAAAACGGGAAAACAAACAAATGCCTGTGATACGTGGGTCCATTCTATTCCATTTCCAAATCGCCCTTTGCTCGTCTTTCAATCAATCCTCTTCATAAATATAATAAGCCCTCTCTCTCTATCTCTCTATTTCTATTGTGTCTTTCGTCCTCACACAAGAACAAACACACACACTACACACATTCAACCCAAAACCTGCTTTGCTTCAATTTCTTCTTCTTCTTCTTTGTATTTGTTTCCTCATAAGTTTTTCGCTTCTTCTATATATTTACTTTGAATGCGTGTAATAATAATTTTAACAAGCATTATTTTGAAGTATCATGAGAAGGCCATTGAGATCTTCATCACAATCACAACACAAACACGATCACTTCGATGTCTTGCCGGACGATCTCGTCGTCTTCATTCTCTCCAAGCTCAGCTCCTCCGCTTCTTCTCCTTCCCATTTCATCAACATTCTCTCCACGTAAGTTTACACGCATCTTCGATTTCCTTTCTTCAATATATATATACAGAGGTGTTTTTCTTAATTAATTTTCGTTTCTCGTAAATAGATGCAAGCGATTGAATCGGTTAGGTCTGCATCATCTGGTATTATCCAAAGCAGGAGCTAAAGTATTCGCCGTGAAGGCCAAAAACTGGTCAGAATCCGCTCACCGGTTTCTCAAACTCTGCGTTAACGCCGGCAATGTCGATGCTAGCTACACTCTTGGAATGGTCAGTATATATATAAATAAGATTCAATCACTATCACTATCTCGTCCTGGAATTAGGAAGAAAAGGCATATATATATATATGCTAATTTGTGTTTTTTGTTTTCCATATTTTATGATTGCAGATCCGATTTTATTGTTTACAGAATCGAAGGAGCGGGCTGGCTCTTATGGCTAAGGCAGCTATGAAGTCTCACGCGTCGGCGCTTTACTCTCTTGCCGTGATACAGTTCAACGGAAGCGGTGGCTCAAAGCGCGAGAAGGATCTACGAGCCGGTGTGGCTTTGTGCGCACGCGCATCTCTCCTCGGTCACGTCGACGCGCTTCGCGAGTTAGGCCATTGCCTCCAAGACGGTTATGGTGTTCGCCAGAACATCGCCGAGGGACGGCGGTTGCTTGTCCAAGCCAACGCGCGTGAGCTTGCCTTCGTCATACGCTCCGTCACGCAATCCTCGTCGTCTCCTTCATCCCCCTCCTCACTGCTGACGTGGCGCGCCCACCGGTATCAGAATCAGAACCACGCATGCCAGACGGATTCGGTCTGCTCATTGAGCGATTTCGTGTATAACGTGCCGGTGCCGGCGGTCCACCCGGCGAACTGGTTTCTAAGGGAATGGTTCGAGTCGGGTTCTGGAGTGCTCGGGGAGGGTCTGAGACTCTGTGCGCACATTGGATGCGGTCGTCCCGAGACGCGACCGCACGAGTTTCGCCGGTGCTCTGTTTGCGGCAAGGTGAACTATTGCTCGCGTGGGTGTCAAGCGCTTGATTGGAAATTGCGACATAAGATGGAATGCTCGCCGGTTGAACTGTGGGTTGATGATAACGGTGGTGGTGGCGGAGGAGCTCACGGAGACGGTGGTGCCGTGGTGGCAAATAACGAGGCCGTTGGATGAAGGAGATGGACGCTTCAGAGCTCAGGCCAATCAGGTAGGAATTAGGATATGATTTTCTGTACATATGGTGACCGCAAAGTATAATTTCTTCGTGGAGTTTTTGAGAAATTCATTAGAAAATTTATTTAAATCCACACACACAGTGAAGATTAGAAATTTGTTAGCTATTCTGTCTCATATCATAATTCCACTGATTCAAATCGTCGGTTCTGTCTTCTACGAATCAATACGAAAGTACGGAGAGTGTTATTAGTTTATTAATTTTGTTTCCCTAAGCAAAAAAGTTATGTATAAATTATAATCTATTGATGATACGAGTATGAGAGTAAGGACAGGTTTTTTACGGAAGAGAGAAAGAGAATGTATTTATTATGTTTGTTAGTAAGAATTGAGAATGAAAATAGAATGAGAATGTATTAAAATTATCACTATATTCTTTATATTAAAATAATAAAAAGAAAAGAAAGTTATGATTGTATCAAATTAAAGGGTATAATAAATATTTTGTATTTTTTTAATTTTACACACTTTTCAAGATAAGAATAAAAAAAATAAATAACATGTGGAGCATTTCTATTTTTTTCCCATCATCTTTTTCCCGTCTTTTTTCCATTATAAAGAATATAACTAGAGAATAGAGGAGTCAAAACGGGCTAGTTCGGTTCAACCCAGCCCGACTGTAACCCGCTTTGACCTTATTTTATTACGGTTAGATTGAGTTGGCCCGTTTTTAATTAAAGCTGAAATTTCTACAGCCTAGTACCGTTTTATGAGGACTTAGGGCTAGGCTGTCCGTTTTTATTTTATTTTTTTAAAATATTTTTAATTATTAAATATTTATAAAATAATTTCTAGCATAATATTTATTTTAATTTAAAATTCAAAATAAGAAGATATGTTGATCAAATATTAATTAAAGAAATAAAATCAATTAAATAAAATATCAAAATACTTAATATAATTTGAATTAAAGTAAAAATTATTAATTAATTTATTATATAAATATTAAAAATAAAAAAGAGCCAGGTCGAGTTTAACCTTATTTTTTTAGAATTGGACTGACCCATTTTATATTAGGATAAAAATTATCTAATTTGATCTTATATATTTTATAGAATCAAACGGATCGACCTGTAGCCTAATCCATTTTGACACCAGAGAGGAAGTAAGACATATTTACTTGCAAATTCAGTAATCAATATGCTGAATATTTCATTTGGCAAGATTCTTTTAAAAAAAAGGAAGAGAAAAAGAAGGAGATGATGTTATGTTTTGTGGGGAGGGAAAGGGATTGAAAGGGAAGAATATAAAGTAGAAAATCCAAATGCAGGTTGGCGTTTGTGCTTCGTTCAACTTATTGGGTAGTGCGGTGTGAGTTCAGCCATTATCTATTTTAGTTTTATTGAACAAAAATGATCTATTTTGGTTGAAGTTGCACTATCATAAGAAATCTCATCCTAATTGGGCAAGGAGTTCCCAAGAATTCAGCCATAAAATATTTGTCTTCTCTACTTGTCGTTCCAATATTTTGCCAAGTTGCTGAAAATTGAGTAACACTAGGTTTTATTTATTTTTTATTGACTTCCATGTTTAAATAGGTGGATTTTTTTGTATGTCCATTCATATGATTGCACATGCGGATATTTAGAATCGTGTTGTTTTATCTTTCTCTTCTACTCGAAAAATAATGGAATTGAATTTAATGAAGTTAAAATTTGGTGAAGTTTATAAAATTATATTTATAAATATAAAATGTATTATTAATTTTATTTTCGACCAATGAAAAGTTAAGATTAAGCCAACTTTGTAAACTTTATCCAATTCTAACTTGGATTCTAACCCAAAAATATCACCTACACGCATGAAGTTGTGTGTGTGAGCACTATATAAAAAGAGAAACAAAATCAAAATGGGCTTAGGCATTATTCACGTGATTGAAAAGCCCACTATAGCAATGAATAAAAGCGACAAACACTTTTGTCCAAAAACAAAAGAAGCGACAAACACCGTTATACCCAATTCTTTTTCCCCTTTCCAAAAAGCAAAGGGCTATATCATGTTAAGAAATCCTAAAATTTTATTTTGGTCTCTCACATATGTCTATTTTTTCAATTTGATCTTTTATAGCTCATATTCTCAATTTGGTTCGTCAAATATGCTCATTTTCTCAATTTGATTATTTACGTATTTGCGTTTCAATTTGGTTTGGATGCCTATTTCCTCAAATTGGTCATTCACAAAACAAATTATTATTAATTTAGTTTCTTTGTTTGGCTATTATTTAAACAATTAACATATATATTTGATGAGGTTGATTGTTTGGTGCTAATTAATGAACATTTTTAGTATGCTATGCAATTGAAAAATTAGACATTTGTAAGGGACCAAATTAATAATAAGAATTTATAAGGACCAAAATAAAAAAAAAAGACGTGTGAGGGACCAAATCTAGAACAAATATTTGTTGAGGGACCACAAGAGTTTTAGCCGTTGTTAACTTATTGTGAAAAACAAGGAATACTTCTCCCATTCAATGGACAGAAAAAGAATAATAATGGTCAGTTTGAGTGGAGATGAATGGTTTTGCAAATTTTGAAAAGAAAGAAATTGAAGGATTTTAAGTTATATACTTTTAATTTTTAAAGATATATATTTTTTAATATTATTCAAATATTGATAAAAGGATTGATCGAATAATTTTACAGAACTAAATTTAATGGTTCCAAGAAAATAAGTGGAATGGCATGTACGTTATAAAAATTTGATGATTCCATTTCCAGCTAATTAACTATATATTGTTATTTGGAATATAGTTGGAGTTAACCAGTTCGGGTAGGATTGGAGTTTATTAGAAGTGGAAAGATTGATAAGAGAAAGATCAAGAAGATACATATATTAGGGAGTTTCCATGTACAAAAACTGCGTATATACAACAACAACAATAATAATAATTTTAAATAATACAATAACAACTATCAAATGCTTTTTCATTAGGTGAATCAGTTATATAAATCAAACGATATTAACATCTTCTGTCTTTGTTCATTTTTATAGTTATGTTCTTAATAGTTAAATCCATCATAATAGTTTCTCATATTATTTTCTTTATTTTCCTACTTCTAAGTATTTGCCTATCTTTCATCCGATAAACTCTGCGTATATGAGCTTATAACGACTTTCTTTACGCATAACTAAATCACCTAAGATGTGTTTTAACTATTTTTTTATAATAGGTGCCACCCAACTTTTTTTTCTAATACAATTATTCATAATTAAAATTTTAAATAATAAATTAAATAATAAACAACGATTAACTTCTCATTTATTTGGGTAACTACCCTTCTAATTATTCCTATTCTATGAGATTGTATACGATGATTTGTTTCCATGTAATTCATGCGAAACTCTTTTAAACTGCACAATTTTATTTTATTTGTAAAATAACCTTGTGAATTACTATCTATTCTTCAAAAACATAATTTGGAGTTACTATTTGGCCTCAGACGAGAGTGGATCCTCTGTCATTATTTTTTTCTGTCATTCTCTACTATTAACTTAAAATAATACTTTTTAATAGTTTTTTTATAATAAAACAATTTAGGTGCTTCAAAATATATTTGAGATGAATAAATTTTGGAGTTCAAGTTGTCTAAATTTGAAAAATGACAAACTTTTCTAAAATATGAAATAGATACAAATAAAAGTATAGTCCCTAAACCATTCATGGTTGGTCCTAATTAATGTAGGGTATTCAATTTTTTTATTTATATAACTCTCATACTTTTGAGAAATGATAAATTTGAGGCACTCAAAACATTTAATCGTACAAAAAAAATATTAAAATATAATATTTTAAACTAATGATAGAGAATGACAAAGGATCTATTTTCGGCCTCAGACCCACAGATCAAAATCTATTATCCGTTCTAAACTAATTAATGTAATTGTAGACCATAATTATACAAGGAACTTTGTAAGAAAACATTTAAAAAAATATTTTTGAATTTTAATCTTTAACAATTTTATAATATATTTAAATGTTTTAATAAGTTTTTATGCTGATAATTTTTTTATAAGTTAATCTGTAAATTTTAAATTTTTAATAAAATAATTAATGTGATATGTTAATAGTTAAAAAAAAATAAAGCAGTTCTTAAAAACAATACATTAATTATTATTATTTTTTGTCTGAATAAATTAATAATTAATTATCTGCAATAAAATGATGAATTACTTGAATGAGATTGAAGTGGGCCTTACTGATCCATTTTTTTGGGTTTAGGCATAGTTTGGCCCGATTCCAAACTGGTTAAATTTCTATTCTTCCATTAAAAGATGGTATTGGGTTTTAGTCGTATTCGTCTAAGTCATACAACTCGTCTAATAGGAATAAATCTAATTAAGCTTAATGCTGTTAGATATTGGAATTAATTTTTTTTTAAGAAAACAAGAGAGAATCATAAATTATTTTAATTTAGTTTCTAATAAATAAAATATCTGATTTAATCCTTAAAATATTTTTTGTTTCAATTTGATCCTTTTAATCCATAAAAGAAGTTAATTTCCACACATACACAGACAAAAAAAATATTAAAATGACCAAATTGAGACAAAAAATATATTTCAATAACTAAATTAAACATTTTAAAATTAGAATAATTAGTATCTTTCTTATCAAATTTATAATACTAATTCTCTGAAAAAAACAAATGATGGGTTTCAGTCTTTCAGTTATATTTGCTTTGCTGAGGATACTTCCCCTGTAATTCTCAACGCTTCCTAACTTCTAAGGCAAATAATAGAGTAGTCTAGGAAATATCAACTATTGTTTCTCAAGATTTATATTAATTCATCATTTATTGGTTATATCTATCTTTTTTCCATTGATCATATCAGTTGATAAATATATTTTTGAGCAACTTTAGTATTGGAATGGGATGTTTTTCTTTCTTGTTTAATCATTGAAAAATTAACATTATATAATTCAGTCAATATATTTATATCTATATATATATATATGGTTTTAGAGTTTTTGGTGTCATACAAGCAAAGTGTGATATCAAAAAAATAATTTATCCACTAAAACAACTAATCAATAAATAACTTTTCATGATTTAATATATTTTTTAAAATATAATTGTTATATTATATTTTGAAAGTTAGAAAATTATCAAATATTAATATTTTATTATTTTAAATCATAATAATAATTTTATCTATATATTTAAAAAAAATAAATTACATGCACGATAAACGAAGTCTCTAGTATTTTTATATAATTTTGCATAAATGAATGACAGAGACTAATCAATATGTCTACAAAAAAAAAGAGACTAATCGCTAATATGTATAATGTTTAAAATGTATTAAAATAAAATGCGCATATATAGATATATATTAAATACTTTGCGTACTTTGTGTTTACATGTTATTTTTTCTTTAATTTTTAAAATATAATATAAAATAATAAATTAAAATTTTAAAAATTATTTACTTCTTCATTTTTTTATAAGTTTTTTTTAAAAAAATCATTATTCATTTATCATTTCTTTTCCTCTTTCATATATCCTTTCATTATATATTATTTAGTAATTATTAATAATTATCTTGAAAAATCAATATGAATTAAAAGACTGACGATTATATTAATATAGATATTACCAAAGTAACAAGGAAAAGAAGATTTTTTTGAGAATTAAATCATCATTATATTAAGTCCACTTAACTGATAAACTAATATATAATGACCAAAATTAGTGTTGAAAACCTCTTATATAAGTATCTCAGAAAAGAAAAAACCGTCTCTATCAAATCAGTATATTCATCTAAATATTCCTCTTTTACATAAAAAAAATCTAAATATTCCTCTCCAACCTAACTGAATAACTTAATTAGGCATGGATTACGTCATGGAATAGTCTTCTCGTTGGTATAACAAAATTACTGTCTTAATTAGATCTAAAATTTCTCAAATTTTTAAGAAACTGAGGGTCTGAATTTATGGGAGAATGACTGAAAAACCTGCAAGAAATAAGAATATTACTTGGTATGTTATGGGTATGTTTGGTGGGAAAGAATTATTTATAGGAAGTTTTGTTCTTTATTATGAGCATGTTTAGTTGTAGAGAAAAATCGTTGTTTGAGAACTTTGGTTGCTTATCTAAAAGGAAAATTAATTATCAAGGGAAGAACATTATGTATTGAGTAAGAAAGTATTTAAATAATGTCAATTTTGTTCTTAACAAAAAAATGAAAATGATCACTTTGTCTCTGTTATTAAATCTAGGAAAATTACCTTTTACTTTTTATGTACAAAATTATCATTTTTTAATTATACTTTTTATATAATTTAATTATATTTCCCTCTATACCATACACAATTTTTAAAATCTTATTCAACTTTTCTCTCACTAATTCTGCTTCCACTTCCCTTCACTAATTTCACTTCTACTTCTACTTTAGTCTCCCACCAAAATAAATTCCTTACAACCAAACATCACCTTAATTTCACCTTTCACCTCCTTCACACTAATTTCAGTTCTACTTCCACTTCATTTTCTCACCAAAACAACTTTTTTAAAAACCAAGGATAACTTTTTCTTATTTATTGTTTATTTCTTTTTCTCTCCAACTATATCATTTGTAATCCTGAATTCTAATTGGCATAGATATATGTACAGTCTTTATATTTTTACATTCTTCAGTTTTCATACACATTTTACTTTTTATTGGATAACTTTATAAAAAGATATAAAAATTGCACATAAATCTATTTTCATTCTAATTATATCATGCAGCTGAAATCATAAATCTGACTTGGGCCAAAATATTGGAATATCCATTTTGATGTAATCAATAATGCAGCTACTTATCCTATAAAAAATAGTAATAATAATGCAGCTACTTATCCTATCAATAATAATAATAATAATGCAGCTACTTATGTTAGTTATATATGTTAAACTTTAAACTTTGTCAACTGATGAGAAATCTTAGATTATTAAAGATAATTATAATATGCTATTTTGTTCGAATTTGAAGTAAAAATAAATAAATAAAATATCTTTTGCTTACACTAACTTCTGCGCAGTTTATGTTTAATTTTTATTCCTGGGCTTTTTAATGCGATTAATAATGTAACAAATTAATTAGCTTTAAATGAAGTCAACGGCACTACAACCTGAAGTCTTGAACCTTATCTCGTAAGGTTTCGATAAAAGTTTAATATTATAATAATATAATATTTTAATATTTTTTATTATTTATTAATATTAATAAAAATTCATTTTAAATATTTTAAATTTTAAATCTTTATAAATTCTGACAAATATCAAATAATAAATAAAGTGAGTAGTGAATTTTCAATAATCCTATTATATTAAACTATTGTTCTCACTTCCCCTTCTCTCATATTGACCTTCTCTCGTATTTGTCTATAATAAATTAAACAATCATTTGATTTTTGGTTAAAATGGTAAGTACTTTAATTTTTTTTAAGTAAGATATCAGGTTTAAGTCTTGTGTATGAAAAAAATTTTATTGGGAGAGTTCTACTTCTGTTATGAGATCTTAACTAGTTCGAATAGAATTGCCTCTAATAAGATGATACATGTGGAAAAAAAATAAATTAAACATTCATCTAACATGTCCTTAAAATATATGTTAATGTTTTATCTGATTGATCAATAAAGTTTTAAATATTAATATTTTTTAATTAAATTTTTATAAATTTCAAGTCATTAAATATTTTATTGATGAATTAAAAAAAAAACTTTAACATTAATAGATCTTAAATTAGTAGTTTTATTTTGAAAGGTTGTCATCTTTAATAAACAACAACATGTGGGAAGAAATAAGCAGCCTTACTCTTGGCGACATATAATAATTCAGCTTGGATTAGTCAAAACTGATTGAGTCGCAAGTGGAAAGTGGACATATTATTTAGACTAGAATACTCATCATTTACAGTTTTGTCGGCAAAAATTCTTAAGAATATATATGATTTTATTGCATTTATAAGATTGATTATTTGATAGCTCTAATATTTGACATTTTGGTCATTCTAAAGTTATTTTTAGGATTAATTATGTTTTAAAAATTTTTATTCTTCAAGTAATTTTGTCTTTTTTTAATAACACTATTACAATAGATAATAGTTTAAACTTATGTGATATGACACATATCAAGAAAATTTAACTAGACCATTATGTTTGAAGTTTTATATGAGATATAAAATCGACAAAATGATGATATGGAAGATGAAAAAAATGTGGCGTGGTATACATGAATTCAGTCAAATTTTGTTACTATATATCACGTTGCATAAGCTCCAACCATCGTATATTTTAATAGTATTAGTAAAAAAAGTAAGATTGTTCGACAAATAAAAATTTAAAAATATAATTTACCGCAATTGAACTTTAAAAATATATTTAATTGAAGACTCAAATGTTAGAATTTCAAAGGTCAAAACCTCAAATTGGTCCTTTATGTTTGCACGAAGTTTCATATTGGTCCTTTATGTTTCAAAAAGTTCAAATTGGTCCTTTATGTTTGCAAGAAGTTCCAAATTGGTCCTTCCGTCCAAGTTCGTTTATTTTTTAAGTTAAGTGCTGACGTGTGTACACTATCTCTCCTACGTGTCAATTGAAGCTGACGTGGCATGCCACGTCATCACCACGTCACTGCCATGTCATCATCCAATATCATATGTGATGGCGTGACAGTGACGTGGTGCTGACGTGGCATGCCACGTCAGCACTTAAATTAAAAAATTGACGGAAGTGGACGGAAGGACCAATTTGGAATTTCTTGCAAACATAAAGGACCAATTTGGACTTTTTGAAACATAAAGGACCAATATGAAACTTCGTGCAAACATAAAGGACCAATTTGGATTTTTGACCAATCCCAAAAGTATTTTACGCATTGATCATTAAAATTTAATTATTTTTGTAGTGGTACAGGGCTAGAGAGAATTGAGATACAAAAATTACAACGAAACAAGTCTATATTCTTTTAATCATTTCTCAACTTTTTTTTTTTTTAATTTTTCGTCCGGTGTTTAAGGCATTGACTCAACTAATTGTTTCAACTTTGATCTTTATTATTATTTTATAGGAAAAAACTTATGTCCATTTTCTTATGTCCATTTCATCCAATTTCACCAATCATATATTGTATTTATACTTTCTTTCTTCTATGATTGGTCATATAAAAGGTGGTCTTCTATATTCTCTCTTTACTGTGATTGGTCATTTAAACACTTTTTGCCACGTGTCATAATTATATTGGAGAATTGGATGAAATGGACATAAAGAAATGAACATAAGTTTTATCCTCTTTTATATTATATATATATATATATATATATATTTTAAATTAAACAACGAGTTACATTAGCCTGTAGTATATATATATAAATTTGATAAGTACTATAAATTCAAATTTTAAATAAAAATTGAGTCGATAATAAGTTAATAACATTAACCGCGTGTTTTTGGTTTGTGAAGTCAGCTTTGAATCTTTGAAAACTGAAACAGTTAAAATATCATTCATATTCGTATTCCTATTCAAACTCCAAAATCCTCTCTCTTTTTCGCACTTGTATGGATTTATACTCATAATAGTCTACTCTCACTCTCTTCGTCTTCATCAAAATTCGCTGAAACAGGCAGCAAAGGATACAGAGAAGTCAGTGAGAAGTTTAGTTCATTTCACACCACCGCTTCTCTTTATCCTTAGAACACAGTCAAACTCGAATGATTCTCAGCATCCAAACGGCATATCTTACAATATAATTAATCTATAATTAATTTCTTCTTCTCTCATTGACATTCGTCTGAAATTTTTCGTATAAGTATGACGGCGAAGAGAACGATTCTTCCCTACCTTAACTTCAATATGATTTTGCTATTAGTGTGCTTGGCTAACTTCTTGAGCATCGCTTTGGCTCACGTTGATGGATTCGGTGAGCAGCCACTCTCCAAAATTGCAATTCACAAAGCTATTGTTTCTCTCCACAGTAGCGCCTCCGTCAGAGCTTCACCTTCACTTCTCGGCATGAAGGTAGGTAACTGACTAGCTCCACACGCTTTGGTTAATTTCTTCTTTCTGAGTTAATTGGATTTGCTAGCTTTTGGACTACCTGGTATATGTGGTTTAGGGTTCATAGCCTTGGTTCATTTAAAATTTCTCCAGCTAATAAGTTCTAAAATGTGTTGGCTAGAATTTTAGTTGGAGAAATTTACAGGATGTGTTTTGTTTGATATATATCATTGCAGGGTGAGGATACCCAATGGGTGACCGTGGATCTTGATTATCCTAATCCATCTGAAGATGATTGGGTGGGAGTTTTCTCTCCTGCAAATTTCAAGTAATTTCCTTCTCTTTCTTTCTCATGATGAACATGATTTACATGGGAGAGACTCAATATTGCTGTTTTCAATAACTGAAAATTTCAAACCTCTATTACATGGCTGTAAACTATTGTGATAAGCCATGAAAAGAACTAAAAGAAAATTTGCTTTTTATGTGGCAGTTCATCGACCTGTCCACCCATCAATGACCCAAAAGGACAGACTCCATACATCTGCACTGCACCTATAAAGGTAATATCATACTTTCTCTATGTGATTAAGTCAACTAGTAGACTGAATTAGTGAATTACCTAGTTGATGGCATTGCATTGCTTGAATCTTTGTACCAGTACAAGTTTGCAAATGACTCCAACTCAAACTATAGAAAGACGGGGAAATCTTCCTTGACGTTCCAATTGATCAATCAACGTGCCGATTTCTCCTTTGCGCTATTTTCAGGTGGACTGCTAAATGTACGCCCATGTCTCTTTCAGCTGTTCTTGTATTTCAACTTTCTATTTTGTCCAGCATGTTCTAAAGCAATGCTCTACACTAATTTCTCTTAATAACAGACAAGCCTATTTTAACTAGAATCGTTTTATGATTTTTTTCATCTTATGCTAATTTGCAATCATCTGTTTGAGCACTGCAGCCTAAACTTGTTGCAGTTTCCAATTTCATATCATTTGCCAATCCTAAAGCTCCTTTGTATCCACGCCTTGCTCAAGGGAAGTCTTGGGATGAAGTAAGTTGATCCTTATGCTTTAAAGTCCCTATTATTAATGTATTCATTGTTTTATTTCGCCTACTATGGTGTTGGTTTAATGTTGAAGTTCTTCTGTAGGAAGGCATTATAAAGTAAAAAGTGATAAGCAACTCATAACACATTATCTATAGTTTTGGTACTGTAATTATTCTTATTGTTGAAGATACCCTCAACCAAAGATGAAACTTTCTGAAAGGATCCTATTAAACTTGTTGTTGATACTTTGTAAGTTTGACATGGTATTATAGAAATTGGAATTGATGCTATTTTATTTGACTAAGCATCAAAGAATTTCTATTGTGGCTTATGACTTGTGCAGTAATTTCAGCATTGTGAATCTGAAACAATTTCATGAGAATTTTTATGTTCTGCAGATGACCATTACCTGGACAAGTGGTTATGACATAAATGAAGCTGTACCATTTGTGGTGTGGGGTCCCAAGGGGAAAATGTCATCAAAATCTCCTGCTGGAACATTGACATTTGGTCGTAACAGCATGTGTGGTAAGTTTAATTCAACCTGCTCATCAATTGGTTATTACATGCATGAAGTTGATTCTCTCAGTATTCTTAGAACAGAGTGACAATGCAAATATCTTAGTAAGCTTGACATGTAGCCATAAAAGCATGTCTGTATATGTTATATGGTTTCTACCATCACATTTGGGTTGTTTCCTTAATACCTTTTATAATGTCTTCCTGTAATATGTCATCAAAGGATACGGAGGATCAGAAACTTCTTTTCAGAATAATATGCGCAAGAGAGGAACCTTGCCGAAAGAGGAAGAAAGAAAAACTGAACAAATGAAATAAAAATTGCAAGTTGTAATCTTGTACTAGAACTTTACTACATCATGGATTTATGTGCTATATGTTGGAAGCATAGAAACTATAGATATAGTATATTTGCTTTTTCATTCGTTTCAAAATGGATCTCCTTTCAATAGAGCTTGAGTGTAGCTGTCCCACATAATAAGTTTTTCTTGCTACTCTGCAGGTTCACCTGCACGAACTGTTGGTTGGCGTGACCCTGGTTTCATACACACAAGTTTCCTTAAAAACTTGTGGCCAAATTCTGAGTATGACTTTAAATACGGGTTTATGCTTGTAAAACTACTAGGAATCAGTAGTATTCTGAATTTTTTTTTCAAAAACCTTTTTTCTCAGGTACACATATCGGTTGGGGCATCTTTTGTCTGATGGCTCATATATTTGGAGTAAGAACTATTCATTCAAATCATCACCTTCTCCTGGACAGAACTCACTGCAACGTGTTGTCATATTTGGTGACATGGGCAAGGTAGTATTAAAAAAAAAGACAGAACGAAGAACCTATTATTGATTTATAACTGAAGACATGGAATAATTAACCAATCTTTATAACTATTGATTTATAACAATTTTGCACCTGATGAACTGGAGAAGTATTTACTTTTCTTTGAATGTATATTAGGCCGAGCGTGATGGTTCAAATGAGTATAGCAATTATCAACCTGGGTCACTTAACACCACTGATCAGCTAATCAAGGATTTAGAAGATATTGACATTGTTTTCCACATAGGAGATATAACATATGCAAATGGATACATCTCACAATGGGATCAATTCACAGCTCAAGTGGAACCAATTGCATCAAAAGTGCCCTATATGATTGCAAGGTTTGTCCAATTGTCATTACTTTTTTTCCTTTGACATCCAAGTTATATATATATTATCTAAAATGTTGAAGAATATTGATTTCTCGTTCTGCAGTGGTAATCATGAACGCGATTGGCCCAACACAGGGTCCTTCTATAACACCACAGATTCTGGCGGGGAATGTGGAGTTTTGGCTGAGACCATGTTCTATGTTCCTGCTGAAAACAGAGCAAAATTTTGGTAAGTTGGATTAGTTTGAAATCAAAGTGATAAAGGCATCTATACTTTTTAAATGAAAAAGGAAGTGAAAAATTGAATATGTGCAGGTATGCTACAGATTATGGCATGTTTCGCTTCTGTATAGCTGACTCTGAGCATGACTGGAGAGAAGGAACAGAGCAATATAAATTCATTGAGCATTGCCTTGCAACAGTAGACAGAAAAACACAACCTTGGTTGATTTTTTCTGCACATCGAGTGCTTGGCTATTCATCTGATTATTATTATGCCTTAGACGGCTCATTTGAAGAGCCCATGGGAAGGGAAAGTTTGCAGAAGCTTTGGCAGAAATACAAAGTAGATATTGCATTTTATGGTCATGTCCATAACTATGAAAGAACATGCCCCATTTATCAGGTAAGGACAATAACCAAAAATCCCATGATTTTAATGCTGAGATTTTGATCACATACTCCTAGTGAATAGTGATCCAATGCTGAGATTTTGATTTTAATGCTATTTTTCTGATAATCCAAATTCATCTGCAGAATCAATGTGTAAATAACGAAAGGTCTCATTATTCTGGCGTTGTGAATGGAACTATTCATGTTGTGGTTGGAGGAGGAGGAAGCCACTTGTCCAAATTCAGCCAAGTAACCCCAAGTTGGAGCCTTTATAAAGACTTCGATTTTGGGTTTGTAAAACTCACAGCATTCAATCACTCATCTCTTCTATTTGAGTACAAAAAAAGTAGTGATGGAAAGGTCTACGATTCTTTTACCATTTCAAGGGATTACAGAGATGTCTTAGCCTGTGTGCATGATGGCTGCGAACCTACCACTTTGGCAACTTAAACTGTGTTTTTACTTATTTATACATGTAACGTTTTCCTTATGATTACGACATTTAAAAATCAAATCGTTATAAGGTCATTGAGGACTGTATAGCGTTAGTGCAAGGCAAATCAAATACAATCAGCAATAAATAAACTGGTTAAATTGATTACATGCTTTTGCTACTGCTCCCAGAATTGAAATAAACTAATTGACACCCTTACAATATATACATGACAGATTGGTAGACTAGAGAAGCGAGATATCCACGAAAAATTTGAAAAATGAGGAATAATAAAAAAATCAAGGAGTATATAGACAATTTTGTCCCTGAAAGATTCGGAAGTTGATAATTTAGTCCCTAAAAGATCATAAGTGTACAATTTGGTCCCTAAAAGATTGCACCATTACACAAATTGGTCATTTTGTCATTTTCAGTTAAATTCTCTTAATGAACTTGCTGACGTGGCATGTTAATTGTAGACGAGTACCGTTGATTGCTTAGTAGGACATGCTTACATGGCACAAGCTAATATTCACCACTAACTCAGCACAAAACGCAGCCTTTTGAAGCTTCAGTTTGCACACTTACACTAAGTTAGAGGTGGTTTTAGCTTGTGCTGTGTATTGTCAGCACAAGCCAAAATCTACCTCCAATGTGTAAATGTGCAAATTGAAGCTTCAAAATGCTGCGTTTTGGTGCTGAGTTGGAGGTGGATTTTAGCTTGTGCCATGTAAGCATGTCCTACTGAGCAACTAACGGCCTCCGTGTGCAATTAATGTGCAACGTCAGCAAGTCCGTTAAGAGAATCTAACTGAAAATGACGGAAGGACCAATTTGTGTAACGGTGCAATCTTTCAGAAACCAAATTATACACTTATGATCTTTCAGGAACCAAATTGTCCACTTCCGAATCTTTTAGGGGTGTTTTTTTAATAGAAACCAAAATATCCATTGTTAGTAACTAATTCATTCGTTAGCTTATTGACACCTCAATAAATGGGACAATTAACTTAAAAATTTAAAGTTGCTCCGTATATAAAATTAGAACATTTAGTTAAATATAAATTATTTTCACAGATCGAATCTAGATTAATGAGAACAAAGACTTGAAGATCGGACGGATGACAAAAACAAAAAAATTCTTGGACTACTGATCCTATGAAAAAGCGCGCTTCGGCAACCTAAGTTATGTATAGCTCATATACATTAACCGTAATAAACTATTCTCCGTAATAATTACCCTTATGCAGGATAGATACATAGGCATAGCAAGCCTAAAAGTAACTAGGCATATTAGAGGACAAACTTTTTTACATTAATAATAATCTGCAACTTCTGTTGTACAATAATATAGCTAGAAAGCTCGCGAACCACACTAAATACAACTATATATCAGCTGCAAATAAACCTCGCACCTAGAAAGATTACAATATGCAATCGCTCCGTCTGAGTTAACAAACTTGCATTTGCAACTCAGCTATGATTATTGCAACCTCGTATCTCAACATGAGTGGCAGCTAGCAATTTTGTTAATCCTCACTCAAACTGTCAAAGCCCTGATCAGAGAAGCGGTTTAATGAATTTCACTTGTGTATTCGGTAGTCACTAACTCACTATTCAAGTATCAACCATCCATCTCAACATCACAAGGCTTGCTTCCTTGATGAAGTGGTGAGCTGACAGATCCTAACAGATCATCAATTCTAAGGGGAGAATGACGAACACTGTACTGGAACATAACCTGCAAGGCCAAATTGGAAGAACATTTTAACCAAAACAACCACAAATAAATATTGGAAAAATGAAAAATGTGACTGTATATTAATAGTGGTTCTTGAGAGTTTTCTTAAGAACAATAAAATAACTTAAATTTAGGAGTTGACTGAATTTGTAAATAAGCACAGCAGAATGTGATAGGCCTATGAAGCAAACTACAACTTAATCCATGCGATTCACCTAGTACAGCAGTCATATACTTTTCCTGTTGCATGACTCCTTGGTGTTTGGACCCCTTTCTGCTTTTTTATTATAGTTGTTGCAGATGCTAAGTTTATGAATTAGGGTGCAGCTGTTTTGTTCATTTTTGTTTAGAGTCTATCTAGTGTGCTTCACGTCTAAATTACTGGCAGTTTACGACTTTACGAACATAGCAACATTTAACTACCACAGAATTACATTAGCAGTGTGAAGAAAAGATTTGAAGTCTTGTTCTTGGTTTCTAAACTCGATCCCAGAATAACATCTGGACCAAATTATCAGACTTAAATTATAACATTTAAAAAGAGGAATCTACTTAAAGAGGGTCACTAAGATTAGTCCTTTACAAACCTTAGAGAAACTATCAGCAGAAGCACGAGCACGGTTAGCTTTGCCAAGATAATGTAGATCAGCTTTCTCAAGCTTCCCATCAACAAAAACCAATCCTCCCTCTCCGATAGCAAATCGTAGTAGACATCCCGATTTCAGCTCTGACTGAAAATTTGAAGAAACTCCCATAAGAAATTAATTGGTAAAAGGCGAAGGGAAAAATTGGTCTCTATGTTGTCTAGGCAGCACGCTTCATTACTCTATTTCATGACTATCTCTATCTGTCCATACCATTCTATCCTGAATTACCACCATTTTTTAGCCATCTTTTTTTACTGGGTAACAGCTATTATTTACATTCAACTTCCTAGAAACCTCCTAGAATAGTTTCACTGGGTTGGCACTTGTAACTGCAACATTGTGTATCAGTTACCAATTTACGTTCATATAGAAACCTCTATAAATCAAACCTGTGCTATAAAGCTTCCATCCAAGCAGCCAAATACCATCGGAGGATCATCTGATGTAGTCAGTTTCCCATCTTCTTGTAGCTCCAAAACCACCTGGTTTGAAAACCAAGCATAATCGATTAAGCAAATCTGACTATACTTAGATTATGTGTACTTTTCATCTTCATGACATGATATCCTATGAGAACATAAATCAACTTTTTAGACTGGTCAGCTACTTGGAATTTAGGTCAATTTTACATGATTAGAAATAATTACCCTGCACACCAGGCCACCAACTCACAGCTTGCTGTATTTAATCTTATATATATCTATATATTTGGTATGGGTCATCGTTTAAAAAGAACAGATAGTTGCAATGAACATGAAGAAAACAAAACCAAATAACAAACTAAAAGCATTGATATATGATCTGTTCAACAAGAGGCACAAGCATATCTGTTCCTATTTCCTATGCATACACATTTCAATCACGCAAGGGCTAAGGTTCCATAAAAGATTATTTACTAAGATATATAAGCAGTAAGAAAAGAAGTGGAAAGCCAAGCAATAAGATCAAAAGGAGTTTTTGATAACACCTGCTGTTGGCTCGGAACCTGTCCTTCACTATCTGTGTCAATAACATATTGACTACAGTTTTCATCCTTCCAAACTAAAGCTAATGGTGTAATTCCTGTCTGGTAGTGTGCATGCCTAGAAAAGACAACACATCAGAAGATGTCACAGAAAGTGTCAGATAAATGAAAACAACTAAACATCTTAAGAAATGAGCAAACTAAACATCTTAAGAAATGAGCAAACTAAACATCGTAGAAAGTGAGAGCTCATTAAACATTGTATAATGGAATAGTTTAAGTATGAAAATACAAAATTTATTGGTTTAGTAGTGACATAGAGAAGACTGGCTTGAATGGAACTAGAGAACAAGTTTGAATCCTATCTTTATGCTTGGTGAACTGAGCAAACAACGTAACTAGACAAGGGAATAAGTAAAATAATACTACTCGATGTATCATCTAGAATATGATATATATATATATATATGTGAAGGTGAATCTTCCTTGCACCAAAAAATACATATTTAAAGGACCCGAGCTTTCCATTTTATTATTATTATTATTATTTTCTACTTCTACAAATCAAGGATGTTAGGTGAAAAGATAATAACACAAACAACCATGCAAAATATTCCTTTGCACAAGCTGATAAAGGCAATGTACTGATGTTAGCATTAATAAAAGGTAAATTACAATTTATCTCCTGGTTTGGCCTAAAATCAATTTGCCTTCATGCGGTTATAAGTATGTCGCTTAACCCCTTGTGATTTGTTCCATTAATACTTAACTATCATGTGGTATTTTCTATCCAAAATTTAATCAAATTAGTCATGTAATAATCGGTTATAATTAGTTTGCTGACCCTGTACACTTTGCATGCAGTGTTTTTATAACTACACCACTTTGCTTGTTGAGTGAAGCATAAATTCTCCAACCATGGTCATTCTTGCAATGAACTAACATCTTCTAACTCTCATTCTTAATCCACTTGTAGTATTAAACCATCAAGAGGTTCAATGACAAGTTACATGAGGGTTTTAATGATAATTTTAAATTACAAGAGAGAAAACTAATTTTAACTAATCCTTACATGACTAATTTGATTACATTTTGGATGTAAAATACTACAAGATAGTAAATTGGTAACAGTACAACCCACAAAAAGGTTAAGTGCCATCCTTATAATCACAAGAGTAAATTTAGGTCAAATCATAAGGAGTAAACTGTCATAATAAAATATTTTTCTTTGAAAGTACTTAGCTCAGGTTTCATAATCCATATTCCTAGTATATGGAAACCTTACAGGTCTTACTACCCTGAGAGCTTGGAATGGTAGTAACTGGTAAACAAATGTGTACATAATAATTAATAAGTATAACATTTTCGTACAAAGGAAACAGAATTGCATTCAAAGAAGAGTTTTACTTGTTATAAAACAGAAGGCCGTCCTTGGCATATGGTACTGCTTCCGTATAGGCTGCATACAGACCATTGTGGTCACAATTGTATACTGGAACCAGACTGAACCTGTACTTGTGATAATGTGAAGGAGAGTCACAAGCACCAGTCTCCGCAAGCTTGGAATTCAACCAAAAAAACCTGAACTCAGCAGTGCAGTCGTAGAGAGAGTAGCCCCGCCAGCAAACCATATCAATAACATAGTAAGTTTGATCCAGCTGCTAGTCAAAATCACAAATCACCAACAACATAATCATAAAACACAATTTTACTGATAAGAATTAAATGACTAACCTCATGAAAGATGCAGTCCAATATAGAATAAGATTGAGCAGAACCGGAGACATCTTTTTTCCTTGCCCCATTGGGAAGAGCAGAAGGAAAGCGATGCAGTATAGACCCATTCCTTAGCCTACTAATCGTTGTTCCATTACTGGAAACAACAAAGCACCGTTTACCTGATGGCCTAGCAAATACATACCTGTAAAACACTCAAATTCAAAGTTATAAAGCAATTTCGATAAGAAAACACCAAAGCAGAATGCACATGGACTGACAGAAATGATCATTTCGGGCAAAAATGAGCGGATTATATAATGTGACGAAACAAAACTAAGATAAGAAGAGCGAGAAAAAAGTAGTAAATCTATACCAGTCTTGACTAAGCCCATCAGGAATATCGATCATCCATTCAGGATGCATAAGCTGTTTCGCGAACCATTTCTTTGCCTCTACGCTCTTGAGCTTGGAAGCTTGAACAACATTGAAGTCCCTCGGCGAAGGCCCCTGCTCATTCTCGGGCTCGTGACCCGGTAGGGATTCGGGTACAGCTTCAATCTCGAGTTCTGATTCGGAAACAGGTGGTTCGAGGGTTTGGGAAGCAAGAGAGAAAGCAGTGGAAGCCAAGCAGCGAGCCTGGTGCTGAGCATCGCGGCGATTCTGTGCTTGCCGGAGCAGCGACTGTTCTCGGCGTCTCTGTTGATCGGAGATGTCCGGCCTCTTGAACGGACGGCGGAGATCATTGGGTGCCATGCCTTTCTCAAATGCAAGTTCAAGATGAAGCAGTGCTTCTTATGTTCGCTTCTTGCTTCTTCCTTCACACAAAATTTAGGCGCCTCCTTTCTACGTCTCTTGCAATAGTTTTCGAAGGTTTTTGTTGTTTTAGCTTTATGAAAAGTCCAGTCGGAAAAAATGCATCATATTTAGAACGGCTGCTTCACTCTCTTCGTAGTTCGTACATTAGTATGATAGGTTATTTTTCGTCATTTTTTAGAATAAAAGAGATATGAACTCAAAGAAATTAAAAAAAAACCTACTAATACATAAAAGAACTACATAGTGCATTTGTTCTCCCATACTTGCTAATACAATAAATCATACACTATTTTGTTAAACCTATGCATTTTTATTGGCAAAAAGCAATTTGCACCTCCGAGCTTACGTGAATTATCTCCTCAAATTTCATTTGTTGTCAGTTATATTTTTTATTTTTTAGCAATATTATCCCTCAACTAATATCATTAAAATAGTTAACAATAACTAGAGCTCTCAAAATGAGTTTGACTCGCAAGTTCGGTTCGTTTACTCGCATTTTTTAGCTGGTTGAATTGGTAAAATATCCACCCGTAAAAAAAAAAGGGCCCAATCCGTTTGACCCATTTTATTTATGGGTTTTATTGGGTTACCCGCAAGTTTTTATTTTATTTTTAATTAAGTAAAGTAAGTAATTCTGTCTTAACTTTATTTTTTTTGCCTGTACCTAACTTTATTGTCTTGTTCCATTAGTCCACTTCCACTATTCCACCTTGGCAGCTCGCAAACCCTTCTTTTTCTTTGAGAGTTGAAATCTATATATGATCCTTATTTGATGCACTATTTTGTTGCTTCAGTAGTTCAGACTATTGGCTTTGCTTTAGTAATTAGTATGGCACTGCTTTGAATTGATGTAATGCTTTTGTATTGGAACTATTAGAACTCCTTTTATGTATCTCTAATAATATAATTTGCACTCTTTTTTCTAAAAAAAATTATACCTATAAAATAATAGGAAAGAAGTTTTAAAAAAAATTGATAGTTAAAACTTTAAAAAAGAAAAAAGTGAGCCGACAGGTTGGCCTGTTTATCCGTCAACTCGCCTTAAAACGAGTCGAGTTGGTATTTTTTGAACCTTTTTTAAAATTAATCCGTACAAGTTTGGCCTATTTTCCACCAACCCGTAACAGACCAATTTGGCTACAGGCCAGATTGGCTCATTTTGAAGTAACCTAGACATAATTGTCTAACTAGCTTACAATATTATCAATTCATATACTTAACTTTGAAATCTTTGTCAATTACGTCCCAAATTTTGTTTATTGTTATTGTACACTCAATCTCTCAATTTTTTAATAATATTATTATTTTCACTAAAATCATCAAAATAGTTAACAGCTTTAAACACGTGATTGTCTATTTATTTTTTATTTTTAATCATATTTTTTTTAAATGCATTGTGATTTAAAAAAATCCTCTTTAGTTTAATCATATATTTTTTAGAATTTGATTTATTATGAAAAAAACACAATGTATAGTGTATTTCTAAAAAAGGTAATAAAATGATATTATGTTAATAGCATTTATTCTTCTATTCTTAAAAAAAAAAAAGTCATTTCATTGCATACATACAAAATAATTCATGTTTAGCCATGGTTGATATAAACTTCATTTTAACACAAAATAATATGCGACTAGCTATGATTATAATTGTAATTAAATATAGACTTAGCAATATAAGAAGCGGTAAGTCATTTGTATAATGACATTATTGATTTAGGGAAGAAGTTGATAGATTATTGTAAGGCTAAAGTACTGTTTTGGTCCTCAATGTTTGCATGAAGTTTAATGTTGGTCCTCAATGTTTCAAAAGTTTAATGTTAGTCTTCAATGTTTTTTTTTTTTGTCGATTTTGGTCCTCGAGGCTGACACCGTTTAAGTTTGCCGTTAAGTGATGACGTGGCAGGCTGATGTGGCACACCCTCTCTCCTACGTGTCATATTTTTAATGACGTGGCATGCCACATCATGCCACGTCATCCATCTTAGTCACATCATCATCTTCTTCTTTCTTCTTCTTCTTCTTCTTCTTTCTTCTTCTTCTTCTTCTTCTTCTTCTCTCTCTTTCTTCCACCACCCCACCACCGGTACCACCACCACCACCGCCGGCGACGTCGCCGCCACCATTTTTCCGGCGAACCTCCGTCAATCTTCCTCTTCTTTTTCTCTTCATCCGTTCTCTCTCTCTCTTTCCTATTCATCACCTCCTTCTCAACCCCTCCCCAAAATCGTAACCCCCATCCCTTCATCTCTGCCATTTTTTTCCCTTTCTCCCTCTCCCCTCTATTTTCTCTCTCTCTCATTTTTTTCCCAAAATCGTAACCCCCATCACCTCCTTCTCTCTTTCTGGTTATGGAGGTTTGGGGGAAGGGATCATGGAGAGAGAGAGAAAACAGAGGGGAGAGGGAGAAAGGGAAAAAAATGGCAGAGATGAAGGGATGGGGGTTACAATTTTGGGGAGAGGTTGAGAATGAGGTGATGAATGGGAAAGAGAGAGAGAGAGAGAACGGATGAAGAGAAAAATAAGAGGAAGATTGACGGAGGTTCGCCGGAAAAATGGTGCCGGCGGCGTCGCCGGCGGTGGTGGTGGAAGAAAGAGAGAGAAGAAGAAGAAGAAGAAGAAGAAGAAAGAAGAAGATGATGATGTGGCTAAGATGGATGACGTGGCATGATGTGGCATGCCACGTCATTAAAAATATGACATGTAGGAGAGAGGGTGTGCCACATCAGCCTGCCACGTCATCACTTAACGGCAAACTTAAACGGTGTCAGCCTCGAGGACCAAAATCGACAAAAAAAAAACATTGAGGACCAACATTAAACTTTTGAAACATTGAGGACCAACATTAAACTTCATGCAAACATTGAGGACCAAAACAGTACTTTAGCCTTATTGTAATTTGGGACCAAAGTTTTTTCCTTGATAAAAAATGATGTGGCATTTATAATTTTATCTTTGTGAATATGCAATGCTTTATATTTTGTAAATTACAAACTTCACCATATTTGGGGTTTGCATCCTCTCTATGAAACACGAGGCTCGCAAGAAGTATCAGAGCCCAGGCAATTGCTGTAAAAAAAGAGAAATTTTGCAGAGAAGTTGAATGGAGCGAACGCTATGGGATCATCTGCCTTTACTGGTGAGGTCCAATTCCAAAGAATCCGTCGAATACATTCTTCAAGCTCTCTGGAGAACCCGAACCACCGGTCTTGACGCCGCCGACCGCCACGTCATCTGTGATATGCTTCAGCTCCACAATGACTCCGACCTCGATCCTGTACTCTACTCTGCCCTCTCTTTCTTACTTTCTCACTGACATAGTTATGGTATGCTGATTTCTGAGGAATTTTTTTTTACTGTCAAATTTTGTTTGTGCCGAAATGAAATCACTGAATCTCGATGCTTGTTCATGACTATGAGTGGTAGTAAGAGAGATTGAAATGCCGGAAAGTTGAGGGTGGAAAGAGTGCATACTGTTTCAATTTTACTGGCAAGCAAGTTATTGCAGTAGAAAATGAAAATTGTTGCCGAATATTCAACGGTTGTATGTTTTTTTTCCCAATTGGTAAGGATGTTTAACTATTGATAGATAACATCTAGCCTATCAAGGATGTTAACTTCAATACAAGTGAGAAAGAAAACAATACTGAAAAATGAACATTGCCTCTTATCGGAGAAAGAGACTGAAACTTCTATGAGAATACACTCAAACAATTTCTTCCATATCCTTCACGAGGACAGAGAACCCTTCTATAGTTTCTGAATTCGGTTCCATGGTTTGGAGTCCTTGGATAGCTCAGCCTGTTTCTAGTATTTACTAATACACTCAGATGCAAAATTCTTCAACCCTTCCAGCTGCTTGCCTTCACTGCCAATGCTAATTCACAGAACCCCTAGGTTTTGTAGCATTTTTTTCCTTCCATGTGGCTAATTAGTTGTAGATTATATCCATGTAATGCATACGGGCTTGTGATATCCTTGCAGTGTATATTATTTTTTGTAAGGTGGTGACTGGAAAATGAAACAATATCTCTACTTCTTTAGAATGACATGTACCCTTGCCTTTGCCTCACCATCCATTGTTACATTTCTTTTTTTTAAAAAAATTCATATACAACTCCAGTAATGAAGAAATGTGTTTCTTTTGTTGGGGAGAGATGGCCTGGTTTGAACCTACAAATCCTCATAATCCTTCAATAGCCACCCGCAGCTTTTTAGTCATTAACGTATTAGTTTTTCATAGACAATTCCTTCTGCTACTGATTATCCTTTTAATTCTCTATTTCCAGCTTCTGGTATGCCTCCGAATGTTAATGAGGAGGTGTGTTTATGAGAATATCAGCAAGGATGATATTCCAAAGCTGTTTCCCAGTGAAGTTCTACCTGAATTGCAAAGACTGTTGACACTTCTATTGCAGAAATTCCAACGAGAGTGGCAAGAAGATGTGCTGAAAGATCAGGTCAGCTATTAGAATGCATACCTTGATTATGTGCTGGGTTGGAAAAAAAATTCATCTGACATTACTTTTTAATTAATTTTATTAAGAATTCTGTGCCTCGGTTAAAGGCAATGACATGGAATATGGCAAATCCGGACAAAGAATCAACAGACCCTGCAGCTGTTATTAATTTGAAGGTAAAAATACCACCTCTTGAACTTTACTAGAGGAGGCATCTTCTATGCCTGCCCCTTTTATTCTGCACTAACTTATTTGAAAATAAGTGATAGTCATATGCATGCTAGTTACGTCATATGTGTGCTTACTATTAACTTTATGTATGTATTTAATATTTATCATGTGTATTGGTATTAGAGTGTGTTGTAAATAAAACGATCAAACGTGATTTATGTGATTATTTTATTTTAACTGCATTTTCAGCTTCAAAATGATACTCAACTTCACTCCAGAGAACTGGATGTGAAGTTTCTGTTGGCCAAAGATTCTTTAGAGATGATGCTGAAATCAATGTACAGTATTAGAGACCAGTTTCCAACTATGGTACATATTATGGCACTTTTTTTCATCCAGATTGAGTTGATGTGCACATAATTTACTTATGACCTTTCTTTTTTCCTATTTGATCTTTTAAATTTTTGTCAGGACACAGCATCAAATGGACAATAGCTCCAGGAAATAGGAAACAAATGGAATATGGAATTGCTTCCAAGATCTCTCATATGTAATGGTATATGCTTGAGTCAAAATATGTTGCTTTTATCTTTTACTCGGCATGCTTCTCAGTAAACATACCCATAACACATTCATGTCATTGATCCAAACTTATTAAGATTTGACAAAGTTTTGCGCTAGCTGTCGACTACGTAACACTACTCTCCTCTTCTATCCGAGCTTTGGACCAGCTATGAAAGCTAAACAGAGTTAGCATAATTAGCACCTAGATGTAACCTCTTGTGTTTGAGATTTTAAACCGAGCACGGTCCATATCTTGTCCAGATGCAACAGATTGAGACAGAATATTAATAATCCATGGTGGTTAGGTGGGCATGAAGAGGGCAGTTGAGCTAAATATAGTTGTACACGGTGATCCAGTATCAGCAATCTCTAAAATTATCAACTTTCATGAACTACACTGCAGTTTTTCACAGGCTTACAGCCAATTTAGGAAATAGAGGGATGAAAACATTGGAGTCATAATGAGCTCTGTTGTATATGCCACTTAAGAAACTGGAGGAACTAAATAATTGGATTCCTGTTGTGTTTACTGTTTATCATGTTTGCTCACAGGAGAAACAATATGGTGCTAGACTAGAACATAAATAAGGTTTGTTCCCCCTTCTATTATTTTGTTATGGGTTTATCTGAACTATAATTGGATTTTCCTTTATGTTATGAAATATATTCAGAAAACCAATAGCTGAGGTATCAATTTGTTACTGTGAAGGACCAAGCATTTCCCTCTGTCTAGGATGCAGCATTCATTTGTTTCATCTTTTCCACAATAAATGTTAGTGCAGAAACCTACAGTAAGATTCTTAAGAATAAACACCCAAAAAACTCAATAAAATAATAAAATGTGTGGTATTAGGTTGAGACAAGATATCACATTTTCTTTAAAGTAATAAACATTTGTTATAGATTGATTTTGCCATATCAACTGGTACAATAATATAATATAGAAGCACTTTATCTGTAAGATACAAATAACAAGTCATTATTTGTGTTTGTATAACCTCTACATATATGTGCACCCATGAGGCAGAGGGGATTCTAATCTCCAACATTTTTCTACCCAAAGTTTCACACGTATTTTATCTTTGTTTTTCTCATTCAATTTTTTCTTTTTCTTTAGCAACACTTTCCCATTTTTTTCATATGCAAAAATACAGATTTATAGGATGATAGTGACCCTATCATGGAGAAATTGAATTGCATTTATATAGAAGTTACAAGTGAGAACTATTGTCTTAAATTACGATAATGGCCTTGGTCTTTTTAAGACTCCTCCCTTTTTTAATCACTTTTTTTAATTAACAAAATGTAATAAAAAAATATATTTTTATTAAAAAAAATCCAACAATAAACAGCTAAACAAACATTTCCAATTTTGTGTTCCTGTTTAAGAAACTTTGAACGGTTCTTTCTAATTATTTCCTTTTCTTTATTGGGAAGGGGGCTGCTCAAATTGGATGGTTTGACTGAGGTTTTGTTTGGCCGAAGAACTTGAACATCAAACTAATTTTGGTCCACCAACCTTTAATGGGCTGAGGACAGAATTTGGATAACGAAGTCCCAATTGTCGATTTTGTATAGTTTTAAACACTGTTTGTTTTATATGTTAGGCTATGTTTGGGTTGTGTAATTAGATAAGAAAATGGGAATTGGGGTTAGGTAGAGTATGAAAAGTTAATTTTATTTTTTATTTTAAAATAAATTTATCCCTCGTTAATATTTAAAAGGGAGGACAAAATTAACTTTTCAAATACATGATTCTCATTCTCTCCTTCAAATTCTTCAAACCAAACATAGCATTAAATATATATGCAGTTAATATGTAAAATATTAATTTATATTTTATATTAATTCACAAACGTGTTAACGTATAAAAGCATAGATAGTGAGTGGTCTATATTCCTTTTATTATTTTTTTTAATTTAATTCTTAGAGAAATAAGAATGAAGCGTCGTAGAGTCATTATTAACAATGGGCTTGACAATATTCAAAGATTAGTCATTAGACTCGTTCTTATAAACACCCTAAATCTGATTAAAAAAACACTTCAGACACTTTACCATAAACATAATTAAAAGGGTCAGTTCTCGGTTCTCAGTTATTTGTGTTTTATTCTATTATATCTTCCACTTTTCATGAAAAAAAAAAACTGTTAAAAGTCACGCGTTTTGGATGAAAAATTGCCAGCATGCTGTTTGCAAAAACCAGAGCTTAGTGGAGGAGAGAGGATTCTTTTGCCAAATACAGAATTCTATCTTCTTTTTTTGTGAGAAATAAGGAACATTTTTTAGTCTTGGAAATGACAGCCAAAGATTGATATAATAAAGCAAAAATAGAACATTTCAACTGCCACTATATGTCACAGGTAGGAGGAGCATGTGGTTTCAAGAAATTTTCTTGGCAGCCGCATAATGCCATAATGCTTGTACACACCACTGACTCAGAATGTTTTCCAATAAATATTTTTTTAATAAATATTTTTTTATTTTTAGTCTAGATCAGGGTATTCATAGTCGAATACGGTGACTAATCCCCTCGCTAAATTGTAGGCACCTCAAAGGAAGGGTGGGACAGATGGCCCAAAGATTTAAAGTTATTCCATACCCAAGACAGGAATCGAACCCCTGACACTTAATTAAGAATAAATGAATCCCTTTCACTCAACCACACAACTTACTTTATAAATATTTATTTAATTTGCATACACACACTCAATTTCCATCTAGAAGGGGTGCCTACTACATCTATTAATATTTTGACATGAAATTTATTTGTTAAAATATAAATGATTGTAATATTAATTTTTTAGTATTATTTGATAATAAAAATATAATATTTCCCCCTTGTCTTTAGTACATGTGTCTTGGGAGGGATTGCATTGCAGCCATCCTTCATAAGTCATAACCGCCCTGACTTGTTGAAAATTGAAGTTGGAAGGAATGAGGTCGGATTATTTGAACTGCAAATTTCATAAAATATTGAAGTGAATTTATTTTACACATTAATTAATTAATAAACAAAATTAATGTAATTCAACACTTGAAAAAATTTGTAAGTTGAAATAATATTTAATTTTTAAGAAAAAATTGAGAGAAAGTTATTGTTGCATGGTTGAATTTAAATAAAAACTAAAAAAAAATCTGAATAAATATAAGACATGGATGAATAATGGAATGCCTGAATGAAACAATGACGACTGATAGGCATTGAATGAAAGAAAGGTCAAGTTCTCAAAAATTGAAGTTTTTATCTTTTAGTTGCAAATTGTAGGAATTCAATTTTGTAACATGTGATGTGAAGTCTTTATATGTATGATATCATCAGATCATAGCCTATGACCAGAAAATCAAATACTGCCCTGAAAGAGGATATTTATTTTTGGAAGAAGAATCCAAAATCCAAATGTTTGTTTTTATTATAATTAACTATTCATTTATTTTTGTGTATGATTTGATTGTGTCTTTCTCCTGTGAAACTATCAAAAGGATTACATATATAGAAGTGCAATCAACACCAAGAATAATGAATTGGACTCTTGACCAGCAATAGTTGATTATTCAAAATTCTAAATAACAATAATATTAATAATAAGCTCCAAATCCAATCAATTAGTGGTCAACTCTAAATAAATAATAATAAATTTCCAAATAATCCTGCATGTTTAGTTGCATTCAGATGTCAATTTGTTAGGTGGTTTAACAACTGATATTAGTTTAATTTCACACGTTAAAGGCCAGTTGAGTTGTTTTAATATATGGTCCGAGTGATTTAGGATTTATTTATAAATGCAGAAGCAGAATTAGGGGTTTACAAATCATTTTATTTATGATAAAAAAAAATTTTAAATCTTTAAATTTTGTACACAATTTGAACTTCATATTTTATCTATTTTCTTTACTAATTAATACATTGTCTTCCTTTCGCCAAATGTTTTAAGTTATATGTGAAGTTCAAGTTGAGTAAAAACATTATTAAAATATAAATAAAGTCAAAATACTTCAAATATATATTAGCATTTTTCATTTGGGTATTCAATACTCAAAATTAAAATCTTGAAAAAAAATTGAAGTTATATAAAACTTAACTTAATGATGATATTAATCTTATCTAAACTCTTCTCTGATCGAGCTCATCAACTATACTCTAGAAAGAGTAATTCTATTTCTATATGTAAGCTCCATATATATATACATT
This sequence comes from Senna tora, assembly GCA_014851425.1. Lineage (NCBI taxonomy): Eukaryota > Viridiplantae > Streptophyta > Magnoliopsida > Fabales > Fabaceae > Senna > Senna tora. Next base: position 930,199 of record CM026263.1, on the reverse strand, counting down.
TATCATTAATGATATATATACACATATTTGAATGGAGGAAGAAATTGTATCAATTAGCAAAAGCATGGAACAAAACTAAAATTTGAGATGGGAAGTTTAATTATTTTGGCCTTTTATTTACTTAACATTCCAAAATTAGCTTTTATAATATGTTTTTTTTCCTTACAAAAAGAAATGAAAAGGATTTGAATGTCAATTTATATATATATATATATATATATATATATATATATATATATATATATATATATATATATTTCGAGTCTTTTTGTTTTATTAGCTCTTCATAAACAACCCATAGTCTTTTTTTTTTTTTTTCCTGAACAACCCATAAGTCTTAAGCCAAAGTAGTTACGCGCAAATTACACTTTTTTTTCTTTTAAATTATTACAATTAAATTATGATTAAGAAAATAAGTTGCTGTTATTATTATCATGGCATGATTTTGGATTATTATTCTCTCACATTTTATTTCTTAAAAAGAATTAAGGAATCATTATTAAAAAAACCACAAATAATTAGTACTTCACTTTAAGTAGATTTCTACAGACTACATTTATCTCTTTTTATTTATCTTTTCTTAAAAAAAAATATTTTGATCTTTTTTCCATGGTACATAATGTATGTAATAGTAATACTGTTAAAGTGTTTTATTTTTTAAAAAATCTTTTAATCTTTTTTTACGGTACAAAATGGGTTGGATTTAGTAGAAGAGATTAGTCATTCATAATGTAATGAATTCAATTTTAAATCCCGTTGAAAGATATTTTTACATTTAGTGTCTGATAGTACCTTAAGTATGATTGTCTATAATAGAATAATACGTGTAAAAAATTAAAAAAAAAAAATTTGAGCGATTTTCTATAATATACAAGTAAACTGACCCTTATTACCAAAACAGAGACTCTTTACCTAACCAAACCTTTAATTAGAGTTTAGTTCAATAATTATACTTTCTTTTGTCTTGTTTTTCCGAAATTAGTTCCGCACAACAAGTCACAAAGTAAACGCCATGTTTATAGCTTTATGCCCATTTAAGGGACCAAAAAGAGAAACATTTGCAAAAATTCTAATATTTAATATCATGCATTAATTATATAATTATTTATATACCAAATATGATATTAATAATCTCATACTAATTAAATTTGTATTTATTGATATATTTATTGTATTTTCTAATATATATATATGTATGTATTCCAAATTTAATTAAATATGATTATATCTCTAATAATTTTTACATTTTAAAAGAAATATCATTTAATGTATATATATATAATATTGTGGAATGAACCAATCGAGGGTCGGCCAGTAAGTGACTCAGCGTCCAGTCTAACCCACATTTTATTATAGTGCCACGTTAATCACGTTGTATAAGTGTAATCAAACTAAAAGAATGAGACCTTACTCGTAGAAGACTCTAAAACTCTATAAAAACTCTCTTGCGCATATCCAAGAGCTATTTCTCTCAATCTTCTCCTGCACGAAAGCATAACAAGCGGATACGTGGCCTCTGATCCTATCTTTGGATGCGTATGTTATGGAAAAAAACATCCTCACTCAACGTTCTTCTAGAGCTTTCTCATCCTATTTCTAACTAACGAGCATTCTCATATATATATATATATAAAATAATAAGTTATAAATTTATAATAGCATGTATGTGGTTTTCTTTTTGCAAAGAATTGACAAATAAATTGCAAATTATATACTTTATAAACAATGCCATTAAAAGCAGGAATTTGTAATTGTAAAACATAGATGAAATTATGATTTATTTATTTTTTGCCGCACAAATATTTTTAATCCAATAGACAAAGGTAATTTTCACAGAGTAACAAAATAGCTATCACTGATGAATTCACACATGACCCTTCTTGTGTCCTTTTTTTTTTCTCCCTTTCAAAACAATTACATTTGTTTGTTTGTGAGCTTAGATTATAATCAAAATCATCTCTTGTCATTTTTATTAGCAGAAAAAAGGACAATAGAAAACTAGTGTACCATTTCACATTGATAGGGAAATTAATTTCAACATTATGTGGCCTCATCAGAAAAAGATGTGGTTAATGGTGGAAAAACTATAATATATGAGTACACTGAATGTTGAATTCATTTTTAATTAACAAATATCTATGTTAAAGTTAATCTTTTATAATTAATTTAAAACTTAAAATCAAAACCCATCAAATAATTATTTATTCATATTATAATCAAGAAAAAATTACATTAACTTATCCCATGAATTGTATTATAAATATATAGTTAAAAGTTATTATTTCATTTTCTTTTGTTTTCATTTATTTTAAACTTAATAATTTTTTATATTAGTTTTTTTTTGCCCTGAAAATGTTTTATATTAGTTAAATACATATTTAATAATACAAATAGTAAAATAAGAGTATTTTAGTCCGAATGAGTAAAACAGTAAAAAAAAAAATTTAATTTTTTAAGAGAGTAGAATGTAAATTTTTAAAATAGAGAAGAATGTAGTATAATTTACTCTTAATAGATGTAAGAGACAAATTCAAAAAATAAAAGATAAAATTGAAACCTAATACAAAATTAGGAAAAAAATATTTAATTTTACCTAAATATTAATAAAATATATGATGTATAAAACTAAAAATGTAAAGAATTTTTGTTACTGTTTTTTATAATTCAAATAAAAAATTGCAGAACTCATAAACGGAAAATTATTTAACTTGTGGACATAATTTATTCGGTTTTGTGTATTATTTTCTGAAAGAAAATTAAGAAGAAGAAAAAAAAGCAAAAGCGACAAGAAGAAATCATGTTTGAAAATTGAAGGTCGCGTAATAACTAACGTAAACACTACACTACATGAATATATTTGTCTGGAAAATAAGATATTTCCAAAAAATAAAATATAAATATAAAATATAAAATATATATATATATGAAACACCAAACATACATACTTATAGGTGAAATGAAATATCCGTCATAGTGTACAGTACAACAACAAAAATCTCGCAATTCCCAAAAAGTCTAAAGGCGTGAATAGCGAACAAAAGGCTCAAATACAAAGAAAGAAAGAAAGAAAGGTAAGAACTAAAGAGGACCCATTACATTACTGCTTGTTTGTTCGTAATCGCTTTTCTTTCTTTTCATTTCTATAATTCTTTCTTTTCAGATTCTCGAACTCCAAACAACCCCCAAACCCTCCTCCTTCTTCAGTGGTTCGTAATTCGTGACGAACCTTCCAAGATTACTGAAACCCTAAATACACTATTCCGGTGAGCGGATGGCGGCGACGACCACTAGTCTCGGTGGTGGTGGCGGCGGAGAGGACCGTGTCCTTGCGACGGCTCAGCAGATCGTGAAGAGTCTCAACACTCCCAAGGAGGTTCGGGAGGACATGCTTTTGATCTTTTCCAGCTTCGATAATCGCCTTTCCAGTATTACCGATCTCATCAACGGCGAAGATTCCAAGACTTCTGAAGCTGAGGAAGACCTTGACCACTTTCAAGCCGCTGAGAAAGTCATCCTCCGATGGGATGTTTCCGGCGAAGCTTCCCGGCAATCTACCTCGCTGCTTGATTCTCGTGATGACGTTGTCGAGTACTTATCTGCTGTCGACGACGTCATTCAGTGGATTGAACAAATTTCAATCACAGGCTCTGGTAAGAGTACCCAAATTCTGATGGACCGAGCGGATAACGCGATCCAGCTTGCCATGACGAGGCTAGAGGATGAGTTGCGACATGCCTTGATTCGGAACACGGTTCCACTCGATTCCGAGAGTCTCTATGGATCGATCAGGAGGGTTAGTCTCTCATTCGCATCAACTGACGGGGAGATTAGCGAGAATTTTGAAAGCTTTGGTGAGGTCAATGATCGCGGTTCTCAGCGGTTTCATGAGCGAGGTGCGAGCTTGGGTGACGATGTCTTCGTTGATTTGATACATCCAGAGGCGGTGGAGGAGCTGAAAGAGATTGCTGATCGAATGGTTAGGTCTGGATACGAAAGGGAATGCCTTCAGGTTTATAGCAGTGTCCGACGTGACGCCTTGGATGAGTGTTTGGCTATCCTAGGTGTTGAGAAACTGAGTATTGAGGAGGTTCAAAAGATTGCATGGAAATTGTTGGATGAGAAAATGAAGAAATGGATTCAAGCTGTTAAAATTGCTGTTAGGATGCTTCTGACTGGCGAGAAGAGGCTATGTGATAGTATATTTGAAGATTCAGATGACATCAAGGAGATCTGTTTCAATGAGACTGCAAAAGGGTGTGTTATGCAATTGTTGAATTTTGGTGAGGCCATTGCAATTTGTAAAAGATCGCCAGAGAAGTTGTTTAGGATATTGGACATGTACGAGGCTTTGAGGGATGTGTTTCCTGACCTGCAGGCTTTGGTTTCAGATGAGTTTGTGATAAGTGAGGCCAAAGGAGTGCTCTCTGGACTTGGTGAGGCAGCTAAAGGGACATTTGCTGAGTTTGAGAATGCTGTTCGGAATGAGACTTCCAAAAAGCCAGTCATAACTGGGGATATTCATCCATTGCCTCGTTATGTTATGAACTACATGAAGTTGCTAGTTGATTATGGTGATCCTATGGACTCACTTCTAGAGGTTAGTGAAGAGGATCTTGATCGTTTTCAGAACAATTATGGTGGTGACAGTTCTCAGTTAGAGGCCATGTCCCCCTTAGGACGTCGAATGCTGTTATTAATATCAGAGCTTGAGTATAATCTTGAGGAAAAATCAAGACTCTATGAAGACAATGCAATGCAGTATATATTTTTGATGAACAATACATATTACATTGTACAAAAAGTGAAAGACTCCGATCTTCGGAAGGTCTTGGGAGATGACTGGGTTCGTAAGCGCCGTGGTCAGATACGCCAGCATGCTACAGGCTATCTCAGAGCCTCTTGGACCAAGGCCTTGTTCTGTTTGAAGGATGAAGGGATTGGAGGGAGCTCTAGTAATGCCTCAAAGAATGCTTTGAAGGAAAGGTTCAAGAATTTCAATGCGTGCTTTGAGGATATATACAGGATTCAGACGGCTTGGAAAGTCCCAGATGCTCAGCTCCGGGAAGAACTACGAATCTCTATATCAGAGAAGGTGATTCCTGCATACCGCTCGTTTGTAGGAAGGTTTAGTAGTCAGCTAGATGGAAGAAATGCTGCAAAGTACATAAAGTATACACCAGAGGATTTAGAGAACTATTTATTGGATTTATTTGAAGGAGTGCCTGGTGTATTGCACCACATAAGGAGAAAAAGTACATAGGATATAGGATTCTCATAACAGGTGAACTGATGTTACAAGGATTATTTGAAAAACATTTCCTGTGTCATGTGTATCTTGTATCTGGATAGTTGTTTATTTTCTGGTTTTAAGAACTATAGTTTGTGAAACTCAACTCAGCTCCTTGCCCCCTCACCAAACAACCGAAAAAGAAAAAACAAAACTCTTTCTTACATGTTACTGTAAGTCTGTAACTGTAATGACTTTTTTGTATATGCGCCATACAGTATAGTTTTACAAGCATAATGTCTTATCAAATTTCATATAATTAATTATCGGGCATAAGAAATACTTGTTGACATAGTTTTCTGCACATCATGATTAACTCAATCCTGCTGTTTATTTATACATCTGAATTTTGCATATTGTCACTTTCTTATCTGTATTTATGTATTTGCACTGCTTTTTCCATATTTTCATTTCCTTAGTAGAAGAAAGAGAAATGTGCTTCTTAGACTACAATTTAGCTGGAGAAACGAGGGATAAGTATAGCAGAAAGGAATCCAACTTGACTAGAAATAAGGTACTCAATATTTTGACTATTGAGTACTCTCACTAAGGATGATCATGAGATCATGTGTTGAACTTGAAACCAAGAAGATCAATTGGATGAAGTAGATCATAGTTATCTTGATAACCTGTAACAATGATGGTTAAGAATTAGTCATTTTGGTGATTGTAAGTCATGCATTGGTGAGTAGTACTGCTTGGTCATGCATAAAGTGGTCAAGAGAATACCTTGGCATTGAGTTTTGCTGTATTTGCATAATGCATCTTCTTGCACCTATTGTCAGCGTTGTTAGATACTATATCTGTGCCCCTTAATCTTGGCCAAAGTTTGAGCTTTCCTCTATCTATAATATCTTTAATAAGTTCTGTCTGTGTGGTTATTGCTACTTCTCCTTTGCCTTTCCTCTATCTACATCTACACTTGCATCCAACATTTGATGCAACTAGGTTGCCACCGTATAGTTTCAATGTTATTCACCATCATTTTTATGTAACAGTTGTATAGTATATTAGTATAGGTTGAAATTCAGATTGTATCACACAAGTCAAACTCGTGTGTTTAGTCCGGCCAAAATATAACTCGTGTGTTTAGCATGTCCGTGGATTCTTAAACGATTGAAGTTTTATTCATTTTTGCCTCCATTTTTTCTTGCTTCTGAAATCAATTCCATTGAAGCGTTCAAAGAAAAGTTGGCATATTTTTTTTTGGGGTCTTGGACCAGGATATCAACTAAGTGTCACTGCGGGCCCCACCAAATGACAAGTTATTTCAATTCTTGTAAGATCGAAATGGTTAAATGGACAAAGACAGATAAATCAAACAATAGTTTGCATTACCAAAAACATATTTACAAAATTCATGTTTCTGAACATACTGGTTATATGAGAGGAAGGAAACAGCAGTAACTGATCTATACTGAACGCTTGCTCGCTCTCTTATAGCTCTCTTTACAGAGAATAGATTCATCAAAATTCCTCAGTCACATCTTTCTTTGGGTCAGACCTCAATCACATCTAAACACTAGAAAAAACAAAAAGTTACCCCTCACCTCTGGTTAGATTTCCATTCTAAAGCAATTGGGCTTACAGAAGAAAGAAACCAACTTTACAAAAAGAAGAAAATTTTGAAGAAAAGAAGAAAAGAGCACGGTTACAGAAGAATTTACAGCAAAACTCACTTTTCAAGGTTAAAACTTGCGTAAGAAAATTACAAACTGCCTATGCCTATCTTACAAAAGACCTAAGCCCATCGTCTTCAACCCCTGACGAGAGGCACAGAGACTAAGTGTATATATATATAATCTGAAAAGAAAAAGATAACTGTTGGGATTGTAACTTTTTGTAAAGTTCGCTCAAATGCATCATTAACTAGTATGCATCATTAACTAGTATGCGAGTTAATGTGTAAGATGTGATATATTTTTATTCATTAACTTGCATACCAGTTAACCTACAAAATTATAATTTCAGCGAACTTCACTTTAAGAGAATCCAATTTGTTGGGATCTCAGAGGTTTTTTCATTATTGAGGTTTGCTAAACCCGGCTAGTCAGAGGTTGGGGAAGAACACCATCAAAGAAATCACCAAAATAGCCATGAGGCTCATGTACTAGCCTTGAGATGATGTCTCTGAGTGTGATAACTCCTTCCAGATTCCCACCATCATCCACAACATAGATCCGATTAATATCTTGTTGGTCAAGCAATTGAATCAGTTCTTTGATTGTGCATTCCTTCTTGCATGTGACGAAATCACTTAACCTTGGGAATACCTCTTGATGCTTCTCTGAGTAGCTTCTCACTGCTGTTAGGAAGTCCTTCACTGTTATAGCTCTGCTATATATAGCATAAACATCCTATGAGTATCTCTGAAGAAAGAGCAGATTAAAACAAGTTTCATCCATTCATGAGATGAGATCAAAAGTGAAGACAAACCTATAATCATGGTATATTTCTGGAGCAGTCAGCAAGAACTGAACATCTCTTAAGCTTATATTACCCACTGCCCTACTGCTTCCTCTCTCAATTACAGGTACCCCTCCAACCCTCTTTTTCCTCATCACTTTGAATGCTTGAAGCACTGGGTCATCCTCATAAACCTAAAATCAAGGGAAGCAAGCATCCACTGTGAAGCTGATCAAGATTAATCATTTTTTTTACTTGAAAGGGAAAAAATAAGAGAACTTCTCGTGTTTAAAGCAGTATCCTGGTATATTGAGGGTATATAAATTTTATGCTTAAGACTTTCGGGAAATCCTTTTCTCCTTATGACCTGGGATTACGGAAAAGGACTAGACTTATATGTTATTCCTTATAACTTTGTTATCATATCCTCCAATCAAAATAATACATATGAACAAAATTTTTAAAAAGAACCAATAATGGGATATATGAGTTGTATAAAGTATAAACTATACGAGCTTCAGTTCATGATTGGAGAATTTGACAACAAAGACATAAAAATTGTACCTAAATTTTTTCCTTATGTAAGTCCATATTTGACACAGCACAATGAAAAGCTCAGCAATTTTTCGATGACGGAAGTATGCTCTAACTAGATGGAGGCATGTTTTTCTATAAAGTTTTAAGTCGTAGTCGAATTACATGACACTTGATAAGTGCAGTTAAATAGAAATAGTTGTGCCTTGACTAACAATTATAACATTACCGATTACGCAGAACTTGAACGTAAGAACACACCTGGATGATATGATCTAATGTCACCAGAGGAAGACCCACATCAGATACCTTCTTAGTTCCCCAACTCTCAAACCATTGAAGGCCAGCACATTCTGCTAACATATGAATAACAGCAGGCTGTGTAATAACATTATCAATTCTCCCAGCACCCAAATCTACCACAGGAATACTCTTCATCTTGTACTTTGAAAGCAGCAAGAGCATGGTCAGGAATGAGTTTGATCTCTGTAATGCAAGGAATGGGGCCCAGCGGAATGATCCTGAAATATCACGAACCTGTATGCTAAATAGTTAGTGAAATAAGATGGAATTAAATAGGTGAAGAATATACTAAAAGAATTTCCAAGATTTCATAGGAAAGTATAGAACCTTGGTACTCTTGTAAAGTTCAGAAGAAGTCAAATCCTCAAAAAAGTTTCCTGAAGTTGTTGCAGCAGATCCAAGGCCTAAAATCTCAAGTTCTCGAGCAAAATTGCATCCATTAGCTGCAGCAGCAATGGCTGTTCCGCTGACTGGGGTGGCTGGACTCCTAGGAGATGGAGGTTCAGACTGTCAAGAACATCAATTCTCACATTCACTTAGTGTGAAAAATGAAGAAACAACAAACAAGCAAGCCTTTTTCCAGTAGGTGGGATATCAAACGACATCAATGTATTTCATTTTTGTTTAAGAAAATTACCCTAACAACCACCATGTATCATATCATCTTTTTATTACTTCTTTCAAATGGTCCATGATTGACTGGAGATCAATATATAGTATGAATAACAACAATCATATCACCCCCAACAAAAGAAAATGCCCATTTTTTTGTTAGTGTCCTCTTCTTCTTCCTCTATAAAGGGAGAGGTTTTCTTCTCATTCCCTTTCCATATTCTCTGAACATTGTTCAGGTATCAACATCATGCTTTTGTTCCAATATCTTCTTAGACAAGTTACTTCTCGATACCTTCCATGCCAGGTTCAGTATTATATAATTACTACTTACTGAATAGGAAAGAAATAGAAATGAGAGCCACACATCATATATCAGATTTCAGTTATACAATCAACTGGTCTCAAGTTCCAATTTTGTGTATGGAAAACCACATGCTGGGAGGGCTATACTCTCATTATGGGACCTCGTTAGCTCGAGCCAAATTGAACAAAGTTAGTAAGCTTCTGGATACCGGCAGTTTCGACAAAATAAAAAGTTTTATGTTGTGAATAAGTTGTAGAAAATGCTATGGCAATGCTTACCTGATGCAGAATCCAGACAACAATTCCAGCAAACTCAACTATTCCAATATATCTGTCTATCCAAGTAGCATCTTCAGGCGCGTCAACATCCACCACAGGCGCACTCACAATATTGTGGTGTGACAATATTTTAACAGCTTCAGCTAGGGTGGCGTCAGATTTTATCTCAATCACTGAAAAAAAAAAGGGGAAGAATTCTACATATTGAGGACAAAACTGTACGAGCCAAAAACAAGGTTTCGAGTTTTATGAATAGAAAAACGTTTTTCTTATGAGACTTCAATTAACTTGAAATAAATTAGACAGAGCCTAATGAACTTGTGAATATTAAATTATTAATAATTTCTATCAAATATATATATATTTAGCCATAGTGATACCCTTTTATTTTGAAGCGCCAAAGTGATATATGAATTGACATCACAATCAATATTGAAAGTTGCGTGAATAACACATTTACATCTACCATTAATTATTTAGACGAATAAGTGAATGGCAAAATTGCGGACATATTAAAAATTTAATAACACAATTCACATCAAAGATATTCATATACCTTGGTTAGAAAATCCTAAAGGGAAGGCAGAGACAGGGATGCTTTCGAAGCAAGCATTGAGCTTCTCAGTAGGACTTAGCTGTGGCTCCTGAACGTCCCACAGATCCTCCACTTGCAAGCCCAACTTCGCCTCTGGGCTTCGTGGGCTCCTCTCTTGCTCTTGCATTGTACCCATCACTCTTGTCTCTTGCATTGTAGCCATAACCTCTCGCCTCGCGCTCTATTTCCGATCACAAAAAGCTTTAATCAATCTTTAAGACATCTGAAAAATCCCTTTAAATATAACTGAAAAGTAGGGACACTCAAGTCTATTTTTTATCACTATATAGATTTATCGTCATCTACCTGAGATCTGCGCCGTTGAATCTCCGTGATCGTTGACTTTTGGGCATCAGGACATGTGGATAGATGGTTGTGATGAATTTACGCACTGTGTGTGATGAAGTATGGTGGTCACTGGTCAACGTAAATGGTGTTATCTAAATTTGTATTATTGAGGCAAAATCAATATGCTGAGATTGAGCGGTTTATACTAAGGGCCACAAGTGCATGTTTCACTAATATGCGCCACACCGTGCTTTGCGCACATGCTATTAATGTATGTAACCTAACGTCTCTCAACTGCAGATTCAAATCAAAGTCATGAAACTCTGGTATTGAAAAACAAAATTGTAGAAATGTATTGGTATGGAAGAAATGAAAGAGATAGAATTGAAATGAAATATACTTTTTTAATTGTGTAATAGATGTTACTATTATCTTATTTTTTGTATGATTTTAAAGATTTATACAAATCTCAAACAAATTTGGAGCACTTATATAATATTATAATTTTTTTTATTTCCCACCCGATCTCTAAGGTATTACCCAGATTATTCTGTACTTGACCAGTATTGAACACCTAATTTTCGAACCCAAGATCTTTTTAATCGTTTATCACTTAAATCAATCCCACATTATTTATAATATTATAACTTTTAAAGACAGGTTTTATGTACTTAAAATGAAATGAAAAGTATACTTATAATATTTTCTTAGACAAGCCCTTTTAATGTTTTGTTGGGTACATCACTCAATAAAAACTCTAATTCATATGCTTTTCCAAACTCAATGAAAACGGATCACCAGCCAAAAAAATGAAAAATAGACTATCTTTATTTTATAGAAAGTTTAAAATGACAAATAAGTTAATGTAGTTTTAAAAAAAAGTTAAGCAAAAGTGTATTGGCTAACAAATAAAGTTTAGACTTTAGAGGGTTAATTGCTAATTTTACAAATTTAAGGGATTATTTGCAAATCAACCGATTTTTTTTCACATTTTTTCTTACATATTTTGTCCATTATAGAAGGCCACAAATGCAAATATAAGGGCTCGTTTGGTTAGTGAATTTATTTGAGAGAATAAAAATGAAAATAAGAATAAAAAAAAGAATGAGAAATAAAATAAAATAAATTAGATAAGATAATTATACTCTTCATTTGGAAAAGAGGACAAAATTACCCATTCCCTTGTAAAATCCTTGTCTATGTACATACATATAATGTGATCAAACTAGAAACAATAACCTCTTCAACTTAATTTATAATTTGTAAGAAAAAAAATCTCATTTCATAACATATACCCCTCACTCAATATCCGAATCGTTGTAGTTTTTCTATTTTTAGCCATTGAATCGTTGTAGTTAAAATTTGGCATAGTTCATGTAATTTGCTATTTTACATGTTAACTAACAAAATTATCATTAACAAACTACACTAACTCCACCAAATCCGAAATACAAAAGATCTATTTTCCCTTAACTCATAAGATAGACTAGAGAGTTGGCATATGACTCAAAAATTTGAGCCGTTGGACAATCATTCATGGGCTACGTCTGAAAAGTCAATTCATCCTGAGTCCAGCGTTCAACAAGATAAGAAAAGATGCTGATTACGGAGCAAATTTGGTATATCAACATGACTACAAATAACTAGAAAAGTACAACTACTGAAATTTCCTTTCTTCCTAACTTCCTTTCATTTTTCCCCCTCCTGAACGATGATAGACTATCCAAGTTTACATTCACTTTGTGATTCCCACATTTTTTTCTTTCTGGACAAGATTATGAACAGAAAGTAGCACATGTTTCAGGCATAACACAAAACAACACTTTGCGTTAACGTTAGAAGTTCAACAAACATACTGCTTTTACAAAATCCGTTTAGGTGCTTCCATGAACATTATTTTCAGCAGTTTTGCGGTTTAGGTAACGAATGACAGCATCCTCAACCCTGAAAATATTATCAAAAGAACACAACATAAATCACAAAAGAGTTCATAATAATAATAATAATAGCAATAATAATTACGTTCTTGTCTCCCTTTTTTCCCCACCGTTCTCATAGTACTAATCAAGCTTAATTTCCCCTGCTGCCTAAAACCTCAACTCACACAATTGAACAATCTCCAGTCTCTAGAATTTTTTCCTTATTGGTTATTGGTCGACACTCTTCAATTCTCATTATTTTTAAATTTTAACAAAATAAGATATTTCATTACAATGTAAGAAATAAGAATCTCAAGCCCACAAATTAACAGATTCTATTCTAATACTGATGTCATAGTCAACTAAGATGTGTATTGCAAGCATGGCACATAACACAAAGAAAAATGGTAATCTACTGGAAGACTTACCATGGTTGATTGTAGAATTCAGAACGCCTTTCCCTTTCAGCATCATGGGTAGCATCTCCGGCAACATGCTTTAAATCCTTGCTCTGAGAAGCAATCAGAGCATTAATAAACTCTGCTGGGGACTGACTAAATCCAAGAAAGAAAGCACGCCTTCTAAGATGCTCATGGATCTTCTTCATGGCATTTGAGATCACTTCATCGCAAGCATCAATCTCTCTATGCCTCTCAATGCTTTCCAAGAATGAAGACATATCCTTCTCCAATGGAAAAGGCACATCAACTTGCACATCATAACATGTAGTTCCAGCAGGACAATTTCCCGAAAGCCTGATTTTGTGCTGCAAATGTATGGGCTGTAATTGTGACAAATGTTGTGATATCTTCTGAGCAACCATAGAGAATTTTATCTTCTCTTCACCAAACACCCTTTGAAGAGGAGGATCACACATGAAGAATGAAGTGTCATTTGGGCTTTGCAGCTTCCTGGACTTCACATAGTGCCAAAGAGCAGCTATTATTCTTGGGCGAGTCTCATACTCAATCCCTAGGAGGTTAGAGAGTTGTGCTGAAACCATGAACTTCTCAGGTGCATAATTCATTTCTATTCTGATCACTGCAGTGAATTCTTTGTCTCCTTTCCTCTTTACCTCAAAACCCTCCTGTTGGATACTTGAACGAGCACTCTCCCATACGATGACATGATTATCAGGATAGAGGTTCTGATCCAAGTATATGGTAATTTTCTTGAAGAAGGATGAGAACTTTGGGTACACAGAGCTCGACTTCTGTAAAACTCCAGCTACCACAGGATCCTTACCATCTTCCAATATCCTTCCTGTTATCTTAAGTGACCAAGAAGATTCCTCTACATTTTTCTTCTCAGGATCTATTTCTGTCTGATTAGAAAAGGTATTATACACATAAATGCGTAAAGTTTTCTGAACACGGGGAGGGATTCTAATAGACTCCTTAACGTCAGTCTTTTTCCTGGCCAGAGTAGCATCTATCTGAGCCTCGTATTCAAGCAATTTAGTATAAAGGGCAGACTCTGGCAGAATTGCAGCCACCTTCTCTGGTATTTGCTTCTCTGGTAATTTCTGCTTCTTCCGCCTAGCAGCCGGGGTCAATTCCATGGTCTTAAACGGCGAAGATGAATTGGCATTGGATGAACCAGTGGGCCTAGAAGGAGGTCTCTGACTTGCACGCTTGGCACTTCCAGTGCTAGGAGTTGAGACAGATGGAGGAGTCATGGTAGCAGTATTAGTATTAGTGTTATGCAGCTGGGAAACTATCGGCTGCGTTTGAGGTTGAAATTGAGCATGGGAAGTCTGAGATTGCATACGAGCATGAGCCTGTGCATATTGTGCCTGAGCTTGAGGCTCAGAAAGCTGAAAGTGTCCAGGAAAGTGAGACACACCTTGTGTTGGAGACTGTGACTGAGAGAGAAGGTGGGTTGGCTGGCTCGCTGGGGTGGATTGTGGAACAGTTCCAGAATTACTTACAAGGGACGATGCCGTAACATTCTTTACAAGATTATTCATGATAACACCGCTTCTAAATCAGGATCTTAGTCATATACACATTCGCCGGAAGTGAAGTTTCAAAAATATCTGACTCCGGTAATGTCAAACAACCAAAATTTACGACCTAGGCAGAATCAGATTCTGTATAACTATAAACCGAGTTCTCAAAAATAACAAGTCCGGGATCTAAAATTACTCATGAAAGTTTCAGAATACAAACCCTAATCAGAAAACCACAATGCCAAATACGAAGATGCACGCACTTGTTCAAATTTCTGAGGGGAAAAGGAATTGAAGAAGATAGACGAAAAGGTATAGATAGAGGAATAAAAGAAAAGGGTCTTACAGTTCGTCTTCGTTCTCTGAAATTTGGAGTGAAAAATTGAAAGCGCAATCACTTCGCGGTCTCTCCTACACTTTTGTTTTTTTTAATTATCTCTTACCAGCGAAGATCGTGAAGTGAACCCTATAGGGGTGGGTAATTTTCTAATCCAAAATCAAATTATAACATCAAGTCTATATAAATCTTGATTAAGCTACAAATAAATCATGAAATTAAAAAAATAAAAAATTATGTAGAATCTCGTTGGTTTAAAAAAATCTACTTTCAAATTTGGCATATATATATATATACTTTTAATAAAGAAAAAAAATAAATTAACGTGTTTTAATTATATTAATGAATTTTATAGCTTTAATAAAATATTATAAATTGGAATATTTTTTTTATGAAATTACAGATTGGGATTATAAAAGGCATCTATGTAAAATTTTGATTGTTTTTCTTTGCTTTAATTTTTAAAATAACTTTATCAAAAAAAATTTCAAAATAACAATTCTCGTTTCCTTTTTTTAAAAAAAATATGTTAATTTCTTGGTTAAATTATGTCCTTATAATTTTATTGGCTTTTAATTTAATTTTTTATAATTAAAAAGTTTGTAATGATATGTTATAGTTTTGAAAATATTTAATTTAATGGCCTAAAAAAAGAAAATAATCAAAGTTTCAATAAGTTGAATATTTACAGGAAAAATATATGCATATTTTTTTATTATTGTATTTTGAAAATAGTAAAAAGAAGTAGTGAAAATTATCTCTCAAATACATTTAATAATTACTCCTTTATTCTCTTGTCTTTAAATGGTATTATTAAGACTGTTATTAACACTTATAATGATTCTTATGATAAGTTGGAAATGAAAGAGCAATAATGAATTGAGACCAAGCAATTCATTTCTAAGTGCCGAAGGTAAAACTATAATTGGCAATTTGGCATTGAAATACTTGGTAGAAATTACTTAAAATAGTCATTTTTACTCTATGAATTGAGATAAAGCAATTTATTAATAAATTTATGGTATGAAATTCAAAATCTGACGGTCCCTAACTTTTACTACATTGAGATTTTGATTCACTGTAGTATAAATATATAACGATTCAAACTGTTAAAAAAAATCGAAATTTGTATTCATATTGAAATAGTTCATACTAAAAGACTTACATATGAAAAACCACTGCCACAATCATGACTTCTCCCGTCTTAGATCTTACAACAAAGGTTATGTGTGAGATAGTACGAAGTGTGAGGGGTTTAATCCCTGCCTCGAAAAAAAAAGAAGAAGAAAATACCTCTTAATACACTTAAATATTTTATTGAATCCCATAATATTACATCTCTGAACATATTCATTGATTAGCTCAGCCTCAAGATATTCCTTGATGAAATTGCCATAGAGACAAGGCATGAGGCATCCACAATGGTAAGCATAATTTGTAATTTTTTATATCATCGCCAGCTAAAATGGCCTAAATAACATTCCATTCAACGGATATTAGAATTTGAAACTCCAAAAATTCCAAAAAATAGGTAACATAACATATATGAGAATGTGACTTTATAGTATAATATGACCCATTCATGAATAATAGAATATAAACCCCCCAAGAAAAATAAACAAAATACTTGCCTTTGCATCACCAGCTGGAGGATTAGCAACGGTATCTGTTGTGATAGAAAGAGATCCCTTCACAGTGACACCAAATTCGTCACCAGAAACACCTCTATACCGAAATACACATGAAAATGGATCATTTAGAATAATTTTTTATATTTTTTGACGAAGACATAAAGTTATAAAAGAGATAAAGAAAAAAAAATAAAAATTAGATAAGTTTGATTCTCATAAGTCTACCAAAAAATATAAAAGATTATTCTAAAAGATTCATTCTCAAATACTCATTAAAAAAAAGTCAATAATTAAATAATTTTGTATCCTCTACAGTCAAATCTCTCTCGACAATTGTGGGTATGCATTTATCCAATTACATGCGACAAATGATTTTATATTATGTTATATTATTATGTTTGCAAGTCACAAATATTCCTATGAACATTAACTCGATTATAGGCTAATGCATAATTATTACTTGTTGGTAGAAAACTGCAAATAAATTTGATTCCAGAGGATCATATCAATACGGAAACAAGTTTCATGAACTAAATTTCGTTTCTCTATTAACGATTAATTGATCCAAATGATAAGTGACTTAGTATCACTTAAGTAAAGTCATAAGTTCAAAATCTTGTGAATGTAATTATTCTCGTTAAAAGACTCTTCTACCATAATTAATATGCAATGCAGGTCGAATCTTGATTAATCGAGGCAGTACTTCAGACATCGGGTGGACAACTAAAAAAATTTCATTTTCCTATCTTAAAATATGAAGTTACGAACTTTCTACTTTCGCCTAACTTTCCCTCTTAACTTTTTTTTTGTTGTGATTTCTCTTCCATATTTGTTTATATGATTTATTATATATTGTAAAGTTTGGAAATCAAATGGGAAAATCCAAAATTAATGAGTAACATGCATTGAGTTGTACGCAGATTTATTAAAATTAAATTGAGGTAAAAGTACTTTTTTTTCAACAATTTTTAGATTCGCCTCTAAACTTTTTTTATGGTTAATTTTATTTCAAATATCAGTATCAATTTTAGCTCTGTCATGAATATAATCTAAATTATTAAAGACAAATGATGATGTGATACTATACATATAATATTAACAATTCATTATCACTCATAATTTTCATGAGACAAAAATGACCTCGTTAAAATTTTTAGGACAAAATTGATTAAAAAAATGTAGAGAAGAAATAAAAAATTAATATAAAATAATGACATGTCATGTGCTTTTACCTTAAATTTTGTATAATCTATTTATTATAAATTATTCAAAGATAAAAAATCCTCAGATTATATAATTGATATTATAGTGTAGATATATGCATATAATTGGCCAAAAAAAAAAGGAAGAAGATATATGCATATAAAAAAACAGGGACACATTGGGGAGGAAGTCAAGTCATGAGAAAAAAAATTTGAGAGGATAAGTTTTTTAATTTCTTACTTCTTTTATATATATATATATATATATATAAAATTTTAAAGAGGCAAAATATTATTTAGTCCCCAAAATTTGTAACTATGTCAACTATTTAGTCCTTAAACTTGGCAAAAATACTATTTAATCCCCGAATTTGCAACACTGTCAACTTTAACGGGTAATAGTCAAGAGACTAAATAGTTGACAGAGTTGCAAATCCGGAGATTAAATAGTATTTTTGCCAAGTTTGGGGACTAAATAGTTGATATAGTGTTGGTTGCCAAATTAACCGGTGCAAGTATACACCGCCAACAAGTAATATAATGATAAGTAGAGTATCGTCCACAGGGAACTAAGCTAAAACGAATTAATTACCAATGCGTTCATATTTTACCTAAGTCAAGCAACCAGAATCGAATGTTTTAATTCAAATCAAACGAACAACGCAATTTAGCAAATTCAATGCGAAAATAAGTCAAGAGAGTAAATGAGATTAAGAGCTCTTAGGATTGTAGTTTCACCTAGCACTTCACTAATGGAATTACGCCATTTTTTCACTACTCAATTCATTGGTTTGGTGTTAGTCTTAGCCCTATTTTCGTTATATGAATCTTCCAATCCTATATAATTTCTACCTCTCTAATTAAACTCCACATATGCCTATGGAAGCTAAGTTCAAGAGATGCATTAAGTTCAAGCTAAATCCAACTCCTCAAGGCCCTTGGGTATATACCTATCCCTTGGGCAAATCAAGTTAATCAAGAATAATCAACATCAATCAAGAGGTATTCAACTCAAAGACTAAATTTATGGGTCTTTTCCCAAGGAAACCCCAAATCCTCTAATTTCCCTAAGTGATGGCCAAACAAATAGGGTTCATCAAGCATAAACTTGAATAAACACCAAAATCCATTAAATCAAGCAATCAAAATAACAAATCCATTAGTTTACATGCTAGGGAACCACAATCCTAAGACAAGAAGAGCCTAGCCTATCATTGTCATCAATATAAACACAGCCCTAGAGTGATACATCAGAAAAATCATAAGTGTAAAGAAGAAGAAGAAAACTCCGTTTCCAAGGCCTAAATCAACTTCTTGCTTGCCTCCGGACCATGAAAATCACTCCAAGAACTTGCAAAACTCTAGCCCTAGCACAACTCCAGCCCCAAGCTTCTTCTCCAGCTCTATCCCCTCCAAAACGCGCAACCCAAATCCTTTTTAACCAGCAAAAAATCAAATTTCCGAAGTGCCCTGCGACACGGCGCTATAGCGCTGAGGCCGGCGCTATAGCGCTGTGTCTCTATTTTGCGGCGCTATAGCGCTATGTCTCTGGAAAATTTTTGGTTCTTTCTCTAATACGGCGCTATAGCACTGTCACACTGTTCCAAGCTTAAAGAGTGAGCTTTTCTTCAATCCAAAGGTTCCAAATTAGCTCCGGTTGACTCCAACTTAACTCCAGCTCCTCCAAAACCATGAACTCAGCTTTTTGAATTACTAATTTGGCACCTGAAAATTCAAGAAACTAAATCAAGACCTTGGTCACTAACTCAATATGCCAAATAGATAAAAAAAATCAATCACAATCACGCATATTTCCCTTAAGTCTTGATACATGCTTCACTAGTATATCAAAATGCGTAAATCACTAAAATCACACAAAATTCACACCCAATGATCAATATACTCTCAAAAAGACTTATAATTCACCCTCTTTAACTCTATTTCCATAGAGTTATCATATAGTTACAAATTCAGTGATGAAATAGTATTTTTGTCAAATTAGGGGACTAAATAGTTGACATAGTTACAAATTTCGGGGACTAAATAATAATTTGATCAATAATTCAGGGACTAAATAGTATTTTACCTTAATTTTAAAAGAATTTGACAATATATTTTTGTATATATCAAACCTACTAAATATATAATATATGGCTTGGGACAACAAAAAATGAAAAATCAAAGCAATTATAATATAAAAGTATTAAAGATAAATATAGACACATATGAAAAAAAGAAGAGAAGTTATGGGGAAATAAAAGCTTGACTTATGCACATTTGGTCACTTTTTAATACAATAAAACTAAGTTTTAATTTGGTTTTCTTATTTTGCAAAAATGATTAAATTTTGTCCATTATCACATTATTGATTTAAAATTTAATACCAAATTTAAAAATTGATTTTTTTACACAAAACTATTAATTAAATTAATTCAAGTTCAGCATCTAATTCAACTAATTATTAGATTTAAAAAGAAAAAGTCATATAAAGAATAATATCAAACCTATTAAATATATAATATATGGCTTGGGACACCAGAAAATGAAAAATCAAAGCAGTTATAATATAAAGTATAAAAGAAAATGAAAAAAAAGAAGAAGAAGAGAAGTTATGGGGAAATAAAAACGTGACTTATGCACATTTGGTCACTTTGGTACAATAAAATTAAGTTTTAATTTGGTTTTCTTATTTTGTAAAATAATTCAATTTTGTCCTTTGCCACATTATTGATTTAAAATTTACTACCAAATTAAAAAATTTGTTTATTTACACAAATTATTAAATTAATTCAAATTTAGCATATAATTCAATTAATGATTAAACTTAAAATGAAAAAGTCATAAAAAGAATAATATCATCTAAATTTACAAAACAAAGTAGTAATATTATATATTTTTAAATTATTATGAATCTAGGTTCGATTTTTTGTTGAGAAAAGTGTATATCTTAAATATGATTACCCTTAATAAGAAGATAAGTCAAATTACTCTTTTGGTCCTCAACGTTTGTACGAAGTTTAATATTGGTCCTCAACATTTCAAAAAGTTATTTTAGGTCCTCAACATTTTTTTTGGGGTCAAAATTGGTCCTCTAGCTTAACATCCGTTTGGTTTTGCCATTAAACGCTGACGTGGAAGGCTTATGTGGTACACCCTCTCTCCTATGTGTCATATTTAAATGACATGGCACATTCGCTCACTCAAATTCAGCAAAGCAACATCGTTTTGATTCATTTAAATGTTCTGTTTTGAATCAAAACGGCGTCGTTTTGCTGAGTTAGAATGAGAGAGGGTGTAATGTCATTTAAATATGACACGTAAGAGAGATGGTGTACCACATAAGTCTTCCACGTCAGCGTTTAATGACAAAAAAACATACGGATGATACGCTAAAGGACCAATTTTGACAAAAAAAAAACGTTAAGAACTTAAAATAACTTTTTGAAACGTTGAGAATCAATATTAAACTTCGTGCAAACGTTGAGTACCAAAAGAGTTAAGAAGTACCTATAAAAATATAAAAATAAAAACTAATACGGGATTAAATAATTTTTTTTTTATAAAATTTAATATATATATATATATATATATATATATATATATATATATATATATATATATATATATATATATATATATATATATCCCACACCACTCTCTCATTGAAATAGAGAGAAGCCAATAAACCAGTAGACAGAGAAGCATGGTTTCAACGAGACGTAGTGGTGGATCTCTCTCCGCCAACAATTCCAAAAGATCTTCCTCTTCCGAAGAAACGCCTTCCTCACCAAAGCGTCAAAAGGTTTTGTTCAATCAATCGAATACAAATGGTTCTGTTTTGGTTTTGCTTCCAACATTTTGGAAATTCTAGTGTCAGAACCATTTCTTCTGTGCCTTCTCTGGTTTATGATTACTTTGGATTTTCAGGTCGAAAATGGTGGTGCGTCTGAAAAACCGATGCCGGCAGCAGAGAATTCTAAAGAAGTGTGTACTCCGGGGCCGGCGGTTGATCCTGGAGAATGTGGGTCCGGCGATGTTCAGATCGCTGGAGCGGGTACTGGTGATGGTCTGAGTTCCGGCAAGGGTGAGGTTGCGCCAGCTATTGCTGTGGCGGCGCCGATCGCTGATGGTACATGTTTGGCAGGCAGAAATTATATTTACTCTTTCAGTTTATTACTTCTCTTGACACTGAATTGTTACTTAGCCGATATAGATTTTCTAACGTCTCATTCGGTTCACTTGTAAGGGTCTTTACCGACTTTGGGGGTTGATAAGTCGAGAGGTTCATTCTCTTCGTTGAGCATAAGTCAGAAGCAAAATCCAACTTTTGAGACTTCGACACCCTGGTGCAAGCTCCTCACACAGTCTGCGCAGGTAATCCCATGTTGATTCGGTTAAATTGTATCGAACAAATATTTAATCAGGCAGTCATTTGTCTAGTGAGCTGTTCTTTTTTTTTTTTTCTGGCTTGCACGCTGTTTATAGTTTTCAAACATCAAGTTTTCAGTTGAAGTAGCACGTAGACTTTATCAGTTCAAATCTTGTTTACTGGATTATATATCTGCTGCAGCATTCAAATGTTGCCATTTTCGGATCGAACTTCACTATTGGTTCTAGTAGAAATTGCAACTTTTTTTTGAAGGATCAGCCTGTAAGTGGAACTTTATGCAAGATCAAACGTACCCAGGTACATCTCAAGAGTTAATACTAAAATAAGATTACTTGATGGAATAATAGAACATTGATGTGACTGTGTGTGGTTAGGTTTCTTCAATCACACACGGAAGCACTTGATAATGGATCATCTTACCAATTTTGTGATGTGACAAAGGCTTCTTAGCCCCTTAAATACTTTTCAGTTGTTTGAGATCAATACTTTAGGATATGCATGTGCAGTATGATTACTGTTGTTTCTGGAAATGATCAGCGTGAGGGAAGTGTTGTAGCAGTGCTAGAGATTACTGGTAGCAAAGGACATGTGTTAGTAAATGGGGAGCCTTCCAAGAAGAATTCCAGTTGTGTGCTTTACTCGGGTGATGAGGTGATCTTTGTTTTTCCAGGAAGTCATTCTTATGTATCCTTAATTTTTATAGTCAAATTTCATTGCCTGTCCTATAAATGAGTAATATCTGCCATGCTACTTCTCTACTAGTAAACTGTTTCCTGGTGTTTATTTTTTCTGTATGTGTTTTATTTTTCTCTGCATGGGTCATTTCCTTAATATATTTTGACATAGATTTTTCAGCAACTAAATAATGAACAAGCAGTTAAGGGTGCAGAAATTCAAAGTGGTGAAGGGAAATTTTTGCAGCTTGAAAGGAAATCTGGGGACCCTACAGCGGTGGATGGGGCTTCTATCTTGGCTTCTCTTTCTAACCTCAGACAGGATCTTTCAAGAAGGAAATCTCCATCTCAGTCAACCAATAAATCTCTCCAGGGTACTGACATCTCTACTCATTCTGTTGTCCATGATGGTACAGAAATTGAGCTTGATAGCCTGGAAGGCAACTCCACTCCTACTGTAGGGAGTAAGAAAGCGGAGGATGTTGGAGCAAGCAACAAGAATTCTCTTTTGGACTGTGATCCAGATGTTGGAGCAGAGGTAGGCAATGAAACTCTCAGGGTTGAATGATTATCTAAGTACTTTCTTCAGGAACTTAGCTTAACCTAGCTCTAAACTGAAATTGAGCAAAAGTCTTTGTAAACAGGTATTGGAAGAGAGAAATTCGACGAGGGATACACAGACAGCATCAACTTCAGGCATGTCTGTGCGCTGTGCGTTATTTAAAGAAAATGTTCATGCTGCAATACTAGATGGAAGAGAAATAGATGTGTCATTTGACAACTTCCCATACTATTTAAGGTATAACTCTCCCAATTATATGAAGAATTTGTTGCTAAGATCCATAAGAGGTCCTACAAATGCATTTTGTCAGATTTCCTTATCCTTGCATATGAATTTATGCCATGGATTGTATTTACTTATGTTAAATAATATGTAATGTGCTATTCTTATTGATGGTATTTCCTAGTTATCAACTAGCTTCTACTTGGCATGGTTTTATGATGGGGATGGGATAGCATGGGATGTCCCTAGGGTAGTATGAGCTACCCAAGTCCCACATTGGGTAGAGTGGGATGCTCGATGGGGTACTTAAGTGGCTTGGTTCTTTCCCCTTAATAGCTACTAGTTTTTGAGGGAGGGTTCCTTAAGTCACATGGGTTCCATCACTTTACTTTTTATTTTTTTAAGGAAACATACTTTTTGGCCCCTAAAAGATAATGTTTCAACTATTTCCTACCAAATACTTAGAAATATATGGTTCAATCCTTGAAATAGACATGCTTCAACTATTTGGTGGGACTAATGGAAAGACTTTTCTTTTTCTTAAAAAATAATATCATTACTCTTTTCTTTTAGTAAATGATTGAGTGCTTCATGAATTTTGTTTCAAATGATTCTTATAGCTCTTTTGAATGATGAATTTTATGAGCTGCATATGTGATTGGATTGCAGTGAGAACACAAAAAGTGTCTTGGTTGCAGCTTGCTTTGTACACTTGAGATATAAAAAATATGCTAAGCTCACCACGGATCTTACAACCATAAACCCTCGTATCTTGCTTTCAGGACCAGCAGGTGTGTGGGTATTGCATTACTTCCCCCTTCCTGCCTTTTAAGCCAGTTTTTTCCAATCATTAGACTGTGTAATATGCATTTCTAAGTTTTGTTGTCAATTTTTGTTTTTTACAGGGTCAGAAATATATCAAGAGATGTTGGCAAAAGCTCTTGCCAATTACTTTAAAGCCAAGTTGCTTATATTTGATAGCCATTTGCTTTTGGGTGTAAGATAACATTTTCTTCTTGGTTTGATATTATTAAGTCATGCTTACCTTTTTTGTTTTTATGCTATTGAAGTTTTTATATAGAAGTTTTGACAATTAATCTTTGCGGTCTGATGATAGGGCTTATCATCCAAGGAAGCTGAGCTACTCAATAATGGATCTAATGCTGAAAAATCGTGCAGCTGCACCGAGCTTAGTCTTACTGCCACAGACTTGGGTAGGAGCATGGACCCATCAACTAGTGAAACAGAGATGCCCAGCTCTTCAAATGCACCTACTCAATATGGCCTTGAATCTCAACATAAGTTGGAGACCTATACTGTACCCTCTACATCTGGGGCAGTAAGAAATTGCTTGTTTAAACTAGGTATATCTTCTTGCATTTCTTCCATCTTTAAGAAGCTTTGATTTCAATAAGTTGGTATTCTCCATATATAATCATGCAGGTGACAGGGTAAAATTTAGTTGTTTTTCTTCTGGTGGTTTGTACCAGTCAACTTTGAGGTATTTTTTTAAAAGAACATTCTGACTTGATTTCTTTTTCTTCTTTTAAACTACTGTGGATCAAACTTTATTTATTTGATATAGTAGACTAGTAGTATCATGAATTTCACCACTGTCCAAAGTAGAATGTCAAAGCCCTGAAAATTTGTTATTCTTTAATTATTGTCTTTGAAATGGCCATGCAACTCAGGATTTTCAGCTAACTATAAAATTTATTATTGACAGTGTATATTTTCCTCTTTATGGTGGATGTCTACCCTGTGGGATAGGGAGGGGATTTATTTTTTATTATGGTGAAAGGGTGAAAGCACTGCACTTTAATAGTGGATAGGAACTAATGCCATTTTGCCTTTGGTTGGTAGATAAGAGATGGTGCTGCAAATTAATCATTGCATACTTTTAGATGGTATTATTATGGATTTGAGATGAAACGTTTATGCTCAGTTCTCTTAGATTAGATAATGGAGTGGATGGTAGTAATATATATATCATGCTCTGCACTGTATATATATGTATTAGATATCTGCATATACTGCGATTATGAAAATGGCCTTTCTATAAGAAAATGGACAGTGTTTTGGTTCCCTTATTGATGGTAATAGTAATGCATTATAGAAGATTGACAAAAGCACATTTTTCATTTATAAAGTTCATTTTAGTTAATTTCATCCTAAATGTTTGCAAAAAACTCTCAATGTCATCCTAATGGCTAACATCTTCCAAATAATAGAAAAAATATGATTTGTGAAATGTCAATCGCATTGCTAGACTCTTGATGCTTGGCCCAACTTCATGACCTCAGTGCTAAAATCAATGTACTTGAATAAGTACTCATTTGGTTGAATACTTGAATTAATCTTGTTTGAATATTATAATGATTATCTAGCCATGTACTTGACAATTCTGCTAATTTCATTAGTAGTTATAAAAACATTGAGAATTTTTGTAAATATTTAGGATGATATTGAGATAAAAAACAAATTTTTAGGATGGAACTGATGCAAAAATTAGGGATGAAATTGAAAATGATCCAAAACTTTGGGACGAAAAAGGTACTTTTGCCTGAAAGATTAGATAAAAGAAAAAGTTGTTTGTTCGTACTTCTTATTGAGATGGGCATTGGGAGATTGGACATCTTGTGGTTTTTTTTGTGCAGCTCGCATATGCTTAAGTTGCTTTGTTTATCATTTTATTATTTTTACATGCAATTTTTTTGTTTTGTTTTTTGTTTTGCTTTATTGATTTAACTTTAATTTTTCGGTAATAATTTTTCCTAGCAATTGCATATATAGGGGCCCACCTAATGGCAGCAGGGGGAAGGTTGTCTTACATTTTGATGATAACCCTGGGTCAAAAATTGGTGTAAGATTTGATAAATCCATACCTGATGGAGTTGATCTAGGAGGTGCCTGTGAGGGAGGTCAAGGATATTTCTGCCATGGTAATCTCATTTAGATTGAATTAATATATATGTTTGTGTTCCACATGCGTGTTCAGATTTTTGGCTGTTTGTATTATTAAAGTTATGTTGCAAAGACAGAACATGTTGGCGTCGCTTGATCTATATAGCCGACCCCACCTAGTGGGAAAAGGCTTTGATTGTTGTTGTTGTATTATTAAAGTTATGTTGGACCTGGACATTGAAGGTGCATTTTTCTTTTTCCAGCTGCTGATCTTCGATTGGAAAACAGTGGTGTGGAAGAATTGGACAAATTACTCATTGATTCATTGTTTGAGGTTTCCTTTCTCTCCACTGTATGGTCTAAGAATGTCTTCTAATCTTAAATTAGATTTTATACATTTCTTTTTGGTTTCAGGTTGTGTTTAGTGAGAGCAGAAGTGCCCCTTTCATTTTGTTCATGAAAGATGCTGAGAAGTCTCTTGTAGGAAATGGTGATCCATATTCATTTAAAAGTAAACTTGAAAAGCTTCCTGACAATGTGGTTGTGATAGGTTCACACACTCATACTGACAGTCGGAAGGAGAAGGTAGATTTAATGCTGAAATGAATTTTACTTGTTTATGCACATGTCATGACTTGTAATTATTTTTCCTTTCAGTCACATCCTGGGGGTTTGCTTTTTACAAAGTTTGGCAGCAATCAGACTGCCCTTCTTGATTTGGCATTCCCGGTAATGATTACATTTTCTGTAGGATTCATTCCTTCCACTTTTGGAAAGAGAGAAATATGAAATTCCTGTAAATGGTTGTGCTATATAGGATTCACAGTATAAAACAATTTTTCTATGTTTTTTCATCTGAAGCTTCATTGTGTTTAACTTTTGCAGGATAGTTTTGGAAGATTGCATGATAGGGGGAAAGAAGTCCAAAAGCCAAATAAGACTTTGACTAAGCTTTTCCCAAATAAAGTAACAATTCACATGCCACAGGTCTGTGCAGTGGACTGCAGATCATCAGTTGTGATCTCCCTATATTACATAACAACAACAACAACAAACAGAGCCTTATACTACATAATATTGACAATATTTTTCCTGTCATAGGATGAAGCACTTCTAGAATCTTGGAAGCAGCAACTGCATCGAGATACTGAGAATCTCAAAATCAAAGGAAATTTGCATAACCTTCGCACGGTATGTAGCTTAGGTGTGCCTTGATTTTTTGAGTATCAATTGATATACTATTTTTGCTTCTATATGTAATTCTAATTCATATTACTTGATGGAATGATATTTGCTTTTTACATTTCTTTTGGAATAATTTTCAAGTAATTTGCCCCAGACGGTAGTAATTGTAAACAAGTTGGGGTATTGGAGAAGATAAAGGGAAAAACTTCAGATTGTGAGCCTTAGGAATGGCATGGAATGGGGTGGAATGGCTTGTGTAGATATGTTGTTTGGGAGTTTTAATGAGGAAAGGGAGGGGCACCTATTAATCTTGTTTGGAAGTTATAATAAAATGAATGGAATGGAATTGTTCATTAATTATTTTTTCCGATATTACCCCTCATTAATTGGAACGGAATGGCTCATTAATTATTTGTTTGGAAGTTAGAAGGGTATAATTGTATTTGACGATATTGAACCATTCCATTTCATCCTTGACTCCCCCATTTGGGAGGACACAAGAAAATGGGGTTTTGGATGGCTTAGGGGGAGGGCTTGGGAGTTGGGAAGCCCTCCCTCGCCATTCCATTCCATTCCATCCCCATAAAAACATCCAAACATACATCTAGCCCATTTGAGCCATTCCATTCCATCGTTGACCCTCCATCCAAACATAGCCTTAAATTGTGTTGTGGGTTATCTTGGTCTCATTTGACGGTAATGCAACTGAAATGCATTGTATGTTCTCTTCACTTATTTTTGTCAGCTGCCATTGGTTGGAGAATATATCTTTCTTCAATATAAATTCTGACCTTGTGCGTCACAGCTTATTGGTAGCTGGCTTTTCAAGATGCTTATGAATTCACTATCTTAGTTCAATTAGCAATGATAAGGAATAACAAGTTTCCAGGAATGTATTTTCATGTTTCACTAAACAACTCTTCTGTTATATCCTGAATCCTGATTCTTGGTTGAGCTTAGACTTGTGCTTGGGGATTAAAGGGTTTATGTACAAGTAATGTCAAACACAAAATGATTCATTTAGTTTTAGTTGTTCCATTATGCTTTTCTTTTTATTTTACAAAGACGGCTGATAGAGGCTCCTGTACGTAGAGTTGACCAAATGGAAGATAGCCTAATAACTAGAGGTAGGGGAAGACCAAAGAAAACAATAGGAGAAACGATTAAGAAGGATCTATCCATAAATAACCTAACCATAGAAATGTGCAAAGACAGAACATGTTGGCGTCGCTTGATCCATATAGCCGACCCCACCTAGTGGAAAAAGGCTTTGTTTGTTTGTTGTTGTTGTTGTACGATTTAGTTCTTGAAATTGTATTCAGTTGTTCATATTACAGTACTTGTGTTTATACTTATTGTCCTTCTCTTTTTATTAGCATTGTTGTACCGATATAACTTCCTCAAAAGAACTTTCACAGTTATACTATTCTTCTCGAGTATAAGTGCATGTTACTTGTGATGGTAGATAAGGGCATGCAGTCATATGTAGCTATATCCTGGTCTTCTTAAGAAAAAATGGAGGTTTTCTCAAGCAACTAGGATACACCCTAACTCATAAATGATTTAGTTTTTGCTAGCTAATCTGAAACAGGAAACACTTTGAATAATCACTTGCTAAAACAAGAATAGTTTCCTATGTTTTCATAACTGGAGTAGTTCATTGCCTCTTGTCATTCTGCTTTGTGTGTCCACTTCTTTGTCTCTCCTTAGTCGTAAGTTTTCTAGGGTTTTGTACTTCATATCTCTGACCATTTATTGTTGCAATCATGGTGGTGTTAACTAATAATTAGAGTCCATTAAATTTAATTTGCAGGTTTTAGGCCGTTGTGGGATGGAATGTGAAGGACTGGAGACCTTGTGCATAAAGGATATGACACTTACAATTGAAAGTATGCTCCACCACTAAGTATATGACTGCCTTACAATATGCGGCTCAAATTTTCCCCCTATATAAAGTCTGTTATATTTCAGATGCAGAGAAGATAGCTGGTTGGGCTTTAAGCCACCACCTAACGCAGAATCCTGAAGTAGGTTCTGATGCAAAGCTGGTATTGTCTTGTGAGAGGTAATTGCTAACTTTCAATTATTTCAGTTGATAAACTGTGTTCTTTAGTTGTATAGTTGAACTTTTCTTAGATCTGTAACCTCTTATATTGTGATGTGATGATGTTTTTCTACCAGCATTCAGTATGGAATTGGGATCATGGTGGCTATCCAGAATGAGTCCAAGAGCTTGAAGAAGTCTCTTAAGGTGATTTTTATGCACTATCGCTATTTGGATTGTAGATAGTGCTCTATGTTATTGATCCAACCTATCTTACTTGTAGGTTTTTCTGTCAATAGAGTTTAACTAAAGTCTTTCAGGAAAGTAATTGACTAATCATTTTTGCTTATTGTTTTGGTTTAAATCAGGATGTTGTTACAGAAAATGAGTTTGAAAAGAGGCTTTTGGCTGATGTTATTCCACCTAGTGACATTGGTGTTACGTTTGATGATATTGGAGCTCTTGAAAATGTTAAGGATACATTGAAGGAATTGGTGATGCTGCCTTTACAGAGGCCTGAGCTTTTTTGCAAGGGACAGTTAACCAAGGTTTTACTTCTTTTACTAATTGAATTACTTTTTGTTGTTTAACATGCTTTTAACTCATCATGTCTGTTGATAGATTGTGAGCTAGATTTCATTATTGTTTTTCTTTCCTC
Organism: Senna tora; assembly: GCA_014851425.1. Taxonomy (NCBI): domain Eukaryota; kingdom Viridiplantae; phylum Streptophyta; class Magnoliopsida; order Fabales; family Fabaceae; genus Senna; species Senna tora. The sequence continues at coordinate 899,910 of CM026263.1, read as the reverse complement.
CCTATTCTGTTAATTGATTGATTTTATTATTATTTTGATGAGTTTTGATATTTTAATGTTCTTTCTTTTCTCCCATCTGAAAAGGGAGGGGAAAAAATAATAATTTTTTTTTTCTCATTACAAGCCTCTTGGATGACCTAGCTCTTGTGACTATTAAGGTTTTCAAGCATCTATATTTTACTTTAGCCTTTACAATAGAAATATATATATATATATATATATATATTTCTTTCCAAATTGCGATTCTTAATATCATGAAAGCTAAAAGCATCTGAAACAGGAATTTGGGAGAAACTCTGGAGCTCTGTTTTTAATCATCTAAATGTTTTTCCTTGTAAAAATTATAGTATCAACATTTTGTAGATTATTATGTTAATCATCTCCATAGAAATGTGTATAGACAGAACAACGTCGCTTGATCCATATAGCTGACCCTACCTAGTGGGAAAAGGCTTTGGTAGTGGTGGTTGTTGTTGTTGTTAATCATCTGACTGTGACTTACCTCATATACAGCCTTGCAAGGGTATCCTATTATTTGGTCCCCCTGGAACAGGTAAGACAATGCTTGCTAAGGCTGTTGCTACAGAAGCTAGCGCAAACTTCATCAACATTTCCATGTCAAGTATTACGTCCAAGGTCAACTTTGTGCTTCACCGGGTTTATTTTAATCTCTGCATCATCATTTTATTGTGTATCTTAACTAGTGCTCTTGCTTCTTTGCTGCAGTGGTTTGGTGAGGGTGAGAAATATGTGAAAGCCGTTTTCTCTCTTGCCAGTAAAATTTCCCCTAGTGTTATATTTGTTGATGAAGTAAGTTTCTACAAACAATGGTACTGGTTTGTATTAATTTGTAAGGATACATCATACATCTTTACTGGGTTCTTTTATAGGTTGACAGCATGTTGGGCCGGAGGGAAAATCCAGGGGAGCATGAGGCCATGAGGAAGATGAAAAATGAGTTTATGGTGAACTGGGATGGCTTACGTACAAAGGACACTGAGCGAGTTCTTGTACTGGCAGCCACTAACAGGCCTTTTGATCTTGATGAGGCTGTCATCCGGAGGTTGCCAAGAAGGTAAATACCTTGTCCAACTGACCTAAGGCTCGTTTGGATAAGATTTAAAAAAAAATAAAAATGAGGCTTTCTTGGATAGGCTTTTGAAAAAGTATTTTTAGTTTTAGTCAGAAGTGCTTTTTCAACTGAAAAATGTACTTTTTTTTCAAAAAAAAAAAATGCACCCCCTACTATTTTTTCCTTTCAAGAGGAATCTAATATTTGGGCTTCCCCAGATTGATGGTAAATCTGCCAGATGCTCCAAATAGAGCAAAAATATTGAAAGTTATATTGGCAAAAGAGGACTTGTCAGCTGGTGTTGATTTGGATGCGATTGCAACTATGACTGACGGATATTCTGGAAGTGATCTTAAGGTTATAGATGTTCATTTTTTCCTTTTACCCTGTACTTTTTAAATTTGATGGTATAGCTGTTAGTTAATAATAGGGACGCTCTCATTCTTGTTCTTGAACTGCAGAATCTGTGTGTCGCTGCTGCACATCGTCCCATTAAAGAGATATTGGAAAAGGAAAAAAAGGTATGTCACCTCTTATGGTGTATTATAAGTTTGCTGGTGTCACTTGCAATAGACCTGAAGAAATTTTCATTTCTCGATCTAATGTGTTTTATGCCTGGCAGGACCGTACTGCCGCTCTAGCGGAAGGTAGACCTGTTCCAGCATTGAGTGGAAGTGCTGATATCCGATCTTTAAACATGGAAGATTTCAAGCATGCTCATGAACAGGTAATCCAACACGAAAAGGAAAATCTTTCATATTAGCTCCTCCACCCGGCCAACTAGTTCACTAAAATGAAAGAATGCTCTTGTTATACAGGTATGTGCAAGTGTATCTTCTGAGTCGGTAAATATGACTGAGCTTTTACAATGGAATGAGCTATATGGCGAAGGTGGTTCAAGAAGAAAGAAAGCACTCAGCTATTTCATGTGAGAGTTTCTCCAGTCTTAATGATTTTGTCTTCTCCTGAAGCTTGTATTTAAGTGTTACCTATGGGGGGTGTTGGGTTTTGAAAGTAGAGCATTCCAGAATTTTGGCAAGGTCTACCTTCGTTTATTTATTCACATGTAACTTGCAATACTTTTTTCTAGTTATATGCGTACTTGAAACTAGAAAGAGAAAAAGACGTAGTCCAATAATGCCATGCATATATTATTGTTGTGACTCCTGAAAAAAATAAGCATTTAGAATTTTGATCGTAAATAGTATCTACTTTAAGTCTTTATCATGATTGTGCTGCTGGGCTTTGATATTGTGTTACTTTTTGAGACGACGTAATAGAATAAAGATACGTTCTCTTGATCTCTTCTACCATAAAAATAAGATTGAAACTGGGTTTAATTTTAGAAAGGAAAAAAAAAAATAGAGATCCCTTATTTGAAGTAGTGAAAAACAGAGGTTGATGGTGAAAGTATGGTATATGGAACTTGGAAGGGTGTTGATGGTAACGGAAACAAAGCGTGGCCGGTAGTGGGAAGGATGAGCTTAAAAAGAGTGGCCAAAGAGAAATAGAGAATAAAACCTAATAAGGCATATATTCATGACAAACATAGAAGAGGGTTGTGCTTATACGCAGTTTTTTTTGTTATTGTTATTGATTTTTTTTATATTTTTATTAGGTTTTTCAATTAAAATAAAGTATATAGTTTTTTAAAAAAAATTTAATTGGGGTAAAAAAAATATTAAAAAAACTACGCATAATCTTCTTTCCATTGGGGTAGGTGACCTTAGACAAAAATGTTTATCTTTCAACAATTTTATTCTGTATTGTAGTTTGAAATAATATAAAAAAATGAAATAAATATCATTGATTAATATATTAATCATATAATATATATACACAAATCATGTGTATGCATAAATTAGTGTCATAACACTTGAAATCATTATAAAATGATATATTTATATTATATTTATTGTAAATTAATTTTTATTATATTTCTTTAATTTTGACATGTTGGCTCACAAGCCATTTTTTCTAAACATATTTAGCTTGTAGTCTAAAACAGACCAACTATTTAAAGTCAATTTGATGAACTAAACGGTATGAGGTACAAGTTTTTTTATAATATATGATTTTGAGGGATAGGTTAGTATTAATATAAAAAATAGCGTTGATGGCAAAAAAAAAAAAAAAAATGAAATAGTGTTATTTTAAATATTAAGATAGTATTAATATTCTATATATATATACTATCGTGTCACTATTTATCATTAATAATTGAAATAATATTAAGTGTTATGACAAAATTAATAATTATTAGAAACAAATTTGATTGAAAAAAATTAGAGATGAAATTTAAAATGTCAATATAATTTTTTTAATTTATAAAAGATAATATAAAATAATTGTTATAGTTATTATGTTTTAAAATAATAAATAAAAGATAACTACCAATAACCAAACATCCATATTATTTTAGATATATTAAGTTATTAATTATTCAAAGTAGAGATACAACATGTATATACTCATTATAAAATATATATACAAATTCAGTCATCTTTAAAAATATTTACAGATCTATACCATTTTTACTGTGCATGAGCAAGAGTGTCGTCAGTGAGGGTGTTTTTATGAAACTTCAACAAGAAAAACACCCTCAGTGAAGGTGTTTATAGGGTCAAATGGTCAACCCTATAAACGCCATCAGTGATAGCGTTTTTAAAGCTAATATTTACATGAAAATAAGTGTGATAAAATTGTAAAAAGCGCACTCACAGATGGCGTTTATAGGGTTGACCATTTGACCCTATAAACGCCCTTACTGAGGGTGTTTTTCTTGTTAAAGTTTCATAAAAACGCCCTCACTGACGGCGTTTTTGCTCGTGCATAATAAAAGTGGTATAGATCTATAGATAGTTTTTAAAGGTGACTGAATTTGTGTATATATTTTGTAATATGTATATACCTGTGCAAAATCCAATGAAGGGAAGGAAGAAAAATTTTAGATTTAAAAAATTTATATTGTTTGGTATACTTTATATGTAAAACATTGTTCATCATTTGATTTTCTTTTGAATCTGACTAGCACTGTCAAAACGGGCCGACCCGGGACGGTGCGTGACGGGCCGGCCCGTTTATTTGGCGGGCTTGGGAAATAATGTCCAAGCCCGCCTGTAATGACCCGCGGGCTAAACGGGCTAGCCTGCGGACCAATTTTTTTATTTTTTTAAAAAATAATTATAAAATTATATATTTACTTAAAAATTAATAATTTTTTAACTTTAAATTAATATTTTATTATTTTAATTGTTTTTTAAATTATTTATATACTTTATTAGAATAAAATTATTATTTAACACATAAAATTATCTAAAATATATATATTTATACATATTTTAAACAAATATATATTAATTTTTTATTTTTTGGCGGGCCGGCCTGCGGGGCCCGCAGGCTTAAACGGGCCAACCCGTTCAGGCCCATTTTTAAATGGGCCTATTTTTGCTTATTCAAGCCCTCCCATTTAGCGGTCGGGCTGGGTTAGCCCACGGGCTCCGGCCCGTTTTGACGGTGCTAAATCTGACCGAAGAAAAAATGTCGAAAATGACCATCCTAATTATTTTTTTTCTTTACTTTTTTACCTATCAAGAAACACGTTAATTATAAAGTAAGGGTATTTTAATCTTTTCTAATATTTTACTTTACTTTACATCACATTTTTACGTAACAAACACTTTTTTTTTAATTTTATATTAGTCAATTTTATATATCCATTTATACCAAAGATAGACTAAAGGCTTTAAACTATTATGATTGCAAAAGGGCGTTGGCTTTGTAAAAACATGTGACCACCTATTTATATCAGCGTGGAACCATGCAACATCACCACTGTAACGTACCTTTCATGAAGATTGCATCGCAAATGTAACTCCCTCTTTCGTTAAAGAAATCCCACTGCGAACTTAACGTCTTCCTTCCATCTATACCAAATCCTTTTCTCTGCAAAAGAACCTCTATAGTCTATACCTATCAGTTTTCTCACCAATCAAACGCACAAATTTTTGACCCAAGCAATGGTGGATCCGATCCCCGCACCACCCAGATCCGCCACGGACTTCTTTTCGGACCCTCTTGACACCCACCCTCTGTGGTTCAAGCCCGCCTTGTTTATCTCCCCTGATTTCGATTCTGAATCCTACATTTCGGAGCTCCGAACTTTTGTTCCCTTCCACACTCTCCGGTCTGAGCTCCAGAGTCACCTATCGTCCCTCAATCACGAGCTTATTGATCTGATTAATCGCGACTACGCCGATTTCGTTGACCTAAGCACTAAGCTCGTCGACGTAGATGACGCGGTGGTGCGAATGCGGGCCCCGCTGGTAGAACTTAGAGATAAAATTGAAGAGTTCAGGGGATCTGTTGATGGTTTGCTTATGGCCACAAAGGATGGGTTAAGGCAAAGATCAGAGGCAGCTTCGGCGTGGGAGACTCTGAAGCTTCTTCTGGATACGTTTCACGTGGTTTCTAAGGTAAAGAACTTTTGTCATTTCGGTTTTGCGTTTAATTATAATTTTTTGGCGGGAATTTGATTTGTATTAGAACTTAGAAGTAGGGAAGTTCAGGATTCATGATGTAAACCACATGGAATTCCCAATTTTCTTTTAGTTGCTTGGGAAATTTAACACGATTTACTTTTTAGTGTGTAGTTTGAGGCTCTAAAGTCAATTTCATCGCTGGGTTGGCTATTTGAGTATTGAAGATAAAAATGGAATGATTGGACAAAATATTTTACAGTCGAGACATTGCATTCTATACAGATGCATTTCAGTTAACTCTGTTGAATAATATGTTTTTCCAATTAGATTTCATTATCAAGTTTCACTTGGCTTATCTCTCAGAAGTTAGAACATTGAAATTGAAATGATTTATTTAACCGACACCTGTTGTCATTTTCTTTTAACTGGAAGGAGACGCAGTTCAAATTCTTTTATAAGGTCTGAAATATATTCCTAAAGATTTTGGTTGCAATCGATCTCATGTCTGTAGTATACTTTTACTATCATATGATTGCAGGTTGAGAAACTGATAATGGAGCTACCTAGTGTACCCACTGATTGGTCTAATGGACATGTAAATTTGGCGGAGAAAAATTCCATTAGCAATGGGACTGCTCTGCAACATGTTGAGAATGGGACTAATATTAGAGAGACTCAAAGCATGCTACTTGAGAGAATCGCCAGTGAGATGAACCGGCTGAAGTTCTATGTTTCCCAGGGAAAGGTTATTCTTTGATTTCTTTTATTATATATACCTTAAAATACGTATGGAAAATTTTAGCTAGATTCATAAATTGATTGACATAATTTTAGAAGGAAACTATGACTTGGAAGTTTCAAAATATCAAATGTCAAATGTACTTGTTGCATTGATCTTAATATTCTTGATATTTTTGTGCACAACACTTGTGATTCATTTTAAAATTAAATTAGTTATCTGGACAACTTGATTAGGTAAAAATTATACATTACTTAGAATTGTTGTTTATGATCTCAGTACAATCTTCACTCATCTCTTTTTCTCTATTATGCCAGTACAGAATCTGCCTTTTATTGAAAATATGGAAAAGAGGATTCGAAATGCTAGCCTAACATTAGATGCAAGCTTGGGACATTGTTTTGTAGATGGTCTAGAGCACCGGGATGCAACTGCAATCTACAATTGCCTACGTGCATATGCTGCCATTGATAATACTCAGAATGCAGAAGAAATTTATCGAACAGCTGTTGTGGCTCCATTGGTACAGAAGATTATTCCACATGGATCATCAGCAACTGCTGATGTATCATCTGGAGATGGATTAGATACTGCTTATCAGAAAATTAAGGGATGCATTGATAAAGAATGTAAATTTTTATTGGAAGTTTCTTCAGCTGGTACATCACCTGACCTTTTTTCACCAGTCCACTACAAAAGATTAATATGAGTTTTTCCTCATTACATTCCTCCATTTATGATTTGTATAAACCTCACTCTGTCTTTACTGCATTGGTTTCCTGGACCATGTTAATCCTTGCTGGTGCATTATCTAGTATAAAAGAAATTAAAACTTATACTCACGTTTCACTTATTTTTAAGTATTAAGTCCTTTTAGCTAGACCATTTGTGGTTTTCTGACCGCATTTTGATTGCTGAATTAATGTAGCAAATTTGGCATATGTCGTGGTTTTGTTCACATATGTAACATGCTTGCTTTTAAAAAGAAAAAAAGGACTACAAATTTCGAATACAAGAACAACATGGTTAGATGTCATTAACTCTATCTGAAGCCTGGCCTTTGGTGCAGAAAATTCGGGTTTGCATGTCTTTGACTTCTTGGCCAATTCAATCCTTAAAGAGGTTCTCTCTGCAATTCAGAAGGGAAAACCTGGTGCATTTTCTCCTGGAAGACCAACAGAGTTCTTAAACAATTACAAAGCAAGCCTAAATTTCTTGGACCATCTTGAAGGTAGTATAGTAGTGATATCTCTCTTCCCTATATCTCACTTTTGTACGTGAGAAAGAGGAAAATAAAGTTTATCTTCAAAGAAATTGGAATTTATGTATGATTTGTTTGGGCATTTACTAATTTTATTGAGAGTGTAAGTTTTCACCAATAAATTTGTTCATTTCATGCTAGGCTACTGTCCATCCAGATCAGCTGTTGCTAAATTTCGATCTGAAGTCACTTATACTGAGTTCATGAAGCAATGGAATATTGGAGTGTATTTCTCCTTGAGGTTCGGATGCTGCTTTAAAATATCATGATATCAAGAGAATACTCGTATTATGTTTTGGTATCACGGAATTTCTTATCTGCAACTGCCTCAGGTTTCAGGAAATAGCAGGGGCTCTAGATTCTGTTCTTACGACAGTCGGTCTTGTCCCTATCCAAAATGTAGACTCTGTTGAAGCAAATTTGACGTTGAAACAAAGTGTTACATTATTGGAGAGTTTGAGATCTTGCTGGAAAGAAGATGTTGTTGTCCTTTCTTTGTCTGATAAGTTCCTTCGTTTATCCTTGCAGCTCCTTTCTAGGTCAGTTTAAGTTCGAGTGCTGGGAATTTCTGTTTATTATTCTGCTGACAGATCATAAACCAACTTCTTCTCTTGCAATTTACAGATACTCAAATTGGTTATCGTCTGGATTGACTGCTCATAAGAAGAGCATCACAAACATCAGCTCAGGATCTGAATGGTCTGTCTCGGCTGCCACGGATGACTTTGTTCTCGTAAGCATTATGCCATGGGTTTAGCATATTTATTTGCTTTCTGAAAATCTGATGAGTATATATTTTACTAGTTATCTTTCTAGATGTATTTTGTTGCTTTATTAGTTTCTTGTCCACATTCTGGATTTTAAAATAAAAACGTAGAAGTCACTTCTTCGAACACTTCACAGTATACTTCGTACTCAAAAAACTATTTGGGTCTTCTTCCAAAATTTTTTGAATTTTCAATGTATTGGTAAGAAATTGTTTTCAAAGTAGATTGACTATACTCGATAATGACAATGATGTGACAAAATTGGCATTGCTTGCAATGTTTGCTTGATATGCAAAATATCAAATGAATACATGATCATACTTTAATTGCCTTATAATATATGTAAATTGTACAACCATTTGCAGATTATTCATGATATAAGATCTCTGGCAGAGGAAGTTTGTGGTGATTACCTGCGACACATACTTCAGCTTCTATCTTCGTTCTCCTCTGATGTTCTTGAGTTAGTAAGGCAGAGTATTTTGCAAGGTGCCCAATCGCTGAAAGATTTAGAACCTTTAGTCACAAAAGTAGTGGTGGAGTTACTAGTGGAGAAGTCAGTTGAGGTAGGTTGCAATATTGTAGGGTTACTCTTCATTTCAAGTTGGCCATATTCAGATATGGGTACGTGAAGATATATGCAATATGCATTTAAATTTTTCTGGAAAAAAATCTTTTGTTTTTGTTTCTTCTCTTTCCTTATAATATATTCATTTTTGCTCCTGTTCATAAATAATGTAGGACCTAAGGCAGATGAAGGGAATAACCGCAACCTACAGGATGACTAATAAACCTCTCCCTGTAAGGCATTCACCTTATATTTCAGGCATACTGCGTCCCCTTAAGGTATGGAGTACCAAACAAGCTTTTTTTTATTATTATTATTTTATTTTATTTTTTCACCTTTCTCCTCCCCCTTCTTATTGTTAGCTGGATTTCCTGACTAAGCAACAACTTTTCTATTTCCTTTAGATATTGAATGTGACAGGCATAGTAGGACAGGCATAAACGTTTCTGTGTTTGATATTATGTCCTCTAAACATTGCATTCAAATTTCAATTTTCAATTTTAACTGGTTATAGCTTTTAGGACAGGGGGAAAGTTGTACATAAACTAATGGTCTCTTCTATAATTTTAATCTTAAGTTAATTCTAACTTGGTATAATCTTAACACTATCAAGTAAGCTCTTCTTTGAAAAGGTGGCCAGAATTATATATTGATGGCATGCCAATACATGTCAGGCTTTTTTGGAAGGAGAGAGAGCTACAGCATATTTGACAAGTGAAACCAAGAATAATATACTTCATGGTGCTGTTACTGATATTACCAACCGATATTATGAATTAGCAGCCGATCTTGTTAGTGTGGTAAGTGTCAAAATGCCAATACATCTTACTCTCGTCGGACACCACTTACCACTTAGTAGAACCTTGTGCACTGGGCCGCCCTTTTTATAGTCTATATATTAAAAGCTAGTTTAATAAATAATGATCATGTGCAGGCAAGAAAGACAGAGTCTTCACTCCAGAGAATTAGGCAGGGTGCACAACGACGCGCCGGAGCAAGTTCAGATGTCTCAGATAATAATATTTCTGACACTGACAAAATCTCTATGCAGTTGTTCCTTGATATTCAGGTAAGCACTAGGCATCTCTCTCGATCATTAAGACATTGATAATGAATATCTTTGCTTGTGTCTGAAATGTTGGAGCCATTATGTACCAAAACACTTGATAAGATTCTTCCTCTTGCATATTGTGATCAGGAGTATGCCCGCAACCTCTCTCTACTTGGTGTTGATGCAGCCACTATTCCAACCTTCAATTCCTTATGGCAGTGTGTGGCTCCTGCAGATAGGAAAAACACTATTTCCTTCTAATATATGTGTTTGCATCTGCCCATTCATGTGGCCTCTTGATCATTCTTTTTTCTTAACTTAATTGTAAGATTGGCAGTATAGTAAGTTGTGTTTTTACACAATAATCACAAGTTGTCATAGTCACTTCAAAAGACTAAAATATTTCGCTGGTAAAGAGTGCGGATCCTTTGCCTTTGGGAACTTCTATCATTCTGTGTTTTAACGTTAACCACCATTACTAAATTATAATCTTAACTAACATTTTCAAGGACTTTTTTTTAAAGAAAATAATAATGCAAAAAGGACAATGTTAATTGGTTAACGTTAAGCAGAAAATTCTAACGAGATGACAGAGGATTCATAAGTGTGAAAAGACTGGATTTTTTGTCATTATTTTTTCTGTCATTTTTTGTTATTAGCCTAAAATAATAATACTTTTTAACAGTTTTTTTTAATCAAAAGTTCAGGTGCCTCAACATATTTGTAATGAATAAATTTTAGAGTTCAGATAATCTAAATTTAATAAATGACACATTTCTCTGAGTAGGAGATAAATAGAAATTCTAGTAAAAAAAAGGAAATAAATAGAAATAAAAAAAGTAATCCCTAACTCATTCACAATAGGTCTCAATTAACCTAGAGTGTTTAATTTTTTTGTTTAAATCTTTCTTATACTCTTAAGAATTGATAAATTTGAGACATATAAAACTTTTTTACTTATAAATGGAAAAAAGAAAAACTACTAAAAAGTTAATAGGAGAAAATGACAAAAGAAAAAAAAAAACTGAGAATCCAAACTCTCGTTTAATACCCATCATTTCAAAAACTTAATATTGGATTTATTTTAAATTTTATTTTATATATATAGAGAAGCAGCGGCTAAAAAGCAAATGAATGAATGTTATATATTATTAATTAGTGCATCATACATAAGAACTCTTCAAAGCTGAGCATGCCATCCCCATTCAAATCAAAGGGAGTGATCATGGCTCTGCATTCTTCAATGGTCTTTGATTCCCCCAACTTGCCAAGCATCCTCTTCAAGTTGTTTGGCGTTATGAATCCACACCCTTCTTCATCATACATCTTAAAGGCTTCTCTTAAGTCATTCAGCTTGCAATCCTCACTTCCTCCTTCAACCAAACTCTTCATATCCTCCAAACTCACCAACCCATCACCGTCCGAATCCAATGCCTCTATTGCCATTTCTGCTTCCTTCAACGGTACCTCCCCACCTATCAGGCTTAGCCGCCGCTGCAGCTCCTCCGGCGAGATCTTCCCGTCTCCGTCTTCATCGAAATACCTAAGAACACGCTCCAACTCAATATCCCTCTCCATCATATATATCAACTACAATTATTAGGTTCCTATATATATATATATATACTTAATTACGTATGTGAATGATAAAATCTTCGGTGGTGATGAGGCTTTTATATATATTGGAGGTGGAAACTTCGACCAAAAGTCGTTATGACAAGCATACAATTCAAGTTGTCAAAACCAAATGACTTAGCTCATTATCCAAGAAAATTCACACAACAACAAACGAACAAACAAAAGTTTTTCTTTTTCACTAGGATGACATATGGATAATTAAAGTGATACGTCTTTACTTATTTTTTATAATTAGGTTATTAATTAGCATGCTTTTACTATATATCATATCATAAAATCAAATTTTAAAACTACCTAATTTCAAGGAAATAAGATTAGTAAATTGGTAATGTTAAAGTTTGAATAGAGAAGTTAAATGAGTGACTTGGTTTGAACTAGGTTAGAAAACCATTATCTCAGTGGATTAGATTTGTTTGATATATAGCTCATCAAGACTACAACATATGAGATTGTTCTCTCTCGAACGATTTGTAGACCATTGCGAATTTTAATTGTATTTCTTTATAGCATTGAGAAAATTAAGATTATTGTTTAAAATTAGGTTTTAAAATTTATATTTAATTATATTATAATGTAAACAGAGTATATTCACATACTTGTATTGAGAAGAAAAACATCCTCTAATTATTTAGTGTTTATTTTTAAAAATTAATAAGGATTCATATTAATAAAGATTTAACTTAAATATATTAGGAATTAAACTATGATCCATTTAACATGTGTTCTTATGGTATATGTTACAGACTTTTATCTAATTAGTAAATAGAATTTTTAAACATTAAAAAGTATTTTTTATTTAAATTTTTATAAAATTTAAATTATTAAATACTTTATTAATTAAATAAAAATAAATTTTAATGCCTGTCCTAACCACACATATTAATTAAATCCATTAAATTATTAGAGAAATATACTTTATAGTATATATACTATATATTGAAACTGGAAGTACGATGATGAGAAGAATCATTGAGAGCCAACCAGTCATTCAGTATCCAAGATGTCGGTAGATAATCATATATTAATTATTATACGATTATTCATATTTCATTATATATATGCAATAAATTGTATCATAGACCTATCATTAATTTGCTATTTATAGTGATATTAAGGGCATAGTTTAAAAAAAAGTCTAATTAATGAAAAAAAAATTTAATAATTTTGAATTTGAAAACAATGTCAGTCTTATCTACAATATTCTTAATTAATCTCAACTCCATCAAGGAATATTCTTCTCCTTAACATTTCAATCTTAAAACACAAAAAGTTAAGTTAGCTTTTTCTTTTTTCTTTACGTTCGTTCTTCAACCAGCTTTTTCCTGCAATCTAATTGGAGGGGTTTTCTTCTTTTGTTATCGTCGTTACGTTTCATAAATAAGGTAGATATTCAGTCCCCCCAATTTTGGTGGTAATTTTCTTCCAGATTTACTTCTGAGTTTTTAGTCCTCGCTTGTGAGAGTGTAGCCTCCCATTGTTAGATCGATTCAGATCTAGTAAGTAGAGTTTGTTTTATTTTTTGTGTATTTGTTTTATTTTGTAATTTTTTTTACAATCAGGTGATTCTGGATTCAATATTTGTTATAATCATATTTAAAATCTACGAATCATCTATGTTAAAAAATTTGTACTCATTCATCATGTTGTTGGAAGAGCCTACGACAATTTCAACTTTGAAAGATCTAATATGCAGGAGGTATAAGAGTAACAACTCTGTTGGCAACACCAAGAACAGTGAAATTTTTCATCCTGAAGAAATAGGATCAGTTGAGCTTACACTTTGTTTACTTAGTTCAACAATTGTTAGGGTTTATTTTTCAGTATTATTATATTAGAGTTTTTAAAATTATTGTAAGTGCCGTTTGACTTTTTCTATAATATAATAGAGGTTTAATGGAAAAAAAGGTGTTTAACAAGAAAATAGTGGTTTTACAAATTAAATTAAACCAAAGTGCTGTGGAGAATGAAAAACATTATAATGAGCTCTTGAAAATTTAATGGATGTGAAGGAGTTTTTTCATATACAAAATTCAAATTTTAAACTTTGTATAAGAGAAATAAAATAAATTTCATTCCAATCAACTCGTATCTAATTGTGTTGAACCAATAAACTTCTATTTGTTAAATATATGTTATATATATAGGAATAAGTTTCAAATGAAAGGTAGGAAAATTTTCAAGTTACTAGTCAACTCGTATCTAATTGTGTTAAACCAATAAGGACTTCCTTTTGTCAAAATCATCACAGTATCCAAAAGTTCATTAGATTTTACTTAGGTATGCTTGGTAGAAGAAAATGTAACGTAAATGAGAGGATGAGAATGAGTTTATTATGTTGGATAGTAAGAAATGGGAATGGAATGGAAATGTAAATGGAATAAAAGTATGTAAAATGATCATTTTATTCTTATATCAAAATATAAATAAGGATAAAAATATAATTTCATCATATTACAAAAAATAAGACAAGTTTGGTAGGAAGAATTTGCAAAAAAAGTCGAATTATCTCCAACATTATCTCCCATTTTCCACCTAACAAACAACCATATGATCTTGTTAGAGCTAAAAGGAGATCATATAACAGGAATAAGCCCCTTCCTTCATTAGAAAATTTTTTTCCATTCACAAAACTTGAATGAAACAAAGAATAGAGATATCAATTGGTAGTTAAGACTTATTTTAAAACACTTCCCCTTACCATAAAAATAGAACATCTATTGATCACCTTAGGTTCTTTTATCGATTCATAGATTGCAATGACGTGTAAAGTCTGATCTATTGATCTCTAAGTTATCATTTATCCAGTATTTCAATAATTGTATGTAGTATATATATATATATATATAAGATGATAAGAGTTTGTATTCTCTTAATCATTATCTTCCGATCATGAGAATAAAGTCTAATCCAATAAAAGAATCATCCTAACAATGGGCTTTATAATATATCTAAGAGATTTTAATATTAAGACTTCTCTGTCAACAACTAATTTTAGTGTATATATAGATGAAAAGTAATTAGGCATGCTTCTAGAAATTAAATCCATTACATTGCAGAAACAGCTAAGGATAAAAGTTCAATGGTATCGTACCACTGAACTTCAGTGCATCCTTTCAATCATGTAGTGCCATTTGTTAATATTAATAAAAACTCACATTAATTAGAACCCACCTTGAATGGTTTAAGGACCAATTGATTAGAGGGATGAATATTACCATACCACTCAACATCTACGCCTCTAATAAGGCAATGTACAAATTGAATATATGATGAATGAAGGAATAATTATAGGAGTAGAGAAACATGTATATAAATTAATTACTAGTGCATCATAATTAAGAACTCTTCAAAGTTAAGCATGCCATCCCCATTCAAATCAAAGGCAGTGATCATGAATTTGCATTCATCAATAGTCTTTGATTCGCCCAACTTGCAAAGCATCCTCTTCAAGTTCAAAGGCGTTATGAACCCACACCCTTCTTCATCATACATCTTGAAAGCTTCTCTCAAATCCTTCAACTTTTCTTCCTCATCTCCTCCTTCAACCAAACCCATCAAATCCTCCAAACTCACTAACCCATCACCGTCCGAATCCAATGCCTCTATTGCCATTTCTGCACCTTCCTTCGTCAACACCTCCCCGCCGCCCGCCGCCATCTTCGCCAGCCGGCGCTGGAGCTCCGACGGCGAGATCTTCCCATCCCCGTCTTCATCGAAACATCTAACAACACTCTCAAACTCATGGACCACGCCCCTCCTCGTCATATTAACTTATGGATCGATGGGAAACCAAAATACTTAATTGTCTTTTTTTGTGTGTGTGAATTGAATTTGTATATGATTTTTGATGAAAGGTTTAGAGGGTTTTATAGTGTTGGAGGGTGAGGAGTAGAAGGTGCTAGGAGTATTCGGAATTAAACAAGCATGGATGAACGACGTCATGCCATATGCAGTTTTGAGTTTTGACATATGGGAAATGAAGCTCAAGTAAAAAGCGGTTGTGACGCGTATACGACACATGATACAAGTGAAGAGTCTAGAGTCGTCTAGACTTTGGAGATATAAATACCACAATAAATTTATGGTCAACTCCATATATAATATTTCGTACAGTGTATGCCAGTACTATGATCTTTGAATTAATGATGGCAAATCAGTGGTCAACACGTGTTGATTGGGTAGACCGATGAATTATTAAAAGATGATTAAGGGGTAAATATTGATAATCAATTTTGATTGAATGGTTGGATATAGATTAAATTGGATGGGTTTGTTTTGTTTTGAATTTTCTCAACCCCTATCGATGAATGTATAAAATATATAACATAAACTTTACTAATTTTTTAAATTTTGATATTTGTTCATTTTAAATGAAATTGAAATAAATGGTTTATTATTGTTGTTACACTATTGAGAAATTACATTGAAGATAAACAAACAGAATTTCGGTCACTGTTATATACTTATCCATGTTATATAATAATTGTTTGGAAAAAACTTAGGTCTATTTTTTTATGTCCATTTCATCAAGTTTTACCAATTATATATTGTATTTACACTCTCTTTCTTCTATGATTGGTCATATAAAAGGTGGTCTTTTATATTCTCTCTCTACTGTGATTGGTCATTTAAACACTTTTTGCCACGTGTCATATTTATATTGAGGAACTTGATGAAATTGACATAAGGAAATAGATATAAGGAAATGGACCTAAGTTTTTTCCTAACTGTTTTTCATAATTTTAATATATTAATGTTTTATATTTAATGAAAATTATTTTATAACATGATTATTATATATTATTATGTTCTATATTATATAAATAACCATTTAAAAAGTTATACTATCTAACTCATCATTAATCTCTATGTGCGTTGGTATTTGCTGTTTCATTGGTATAAAAATAAATAAATAAATAAATAAATTTATCTTTTATAAACTCAAATAGGACTAAGTGGCTATTCCGTGTGAGTAGGAGTGACAAAGGCACATGGCCAATGTGAGCTATTAACACGTCAGCAGTGCAATATTGCTTATCTAAGGAATTGGATAGAGTCAACGCTGAATAGTTGGCTTTAAGAGTTAAGGTATCTTGCATTGTTTTGAAAACCGGACCGGACCGGTCGGTCGGACCGGAAAACCGGTAAACCGCCAGCCAGTTCGGTCCGGAATAACCAATGAACCGGTCAGATATAAAATCGGTCAAAACCGGTCAGAACCGGTCAGAACCGGTGGTTTAGACGGTTCGACCGGTTGTTCATTTTTTTAAAAAAAAATTTGTGTTGTTTATGATTTAATATTTATTGAAAATTTGTTGTGACTTGTAGTTGTAAGGATTGTTCTATTTTAGTATTTATTGTTGGGTTTGTGATAAGATTTGAGACTTAAATATGTTGATCCTTGAACTTATTTGAAAAGTTTAATATGATATTGTGGTAATTTGCAACTTGTTCTATTTCTTATCATGTTTAGATCGAGATGGAAACATATAATTATGAAATATATAAATTTTTTATGATATATTTTAGTATATTTAATTAAAAATATATATTTTAAATGCCACCGGTTCGACCACGGTTCAACCACGATTCGACCATTGAACCATGAACCAGTGCTTTGACCGGTTCAATGACTGGTCCGGTTTTAAAAACATTGGTATCTTGGATGGAAGGAAGCACTAGCCTGCAAGTTTGGTTCTTTATTATTTTTTTTTGTTAATCTGAACAGGCTACAAATGCCTAACTCACACAAAGACGTGGCACCAAAGGACTATTAAGATCAGCAGCAAAAATAGGGCCAAGATCCACATGAAGGAAGTCAAAGACATTAATGCCTTCTGAGAGGGTGTGGCTCAACTTTGCCATAAAATCCGCAACTTGATTGGTTTCTCGAAAGACATGAACCAACTCAGTGTCCCAATTTCGATCCAACAAGCTTCTAATCCGTTGCACCAGTGCAGAACATGGGCGATTATTGTCAACACCAATCGAAACAAGCTCCAAAGCAACCTCAGAATCACACTCAATCAAAACCTTTCGAAAACCTTTGTCCCAAAGCATCTCCAAACCATCAACGATGCCTCTAAGCTCAGCCCAAATGATTTCGCAACAACCAATATGATGACAAAAACTAAAGAGGAAGTTACTAGAAACATCGCGGGCGACACCACCACATGCAGTCGTTCTAGTCGAATCGAAATAAGAACCGTCCACATTGCACTTCACTCTATCATGATTGGGCGGATCCCAACCACCCCACCTAATGCAATTAGACGAATTCGCCTTCATGTTTGTTTAGTTGCATACTTGTAGGGAATATTTACTGTTGGAAAATTTTAGTTGTCTATTCAAAAGGAAGATTAGATTTATGGAAATGAAGAAACATTGTATATACGGTAAGAAATTATTTATACAATGTTCGTTTTACTTTTAACAAAAAAATTAAAATGATTATTTTGTCCGTTTTACTTAGTTTAAAAGGTTACATTTTACCTTTTATATATTGAGATTAAGGGGTAAATTTGTTATTTCAATTTTACCTTTTATATAATCTAATTTTATTTCTTGTCATGTCATATCAAACACACTTTTCTATTGTGCTTTCCTCTAACTCATTCTATTTCAATTTAATTTCCTCTAACTTAATTCTAGCTACTCCTACTTTTCTCATTAATTTCACCACCACTTTCACTTTTATTTCTCATTAAAACAACTTTCTTACAACCAAATGTCACGTAGAGTTAAAATGCAAGATGGACTTTTTACCCAAAAATATTTTTTTTAGCATTTAATACTATAATATTATATATATAGTATAATTTAAATGTGAGTGCCCATGTCGCTTAGCTTCCTAAGTCAAGACCAGTTTTAATAAGCATGATCGAGTTCAGCCATCATATTGGTTCCAGAAAAACCTCTGATCCAGTTTGACCACACTTTAATTGCCCCACACAACCTTATCCATGTCCTGAACTCAACTTCAAAAATATATATACCCTTGAAGAAAAAATAAAGTGATACAGATGGGCTTTAAGAAAAGTACGTATCTATGGACTTTGCATTGCTCCATTGAAAAGAAGCCGCAGCTATAAATAGAAGGCTGTAATGGAATTTACAAAGCAGAAACAGAGTATAATTATATGCATATGTACAAACAAACAAATAGATCAAACCCATCCCACAACCCACATTAATTAATAATTACTGCATCATAAGCCTGAATTCTTCAAAGCTAATCATGCCATCTCCATTCAAATCAAACTGAGCAATCATGACTTTACATTCCTCCATCGTCTTTGATTCTCCCATCTTACTAAGCATCCTCTTCAAGCTCTTAGGCGTAATGAATCCACACCCTTCTCTATCATACATCTTGAAAGCGTCTCTCAAGTCTTTCAATTTCTCTTCATCATCTCCACCTTCAACCAAACCCATCATATCCTCCACACTCAGAAACCCATCGCCGTCGGAATCCAATGCCCGAATCGCCATCTCTGCTTCCTTCAGCAACAGCTCCTCACCCATTATGCCTAGCCGGTGCCGGAGCTCCGACGGAGAAATCTTCCCGTCGCCATCTTCGTCGAAATACTTGAGAATTCGCTCAAACTCAACTTTCCTCTGCATTTTGAATGTAAGAATTGATTGATTTGGGAGTGATGAGAAAAATGTTGTTTTATTTATACTGGAGAGGATTGGCGCGTGTTATGTTGCGTGCAAGTTTCCGCGAGTGGTCTTCGGAAGTTGGTATCGCCAAAAGCCCAAAACGTGGGAAAAAGTGTATACCGCGGCGTACACAAGATTCTCAAATGGTATTTTATTTTATGTTTTGTTTGGCCGTTAGATTCTCAAATGGAATAGAAAACTAGAATTCAAACTATAATAACGGTCAACGGTTCCTCAATTTTCTTTTAATTAGTTAGGTTAAATTAATTTATTGGTATATAATTTTATTTATAATAGTCTAATTTTTTAATTTGTAGTTTTCATTTTTGTAATTTGATCCTTATATTTGCATTGTTGTTATAATGTGGAACTAAATGTCTTTTAATTTATTTTTATATAGTTGAATATTGATGATTAGACTTTACTAATATCATCTTTATCACACACTACATATACACTACATGAGTATCGGATTATAATAGGAATTAATGAATTTATTTTACCTTTTAATTATTTTATTGGTATTTACAGGTTTGTGAAATTTTGTAGAGTGTGGTGATGTAAAACATTTGTTTGATGTGGGAATGAATAATGGTGGTCCTGTTTGGCTCCTAATCATTCTTTTCTTATCCTGTCACCACACTCTACAACATAATTTTTCTTAAAATGGAATAAGAAAGTATACAATATAAACTTTTTTTAGTAATTTTTTAAAGGATAAAGTATTTTGGTACTCAACGTTTAAGTCTTCGATTAAATATGCCTCTAATATTTGATTGTGGTCAAGTATGCCTTTAAAGTTCATTTTTCGAGCAATCTTATCATTTTCACTAACATTGTTAAAATAGATAACGATTGTGACTTACGTGATGTGACACTGTTAGAGATAAGTTTCTTTTGTTATTGAAAATGCATCGATTTACCAAGTTTTAGATCAAAATGATGGCCAAAAGGGCGCGCCTAAGGTGATTCTATGCCAAATTTGAAAAATGCAGGGTTAGGCGCAACATTTTTACCATCATTTTGCTCTGAAACTTGGCAAACTGACGCATTTTCAACAACGGAAGAAGTTTCTCTCTAACGGTGTCACGCCATGTAAGTCACACCCGCTATCCATTTTAACGATGTTAGTGAAAATAGTAAGATTGCTAAAAAATAAAATGTTTGGGACATAATTGACCTCAATTAAATATTAGGAACATATTTGACCAATCGAAGGCTTAAACATTAAGGTACCAAATAAATTTTACTCTTTTTTTTTTTAATATTATACACACTTGTGATGTGATATCAAAGTATTATATCTTATTTCATTTTATTATTACATACAATATATCAAACACTTACATCCTAAGTATCATAATATATGATAATATAACTGAGCTAATAAAAAAAAGTTAAATAAGGAAAAACTACTTTAAAAATGTTTAATTTTTACATTTAAAATTTTAAATTTAAAACTTTTTTATTCATGTATAGAGACAAAAAAAAGGTGATTTTTTGAACAAAAAAAATTAATATAAATGTAAATATACAAATATCAATATTTAAATCTAGATTGAATAAATTAATTTTAACGTTATAAAAGAATTTTATACACGGAAAGCATACTTTGATCAATCATCAATTCATCATCCACATATAGTACTCTTACGCGGGAAAATAGAACATGTCGGTATCAAACTAATCAATTCTTATATTATTTATTAAACTACGTAGTACATTCATGGGACGGCTGGCTAGGCAGGCTAGCTTATCCATTTCAATTTTCGTGTGAAGTGATGGCCTTTTTAAAATATTATTTTATATATTTTATGACCAATTGAACACATCTTGTATGAAGAATTTGAAATTACGAAAAAAAAAAGAAAGTAATTTATATATTTTCTATTTTTTCATGTCTATTTAAGAATTTTTTTTAAAAAAATCGTTTATATTATTAAGTATCTTTAAACTTTACTAACGAACTAAACATATTTTTATTATAAGATTTTTTATTATAAATAAGAGATTTTTTATTATAAATAAGAGAGTATAAATAAAATATATAATTAAAAAATTTTATAATAAAAATAGAAACATCCTTAACTAAATTTTTTCTTTTACTAAAACTAGTTGTACTTGTTTTTTTTGTTAATATCGAGAATTCCGTGTATATAATGAGTGAATTGGGTGTCCTTGCCATGTCAGCAGTGAAATAATGCATATGCAATTGAAAAACAAATAAGCAATGGATAGGGTCAACACAGAGCCAGCCTAACACAAATCACACAAGAAGAGTCAATCACTTTATTAACTTCATCAAGTATTGTATTTATGCGTCAGCTTCAATCAAATTAGGTTCTAGAACATTAATTAGGTCTCATAGTTTGACCAGCTGTAAATACTAAATACTCACATGGTAGCTTAACCATTTTCTATGTGGATCATAAAGAATCTTATAGATTGGGCCCGTATCCTAAGACTATCTCTCCATACAAGATGTGTTCAATTTGTCATAACAGAAGACTTTATATCCAGACCAAAAAAAAATGAAGACTTTATATCTTAACAAGGATATCTGTATGACTAAACTGATAGATTATCTTGGCTCAATTCTCACTCTAGTCTAGACTTGCGTTGCCAATTGTTTTGCAAAAACTATTCCAAAATTTTCTTATCATGTGAAGATTCCACCACTTCAATCATTTTGTTGTAAGGGCCTCATTATCAGACAGAATCCTGTCCATATCCTCAAGATGTGGCCAACTTATCCCGCTTCTCTTTCCAGTCTTGATCTCCTGCTTAGGAGAGGCAAAAAAAAAAAAATGTTAATTCTCATTGTTAACGTTAAGACAGAAAGATGTGAAAGAAATTTTCTTTTTTCTTCTTTGTTGTAATATATTCTTTGACATGGTATAAGATAATTATACTTAGATTAAATAAATAGGGAAAACGATTGTTGCAATATTTGCTTCATAATTATAAGAGTAAAATGCAGGTAACCTCCCTAAACTATAAACCATCTACAGATAACATCCCTCAACTATAAAAATTGACTTAGAAGTTAGAACCCTTCGAACTTTGCATTACTTGCAAAAAAAAGAACCTTCCATGAACTTTTTCATTGAAAACACTAATAGACGATAGACACATCAAATTATTTAAGGAGTTTTTTTTGTACAAGGTATAAAGTTTAAGAGGATTTTTTACTTTTTGTTATGACTGCATTTTGCTGACGTGTCATTATTCCAATGGGATTTTGGATGGAAAAATTAACGAAAGGAATTTTTTGCACAAATTGTGAAGTTTGGAGGGTTTTAAGTATTATATTATTGATGGGGTAACCTATAATTAAGGGTTTTTTTGTTTTTCTTGTTTTTTAGCCTAATAATATCAAGTTGCTCAAAAAGACAATTAAAAAAAAAAGTTGCTAAAAAAGAAGATGAAACAAACCTCGTATTTTTGCACCAAAGATCTCCAATGAGACTTACACTGCCCTGGACTTCTGTTGACTCCTTCAGCCAACAAATTCTGAGATATCTCTTCCCAGAGGGCCATTCTTCCCTTCACAACCTGAAATCTGTCATGCAACCTCCCACGCAAGACAATCAGCTTCTTAACTTCCTCAGGTTTCCATTTGTTTCTCTTCACCGGCTTTGAAGCTTTGGCTTCTGAATTTGACATCTTTTCAGACTTGACTTCATCAATGTCTTCAGAACCATCATCTTTCTTCAGCTGGGACTTTGGCTCCTTTTCTGAAACATAATTGTGGTTAGCTTCGATAGGCTTCTCAACCGGTGAAGATGTAATTAATGATTTCCAAAATCCATCCTGATCATCTGAATTAGAGCTATCTCCGTCAGCTCCACTTGAATTAGAAAGGTCTTCCTCGGGTAGTAATTCTTCAACAACAATTTCATCATCTGCACCGATCAAAGATACAAGCTGAGAATAACAAGAAAAATACTGATTTAAAAGAAACTCTGTATCAGTTCACAATCACTAATGTCTCCACACCCAAATATAGTCACTAAACAAGGAGACAAAAAATATAACGTAAATTTCACTCCCATCTCTTCAGAGATAGAGATAAGCTACAATTTTATCCATTTTGACCAAAATAAGCTCAAAGATAATATTATTTTTTATTAAAAATAAAACTTATTAGAAAAATATTTTTAAAAAAATATTTATTTCAATATTATTTAATTTGAGTTAAAAATCATAAACTTATTTGCTTTTAAATTTTTAAAAAGCTGATTATTTTATATTGGTCAAATATATATTTAATATTTTTTATACTATAGGCTTCAAAAAAAATAATTAATACTATATAAATAATAAATATAAAAGTATTTTTGTCAAAATGGTGGAAATGGATCTTTATCTCTCAGGAAAGAGGAGTAAAATTTTTAAAATTAAATGAGAAAGAAAGGTAATTTATGCATCTCTCAGGAAATGGGAGTGTAGTTTACTCAAAATAAAAATTAATAATTAAAAAAAAAAAACCATTAAGGTCCACATTGCATTCTCTTGCCATTATACAACAAAAACATCTCACTTATACAAAGAGCTTACAGTCTTTATCCAAGTAAGAATAAGCAGAATCCAAGACATTCATATTGTTGCCCAAAACACAAGAATCTCATAAATATCACAACTCATGTAAATTCATCTGATATGCAGACATGCATTCAACATTCTTATGTATTTACAATGAACATATACACATGCACAAAAGCTACCAACCAAACCTCCAAAATTTATTGCTGTTACCTCTTATTTGCATTTTAGTAGACTGATTTTCCTTCACACGTCCATTCACAGCTTTTCTCAATGATGATATTCCAAGACTCGCATGGGATTTTCCTGACAGCCTTGAGCTCAACCCATTAGTGAAACCAGGTGCAGGATTTTCTATAGCACTGACAATAACTTCAGGCTGTTTTCCACTGTACTTCCTCACCATCTTCCTCAATACCTCAGACACAGTTCGTTCAATGTGGGCAAGTGGAGAGTTCACAGGGAAGCTTGAAAGTGCAACACGAGCAGCTTTATGAAGCGCATCCAACAGCTTCCCTTTGTCTAGCCATAAGCATCTTGTGGTAATTCTTATCTTACCTTTTAAGGTTTTTGGAACAAGACTATCTAAAATTTGAGGGCGAAATATTTCCATGCTGTAAAATAGAAATATCAGGATGTCGCAAAATATGTGATACTGATATTTGACTTATTTTAAAACTTGAAAGAACTACCTGACCACTATAATCCCATCTAATGCAATTCTCAATCTTTCATCAACACAGAGTTCGCTTGATGTACCAAAGGCTTTGTCCCCATCACTATACTTCAACTGCATTAAAAATGAATAATAAATACAAAAAAAAAAAAAAAAACCTGGGATTTTATCAGATGTTTAAAAACAACCATGTCACCAACCTGTAAATTCTCTCTTCCAAGTGAAACGAAACCATTAGAAAGGACTCTTCTATTTCTCAAATGTGAAACACCAAGCATTTCTCCATTCTTAATAACCTGGAACATAAATCTCCTTCAACATTTTATGACAATTTATTGAAGTTTTTACATAAATCTCAACATTATATTTATGGGCCAATACTCTCTCATCCATCACATCTCAATATATATGATGAGGAGGTGATGACTCACAGCAGTGTGTCGAATGCCGGATGATTTTCCAAGCAACTCATGCTCCTTCAGGAACAAGAGCTCCCCATGTATGGGAAGAAAATGTTGTGGTTTCACTATTCTAAGCACTTCTTCCTGCAGAAATATACATTGCCTTTAACATCATGCCATACGAAGACAAAGAATATAACGGATCCATATTATTAAACACATCACGTTATGACAATATGAATAAACTGAAAAGGCATCAGATAAAGTAATGCTTGATTAGAAAGAAAAAATGAAAACTTAATAGGGCCAAGATATACTGGCAAATCATAGCCCATATTTGATTATAGCCATCTCAGTTCAGCCCTGAAAAGTTATGTCCAAAGTGGGCTAGAGTCAGGCCAAACTAACCCATTTTGACACCTCTATGAAGGATACTTTAAAGATTCTCTTAAGTTTGTGATATACTGAAAAAAAAATTGATAATTGATAGAACCCCAGAAATTAACACTGAAAAACACTATATTAAATAAAATAGCCACAAACAGCAGCTACACAAGTCACGAAACAAAGCAAAACTGTAGGTAGCAATAACACAGCGTGCACCCACTCACAGCAAGGAAAACTAACGGAACAAAGAGAAAAAATAACAGCCAAATATAAGCAGTAGATAAACAGAACCCTCACTCCAGAAGAACCCAGAATGAGACTCCCACAGCTAGCATTCGAGAGGCTAGCCACTCTCCCAGAACTTTTTCCCAAACCTCTCCCCCCTTCCCATTCTTCCTACACTTTTTTATAACCAACATACAACCAATGAAATTGCTACACGTGTCTCTACCCCAATCTTCCCAAAACCATGACAAAATACTCTGCCTATAACTTTTCTTCCCTCTATCTTCATTCTTGAACCTTAGGGGCCCATCAATAATTTTTCTATCTGGAAGAATCTAAAACTTTTTAACAGCCAAGGATGATAAAATGATAACATGATTTAAGAGGAAAAAATTCATTGATATGCCCAAAAAAGAAATACCAATTCTCCTCGATACCCATGACCAGATGTGTGCAGCCTTTCATTCTTCCCCATAACTATTGTTGATCCAATCTCAGATATGCGATTTAGCATTTTCATCACACGAGACTCATTACCAGGAATAACCTGACAGTGAATAAGGGTCAGAAGACAAAGTTCCTCAACAAAATTTTGTAGATAAAAAATAAAAAAATTAAAACAAGCAAAAAAGTATGCAGAAAAATCAGAAGTTGTCACTAGATGATTGAAAGTGATATTTAATCATTAGCAAAAGGTACATTATGTTATAAACTCTATAGATAAATGTGATGCCAAATGTGTAATACTAATTTTGCTATCATACCTTAGCTGAATACAAAATTACATCTTCCTTGGTCAGTTTGAAAAAATGACTGCTTCCATAAGACGCAAGATTCAAGGCAGCGCGTGGTTCTGCCTGACCCATAGCATATATTTGGTCATAAGCCATAAACTCGTTCAATTAGCAGTTCATGGTTCAGGCAGGTCTTTAAAGTACCTCAAATTTAACTTACTTGAGAACCAGTTGTTACAATTAGCAGATCCTTTGGAGCATATGCATCAATATCCTCCACTTTCACCTATAAAGTTGGCAATAATTATGAACATGGCAGCAGACATGGGACTGACAGAAGCTCTTAGAAATGAATAACGAAGATGAAAAATTTAGAGAAACATATAAATAAGAATTATGCTCAGTCATCAAGTACTAACAATCAGAAACAATACAAGATAAAAAGTCTACAAATGTTTATTACCAGCGTGGATGGATCAATTGGTGCCTGTCCATCCTTCCAAGCTGCATCCAAATATGTCCTTAAAGACATGCCAACAAATACCTTATACAATGGTCAAAAAATAGAAAGCATTAAACACTTGTCATTCTAAACAAGAAAACCAATTCCGTTTGCACTGAATTTTAGGAGCTAAGAAATGCATACAAGCTTTCTTCCAGTTAAATCAGCAGCAGCTTTCACACTTCCAAGGCGATGTATATTTGATGCAAATTGGGTAGTAATAACCCTTCCTTTAGATGCTGAAATATGCCTCAGTAGTGCATCTGCCACAACGGATTCACTGGTTGTCCTCCCAGGTGAGAGTACATTTGTTGAATCACTCATCATCTGAAAAGTAATGCCAAAATATCTGTTTTCTGTCATTCTTTGTAACATTAGAGGAAAAGAAAAGGGAGCAGTTTACTTGATAATGTTAAATTCTAGAATTTGTGCATGAGACATCTAAGACTCATATTTCCTAAATCCCATTGCAATTTGAATTGTTTTATTGCTTAAGTTACAGCTCGAAAGTTTAAAAAAAATGGAAAACTGTTATCCTCTGAAGACCTCCACCAGCAAAGAACTGTGCATAAAAGCCATATTCATCCCAGAAGGGACTATTTATGTACTATGCTGTGAAATATCATCACATTTGAAGATATAGAACTCAAGAAAACTGTTAGCCACTAGCCTGTGAAGCTCTCAAAGTATTCAAATATGCTCTTCTATAACATCAAGTGTATGAGGCACCGACACAATATCCATACAATTGTAAGTTAAAGATGTATTGTTTCTAGGCATATGTGTGAAGTGCCCAAATTATTGTAACCTTCATTCAGTGAACCAATCCAAAAAAAATCATACAAAGAAAGGATAAGAAATACTCCTCCAACAAGCATAAAATGCAACTTACCAACGTCACTCCTTCTTTAGAGAGATCCTCTAAAGCTTCACGGTCAAAAACCTTCCCATCCAACGGTGTTTCATCAATCTGTTGGATCAACTTCTTAAGCAACAGGAGATTCAAGGTAAAGAAAAGGGACAATGCCTTAAGAAAGAAGACAAAACCCTGACCTTCCAGTCCCCAGTATGAAGAATAGTACCATCAGAACAGCGAAGAACTAAACCACAACAATCAGGAATAGAATGGGTCACCCTGATAGGCTCTATTTCAAATGGCCCTGCCATAAACCTCTTCCTTGTGCTAAATGTTTTGAGTCTTGAAGGAAGAAAAATTCCATACTCTTTCAATCGCTTCTTAATTAGCTGTTAAGAAAGACAGACCCTCAGTACTCCAATAAATAAAATAAGCAATGCAAAGAATAAGTGATCTTCTATTGTTAAACAACTACTTTACAAATTCTTAGCAGCAACAGATATCGCCATTGTGATGCAAAAATCAAAAAGAAGAATTTGCAAGTTCATCAGGCAACTTCAACAGATTCAGACATTAACATCTAATTTTTATTACTTTTGATGGAACATCACTATTGATCCACATGAAAAATGAACAAATGAAAGGGCAGGAAGCTACCAGCTACCTCCATTGTAAAGGAAGATGCAAAAATTGGCGTATGGGAATCCAATGCTGGGATAACCTGATGAAGCAAATGAAAATTATAGTAATTAGTAAGAACAGGTATAAAATAGAGATTTTTTTTTTAAAAAAAAAAAACACTTCCATTATGTAAAATGTAAGAGATTTTTTTTTTGGTAAAAGATTAATTCATCAGATTAAGAGAGAAATAGAAATATGGAGAACTTAAGCAATCTTATTCAACATAATGGTTAAACACGTGATCAGTAGCAGTGCACTCTGAGCTACGGCACCACAACATCAAGTATGCAGCAAAATACTAACCTTATTTCAAAATGACTAATTTCAGTTTTCAATGCGGTATCATCACTCTAGTTTCCTTTTATGGTGTTACAGAATTTAGGGATATTAATCACATATTCTCATAACATGATAGTATTAAATTAGACCTCTACTCAACCAGAACCTCTCTTCTTTGACACCACAATCTATTTTGAGTAAAAATATACCTCCCAAAAGCTTGTCCCCAATCGGTGACTGACTGACTGACTGGTAACACTAATATGTTTGATTATCAGTCTACCAGTTTTTTTTGCCATTAATCAAAATTTGTCTAAACAAAGCAGCCTCTCTGAAAAGAAGAAACTAGAAGGAGGAACAGAAAGTTGCTTAATACCTGCATCTGAGTTGAGGTTGCTTAGATAAGATTTGCAATGTTATAGAGAGTAGAGACAGTGAGAAACTGAAACACTTTTTCACTTTTCAAAACCTCTGATGCATGTGTCCAGGTTCACAACTTCGAAGGTGACAATATTTTGAAACTGTGTCACACTCAGATGCATGGCAAGCAGCAAGACATATTAAAAGGGTGTACAATGAACCATTCAAAGTGCAAAAACAGTCCACCAAAACTAGTGAGTAAAATACCCCATGAGCCCTACTCTTTGAGCATGATATACAAACAGTGCAATTAAATAAGGAGACTTTATTTTTTTTACATTACCATGGCAAACAAGGCACCAGATACAGTTTCATCACCTAAGTATGAGTATTTCTTTCAGTTTACTGCTCAGTTTTTACTATAAGTATAAAATGCATTGAGCAAGTTAAAGAAACTTTCAGACAAATTGAATGCCATTTGGCAAAGGTATTAACTATGATTGACAAAAGTGTTTTTAATTTTCATTAACATGTCAAAGAACAAACATTACCCAAGGCAGTGCACCAATATGATCCTCATGACCGTGTGTTATAACAACTGCCTCAATTTTGTGGCTCCATTTTCGTATAAATGTTGTATCAGGTATGATCTTTTGGACTCCAAGCTCGTCGTAGCTAGAAAAACATGCAACATGAATAAATTAAGTTTGTCTGGCGACTAGAAGAAAGGAAAGAAAAGCAAAGACTACTTGTCCAGCAACAATCTAATAATTTCTTTCAAATGTATTTCATCTTAAAAAGGCTATATGATCTCATAAGTATGATGCAACAGGAATTTCCTAAATAACAATTCTGGCTTATTTACTTGGATAAGCATGACTGATAGGCCACCAAAAAGGGAGGTAAAATGTAGGAGAAGACTTACTCTGGAAACATGACACCAGCATCAATGAGAATATAGCGATCATAGTTCCCAACAAGCATGCAATTCATTCCAATTTCACCCAACCCACCAATAGGAAGAACCCGTAGGGGTGGCCCATCAGATCCTTCGTAAAATTGCTCCATCTTGCGTTGAACAGAGTCTTCCATGCTTCTTCTGGGCCCTTCAGTTCTTCTTGATCTTTTGCCAGGCACTTTAGATCCATCTGTACCTGTGTGAACGAAACAGTATTAAACTATAATATAAACCATGCATGCGGTAATTCTAGTTCATCATGCAAAGCATCTTCTACTATTATATCTTCCCATTTCCTTGGATAGTAGAAAAAACCTGTTCATAAGCTACCCAATAACTGAATCAAATTCCAAAATAAATAAATACTCATTACTCAATCATCCGAAATGGTTCCAACTTCATATCGGCACCCTGAACTGATTTATGGAGAAGTATATACGATCCAAAAAACTTAACAATAATGTGGCATGGAAACTTCCGAAACAGAAACTCTATGAAAATAATTTTCAGTTCACTTGGTTACATAGAGAATGCAGTGAAACTATAGCATCATTTACCTACGGCTACAGAAGAGCCAACCGAGCAGAAAATGGAAGGCATTCTTGGGTATGAGCGTTGCCGATACAAGCTGTAGGAGCAAAGTGAAAGAGATGCGCAAGTAGCCATTGTGTATGACACAGCTAAATAAAATTGATTGCAGGTATTTGAAGGTCTCAGAGAGGCGATGTTGATAAAGAAAAACTCAAAAACCCTACGATTTCTTGTGGTAGAGAGGGTTTAGAGTTGAGAAGCGGTTTAAGCTGGAAGCCGGAAATAAGAGTGTAAAGCCAAAGCGCCATCGTTGGGGTTCAGAAATATCCGTCTTATCATTTTACACAAGATAACAAAACATGACACAGATTCGATGGCGCGTGGCAATATAATTCAGTCACTTCACTTCTACAGGAGTGGAGTGGATTACATTTTTGAAGATTATGAAATAATTATTGTAACCGTCAAATATATTCTAAACGTTTGATTGCTGTCAAATATATCTCAACGTTTTAATTTTTAGGTAATCTTACCCTTTTCACTAACATCATTAAAATAGTTAACAATTTTTGCTCACTAGGCATAATATGTGTCATTAATATCTGACTGTGATCAATTTTTTCTATTTCATATTTTATTTAAAAGAAAAAGAAAAAATCGTTTAGGTTTAAGTTTTGAAGAAGTATGTTTTCTTTTTTTTAAATAAAATATGAAATGAAAAAAATTGATCATAGTCAGATATTAATGTCACATGCTATGCCTAGTCAGCAAAAACCATTAACCATTTTAATGGTGTTAGTGAAAAGGGTAAGATTGTTCAAAAATTGAAACGTTGGGGGCATATTTGATCGCAATAAAATGTTTGGAGCATATTTGACCGAAGACGCAAACGTTGGGGGTACGAAAGATACTTCACCCATAATTATTTACGGAAAAAAGATTACGAAATAATTAGACTATGTTTGGTATACTTAAAAATGAAGGGAAGGAAAGGAAAATTTCAAATCTAAAAAATTTATATTATTTGGTATACTTTTAGATGTAAAACACTATTTACCCTTGACTTTTTCTTTGAATATAATTGAAGGAGAAATGTCGAAATCTCCCTCCTAATTACTCTTTTTTTACTTTTCCACCTATCAAGAAACACTCTAATTATAAAATAAGGGCATTTTAATTTTTTTTAATACTTTACTTTACAAAATTTACATCACATTTTTACATACCAAATACATTTTTATTTTAAATTTCTTTACTCCATATTACTCAACTTTATATCCATTTCCTTTACATTTGTTCATGCCTACCAAATATAACCTTAAAGTGGTTCTTGTCGGAGTTGTGTTTTAGTGAGAACTAGAAGAAAAAATATAGGTGGGAAAAAGTGTGTTTGGTGTCATGTAAAAGGGAAGTAGAAATAACAAATAGAATTATTTGGTACAATGGGAGGAAGAAAATAAAATAGTAAAAAGATATTTTTGTTCTTGGCATGTGAGAGTTAGATACGGGAATTTTTAGAATTACCTAAAGAAAAAATAGTAATTTCACAATTACTTTTCTTTCTCAACCACGAGTTTTTCTCTCTTCTTGGTGGGAACCTCCTTTCCCTATTTAAAGGAAATTTTTAAATTCTTTCTCTCCAAGATAACATACCTAACTAACATAGTAAAATTTAGTTCCATTTTCATTTTACCATATGAATAATATACCAAACGTCTTCTAAGAATTTTAAATAACTAAGCAAGGTCTTGGTTGAAAGATTCTCCCCGTGCATGATACTGATTAATTGAGAGTAAAACCCAGATCGAGCGAGTAAAAAAAACTAATTTTTGATATTATAAAATAAATACATGTACATATTTTGATGCATATATAACAAATTATGTCATTTAGAAGATATGTATATTGCTCCGTTGAATCTGAGAGAGGGAAAGAAAATGCGATTGGAGCTGTAGTTATAAAGAATTTGGGACACATAATTATGCAAAAATATTAAGGGTTGACTAGTTTAAAGAAATTACTTAATAAAGCTAAAAATTCAGTCAATCTAACATTTAGTTCATAAAAATTAAAATGGATTACACGGATCTCATTTAAATTGTCTAAAAATCCTACTAAACGCCTCCTCATGGAACTTGGCAAATTATCGAAGATGATGTTAGGGGAGTCTCCTTCCTCAAAGATTGTCTTGCCTAGTTAGTGCTTAGGACTTGTTTGGTATAAACAGTGTTTATGGGAAATGGGAATGTTAAATGGGATTGTTTGGTATAAAGAATGTTTTGTGGGAATAACTGGTTTATTATCATTTTGTCCTTACTTTTTTATTTCATTTTAATAATTTTTTAATATAAAAATAAAATAGTTATTTTTATCCACTTTCATTTTATTTCTATTCTCATTTCCATCTCATTCTGACTACCAAACGAGCGCTTTTAATCTTTACATACCACAAAAAATCCTACCAAACGCATGTCTTTTATAGGAACATGATATTTTACTTTACAAGGCTTACATTATATTCGTACCTTACTTTTTTTTAACAAGAAAAGACCACCAAGATAAATTGGACTAAATTTAGGTAAAATTTTTTATATCTTTGTTATAAGGTTCCCCGTTACAAAGGTGACACATGACAAAAAATTTATGTATGACCAATCATAATAGAGAAAAATATAAAAGATCACATTTTACCTGACCAATCATATAAAAGAGATGGCTCGTTTGGTTAAAAGTTTGATTTATGAGAGAATGGGAATAAGAACGAAAATGAGAATGTCTGAGATCACATTTGATATAACGTAAAAAAGGTGACAATAAAATTGGGAATTAAAATGTAAAAATATTACAATGACCAATTTATTCCTATAATTAAATTTTAGTAATAGTAGTTGAGGCAAAATGGGAAAAGGCCCCAAAGGCTTTGAGGGCTATAACAGTGCGACTCCTCCTTCAAGACTTCAACCAAACATAAGTATTAGCCAAATCCTCAACCAGCTCAAAATCTTATGATAAAGATATAAGAAATTTTATCAATCTTTTTCAGATAAATTATGTGTTCTGATAAATTATTGCATTAAATAGATAATAAACTATCTAAAGCCCCACGTGTAATCATTTTCAACCAATCCCTGAAACAAATGATTAAAACAACAGTAAAAGAAAATGCAGAGAGAATAGGGCCTTAAAAAAAGCTGGCTCATATCTAACTTCATTATACAGACATTAGTTACTTGCATTCACTCTTTGATACAACAGTAAAGCACAAAAAAATGGCACAAACACAACATTGATATGACCAGGTAATGTACCGTAATTACTACAAAAGATGTCCAATCTTGGTTTCATCTGCAAATTCTGCACACCCTGGTTTGCATTTGGATTTTGCCAGCGTGTTCTGCAAACTGTAATTATATTCAAATGATTCATGTTTGATTTATGTGTACTGGAAACCACGGCAATCCTGATTGAGGACACTGTTTTATATCCGGAACTGGAACAATAGGTCCAAGAAAGATGCGCCACAAATCAAGTATTATCGTTACAAGCATGGCTGCACCTAAAGCATCAACAGCCACTCTTGGTAAGTCCCATCGATTGCCAGGTTTCTCATCAATCCTGCATATTCACATGAATAGCGATCAAGAATATTAGTGCAAAACTGGCATAGTTCCATTTCATATGTTGCAGTCTGCACATATTCAGAGCAAGTGCTTACATTCAATTAACTACCAGTTGAAAACTCACCTTAGAAACATAGGGAAGCTTACAATAAAGTAGATGGCATAAAACAAAGATCCAACCTTGTACATAGACTCGCGATCCACAAATTGGTAATAAGGAAACTGCAGACAATCCAATTTATAACATCATCCTCACAAATAAGCACTTCATATTGAAAGGTCAACTGCAGCTAAGTATAAAATTCAGCATTTTAACTAGAGTATATATCCTACACAAAGGATAATAAACAAATTGAAAGACAACCTGAATAAAAATGCTAGTTCCTTAGTAATGACTATTATTATGTTGTCTACAAAAGAGATGAAGTGATTAGAGTCCCAATCCATGCATTACTTTAGAAAGTAACAAAATGGTAATTAACTCTAGGAAAGAGTCATGGAACATAGTTTAAGAGAACAAATGGTTTCAGATAATATCTTTATTCCTCAAAAATATATCCATATTGAGGTCCTAAAGGAAAATATTAGAGAACAAGGAGAATTCTCGTTAAGTTTTGTTGTTTTAGAGAAAATATACTAAGTTATATGTAAGCAACTAATCAATTGGTATTAATAAGAGATAAAATTGCGATAGGCAAAAGAAGCAGAAAATCTTATAGTACAAGAATTAGAAAGTGAGAGAGTGAGAGAGAGAGAGAGAGAGAGGAGAGACTAATAATGACATAGTACAAGTAATGAAGTAATGGGAAACAAATCATCCTCAAAAGTTAAATACACAGTGAGATCCTACATGTATCCAAATAGCCAAAAGAACCCATGAGAACTCAAGAAAATTTTATTTACAAATGTTTCTGAACTCAAACGTTGGGGATAGGCTTTAAATATATATATTTATATTTAAAAAAAAATGAGAGAGACTTGAATAACCAAAAACAAGGAATATCTAAATGCTACACTGCCTCAAAATCATGTTTTCCAGTCATTGAAAGTATTCAAAACAATGCATGACTAAACATAGATTTTGCTTATTGACAACAGGAAGAATGGCTTGTTACAACATACATTGGAAATAGCCAATGTCTCCAGGTAGGCTATAAAGTAAGCAAGAGCAAGAATCCATGCAGCCTCAACAGCCCATCCAATTTTTGCAGGCAAATCAGCAGTAAAATGCCTTAGTCTGCGCAGCGTCATGTTTGATGTAACATGATAAAATAGGAAGCAAACATGGGTGAGCAGGAAAGTTGTGTGAGGTACCTGCCACCACAAAAATCCAAATAGAACAATTAAATAAAAGAGACTGTGGTCTCACTAAAAGAAAGTTTATTGTCCTTAGCTTACATTGTTCATTTTCCATGATGGAAAGGTATAAGATGCACCCAGAACTGTAAAAAAATAATGGGTCCAGAAATAATTTCCAACGTAACTGAAGAGTATTATCCAGAGACTGGCCTGCCAGTATTATATAAACACACATTAGGCTGAGCATAATCTCACTAGTTAAGAGAATAAAGGTATATAAATTGATTGACCCTCATGCCCAAGATAGAGCTAGAATCTCAGTAAGTACCATTCTTTTTGGGGGAAAAATCACAAAAAGATGAAGTCACGATTGATCAAAATGTGCTTTACAGTTTAAGGTAGTCCTAATGTGACAAAAAGTAACACTCCAATGTCTCAGACACTAAATAATTCTTATCAATTGGTAATATAATAAGCATCACACAATATCCGTTAAGATTTGGAAAATGTTAACCCCCATGAACACTTGCCTTTACCCAATAGCGATCCTTCAAAGACATGCTTTTATCTGCCTGCAACATTTGAAAATATAAAAACAAAAATTAGACAACAACTCCATATTCTTATTGGTTAATTCAACAGGAAGACTCTATTTTTTGGATGAGGAAGTACTAAAGATATTATACTACAATAAAGTAATAGTTGTTATCAGATAAAGCTTGAAAACATAAAATCAGGTAGAATGAGAGCTAAAGAAACTAGTCCTTGGACGCTTTCATAAATTGAAGTAAATGTGATTTGGATGTCAAAGTCAACTATAATGCAAACCGATTATCACACGCACATGGACTCTGAGAGATTGGGAATGTGGAAAGAATTCAGAGAGAAGATAATTTAACTCGCCTTTCCAACAAACAGCATCGGTATCAAGAAAGAAGGAACTGCTGAAACCAACCCCACAAGCAAATACTCTAGTTCTGTGAAGTCCTGCCAATCACCATCAGTTTTAGCATCGAACAGACATATGAAAATAGATGAAATTTTAATTAAAAAAAATAACAATAAGAGATAATACTAATAGAAAGAGAGAATGGATATCATAAAAGAAGTATGTCCATAGTTTTATCATAGGCAAATGTATATAAACAGACACCATAATGTTAATGAGCTTTCTATTACCCTAACCTCTGGCACCTGATAAACTTGGATCTGACTCATCCAACCTGAACAAATTCCGGTTACTCAATGCCTATAGCTATTGTCCTATGACCACGCTCGATCAAGAAAGGGAATCATGAATCTATTTCTAGAAGAGTTACAAAATCATAGGAATTTTCACGTCTAGCTCATCACAACTTGTGAGAATCACAGTCCAACTCTTATTGCAGGAATATGAACGGCAAATGCAGAACTTATTAACACTGCTCAAACGAAGTAAAAATTCTGGCACCCATAAATGAAACAATTAAGGTATATAAATCCACATAACATGTTTGATTTCCGTCGTGGTGTCATTTAACAACGAAAGGGGAAATGGGAAGAAGAAGACCTCGTATAGATTGAATGGAACAATAATTCCAAGACAGAGAGTAAGCCAGAAGGGAGTGTAGATCAGGAAAAACAACTCGCCCCATCGTTTACTCGGGTTGGAAGCAAGCCATAAACTAGACGAAGCAGAAGCTGCTTTTGGGGAACCTGCGCATTTGGCAAACACGGTTTCACACTGAAATTCAGAGACAGAAAAAAGAAGGAAAGATGAAATTGAATGGCTGAAGGGATGGAGGAGATGGAATTACCGCCCATTTCGCTTTCTGGGATCTGGATTCAATGGGTTTCGGAGGAGTTATGAAATGCGACTAGCACTCGCAGTTTGGTATTTAATATTGATGTGAAATAGAGAGAGATTGTGTCAGTCCAGTGAGAGAGAGCCGGCGAGTAGTGACTCTGAACTCTGAGCGTACGATTCGCCGTTTATGGTTTATGACTTTATGTACTGTGATTGTGACTCTGCGACGATGCGCCAAAAAAGTTAAGATTAATGATTTTTCATTTTAGTATGAAAAGTATTTAGGCCTTGTTTATTTAGAATAATTTGCGATTCCAATTTTTTTAAAAAAATTTTTATACTAAATATGTCTTATTTCTTATCATGTTTGACTAATTATATTTTTATTTTTATTTTTTAAATATTTTAATAGTTATTTTATCTATTTTTATTTATTTTTTACTACCAAACGTAGTTTAAGGTAATTCCATTCTCATTTTCATTCACACCACATTCTCAGTACCAAACGGGTCCTTAATTTATTTTTGAAATAGTATTGAGTATTTAATTAGCAAAGAGTTAACAAGGTTGCACGAGAAATCGATTCATTCTGTATCGTTTAAGTAAGGTCTCAAGTTTGAGATTTAGAAATGTAGTTATCCTCGTAAAAGACTCTTCAACTATAACCATGTGTACGATACGAATAAAATCGAATTAGTCAAAGCAAAATCTAAAAAATCAGATGAAATATTATAAAAAAAAAAGAAGTTAACAAAACTAAATGAAATGAATGAAAAAAAATGAGAATTTGATGACAAAATTTTAATTAATTGTATATAAATTTTGTCTTTAATTATAGTAGTCATTTGATATCAATTTTCCTTAACCTCTTTTTAAATATAAAATAACAAAACAATTATTATAATTTAATTAATTGTATATAAATGTTGTAATAAGACCGTCCATTTTCTTGTTTTTTTTGTAAAAGATTATGTACAGAATAACTTGTGGATAGATCAGTTACAAGTTTACTTTCAGATATATTACGTTTTGACATTTAGTAATTGAATTGACCGGTTGATTCTAAAAAAAAAAAAGTTATTTAATTTTCCAAATCTATTTGAACTTTATATTCCTTCCACTTTTTTTTTTTTTTTTGAAAATTCCCAATTTGTTGGTTTCACATACAATTTTGGCCAGTTATATTTTTAGGAATAAATTTATCTATTGTTAACTAAATATTAAAGGTTTAATTTCAAATTTAAGTATAAAACATATTTAAATCTTTAGATTAAATATTTAAAAATAATTAACTTCCTCCCCACTACGGCTCTCCCACATGAGTCAAATCACTCTAGTCTTTATTATTTTAAGGATTAGATTAATACTATGGACCCGACATATTTTGACTGCACTAACCAAAATAATCGATTTTAGACCAATTTAAATTTGAATGTATCATTAGAGTAAGGTTATGTTCACTCGTAAAAAATGATGATGAAAAAAGAGAAATAAACCCCTTTTTACAATGTCATGAATGTATTTTCAAGAGTTCAAACTTTTAATTTATCCTTATAATGTAAGTTTATTTTTCTACAATTATATGTCAAGTTGAAAATATGTAGCTCCGTGAGAAAAATAATTGTGATTAAATTTTAGAAATGTCTCCATATTTATTTTGTAAAATATTTGAGAATTTGTATACATATAAATTAAAATTACAAATTTTGTAAAATTTTTACACATGTAAAGTTGTAATTTCACGGTTGTCCATAAAAAAATTGTAATTTCACATGATGTGATATTTTTGTTGAGAACCATGTGATATTTTAATGGTGTCACAAAAATATTAAATATTTTGGATGAATAAAAATTTGTGAAATTATTGTAAGAGGTACAATATCCATCAATTATGGAGGCATTGGCATATAATTTTGTGGATATCTAAAATTTGAGTTCATCTAGTATTATTATTATGGTTAGAAATTAATATACAAGTAATAAGGTAAATTACATAATTCATTTTTAAGTTGCCACATTTGCCTTAATAGTCGTAGTATATAATCTCCCATATGTTACTACATTTGTGCCCCTTGGCTGGCTGAAAACCCTAAACCCCATTAGCACTGTGAGCCTTCAAATGCTCGTCTCGTTTCGTCTCTCTTCTGCTTGACGAAACTTCTCACAGTTTTAGGGTTTTCGTTCTTCAATGGCACTTTATGTACTTCATGAATCTGCTTCTGGCTACGCTCTATTCCATGCTCATGGCCTCGATGAAATTGGGCAGAACACCGAAGCTGTTCGCAACTCCGTTTCGGATTTGAACCGCTTCGGGAAGGTTGTGCAGCTCGCGGCTTTTCTTCCTTTTGAGTCTGCACTTGATGCCCTCAAACAGTGTAATGCGGTCTCTGAAGGTAGTTTCCCTCAAGCTCTGAACTTTCGTTGTTGGTATGAATTTGTAGTTTCTCAAATCTCAAGTTATTTTAATTATATTCATTTATTGTTCACTGCATGTATTTCAATGTCATCGGTGGTGTGTGTTTGCGGAAGCTTATGAATTAGTTGTGTATTTTGGCCGGCGTAATGACTAACTTTGTAGTCTTGTTGCTGGTAGTTCTTGTATTAAGGCGTTTATATATTTGAATATTGAGGTTTTTACTTGATCCAAAATTCTATTAGAATCATTATTTCCCTTGGGTGATCTCTTTTGATCATTTCTTAATATGGATTTTCCCTTTCTAGCATTTCCGCTGTTTACTGCAGGCTAATGGAAATTTCATTTCAATGTAATGTTTACGCAGGCCTTGCTTTCTTCAGAGTGTCTTATAAGTCAATTTCCCCCCTATGAATGCATCTTTGATAGTTTTACATTATCTTTCTCACTTTGAGAGTGTCTATGTGTCAGCATCTTCAACCTCTATGCTGGGTAGATGTTGTGATGTGCAAATTTATATGTCTCTTTACTGATGTGCTCGCCTTCATGTTACAGAATTGAACTTCGAAGGTTCAATTTGTTGTTCAAAATGTGTATTTTTTGACTTTTAACTATGTCTGGCTTTCAGGCCTGTTAACTGATGAGCTGAGGAGCTTTTTGGAGCTTAACCTGCCTAAAGTCAAGGAAGGTAAAAAGGCTAAGTTCAGTTTAGGAGTAGCAGATCCTAAGATTGGTTCACAGATTGCTGAAGTGACGAAACTTCCATGCCAAAGTAATGATTTTGTGGGTGAGCTGCTTCGTGGTGTAAGGCTTCACTTTGATAGGTTTATGAAGGATCTGAAGGTTAGCATTTTCTCTAGCCTCCTAAGTGTCTTTGTACATCAAAGGTTCCTCTCCCTCCACTGGATATATCTTTTTATTTCTGTTATCTTCAATTTTCTATTTTCTTCAATTCCAATAGCCAGGAGATTTGGAAAAAGCACAACTTGGTCTGGGGCATAGTTATAGCAGGGCAAAGGTGAAATTTAATGTCAATCGAGTTGACAACATGGTCATTCAAGCAATTTTCCTTCTTGATACTCTTGACAAAGATATTAATTCCTTCTCAATGAGAGTCAGGTAAATTGTTGACATTGATATACAAATATAGTCAACTTTTGAACCTACAATTTTCATATTCAATAAGCTTACTTTTCCTTTAAAAAAAAAATTTGTTGCATTTATTGAGTATAAGTTGAAGCTGTCTGAAGACAAGATTATAAATTCTGTGCAGAGAATGGTACTCATGGCATTTTCCTGAACTTGTGAAGATTGTAAATGACAACTATCTGTATGCCAAAGTTGCTAAATATATTGAGGATAAATCAAAGTTGGCAGAAGACAAAATCCCTGGTTTAACAGATATTGTTGGAGATGAAGATAAGGCAAAGGAGATAGTTGAAGCTGCCAAGGCATCCATGGGTATAATTCTTGTACATGTTCTGTATGTAACTTTTGTCTCAATCTCTTTTTAAACATTGCTTTCTCTTTGCTTTTTTTTTTCAGGACAGGATTTGTCCCCAGTTGACTTGATCAATGTCAAACAATTTGCTCAGAGGGTAATGGATCTCTCTGAATATAGAAGGAAGCTTTATGATTATCTGGTTACTAAGATGAATGACATAGCACCAAATTTGGCCTCTTTGATTGGTGAAGTTGTTGGTGCTCGTTTGATTTCTCATGCGGGTAGTCTCACCAATTTGGCTAAGTGCCCCTCTTCTACTCTCCAAATTCTTGGTGCAGAGAAGGCATTGTTCAGGTCTTAAAATCAATCCTGTTGTTTCAGTCGTTTTTAAATTTTGATATGGTATCCACAGAAACTAAGGATTCAGATATAAATCTGCATTCTGCAATTGGGATATGTATTTTGTGAAGATAACTGATTTTGATTTTCAATGTTGGCACTTCTATTGTATATTGCAGCCAGGATGCAATTACTATTAATGTATTACTTTTCAGATGGTACTCATTTTTTATAGAATGTCTTTGTCCGATTCAGGGCATTGAAAACCAAGGGAAACACTCCCAAATATGGCTTGATATTCCATTCATCCTTTATTGGTCGAGCATCTGCTAAAAATAAGGGTCGTATGGCTCGCTATCTTGCAAACAAGTGTTCAATTGCATCACGAATTGACTGCTTTTCTGGTTCGTTTCTAACTTAATAATTTTAGTGAACTCTTATCTCTTAAGACATATATTCTTATGACTTCCTTGTGTTTATCTAATTTGTTTCTTTCTACTGTTATGCAGAGAGTGGTACTACTGCCTTTGGGGAGAAACTTCGTGAGCAAGTTGAGGAGCGACTTGACTTTTATGATAAGGGAGTTGCACCCCGTAAGAACATAGATGTCATGAAGTCTGCTATGGAAATTGCTGAAAACAAAGGTTTGTACCAACGAAAGGAGACAGACTATTGTCACGGCCTTTGCTTCTCTACCATTCGTTTTCCACTTCCTATAAACTAGGAGAGTCTTATTTGGTTGCCTATGGAAATCAAATATCAGAGAATACTTTGCTAATTTATAATTAACATTGCAGATACACAGATGGAAACAGAAGAAGCATCAGGCAAGAAAAGCAAGAAGAAGAAGTCGAAAGCTGCTGCTGGAGATGAAGATGAAGACATGGCTGTGGATAAGCCCGCAGAAACTGCAAATGGTGATGTGTCTGCGGAAAATAAATCAGAAAAGAAGAAGAAAAATAAAGAAAAGAGGAAATTGGACCAAGAGATGGGGACAAAGGATGAGGATGGTGCTAATGGGGTTGATATTGAGCAAGATGGAGCAGTTAAAAAGAAGAAGAAGAAGGACAAAAAAGATGGCGGGGAAGTACTAGAGAATGCACATGAAACTAAGAAGAAGAAGAAGAAATCGAAAGTGTAGATGCTGAGTAGTGAGTTACTGCTTTTGCTGTAGAAAACAATATCTTGATACTGTTGTGGATGACAATATGTTAGTTCCGAACGTCTACTAGATGCTGGACTTAGTATAATTATCTGGATAGCTTCTATATCGGATTAAAATTTTGGCCCAGCAAGTTTGTGCATCATTAATCACATTAGTAACGTGTGCTTATAATCACAATTAGTATTGCATGAATTGTTTTTTAATAGCAATTTTGCATCTGCTTTATATAAACCTCCAGTTTAAGTATCCAATTGGAAAATTGAATCTGTGATGGTCTCCTCTCTCATGTATTCAGTATATGACCTTGAGATTTGTTGTTTGATCTAAAACAGTACTCCACCAAAAAATATTTTTTTAGAGAATATACAGGTTAAGATAACCTTTCGGTCAAAATTTATCTTCTATTGAGTGGTTTATATATTAAATTATATGGCCATATTTGTCCACGTGATAATGAGTTAGCTTAAATTAGATCCAGGTTAACTATTTTGTTATAAGGTTATGATTTTAAATTTTTATATAAATAAAATAAATACCGGACAAAGCTTTACTACTTAAAATTATTCTCCTGAAAGTTTAAACTTAGCGATAATTATTAATAATTTAAATTTAAAATAGCACAAGATTTTGAACGGATGAGTTCAAACTATCATAAACTTAATAGTATTACTTGAAAACCCTAGCAGCCGCTTTCTCTTTTCTCTTTACGTTCGTTCTTCAATCACTTTTTTTCTGCAGATCTAACCAGAGGGGTTGCCAAAAATTTGGCAACTCCTCTCTATTTTTCTTCTTCTTTTGTTATCGTCGTTACGTAATTACGTTTCATAAATAAAGTAAATATTCATTCCCCCAATTTTGGTGGTGGTCTTCTTCCAGATTTACTTCTGAGTTTTTTAGTCCTCTCTTGTGAGAGTGTAGTCTCCCATTGTTAGATCGATTCAGATCTAGTAAGTGGAGCTTATTTTTATTTTTGTGTGTATTTGTTTTCTTTTGAGAATTTTTTTGACAATCAGGTGATTTTGGATTCAAAATTTGTTATAATCATATCTAAATCTACGAATCATCTATGTTAAAAAACTTTCACTCGTTCATCATGTTGTTGGAAGAGCCTACGACAATTTCAACTTTGAAGATTACTTTAGATCTAATATGCAGGAGGTATAAGAGTAATAACTCTGTTGGCAACACCAAGGACGGTGAGATTTTTCATCCTGAAGAAATAGGATCAGCTGAGCTTACACTTTGTTTATTTAGTTCAATAATTGTTAGGGTTTATTCTTCAGTATTATTATATTAGAATTTTTTAAATTATTGTAAGTGCCGTCTGGCTTCTATAATGAAGCTTTAATATTTTTTATAAAAAGAAAAATAATATTACCTGAAAATTTTGAGTGAAAATATGTTGATATCATTCGATTCAGCAATATTTTGTTTGTTTGTCATTATTATGATTAAATGACTAAAACTCTAAAAGGTTAACACCTAAGAATTAAATTATAGTTATAAAGAAAAGAATTAAATTATATATCATAAAATTTGGAGATTAAATTGTTAATAAAAATATTCTTTAAAATAAAAAAGTATATTTTTTTTCAATGACAATTTTTATACCAATACAACGTGTTTATATGAGACACTACATAATACTCACAATTACTTTTCATGTCTCTATTATCCTTTCAGCCCTCTATCCCTTGTCATTCACCTACCCACTCATCCCACCTCACCTCCACCCCACCCCCTCTCAAAAAAAAAAAAAAGATTTTATAAATAATAACCAAATAGCTATTGTCTGTCACATCTGTTTGAAAGCACCAT
Organism: Senna tora; assembly: GCA_014851425.1. Taxonomy (NCBI): domain Eukaryota; kingdom Viridiplantae; phylum Streptophyta; class Magnoliopsida; order Fabales; family Fabaceae; genus Senna; species Senna tora. The sequence continues at coordinate 855,652 of CM026263.1, read as the reverse complement.
TTTGTGGACTTCTTTGAAACTTTGACTATAGAAATAAAATTGGGCAAAGTACTCTTGCTGCCCTCAAACTTTGCTGTAATATTCATTCTTGCTCCCAAACTTTTTTTTTTGTTCATGCCTACCCCCAAACTTTCAATTTTGTTCATGCCTACCCCTAAACTTTCAATTTTGTTCATGTCTGCCCTTTTTGCTAACACCGTTAACTTGCTTGACAGAATTTGCTGATGTGGACAATAAATTTGCATCTCTTTTGCCACGTCATTGTCCACCTCACATTTTAGTTTTTACTTTTATTAAAAAAAAGTAGCCTAATCAAAAAAAAAACTTTTACCTTAAAATGTTTTTTTTATTTGGATTAGGTTAATTTTTTTTAATAAAAGTAAAAAGTTAAATGTGAGGTGGACAATAACGTGGCAAAAGAAATACACATTCATCATCCACGTCAACAAATTATGTCAAAAAAGTTAATGGTGTTAACAAAAAGGGTAGGCATGAACAAAATTGAAAGTTTAGGGGTAGGCATGAACCAAAAAAAAGTTTGAGGGCAGAAATGAACATTGCAGCAAAGTTTGGGGGCGAGAAGGGTAGTTTACCCAATAAAATTAAGTAGCAAAATGATTTAAATCTTGAGATGCAATCATATTATATTTAGCAATTATTATTATTTAATTATTTACTGTATTCACTTAATAATTAGAATTAGTATCAATACATTGGATTAGAAATATATTTTTTTTATAGTTATATTTTTTTTACAGGAAACAATTATATTTGAATTAACATAACATAACAGTATAGATAATAAAGAGTTTATGTTTCCTTAACTATTATCTCAAGGATTCGATCTTTAGATGTGAATGAAATTCATTTGTTAGAAGAGTTACCGCTCTCAGCAATGGCCTTGAGAGTATTCAAAAAAGTAATCATCAAACTCATTCTAATAGATACTCTAATTAAAAGAACAAAAATCAAATCCAAAGTATTATCGAGTCCTAATATTAAAATGATGAATGTGATAAATCTTGAACTTCCACCTAACTACCGAAATGTATTTGTTACTAATACCAACCACCAACTATTTAGTAAAATAAAATAAATAAGGGTCTTCATTTTTGGTGGACGGAAATTCGGATCTCCTAGTGGTGACTTATGGATAATATATATTTTTAAAAAGATTAAGATAATACAAATCTTGCGACAAATAAAACGATTAGCTAAAATTATCTATAACTTTATAAATAGTTTATAGCATTTCCCATTATTAAAAATCACCAAAATTAATACATTCATAGACTTTTAATTAATTCCCTCAAAAAATAGACTTTTAATTAATGTCTATTAATTAGTATACAATAATTATTAGGAATGATCATGGGTGATTTGAGTATAATGTTATATTCCTGGATTCGATTTGAATAAGTATCAAAATCAATTCTCATCCTCAGAATTTACGAATAGTTGAATCTTCGTATTTGAACACAAACTTATACAAAATTTAAAATAAATTATTATTTTATTAATATAAAGTTTTTTTATTCATTTTTTTATCTATAACTATAAAAAAAATTAAATCATAAATATAAATGTACTATTAAATTATTTTAATATATATAAAATATTTAACATTTTATTTTACTATTATATATTTTTTCAATTAAAAAAGTTTTAAAGTATTATTATTTATATATAAAAATTAATTATTATTACTCGTCTTCAAACTTATTGATTTTGTATTCAAATTCATATTCAAACTCAGAATAAATTTTTTAAATATCCACGAGTATTTTGATATTAGTAGACAAGAATACATCCATAATTTTTATTTTACATTGAAACCTGAGAAATTTTTTTTTTCCGTAAATGAGAAAAATTCAGTATTGAAATTGTTTTGTTGCGTTTTAAACATTCACCTAACACATAGAGAAGGGCAAGAAAGTCAAGTGAGCGAAACCAGCAGTATAAGCGTTAGGCGGCTTGCATTTGAAGCTTTGGAGGGTCCGAAACCTCAAAAAGAGTTTAAGAATATATCTTCCCGTCGTCTCCTCCTTCTTCTACCTACTTGGGTTTTGCTCTGCGACGAGAAAACCAAAGGCCATTAGGAAAAAGAAGAAGAAGAAAAGCAATGGCGAGCAGTAGTGCAGCAGTTAACTTGGAAGATGTTCCCTCTTTGGATCTCATGACCGAGGTTCTTCGTCGCATGAAATGTGCCTCCAAACCTGACAAGCGTCTCATTCTCGTTGGTATATGAATTTCTTCCATCTCTGTTTCTCTCAAGTTTTCATTTTTATCCTGGTTTTTCTCTTCAGATCCGAATATCCCATTTGTATGTTGTGAAAGTTTGAAGCTTTTGCCCTTAGGAGTGTTGCTGCCATTATTAGGGTTTCGTTTAGGGATTCCCCAATGTACCCCATAATTTGTATGTGTTTAGTTACTATCTGCTGGACTAGAAAATGAAATAGAATTCCTTTTGCTGGTTTGCGGTCTTCGATTTTCATGTGTCCTCTGAATTTTGGGCCTGTTTGATAACATCATTTTAAAATTGTTTTGTATTTTTAAAAGTAAAAGAACCAAAAAATCTGGTTTTAGTATTGTTTTTAAAAGTAAAAAAACCAGAACAAGTAAAACTTGTTTTGGATTTATGTCTTTTGGTTTGGAAAAATACAGAGAACAACTTTGAGAGAATTGTTTCCATTATTGGATTTGTTTTCCACTCTTTGGTGTTAGATGGTTTAGATTTTCCAAGACATGTATGTCTTATGTTTGAATGTCATTTTAAGGTCTAGACTGTAGAGAGTTTTTAAACTTTATATGTGTGTCAGCAAGGAGTTCTTTATCCGATTAGGGATTAGGAAAAAGTTCCATAGGTGCCTGCTATATAGGTCTTAAACAAAAACTTGTTGTGTGAATTGTGAAACATTTTTTTTTGGGAAAAACCAATCATGTGGTGTTGATTGTTGAGCTATAAAAAATAAAATTCACTTACTATGCTTTTGAGAAACTTGATAGCAAGAGCTTAAAGCAAATGTACCTAAGTTTTGTCCTTCTTCATGGGCTTGTGAATTGCTTAGCAGTAGCAGTTGTCATTGTGAATATATGCTTCTTTCTATTGGTGAATCTACATAGATCCATCTTTTGGAGGTTGTTTCTCTTATTAGGCTATGTGAATAACGTCCTCATCTTTTGGTAATTGTTGTGGTCAGATGAGAATAACTCTTTTTTCTTGTGTTTTTAGCCTTGGAGCAACTGTAAGGTTGCTGTCATGTGACCTAGAGGTCACAGGTTCCAATTCTGGAAATAGTCTCTCTGCTTGCAGGGGTAAGACTGCGTATATCTAACCCTCCCGCACTCCACATGGTGGGAGTCTCGTGCAGTGGGTCGCCTTTTTTTTTTTTCTCCTTAATAATTATTAGCCATCTATATATATATATGGTTTAGATTCAGAGATCTATGTAAGTGCAATGGCTGGAATGTTTGTTGCCTTGCAATTGGCAAGTTTACGTCAATCAATTAAAAAACAACTAAATTCTTATAATTATTTATAGGAATTTTGACATTTGAAGTTCAGCACTTGGGTCCCGAGTACATGGTCATGATCCTGTTTTCATATTTTTGGAGTTAATTTTCTTAGGAGAGTAAGTTTTATTTTAGTATTCATAATGTGTGTGCCGACCAGGTCTGAAAAATTATCAAGGGATGACCTTGAGTGGTGTCAAAATTGGTTGTATTTTATCATAAATGGCTTCGGTGTATCTATTTTTTGTACTGCATTTTTAGTGGTAAACTCTACAACAACAGACAAAGCCTTTTCCCATTAAATGGGGTCGGCTATGTGGATCAAGCGACACTAACATGTTATTGTAAATGCAGGTCCACCTGGATCAGGAAAAGGAACTCAGTCTCCAATAATTAAAGATGAGTACTGCTTGTGCCACTTAGCTACTGGTGACATGTTAAGAGCAGCTGTAGCTGCTAAGACCCCTCTTGGCATTAAGGCCAAAGAAGCTATGGACGCGGTAAGGCCTTTTTCTATACTCCCTTGCCTGTGGATTTGCTGTGTTATCTTTTCTTCATTTAGTAGGGACTTTGTTAATTTGACATTACACAATTACTTTTTAGGGACAACTTGTTTCCGATGACTTAGTTGTTGGCATTATCGATGAAGCAATAAAGAAGCCGTCATGTCAGAAAGGTTTCATTCTTGACGGTTTTCCGAGGACTGTGGTCCAAGCAGAGAAGGTATTACATTGTTGGGCATCTGAGCTACTGTGAGTTTCTTTTGTATGCAATGTCGGCAATGGGCATGTGTGTGTTTATGTGCTATTATCTGCATTTTTTGACTCACTGTTCTTGTGCAACTATGGAGTGCAATTTAATAAATATTATTTCTTTCTTTTGCTTGTAGCTTGACGAGATGCTGACAAACAAGGGTGTTAAAATTGATAAGGTGCTCAATTTTGCAATTGACGATGCAATCCTCGAGGAGCGTATTACTGGCCGCTGGATACACCCATCCAGTGGCAGAACCTACCATACAAAATTTGCACCTCCCAAGGTTCCTGGGGTAGATGATGTGAGTCTGCCGTGACTTTGTGTTCTTTTCGTTTCTTTTTGGTGGAAAATCTTAGTTGCATGATTATGATTGGTTACTGGCTATACTGATCCTGTCTGAGAGCCATTAGAGTTTTAAGGATGCTGCTACTTCTTAGAACTTACACTGTTGAATTTGTTTCGCTTAGGTTACCAGTGAGCCGCTTATTCAGCGCAAGGATGACACTGCAGCTGTTCTTAAGTCAAGACTGGAGGCATTTCACAAGCAAACTGAGCCGGTATGATTTTCATTCTTTTCAAGTTTCAACTTAGGCTAATAAAGTTTGGAACTTTAGATTCACAATATCTGCTAGCAAGTATTTTCATTTTCTAAATCCTATTTTGTGTTCAAAGTTAATCAAAACTGTTGATTTTGTCCCAAATAAATGTTGATACCATCCTTTGTACTAATGGAATCCGATTATTTGGCAATTCACATGGACTTGATTTTACTTGCATATTAGTCCCCAAAATTTGGTTTTGTTTAAGTTTTATGACGAAAATTTATCCACTGGACTGGACATGCAGGTTATTGATTACTACACAAAGAAGGGCATTGTTGCTAATCTTCATGCTGAGAAAGCTCCCAAAGAGGTGACAACTGAAGTGGAGAAGGTCTTGTCTTCGTGAGAAATGAATCCCTCTTCGGCTCTTTATGCAATTGTTTTTGCTATTCAAAAATCAGAGTTTGGCCAATTTGTATTTTAATATTATACTTTCAAATTTGCTGATGTTTCAGCTTTTTTACTGATTTGTTCCAAATCAAACGCCGGCTTTTCTGGAACTCAATTCGATGAGTTAGTTTAACCAAATAAAAATGAAATTAAATGTAACTTGTTTTCTCAATTTTGTATTGTATGCTTTTTACTGCCTAATCATTCTCAATGTCGTTATTGTATGTAGATATAGATTATTTATGGCCAAATGACTCTTTTGGTCCTCAACGTTTGCACCAAGTTTAATATTGGTCCTCAACGTTTCAAAAAGTTATTTTTGGTCCTCAACGTTTTTATTTTGGTCAAAATTGGTCCTCCAGCATAACTCCGTCTGATTTTTTTTGTTAAATGCTGACGTGGAAGGCTTATGTGGCACACCCTCTCTCCTACGTGTCATATTTAGATGATATGACACCATCTCACTCCAATTCAGCAAAACGACACCGTTTTGCATCACTTCTCTCTCACTCCAACTCAGTAAAACAGCGTTGTTTTGCTGAGTTTGAGTGAGGGAGGGTGTTATATCATTTAAATATGACACGTAGGAGAGAGGGTGTGCTACATAAGCCTTCTACGTCAGCATTTAACAAAAAAAATCAGACGGAGTTATGCTGGAGGACCAATTTTGACCAAAATAAAAACGTTGAGGACCAAAAATAACTTTTTGAAACGTTGAGGATCAATATTAAACTTGGTGCAAACGTTGAGGACAAAAAAAATAATTTGGCCGATTATTTATGGTACACGAAGGTTTTTTATTTCGGCAAGTTTCGGTCTTTTTTAAAAGTTTGTAGGTTTAGGCGTCAATGGAAACTTTTTTCACAGAATATTCAATTAATTTTAAAAAAATGTGTAATTTTTATATATTTATCATTATTTTTTCAAATTTTACAATTTTTATTTGCGTTCTTAAAATATTTTATAATCGATTTTGTTTAAAAGTTTTGAATTACATCTTAATTTTTATTGTCATTTAAAATTATTAACAAAAGATGATGATATCTCATATCAAGTAACAAATATATAAATTATTTAGTATTATTTTTAAATATTTAGGTAAACATGATAGCAAATCAATGATATTATCATATCAATACAAAATGATTACATTTTGATGATTTAACGAATAACATTTTAAGGATTAAATAATTAACATAAGTGTAAATTTAAGATTTAAATAGTCTTTTTTTTAAGTTAAATAGTAATTTAATTAATAATTAAAAATATTGTACTTCAAATAACTTTCATACAACCACGCAAGGTATTTGATAATTGAAAGTAAGTGTGAATTGTCCTTAATTTTTGTTAATTTATTTAGAGACAAAATACTAGCTAGTCTCTGAATTGTTAGTCAAACTATTATTTAATCCTTGGATTTGACAAAAATAATATTTAGTTTCGAATTTGTAACTCTGTCAACTATTTAGCCTCCGAATTGGGCAAAAATATTATTTAGTCCCCAAATTTGGCAAAAATATTATTTAGTCCCCAAATTTGGCAAAAATACTATTTAGTTCCCAATTTTGCAACTCTGTCAATTATTTAGTTCCCTGACTATTACTCGTTAGATATCTAGCTGACATGGTCGTTAAATGTTGAAGTGACATCGTTAAGTGTTCAGTCGCATGCCACGTCAGATTTAACATTTAAAAATAAAAAGAAAATGCTGACTCAAACATGAACAAGATGAACCCATTGAGACATGCTAGAAATTTCGTTATTAACAATCGTGAATAAGTAATAATCAGGATTGGTAGATATTTTGGTGCACTTGATTCCTCACTTTTCTTCTGCTCATTCATAACTGTGGGGGAGTTATAGTTGAAAAAAGATGAAAATTATGTGAGACTCAAGGCATGAATGAGTGGTGGAAGAAAAGTAAGGAGGCACCAAAATTTCTTGGTTGTCAATGACAGAATTACTAGCATGTCTCAGTGGGTTCGTCCTGTTTATGTCTGAGTCAATATTTTTTTTAAAAAAATTTTAAATGTTAAAGCTGATGTGCCATGTGAGGTGGCATATATCCAAGCACTTAATGGTGCAATATTAGCATTTAACGGCCACATTAACTAGTTATCTAATGAGTAACGGTCAGAGGACTAAATAGTTGACAAGAATTGCAAATTTAGGGACCAAATAGTAGTTTTATCAAATTCGGAAACTAAATAGTATTTTGATCAAATTTAATTTGGGAATTGACAGAATTGTAAATTTGAAGATTAAATAATTGATAGAGTTGTAAATTTGATGATTAAATACTATTTTCCTTCATTTATTTATGTCATAAGGTATACTGCAAATGAAATTGTGATAGATAATAAATCCTTTGCTGTACAGCAAAAAAGTAAGGAGAGAGAATGACACATGATAAATTTAAGTGGAATTCACTTATGTGTTACACTATTACTATATTTACTTTTCTTTGTAAGACGTAGGATCCATTCTAGTCGTAATATCAGCATCTTGTCATTGTCCTGCCGGCGTTCTGATTGAGACGTACATAATAAACACATGAACAAAACACCACTTACAATAACTCAACCCTCGTACTTATGCAACACACATCACGCCAATTTCCCTCACCACCACCATCTTCTTCATTTCCATTTTCCATGGCAAACAATTCCCAAACAAACCCTATCCATAACATCGACCCAAATACTGGCTTTTGCTCTCAAACCCGAATCTTCCATAGTCTCCGTCCAAACATCCCCCTCCCTCCTCCCTCTCTACCTCTCTCCATCGCCCACTACGCTCTCTCTCTCCTCCCTCCCGCCACCGCCGCTTCCACCACCCCCGTCCTCATCGACTCCCTCACCGGTCGCCACGTGTCCTACTCCCTCTTCCTTCACCAAATCAAAACCCTCTCTTCCTCCCTCCTCTCTCTCGCCCCTCTCTCCAAAGGCCACGTCGCCTTCATTCTCGCCCCTTCTTCTCTTCACATTCCCCTTCTCTACTTCTCCTTACTCTCCTTAGGACTCACCATCTCACCCGCTAACCCACTCGGATCTGACTCGGATGTGACTCACCAGGTCCGACTCACTAAACCCGTCATCGCCTTCGCTACCTCCTCCACTTCTCACAAGATCCCCAACCTTCCATACGGCACCGTTTTGATCGACTCGCCTCACTTCCTCTCCATGATCGATGGAACTTCCGGAAGTTTCGATAGTGATAACGATCCGGTCGAAGTGAGTCAATCCGAGACGGCGGCGATTCTTTTCTCTTCCGGCACCACAGGCCGAGTCAAGGGGGTTTCGTTGACTCACAGGAATTTTATCGCTCTAATCGGAGGCATTTATCACCTGAGACACAATCACAACGACGAATCACGCCATGTGTCCTTGTTCCCTTTGCCTCTGTTTCACGTGTTCGGATTTTTCGCATTGGTTTCGGCGATAGCATTTGGGGGAACTTTGGTGATGATGCAGAGGTTCGATTTTGATGGCATGCTGAAGGCGGTGGAAAGGTACAGAATCACGCGCGTGCCGGTGGCGCCGCCGCTTGTGGTGGCGCTGACGAAGTCGGAGTTGGTGAATAGGTACGACCTTAGCTCGCTGAGGTTGCTGGGGTGCGGCGGCGCGCCGCTTGGGAAGGAGGTGGCGGAGAATTTCAAAGCCAAATTCCCCAATGTGGAAATTCTGGAGGTGGATTAATGGATTTTCCATATAATTGAATAAATTGTGTGAAATTATAAGTAAAAGATAGAAATAAAATAATGTTGATTGGAATTAGTACAGGGGTATGGTTTAACTGAGAGTGGGGGTGCAGTATCGAGAATGGTAGGAGGTGATGAGGCTAAGCGTCATGGTTCAGTGGGACGGCTAGAACATAGTATGGAAGCAAAGATAGTGGATCCTGTATCTGGAGAAGCGTTACTTCCTTCCCAGAAAGGTGAATTGTGGTTGCGAGGTCCAACAATTATGAAAGGTGAAGAATATATTAAAGCCAAAACTACACTACATTTTTACTTTTGCTAATTTGGTAGGGCAGACAATGGTAAAATCTAAAAAGGGTTGAGTATATGCTTAGATGTTTAGGATGGAGTGGAATGGAAGTGGAGGGTTTAGTTAAATCTTTTTTATCCAAAAGTTGCATTTTATTGACCCAAAATTAACACTTAAAAATGGAATGGAATGGAGAGTGGATCTTTTAAATTGTGAGCTGAAGTTTTTTTAAAGTGAGGAGAGAATAAGAGAGAGAAATTGTGGAGAGTGGATCCTCTACATTGTAAGGTGAAGTGTTCATTAAAGTAAAGAGAGAGATAATAAAAATAACCAAGAGAGAGAAATTGTGAAAATGTAGGACCTATAATTTTTTCTTTCTATCACTCTTTTCACCTTAGAGAGCACTTTAACTTATAATGTAGATGATCCATTCTCGAAATTGTGATAATGTAGGGTCCACAATTTTTTTTCTATCTCTCTCCTCACTTTAGAGAATACTTCAAGTTATAATGACCTGTTTAGTTTTTTGACCTGCTATTATGACATTTTTACCCTTCTTATTCTTACTTGAATAAAATTATGAATCTATCCTGAAACTTTATAAAAAGAGATAAGTTATTAGGGTAATATTAAAAAAAAATATTAATCATTCTATTCCATTTTACTAATTACTTTCAAATAACATTATACTCATTCCATTCCATTTCCTTTCTTTCTTCGTCAGACCTCCCGAACATATATCAACCCACTTTACTTCACGTCTATCCAGTCTACTCCTTTCCATTAATGACTATTTCTTCCTATCCATCAAAAAGTCAAATATAGTCTAAATCTTTAATAATTTTTTCATTAACTATAACTTCGTCCAAGTTATTATCAGCAATTACAAATGTTATTATTCATGTGGCTCCAATGTTTGTAATTAGGAGGATACATGTGAGAACAAAAAAAATGTTAAAGATAATTTCAAGTCAGTTATTTAATTTTAGTGTTTCTTCAATTTAATTTAAGAACATTTATCACTATGTTAAATATCTTTTATTTTATAATATCAAACTAAATCATAACTTTCATTATGACTTAGTTATCACATTTGGAGGCTTTATAAAGAATCACATTTATATACTATTTAAACAGGGTAAATTAAGAGAGATACAGAGATTTGGAGACAAAAAATGACATTTTCGTGAATTTAAAAAAGAATGAAGAGTGGATAAGATTTGTTGTAATTGAGTAGGGATCAATAAGTCAAGCAATGCAATGAATAAATTATGATTTGTTGGTGGTGAATGAATGCAGGTTATGTGGGAGATAAGAAGGCAACAGCAGAAACATTGGATTCAGAAGGGTGGCTTAAGACAGGGGATCTTTGTTATTTCGACTCTCATGGTTTCTTATTCATTGTGGACAGGCTAAAGGAATTGATTAAATACAAAGCATACCAGGTGACGGTGTCGTTTTCATAATGAATGAATTAATTTGCTCATTCTTTAATGATGTCTGAAACAAAACAAACAGGTTCCCCCAGCTGAGTTAGAACATTTACTTCTCTCCAATCCTCACATTGCTGATGCTGCTGTAATTCCGTATGTACCACCAACTTTTCAATTCTTTTCAAATTTCCACACCATAAAATTTAGAAGGCAAACCAATTGTGATGTGACAGGTACCCTGATGAAGATGCAGGGGAAATACCAATGGCATTTGTGGTAAGAAAGCGTGGAAGCAATATTAGTGCATCTATGGTTATGGATTTTGTGGAAAAGCAGGTATTTTTGTTGTGATACTAGTTTTAGTTTGGTGGAAATACTTGTGAATCAATTTTGCCTACACTTGATAATGATAATGATAATGCAGGTTGCACCATACAAGAAGATAAGGCGTGTATGTTTTGTGGAGTTGATACCAAAGTCTCCTGCAGGCAAAATCTTGAGAAGGGAATTAGCTGCCTATGCTCTCTCTACTGCTTCTTCCAAATTGTGAGACAACCTCAATGCTGTATTTCATATAGCCTTAATTCGTCTCCTCTCCCTCTCATTTATGAGATTCCATTATGGAATGTTTTCAAACATGAACCCATCATTAAATATTTGAATTGCTCAAAACACTAGTCAATTGTAGTCAAATTGATATTGATATATTATATTCAATTTTTATTATAATTCCAAATATTAGCCTTTTGAAAATAGGTAGTAGGTATGGTGCATGCAGTGCGTAGACGTGTAAGATGCAAGTCGTGGGCGGTGGGTGTGTTCATGCTTTTTGCATATTCCCAAATTAAACCTCTCAGCGGTGCCGCTGTGGTCTCAAGTCAACTCTTCTTGTTGCTATCTTCTTTTGTCTTCTTCTTCTTCACCATCTTTCATCTTCTTCTTTTTTTCCTTTTACTTTTTCTTTTTATTATAAACATTTTGGCCAAAATTAGTTGGTAGACCAATTTTGAAGTTATGAAAATAATTATATTTAGTATAACATAATTAAAAAAAATAGAATTTAGGTTAAAATTATGAAAAAATAAATAGAGCTAATCCGACCAATTTATTCTTATAATTAAAACTTGCAACTATAGTGATAATGGCGGCGAGTCAAGAGAGGGTGTGCCATGTCATCCACATATGACACGTAATTTTGTATCATTTTTCTCACACTCCAATTCAGTAAAACAACGTCGTTTTGCTGAGTTGGAGTGAGAGAGGGTGCCATGTCATCCAAATATGACACGTAGGAGAGATGGTGTGCCACATAAGCCTTCCACGTCAGCATTTAACAAAAAAAATCAGACGGAGTTACGTTGGAGGATCAATTTTGACAAAAAAAAAAACGTTGAGGACCAATATTAAACTTCGTGTAAACGTTGAGGACAAAAAAAATAATTTGACCTACGTCTAAACCTCAGATGTATTTTTAATTACTAGATGACAAAAATGAGATACTTTATTTAGAGAAGGGTTTGGGAATTTAATAATTTTTTGGGATGATTTATGTTAAAATTTTCTTTTATGTTTCTATGGCAACCTATGGAAAATGCAACTAATTAATATGTTTATCTTCAAAAGAGCTAGTAGGTAGCTTGTACAGATGCCAAATAGCCAAAATGGCATGCAGTGGGTAGACGTGTAACTGTGTAAGCTGTAACCTGTGGCCCCTGGGTGTGTTAATGCTTTTGCATCTTCTCAAATCCCAATAAACCTCTTTCAATCAAAATATCCATGACTTGTAATTTAGGAGGGAGGAAGAAATATTCAATAAAAATATTATTTAATTTATGAATAATAAAAATTAATGATTTCCTCTCCAAATTTATAGAGTGCATTGATGAATTGAGAATTGAAAGTGACAATGTGGAAGCATGTTGAAGTCATCGTGATACGTGTTTTCAATATATAAATATTTGGCTCAGTGGCAAACACTAAAATATTGTCTTGTTTGCATGAAAATTGGACACCTCAGTTGGGTTAAAGGGATTTTAAATTGAATATTATTCACAGGAAGAAATCGTAAATCAGCACTCACCAGAGTCCAATTAATTAATTAATTGCCAAATCAGCACACTTTTTAATTGACGTACGAATATATTAATCGTATATTTCTCTGCTTTATATATAACTGATTAATCGTTCAACACCACAACACCACTATACTATACATATTCTGAGTTTGGATCTTTCATCAATTCTCTTTTCTTGTTCTGTGAAATAAAGGCAAAATGAGAATATGGTGGAGAAGCATTTTACTTCTAATTAATTGCCTTGTGTGCATGTCTCTCCACTTTCAAGGTTTCTAATCTTCAACCATCTATTCCTCTTTCGTACTTTGGTTCTTGTCCTGTTTTCTCTGTCTCTTCTTTTGTTTATGTTTTTCTTTTTCTTTTTCTTTTTTCAGTGCAATGTGTTGAGTTGGATTGGAATGCCACAACATCTTCTGATGATGAAGAACTGAATATAAGAAGATCAGACTTTCCAAGAGATTTTGCCTTTGGAGTAGCTACTGCTGCAGTACAGGTATATATTTCTCAACTATATATACAACCATCACTTTGTACACAATTCAAATGAAAAAATGATTTTTTTAAGCAGTGGGTCCAATTTTATATATGGATGCAGGTTGAAGGAGCTGCAAAGGAAGGAGGTAAAGGACCAAACATTTGGGACTACTTCATCCAAGAATACCCAGGTAATTAATTCAAACTAGTTCACTATTATTTTCTTCAACGAATCAACACTTTCATAGTTCCATGCACAATTACATAATATGGCAATAATATTATTTTCTTGCAGACAGAATTCAGGACCACAGTAACAATCTCCATGCAATTGATCATTATAACCGATACAAGGTATATCCCAAGTAATTTAGATATAGTTTAACATCATCTATATATTAATTAACCATTAAGTATCATTTGGATTTTCTTAATTAGGATGATGTGAAACTTATCAAGGATCTTGGCGTAAATTGGTACCGATTTTCCATCTCCTGGACTAGGATTTTGCCTGGTAAGCTTCTTAATTAATCTTATTTTTTTTTTGGTGATCTTCATTTCTTCATAAAAGTTCAGAATTTTCTGACTTGTATAGTTGTGTGATTTTTATTTATGCAGAGGGTTCACTAAGTGGAGGAGTGAACCAAGAGGGTATTGATCATTACAATGACTTGATTAATGAACTAATAAAAAATGGTAAGAAGCCAACAATTTCAAATTTAAAATAAGTTTAATATAACTAATTTGTCTCACTTTTGTCTATTTTCTGTTTTGATTTAGGCATTACACCCTTTGTGACTCTGTTGCACTTTGACCCACCACAAACCTTGCAAAATAAGTATGGAGGACCTCTGGACCAGTTATTCGTGTAAGCTCTTTCTATTCAATTTCTTATGATCATAATGTACATTCCTATGAAGAGATTTAGCAAATTTTGAGGTATATTTTCATTGACAGGAATGATTTTAAGGATTATGCCGAACTATGTTTCAAACTCTTTGGAGATAGAGTGAAGCACTGGATCACTATCAATGAGCCATTCATTATTGCCGTATTTGGACATGATCTTGGTGAAATTGCACCAGGGAGATGTTCATTTGGACAATTCAAATGTCATGAGGGAAATTCATCCACTGAACCTTATATTGTAACCCACAACGTTCTTCTAGCCCATGCTGCTGTTGTTAAACTTTACCGAGACAAGTTCCAAGTAAGACACTACTAAACTCTAATGTTGGTTTCAATTTTGACCATGAATTTTGTTTTGATATCAATTACGTCCTTAAACAGGGAAAGCAAGGGGGAGAAATTGGAATTTGTACAGTTGGAATATTTGCTGAGCCTTACACAGAAGCTCAAAAGGATAAAGCTGCAGCTAGAAGAATCATAGATTTTGGCATTGGATGGTTTGTTTTACAGTTTTCTATGTGTACTTGCAAGTAGAATTATTGATTACTATAGAAAAAACTTAATGATTCAGTAGCTAGTATTTGTTTTGATCAGGATTATGGAGCCTCTAGTGTTTGGAGATTATCCAAAAATCATGAGAGATTTGGTGAAGCAGAGACTGCCCTGTTTCACCCAGGAAGAGAAGAATTTGATTAAGGGATCCTTTGATTTCATTGGACTCAATTATTATACTACAAGTTATGCTAAAAGTGTTCCACTTAATCCAAATGCACCTCCACACTTCATAACCGACGCTTTGGCAGTACAACTAGGTATAACTTCTTTTCATAGTTTGTTATTATAGTTGAGAAATTCTGACGTACACTTGCTTCATCTATGTTTAATTAGTGAAGTAGATCTAAATTAATTTGTAGTTTTCTTTGTAATTTCATTGAATTCTATCCATGCTCATAACTTTTATTTTTCTTTCGCAGTGGAGAAGGGTGGAATTCCTATTGGTCCTCAAGTAAGAATCTATTTATTATAAAATTCCAAATTCAATTACTAAGAAGGCTAATTTGTTTTTGTTATGGAAAAAACTTAGATGTAATTCGTTTTGGTTTAGTCCTTGAGAAATGAAAAGTCAATTTTTCTCAATTTAGCCTTGGAAATTTTGCCGACAATTATGTCAGTTATGTTCATGGACTAGATTGAGGCATATTGTGTCTCTTAGGGAGTAAATTTGATATTTTTATTTTTTAGGGACTAAATTGGTATTTTCATCTTTCAGAGATTAAATTTGACATTTTTATCTTTGTCTAACTAAATTTAGACAAATTATATCTTTTAGTCTATTATTTATGCGCTCTGTAGGCTGAAGGAAGCCCGTTCATTTATACCTATCCGGTGGGACTAGAGAAGCTCTTGAATTTCATGAAGGACAACTATGATAGTCCAAAAATCTACATTGCTGAGAATGGTTGGTGTTTCAGTACACTAAATTTATGCATATTTATTGTCTACATTATATTATAATAAATAATTCATGATCTAATTTGTTCTTTTTTTTGGGGGGGCAGGAATTACTGAAGCAAATAAAAAGAATGTAAAATTGGAGGAAGCACTATTTGATCCACATCGAATTGATAGTATCCTTAGGCATTTATATAGGATCCACAATGCAATCAAGTAAGTACATATTATTATATCTCATCTCACGATCTAATTTTTAGTTATTATATATATGAAACAGTAGGAAAAATGTTGTGATTTGTGTGTGCAGAAATGGAGTGAATGTGAAGGGTTACATGTATTGGACTCCGTTTGATGACTTTGAATTGGAAGGAGGCTATATCCCAAGATTTGGGCTTTACTATACTGATTATAACAACAATCTTACGCGTATTCCTAAGCTTTCTGCCAAGTGGTATCGCAGCTTCCTCAAAGGATCAAACTCACAATCCTATTCAATATGAATTGTTTTCATTAGTATCAAGTTATATATAGTTGTACTTGTAATGTAAGTGAATATATAAGCTTGTAATTGACTTTTTAAATGTTCTTTTATTCTCTTGTTTTCTAGTGTTACTTTTAATTTTTAAGCATTATCTTGCAACCATCTTCCATACCACAGATCCTTACACAGTAATGGAGACCTCAATATTATATACATAACTCTCAATTTTTTTTTCATTACTTTTTAACTTATAGGGATATTACACATCAAATATTATGTGCCGTCAGAATTTTTTGTCCTCTTCCACTCAAGAGTCAAGGTATCATAATGCTACGGAAATTCCGGGTTTGATTCAAGCAAGAATTTGGGATGAGAACTCAAACATTAAGGTTGACTTAGGGTGGTAATTTTGATCCAAACTTATCAATTCAATCTAACTCAACTCAATTAATAAATAGGTTATGTGGGCCATGTCAAAATTCACCCATACATATATAGATCGGGTTGGGTAAAATCAATGGATAACCCAATAATTCATTTAATGCATTTTATATAGATTAAATTTAACAAATTCAAGTCTGTAATTTTTCGCAAATTTCTAAGTTCTAAGGAGAGTTAAGGTTTGGATTGAGTTTTTTGAAATCAAACCCCTCTATTTAACTAACCTATCACGATATTATTAGATTATATCGAGTTTTTTTTTGCCTGCAGATTATATCGAGTTTGATTGGCTGAGTTTAAATAATAAATTAAATACAAATAATTATAATATACATTTCAATTGATTATATTATATTTAAAATTACATTTTTTTAATAATTATCTTAAAATTTAAAATATGAGATTTGTTTTTTTTAAATGAAAAAAGCACAGTAATTTTTTTTTGTTTAACTCAGTGCAACATATTGTTTATCAAATTTAATCGGATTTAAATGGGTAATTCAAATTATATCTATTTTTAGGACTTGGTTAAAAGTTTTAAAAAGAATGAAGTATATTTGATTGAAGTTAAATTTTGATTACATAAAAAAAAGTAGGGTTTGCTAACTAATGCCCAAAGAACACCAGTTAAAGAAACATTTAATGAAGTGAGATAATAAAAAAGTACTTAAAAATTACAATTTGTATTAAATGTATTTTTTTGTTTTCCTTAAAAAAGTACTTAAGTACTCTTTGTACCTAAATTTTGATTTTTAATTTATTATTACATTAATGATAAAGTAAAAATAAAATAATATAAATAAAGAATAAATATGAATAAAAGAAATAATAACTAAAATAAATTAGAGAGAGAAATAGAGATTTAATTATAAATATTTATTAAAAAATAAGTTAAGGGTATTTATGTCTTTAAGAAAAATTAAAAAACACATTTAATATAAATTATGACTTTTAGGTACTTTTTCACCATCTCACCCCGTTAAATGTTTCCGGTGTCCTTAGCAAAATCCAAAAAAGTATTGTCTGGTTTTTTTTAAAGTATTTTTTCATCATAACTATGTTAAAATTTGATTTTCAAGAGAAATCAATAATTAATGAAAAAAAAAAAGAGAAATCAGTAATTGTTGACAATTAGTTGTAAAATGTGAAGGAGAAGAGGAAGGAATGGGTGGGGCCCACTTACTTTTTCTCTTTTTCATTTCTATCAACTTTTAAAAAAAAAAAGAAAAAAGAAAAAATACAAAAAGTCTATTATACCCTTTGATTTGACACAATCATAACGTTCTTTTTTTTTATTATTTTAATATAAGTGGTAAAGTAGTAATTTTAATACATTCTCATTCCATTTCTATTCCCAATTTTTACTACCAAACATAACAAATGCATTCCCATTCCATTTCCATTTCAGCGTAAAGAACGTGCCCTTATGTCAGTGTTGAAGTTGTATTCCAAAGTTAGTATCAAACATTCTAAATTTATAAAGATAATAAAACTAAAAATTAAAAATGTCCTTTTTTTAATAATTAAATTCATTAAAAAATTTAAAATGTCCTAAAAACTCAATAAATTCAAAAATAACATTTAAAAAATTTTAAAATAATTAAAAAATAAATTCTTAATTAAAATTTTCTAATATTATAAAATATTAGTAAACAAATAAAACAACCGTTGCTAATATTATTAAAAAATAAAACAAAATATTATCAACCTTTCTAATATTATTAAAAAAATAAAACATAATATTTATAATGGGCAGATAAAATATTAATATTATGAAAAAATAAAACAATATAATTGTAATGGGCATCTGAAAATAATTCGAAAAAGGCAAATGCATATTAATATTATAAAAATTTAAATATTATAATTGTAATGGGCATATGAAAATAATTCGAAAAAGGCAAATGTATCTTTTATACTCTCAAATTTTACATTAATTTTTAATTTTTTTAAAATTTTATTTGCGGTCAATTTTTTTTTAAAGTTTTGAATTATAATCAATTTCGTCTCCAAAATTTGAAATGTCGTCTTAACACTTAAAATTGTCCAAATTATTAATGATAAATGATAATATAACATCATATATGTAATATTAATATTAACTTATCATTAAAAATAAAAGGGTAAAGTACCCTTGCTGCCCCCAAACTTTGTTGCAATGTTCATTCCTACCCCCAAACTTTTTTTTGGTTCATGCCTACCCCTAAACTTTCAATTTTGTTCATGCCTACCCCCAAACTTTCAATTTTGTTCATGTCTGCCCTTTTTGCTAACACCGTTAACTTGCTTGACGGAATTTGCTGACGTGGACGATGAATGTGCATCTCTTTTGCCACGTCATTGTCCACCTCACATTTAACTTTTTACTTTTATTAAAAAAAATTAACCTAATCCAAAAAAAAAATCAAACTTTTACCCTAAAATGTTTTTTTATTTGGATTAGGTTAATTTTTTTAATAAAAGTAAAAAGTTAAATGTGAGATGGACAATGACGTTGCAAAAGAAATACAAATTCATCATCCACGTCAGCAAATTATGTCAAACAAGTTAACGGTGTTAGCAAAAAGGGTAGGCATGAACAAAATTGAAAGTTTAGGAGTAGGCATGAACCAAAAAAAAGTTTGGGGGCAGGAATGAATATTGCAGCAAAGTTTGGGGGCACCAAGGGTATTTTACCCAAAATAAAATTTCTATTGCTAACCGAAAGAATACTAACCTTACCCTCAAGAAAAAGAAAGTGAAGATGAAAATATTAGTAATTAATAGGAAGTGCAATCTAATACTAATTGAAATAGCAAAACAAAATACAAAAGTAAACAAGTGAAAATGAAAAAACAAGAAGAAGGAAGTATTAAAAATTGATGAAAAAAGTAGATGATAAACCTTAAACTAAGTAAGAAAATTTATTTTATGTTGTTCCCTCAAGAAAATCAAAATAATCCTACTGTAAAAGAAGATGAAATAGGAAAAATCATTCAATGAAAATATATAAAAATAGATTGAAAGTAGAAGATAAACATTAAACTAAGTAAAATATGTGTTTGAAGTGGTCCCTCACATGCATGAAAATTTAGATTAACTCATTTTTGTACTACACGTATATTTGTTTGCTTTATATATAGCTCAATGTAATTCATTAAGACGACAAAACCATTATATTCTCATTTCTGAGTTTGTATATTTCATCAATTCTCTTGTTTTGTGAAAGAAAGGGAAAATGAGTATATGGTGGAGAAGCATTTTAGTTATTAATTGGCTTGTGTGCATGTCTCTCCACCTTCAAGGTTTCTAATGTTCAACTCAACACAAAGTTGGGGTTCATACTAGATTTCTAGTTTCTTTTCCTTTGTTTTGTTCTTATTTGGTACCTAACTTTGGTCCTTGTCCTGTTTTCTCTGTCTCTTGTTTTTGTTTTTCAGGGCAATGTATCGAGTTGGATTTAGGATTAAAGAATGGCACAGCATCTTGTGATGAAGAAGAACTGAATATAAAAAGATCAGATTTTCCAAGTGATTTTGCCTTTGGAGTAGCCACTGCTGCAGGACAGATTGAAGGAGCTGCAAAT
The DNA here is from genome assembly GCA_014851425.1 of Senna tora. Taxonomy (NCBI): domain Eukaryota; kingdom Viridiplantae; phylum Streptophyta; class Magnoliopsida; order Fabales; family Fabaceae; genus Senna; species Senna tora. Next base: position 835,569 of record CM026263.1, on the reverse strand, counting down.
GAAGGAGGTAGAGGACCAAGCATTTGGGACAACTTCACCCAAGAATACCCAGGTAATTCATTCAAACTAGTTCACTATTTCTTCTTACACAATTACATCAATAATAATATACATTCTTATTTTTCTTGCAGACAGGATTCTGGACCACACTAACAATCTCGATGGAATTGATCATTATAAAACCGATACAAGGTAAACCCGAGTTTTTTTTTTCTCACAAGTATCTTTCTATGAAGGCAATTATGTTCAAGACATCATCTATATATTAACTAAGCATTAAGAATCATTTGGAATTTATAGCACGATGTGAAACTTATCAAGGATCTAGGCGTAAATTGGTATCGATTTTCCATCTCTTGGACAAGGATTTTGCCTAGTAAGCTTCTTAATCTAATATTTTTGGTGATATTCTTTTCATAAGAAATCAGAATTTTCTGACTTATATAGTTGTGTGATTTTTATTTATGCAGAGGGTTCATTAAGTGGAGGACTGAATCAAGAGGGTATTGATCACTACAATGACTTGATTAATGAACTCATAAAAAATGGTAAGAAGCCAACAATTCCAAAATCAGAAAATGTTTATCATAACTAATTTCTCTAACTTTGTCTACTTTCTGTTCTGATTCAGGCATTACGCCTTTTGTGACTCTTTTGCACTTTGACTCACCACAAGCCTTGCAAGATAAGTATGGAGGAGCTTTGAACCGTTTATTCGTGTAAGCACTTTTTACTCAATTTCTTATGATCATAATGAAAATTCCTATAAAGAGACTTAGCAAATTTGGAGATATATTTTCATTGGCAGGGATGATTTTAAGAACTATGCTGAACTATGTTTCAAACTATATGGAGATAGAGTGAAGTATTGGCTCACTATCAATGAACCATTCATTGTTGCGGAATTTGGGTATGATATTGGTCAAAGTGCACCGGGAAGATGTTCAAATAGATATTTGAAATGTAAGGAGGGAAACTCATCAACAGAACCTTATATTGTAACCCACAATCATCTTTTAGCCCATTCTGTGGTTGTTAAGCTTTACAGAGACAAGTTCCAGGTATAGCATTGCACTATTGTTGGTTTCAAGTGTGAGTAGAAGTCTCACATTAAAAGTGAATGAATGAGATGACAACTTTATATAAGAGAATTGACCAATATGTAGATCTAAAGCTTTAAGATATAGTTTTTTTTTTTTATTAAAATCGAATGAGTTTGTGATTCTTCAATGGTAGAGAGTCTTAGACAATTTACTCTGAGAAATTTATTTTATGTCAATTACGTTCTTAAATTTTTATTTTTGGCAGAACTTTACTTTTCACTCTAATTTCGTATAAATAATTAATATCATATATAAATATAACAATCTACGTGACTTTCAATGTTAAATGTGATGTCAAGTCATTTATTTAGTGTTTCGTCAATTTTGTCATGGTAACACCATTATTTATTATACTGACACAGAGATAATTGTGGTTAAAGTGACGAAATAGCATAACTAATATGATTTGGTATTGCACTCAGCATTGGAAGCCATGTAGACAATCATATTAGCATATGTCATTAGTTAGGGTGAATGAAAAAATTGCTTGTAAATTGAAAGTTTAGGATGGAATTGATAACAAACAAAGTTTATGTGTAAAATTGACAAAAATCTTATGAGTTAAACAGGGAAAGCAAAGGGGAGAAATTGGAATTGGTACCCTTGGAATATTTGCTGAGCCTTATTCAGAATCTCAAGAGGATATAGCTGCAGCTCGAAGATATGTTGATTTTTGCCTTGGATGGTTTGTTTTATTACTGCTTTCTGTGTGCAGTTTGAAATTAATAATTATTATAGAAGAAACTTGATGATTGAGTAAGTAATTGTTTTGATCAGGATTATGGAGCCTCTAGTGTTTGGAGATTATCCTAAAATCATGAGAGATTTGGTGAAGGAGAGACTGCCCTATTTCACCCAACAAGAGAAGAATTTGATTAAGGGATCATTTGATTTTATTGGATTCAATTATTATACTGCACGTTATGTTAAGAGTGTCCCACCTAATACAGATCAACCTCCTCACTTCTTAACCGACGCTTTAGCAGAAGAACTAGGTATAACAAATTCTGATCTCAACTTTATCTATGTTTAATTAGTAAAGTTGATCTAAATTAACTTTAAGTGTTGTTTGTAATTTCATTGAATTCTATCCATGCTCATAATTTTTTTTCTTTTGCAGTGGAGAAGGATGGAATTCCTATAGGTCCTCCAGTAAGAATCTATTTAGAGATTAAATTAAGACATATTATATCTTTTAGAGATTAAATTTAATATTTTAATTTTTTAGGGAGTAAATTGATATTTCTATCGTAAATTTAACATTTTCTTAATTGTATCTCAGAGACTAACATATTAATTTAGTCTATTTTTTTCTATGCTCTTCATTGTAGGCTGAAGGAAGCCCGTACTTAAATTCCTATCCCGTGGGACTAGAGAAACTCTTGAATTTCATGAAGGACAACTATAATAGTCCTAAAATCTACATTGCTGAGAATGGTTGATGCTTCCGTATAATTATTATTTTTTATTATATTATTAATATAGATAATTCATGATCTGATTTGATTTAAATTTTGGGGGGGTTGGAACAGGAATTTCTGAAGCAAATAAAGAGAATGTTAAATTGGAGGAAGCACTATTTGATCCACATCGAATCGATAGTATCCTAAGCCATTTATATAGGATTCACAATGCAATCAAGTGAGTATATATATATTTCATGTCTCAATCTAAATTTGAGTTATTATTATATGAAGCATTTGGGAAAATGCTATGATTTGTGTGTTTGTTTGAGCAGAAATATAGTGAATGTGAAGAGTTATATGTATTGGACTCCGTTTGATGACTTTGAATGGCAACAAGGCTATGTTCCAAGATTTGGACTTTACTATACTGATTATAACAACAATTTTAAGCGTATTCCTAAGCTATCTGCCAAGTGGTATCGCAACTTCCTCAAAGGATCAAACTCCCAATCCTATTCAATATAAATTGTTTTCATTAGTATCCTTTTTCTTTATTTTATCAATATCTTTCAAGTTTGGTGGTGATTTTAATTTGTTCAGAACTATTTTTAATTTCAATATTTCTTTGTGAAAGATTTTGTTCCAATTATTAGATAGGCTCAGATATGAGCATCTATGCCGGAAAGCTTTCAATCTCTTATCAAATTAATGGAGAAACTTATGACATCTATATCTGTACAGAACAAAACTTCTCTGATATGCAGAGAGTGTAATGGTAAACATTTTGTTGGCAACACCTAGGTCGATGAAGATTTTCATCATAAAGTTATCTTACTTATAGGATTAATTGTACTTTTATTTCGCTTTCTCAGTTCAACAATGTTTACAAATTATTCTTCTTCAGTATTATTGGGTTTGAGTTATCTAAACAATTATAAGTGTCGTTTAACTTCCCTATAATATGATTTGGCTTTATAATTTTCACACACACACATATATATATATATATATATATATATATAGTTGTAATTTAATGTTTCTTTTTTTGCTTTTTAAATTTTCATATTCTACAGTTGTGTAAGATATAGTTAAATACCTCTTTTAATTTAAAGAGTTTGATTGTACTTGTGAGGTTTATTTGAGAGAATTATGTGTAATGTATTTTTTTTACAGTGTATTTTTAGTTGTCTTCTGACAACTTTTGTTATTTTTTTTTCTTCGGTTAAAAATTTATACTTAGTTCTTGTTTGGTGTTTGTTTTTCTCTTTTATCTTATTTTTTAGTTTATTCTCGAGCAAAAAAATGATATTTTATTTATTTTTGTTTTTTTCAATGTTTTCTTTTTCTCCCACATTCATTTTAAAAATTGAAATACTCTTTTTTGCATCCATTGACGCAACGTTAAAATACTTTGGATACAATTTTAATGTCAATTGTGGTATTAATTAATTAACCCTAAGGAAATTCTCTTATTTTCTAGTTTATTCTCAAGCAGTTGTTTTTTTTAGCTGATTAAAAAGTATTTCATCTTACAAAAAAATTAAACCTTCAATAATCTCACCCATTACCCATCAACCAAAAACTTAAGGAAATTCTGCATCCATTAGTGCAACTTTAAACAAGATGTAACTGCTCCTTTTCTCTATGTTCTTCTCTCCCTCTCGCACTTCAGTTTTCCTTCTCCAAATTTAAATAGAAGGTATAACAGTAACAATTTTATTGAACATATAAAAAATATAAAGATTATCATCCCAATTTATCTTATAAAAATAGGATCATTTAGACTTTTATTTTTTTTAGTTCAACAATATGTTGTTTACAATTTACTCTTTAATATTATTAGAATGACATTGTCTGATCTATTTTAAGTGTCCTTGATTTTTTTTATAATTTAATGAGATATGTTTTCCTTAAAAAAAATTGAGTGAAAACGAAGTTTTTTTTTTTTCCTTAACTTTTGAGTATGTTTTTTTTTGAAAGGGACCCTCAGACCAGAAAATCATTCATTAAAAGTATGAAATCTGAGTACATCATTTTGAGTATGTTTATTAAAATCTTACATTGTCTAAAACTAAAATATATATATATATTAAATTGTGATACAGAGAAAATAAATAAATCAAGTGGAATATATAAGCCTCGTGCACACAAGTGCCTGAGAAAATTGATGCTTTCCTCCCCTACATAAAGAGATCGATAGACTTTATGATACTATGGGTTGTTTTTATAAATTATTACGAACAAATAGTTATATTATTTATTACTTTCGATGGTGATTTATATAAAAAACTCTGTTTTTATTTTTCACATGTATTATTTAAATTCTTCGAGTTAGTTTAGGTCGCAAAATGAAGATAGAATTCTTTTAGCAAAACTTTTTAAACGTAAGTTTTAAATCCAAAACTTTACCTAAAGAATAGAATACCTACGTACCATTGTACTCTAAACAACTATCTCTTTTTATAAAAATCTATGTTGATAAAACTTTACCTTAAATATAAAACTTCAAGGCTACGTTTGGTTCAAAATTGAGCATGGAATTGGAATCTTAATTCCATAAAAAACAAAATTTTTTAGTGTTTGGTTCGCTTCCTAAAATTGGGAATTGGATTCCGTAGAATTAGACAATTCCATGAAATCCAATTCTCAATTTCATAAAGTGGGTTTTGTTTGGTTGGACGTGGAATTGCACAATATTCTAGGAATTATTTAGTTTGGTTGAGTTATGTAGAATTGGAATTGAATTACGTGGAATTAGTTTTTTAGAAGGAAAAAACTTAGGTCCATTTCCTTATGTCCATTACATCAAGTTCCACCAATCATATATTGTATTTACACTCTCTCTCTTCTATGATTGGTTATATAAAATGTGGTCTTCTATATTCTCTCGTTACTGTGATTGGTCATTTAAACACTTTTTGCCACGTGTCATATTTATATTGGAGAACTTGATGTAATGGACATAAGGAAATAGACCTAATTTTTTTCCTTTTTAGAATTGGGTGTGTAAATTTTGTGGAATTAGATTGTGGAGTATTTTTAAGGAATTGAGATAAATTTTGTGGAACTGGATTTAAAAGATATTTTGTCCCTACTCTCTTTCTCTCTCTCTTACTGTTTTTTTATTTTTTATAATGAATATAAAAAAAGTAATTATATACTAAAAAATAAAATTAAAAAAATAATTATTTAATATTTATTAAGGAGCAAATTAGTCTGTTTACCTCACATTCTTTTATAAACTTTCAATTCCATCTTTTTATACCGAACACACTTTTTCAATTCAAATAATTCAATTTCAATTCCATCTTTTCATACCAAATACACTTTTTTAATTCAAATAATTCAATTCCAATTCTAATTCCATAATTTTTTTCAACCAAACGTAATCCAACTGATTGGAGTGAAATTAAATAAAGTGTAGTAAATTTTTGGATAGTTATTTCGCACAACGAAAAAGTGGCATCTGTCACTGTAAAGAAATGGATATCATAAACCCGCTAATTAATGTAGTAAATTTTTCACAATTCAGTATTGGAAAAGATGAAATGACAAATTTTCTCAATATGGACTTTAGAAATTTTGCTTCATTTATATTAATGAAGATTTTTAAGGACTAAATTGAGATATATTATATTTTTTAAAAATTAAATTTAATATTTTCATAATTTTATCTCAGAGAAACTAAAATAATTATTAATTTAGTCTATTCTTTATATGCTTTTCACTGTAGTCTAAAGGAAGCCAATTCAAATATACTTACCCGGTGGGTATAGAGAAGCTCTTGAATTTCATGAAGGACGAGTATGATAGTCGTAAAATCTACATTGCTGAAGTTATAACAACAATCTTACGCGTATTCCTAAGCTATCTGCCAAATGGTATCGTAGCTTCCTCAAAGGATCAAACTCCCACTCCTATTCAATATAATAAATTGTTTTCATTAATTAGTATAAGAAACAAAGATTAGTACCACCGATCTTCCATCTCTGGCTTTCAGCACAGTACTTCATTGGGTGGAACAAAGATCAGTACCACAAATCCTTAATTACACAGTAATGGAGACCTCAATATACGTAACTCTCAATTTTTTTTTAAATTACTTTTTAACGTTTAGGGATATTACACATCAAATATTATGTGCCATCAGATTTTTTTGTCCTCTTCCTCTCAAGAGTCAAGATATCATAGTGCTTCGGAAATTCCGAGTTTGATTCAAGCAAGAAGTTGGGATGAGAAGTGAAACATATCCTTAGGCATGTTCTTTTACAAGAAATATCAAAAGAAATGGAAATGGAAATGGTATGGCCTACTGGACCCCACTTACTTTTTCACGTTTTCATTTCTATCAACTTTAAAAAAAAAAGAAAAAAAAAATACAAAATACCTATTATATCTTTCTGATTTGACACAATTATAACCTTCTTTTCTTTTTATTATTTTAATATGAGGGATAAAATGGTCATTTTAATACATTCTCTTTCCATTTCCATTACCAAACTTTTACTACTAAAGACAAAAAACGCATTCCGTTTCCGTTTCTATTTTCATTTCCATTTCTGCATAAAGAACGTGCCCTTAGGGTAAAGTACCCTAAGGGTAAATTCATGTAATTTTACTATTTTTAAAAAAATTACATCATATTTTATACATACCAAACATATTTTTTTTCTCTCCTAATTTTTTTCTATCTCTCTCCTCACTTTTTTCTACCATACTTTTCTTTATTCTACAGTACTTTCTTTATAGTACTTTATATCTGTACATTTATATCAAACGTACATAAGGTTGACCCTATGGGCACGTTCATTAGGTAGAAATAGAAATGTAAATAGAAACAGAAATGGAAATAGAAATGAAATGCATTTGATGTGTTTAGTAGTAAAAGTTTGGTAATGAAAATGGAATGAAAATGTATTAAAATGACTATTTTACCCCTTATATTAAAATAATAAAAAGAAAATAAGGTTATAATTGTGTCAAATCAAAGGGGTATAATAGATATTTTGTATTTTCTTTTTTTTTTAAAGTTGATGGAAATGAAGAAGTGAAAAAGTAAGTGGGCCCCAATGGACCCCACTTACTTTTTGATTTCTATGAAATTAGTTTCTTGTTAGTGAACATGCCCGAGACAAAAGTAGATTTAATGTTGGTGTTGAATATGTATTCCAAAGTTAGGATCAAATATTCTAAATTTATAAAGATAATAAAACTAAAAATTAAAAATGTCCTTTTTTTAATAATTAAATTAATAAAAAAAATTAAAAATGTCTTAAAAACTCAGTAAATTCAAAAATAACATTTAAAAATTTTATAAATAATTAAAAAATAAATTCTTAATTAAAATTTTCTAATATTATAAAATATTAGTAAAAAATAAAACATAATATTTAGAATGGGCAGATAAAAATATTAATATTATGAAAAAAAATAAAACAAGGCATATGAAAATAATTCGAAAAAGGCAAATGCATCTTTTATATTCTCAAACTTTACATTAGGTTTTAATTTTTTTTTAAATTTTGTTTGTGGTCAATTTTTTTTAAAAATTTTAAATTATGATCGATTTCATTTCTAAAATTTGAAATGTCATCCTATTATTTAAAATTATCTAAATTATTAATAATAAATAATAATATAACATCATATATGTAATATTAATATTAAGTTATCATTAAAAACGTAATTTCTATTGCTAACCGAAATAATACTAACCTTAATAATAATTCTGAAATAGAAAAATAAAATACAAAAGTGCAATCTAATACTATTCGATGTAATATGATTTCTGACTAATAATTTTGTGCCACATGGCACAAATAATGTATATTTGTTTACTTTATATCACGCAAACTTTTCATAATTTTATTCGTAGATAATTAATGGTCACATCAAACTCAATTGTGTACTATGTTCATTTGTTTGACGACATAGTTTAATATGAAACTTATTGTATGTATATAATAGATTATGTGATATATTTGTAATTATTATATGATTTAATGGTATTAAAAATAAAGTGAATACATAATTATCTATTTTAAGAATTTTATTTGTTTTTTAACGTAATTCCGTCACATCAATAAATACTTTATCAAACAAATATTTTTTATAGTTAATTATTGAAAAGAATTTAGTCATTTTTACCAAAAATAAAAAATAAACTCTCAATCACCCGCTCACTATCCATCAACCAAATAGGTGATGAAAAACTTGAGGAAATTTTGCATCCATTGGTGCAACGTTAAAATGTTTTGGATACATTTTTAATGTCAATTGTGGTATTAATTAACACTAATCTATTTAGCAAGATTGGGCTATCTGCTAAGTGGTCTTGTCGAAGTGGGTAGATCAATAATGTTTTAGTGTGGATTCATTATTATGAGAGTTAAATGGTTTGGAGGATAATGAAACATGGGAGTTCACAGTGGGTGAATAAGGTAAAAATGAATGTAGATGGCACCGTTGTGAGGTATAAAGCAAAGGATTTTAGGAATTGATTTTCTTGATAGTTTTTTTAGTGGATTAGTAGTTTCTAGATTCCTCAGACTTGGGGTTCCATAGTTTCCTGATTGTTCCACTCAATTTTATTCCTGTGAGTTGGGGTTCCATCGCTTCTAGTTTCTCTGTCTCTTCTTTTGTTTATGTTGTTTTCTCTTGCTTTTCTTTTTTCTAAGCAATCTCTAAAATGTATTTGGTAAGAGTTAAGAAAAGAGAACAAGATGAAATCTTTTCTGAACTAGAGGAAAAAATCATTCCGGATAACATGAGAAAGAAGCTGGGAAAGGGAATTACAATTGAATAAAACTATTTTGTCCTTTGAAATTAAATAGTGTCATGTGACATAAGGACAAAAATATTCTTTTTATAATTTTATCTTTCACTTTTTTATTTTTTTCTTACTATATCAAATAATTTTACTTTTTTACTTTTATTTCTATTTCCCTGCATATCAAACATACTTTTTTTCACTTACTTTCACTTTCATTTTTACTTCTACTTCCCACCAAAACACTTATCTCCTACCAAATGCCACTTAAAGAATGCAACTGTACTTTATTTATCATATTTGAAACTAAAATAATTGTATTCAAATAAGTTAGGATTAAACTTTCTAAATGTGTAAAGATAATAAAACTAAAAATTAAAAATATCATAAAAACTCAATAAATTTTAAAAATATATTTAAAAATTTATAAGTAGTTAAAAAATAAATTGTAACCAGGCCAAAAAAAATAAATAAATTGTAAATAAACCTTTTTAATATTATAAGAAATCGTAAAAAAATAAAACAACCATTGCTAATATTATAAAGTAAATGAAACAAAATATTATCAACCTTTCTAATATTATAAAAAACTAAATATTAGTAATGGGTAGATGAAAATATTAATATTATAAAAAAAACAAAACAAAATAATTGTAATGGGCATATGAAAATAATTCGGACAATATTAAAAAAAAATCAACATATATAAATGGTTTGTAATGGGAAGTACAATCTAATGCTAACTGAAGAAAAGTGATGGGACAGATGAAGGAGACCGTAAAAACATGCCACAACGTTGATTTTGTTTGATTTTATTGAGCAGGAATACACGGATCAAAAAAAATTTTTAAAGATAAGTATTAATTAATGAAAAAGAAGAAGAAGATAAGTATTATAGAATAAAAAAATAAAAATAAAAATTATTTTTGATAGGTCAAAAAACAAAAGTGATCTAAAATTTGTAAAGGAAAGCATTAAAAAAAAATTCTAAAATACTTTTATTTTATAATTAAAATATTTTTTAGTAGATGATAAAGTAGAGAGAGGAATGCTTCTTCTTCATCCTCTAGGCCCTCTCCTCCTGCAGTGCAGGAGAGGTTGTTACAACTTACAACTTACAAATTTTTTTGTAAATTTAGCAATTTCTCTTTTTTTTTAATTTTGTTTATTTTTTTGTTCTTAAAATAAATAAATATTTTAGATTTATATTATCCTCTATTTTGGTGGTGTTATTTTTTAAATCTAGTCTTTATCTTTGTATTTCTTTAGAAATACTAATCTTCTTAGATCTAATAATTTGATGTAATTTTTGTTATTTTCTTTTGTTGGAGAAGTTTTTTTGCATATTTATATCTAAAATTTGCAGATCTAGCTTTCACTCCTTCATTATGTTGTTAGAAAATTTCAATGTACGTTCAACTTTAAAGATTACTTCAAATCTAATATGCAGGAGGTTTAACAGTAAAAACTTTGTTGGTAACACCAAAAGTGGTGCAGTTTTTCATCTCAAGTTTATCTTACAAATAAGATCAGTTGACATTTTTATTCGTCCTTTAGTACAACAATCTTTGCGAATTATTTCTTCAGCATTATTATAATGAAATACTTTGATTTATTATAAGTGTTATTGGACTCTTTTATAATTTGATTAAATTTATTATTTATTTATTTTTTTTATAGAGATTAAATTTATTATTAAAAAAATAAAAAGAATAATTAAAAAAGACATTTTTCACGTTTGAACTTAAAACAACATTAAAAAAAAGTTAAAAAATAAATAATATTTTACATATAAAATATACCAAATCAATATAAAATTGATGAGTTTCACAGTTTTACTTCCCTTCTTCCTGGAGTATATCAAAGATACAAGATGGCCCTTATTGGACATGATCAGATTTTGTCTAATAATGTTGTGCCATGTGGCACAATCAGATCTGACATCATTTAATTCAATTTTTTCTTTGCATAAAATTGCATTGGACAGCTCACCTGTTCGAACATTTGCGGAGTCAAATCATTTACAGTATTACACACACTTTCCATAAATGAGATTAGATTTTATAGAGTAATTCTTTATATCTATTTTTAAAGTTATCGAGAAATAAAAAAAATTATTTTCTTTTCTTTTCATCTTTCATATATATATATATATATAACTTGATAAAAAATATAAAAGATTATTCTAAAGTTCTTTCACTTAACTTCATTCGTACGAATTGACTATACAACACCATTTCCATATAAAAAAAGAGTTCTCGCGGTTGGGATCTTGCATCAAGTCTCATGTTTTATGAAAGAAAGGCAAAAATGAGAATATGGCGGAGAAGCATTTTAGCTATTAATCTGCTTGTGTGCGTGTCTCTCCAGCTTCAAGGTTTGTAATATTCAACAATATGATTCCATTTTAGTTATTTTCTAGTTTCTTTTCCTTTGTTTTGTTCCCATTTGGTACTCTGGTTCTTGTCTTGTTTTGTTTACGTGGGTTTTCTTTTTCAGTGCAATGTGTTGAGTTGGATTTAGGATTAAAGAATGGCACAGCATCTTGTGATGAAGAAGAACTGAATATAAAAAGATCAGATTTTCCAAGTGATTTTGCCTTTGGAGTAGCCACTGCTGCAGGACAGATTGAAGGAGCTGCAAATGAAGGAGGTAGAGGACCAAGCATTTGGGACATTTTCCTCCAAGAATACCCAGGTAATTCATTTCAAACTAGTTCACTATTTTCTTCAATGAATCACTACTTCATTTCTTCATCCACAATTACATAATATGCATGCCAATAATATTATTTTCTTGCAGACAGAATTCTCGACCACACTAACAATCTCATTGCTATTGATCATTATTACAGATACAAGGTAAACCCAAGTAATTTAGATATAGTTTAACAGATAAAAATTTAGTTTCAATTAATAAAATATATATATATATATATATATATATATATATATATTAATTAAGCATTAAGTATCATTTGGAATGTATTTTGGATTTTTTAATTAGGATGATTTGAAACTTATCAAGGATCTTGGGGTAGATTGGTACCGATTTTCCATCTCCTGGACTAGGATTTTGCCTAGTAAGCTTCTTAATTAATCTAATTCTTTTTGTTATCTTCTTTTCATAAGAATTCAGAATTTTCTGACTTATATAGTTGTGTGATTTTTATTTATGCAGAGGGTTCACTAAGTGGAGGAGTGAACCAAGAGGGTATTGATCACTACAATGACTTGATTAATGAACTTGTAAAATATGGTAAGAAGCCAACAATTTAAATTAGAATAAATTTTATTATAACTAATTTGTCTCACTTTTGTCTATTTTCTATTCTGATTTAGGCATTACCCCCTTTGTGACTCTTTTGCACTTTGACCCACCACAAGCCTTGGAAAATAAGTACGGAGGACATTTGAACCGTTTATTCATGTAAGCTATTTTTGTTCAATTTCTTTTGATCATAATGTAAATTCCTATAAAGAGATTTAGCAAATTTGGAGGCATATTTTCATTGGCAGAGATGATTTCAAGGATTATGCCGAACTATGTTTCAAACTGTTTGGAGATAGAGTGAAGCACTGGCTTACTATCAATGAGCCATTCATTTTTTCCGTATTTGGATATGATAATGGTGAAACTGCACCAGGGAGATGTTCAATTGGATATTTGAAATGTAAAGAGGGAAACTCATCCACAGAACCTTACATTGTAACCCACAACATTCTTCTAGCCCATTCTGTTGTCGTTAAGCTTTATAGAGACACGTTCCAGGTAAAAACGCTGTACTCTAATGTTGGTTTCAAGTGTGAGTTTTGCCTTCAATTTTGATGATGTAAGATGAGTTAAACAGGGAGAGCAAGGGGGAGAAATTGGAATTGGTACTCTTGGAGTATTTGCTGAGCCTTATAGTGAATCTCAAGAGGATATAGCTGCAGCTAGAAGACTCATGGATTTTGGGCTTGGATGGTTTGTTTTAATTTACAACTAATTATTATTATATATAGAAGAAACTTGATGATTGAGTAAGTGATTGTTTTGATCAGGATTATGGAGCCTCTAGTGTTTGGAGATTATCCAAAAATCATGAGAGAATTGGCGAAGGAGAGACTGCCCTATTTCACCCAACAAGAGAAGGATTTGATTAAGGGATCATTTGATTTCATTGGAGTGAGTTATTACAGTGCAACTTATGTTAAAAGTGTGCCACCTAATCCAAATGAACCTCCACACTTCGTAGCCGACGTTTTGGCAGTACAACTAAGTATAACTTGTTTTCACAATTAGTAAAGCAGATCAAAATTAATTTCATTGAATTCTTTCCATGCTCATCATTTTTATTTTCTTTCGCAGTGGAGAAGGATGGAATTCCTATGGGTCCTCCTGTAAGAATCTATTTATTGTAAAATTTCAAATTAACATTCTTTGAAGAAATTATCATTCTCATACCGAACATATAATTTTTCTCAATTCAGTATTTGAAAGATAAAATGACAATTTTTTTCAATATGGGCCTTAGAAATTTTGTTACCATTTATATTAATGAATATTTTTAAGGATTAAATTGAGGCACATTGTATCTTTTAAAAATTAAATTTGATATTTTCTAAATTTTTAATTTAGTCAATTCTTTGTATGCTCTTCACTGTAGTCTGAAGGAAGCCAATTCAAATATACTTACCCGGTGGGTATAGAGAAGCTCTTGAATTTCATGAAGGACAACTATGATAATCCTAAAATCTACATTGCTGAAAATGGTTGGTGCTTCAGTACACTTAATTTCTGTGTAATTATTGTTTTCATGATATTATAATATATTATAAGTTTTACATGCACATATGTTTTTTAATTTTTAATTTTTAAAATATAATATAAAGTTGTTATTATATTTTAAAGTAATAATTAAAGAAAGAAAATTTGTTTACTTTTTCATTTTTCTCATATCTATTCTATCCTAAGGGTATGTTTGGTGAAGATACCAAACAGTAAAATGAGAGTGGATCATCTACATTATAAGGTGAAGTGTTCACTAAAGTAAGGAGAGAGATGGAGAGAACAACTAAGAGAGAGAAATTGTGAAAATGTAGGACCCACAATTTTTTCTTTCTATTTCTCTCATCACTTTAGAGAGCACTTCACCTTATAATGTAGAGGATCCATTCTCCAGTAAAATCTTGATTTTTCACGATTCTCAAAAAAACTTTACATCATATTTTATACATACCAAACACATTTTTTATCATACTTTTTCTCTCTCCTAATTTTTCTCTCTATCTCTCTCCTCACTTTTCTCTACAGTACTTTCTTTTATTCTACAGTACTTTACTCTACAGTACTTTCTTTACAGTACTTTACATCCGTGCATTTATACCAAACGTACCCTAACTATTATCTCTTTTTTCTCTCTCCTATCTCATCACATCATATATTCTTTTTTATTTTTAAATAATAAAATTGGTATTTTAAGACAAAAAAAAAATTACAACCATATTAATATAAATAATTCATGATTTGATTTAATTTTGGGAGTTTTGGAACAGGAATTTCCGAAGCAAATAAAAAGAATGTTACATTGGAGGAAGCACTGTTTGATCCACATCGAATCAACAATACCCTTAGCCATTTATATAGGATTCACAATGCAATAAAGTGAGTATAGATTTCATGTCTGAATCTAAATTAGAGTTATTATTATATGAAGCATTTGGGAAAATGTTATGATTTGTGTGTTTTGTATTTATGTTTGAGCAGAAATGGAGTGAATGTGAAGGGTTATATGTATTGGACTCCGTTTGATGACTTTGAATGGACACAAGGCTATATTGCAAGATTTGGACTTTACTATACTGATTATAACAACAATTTTAAGCGTATTCCTAAGCTGTCTGCCAAGTGGTATCGCAACTTCCTCAAAGGATCAAACTCACAATCCTATTCAATATAAATTGTTTTCATTAGTATCCTTTTTCTTTATTTTATCAATTCAATAAGTCTACTCCCCCAGGTTTGGTGGTGATTTTGATTTGTCCAGAATTATTTTTAATTTCAATATTTTTTTGTGGAAGATTTTGTTCCAATTACTAGATAGGCTCAGATATGAGCATCTATGCCGAAAAGTTTTCACTCTCTTATCAAATTAATGGAGAAACCTATAACATCTACATTTGTACAGAACATAACTTCACTGATATGCAGAGAGTGTAATGGTAAACATTTTGTTGGCAACACTACCGATGAAAACTTTTGTTATTTTTTCTCCGGTTAAAAATTTATACTTAGTTCTTGTGTGGTGTTTGTTTTTCTCTTTTATCTTATTTTCTAGTTTATTCTCAAGCAAAAGAAAATGATATTTTATTTATTTATTTATTTTCAATATTTTCTTTTTCTCCCTCATTCATTTTGAAAATTGAAATACTCTGTTTTGCATCCATTGACGCAACGTTAAAAACTTTGGATACAATTTTAACGTCAATTGTGGTATTAATTAACCCTAAGGAAATTCTCTTATTTTCTAGTTTATTCTCAAGCAGTTACTTTTTTTTTTTAGCTAATTAAAAAGTATTTCAATTATTTTACAAAAAATTAAACCCTCAATAATCTCACCCATTACCCATCAACCAAATAGCTGACCAAAAACTTAAGGAAATTCTGCATCCATTAGTGCAACTTTAAACAAGAAGGTGACGTTCATTTCATGGAGTGCAAAAAGTGGGGCTATTGAGTCTCACTTACTTTTTTTACTTTTTCATTTTTATTAATTTTTTTTTAAAAAAAAAGTGTCCATTCCATGGAATGCTCCTTTTCTCTCTGTCACTTCAGTTTTTCTTCTCCAAATTTAAATAGAAGGTATAACAGTAACAACTTTATTGACGACATAAAAAATGATAAAGATTATCATCCCAATTTATCTTATAAAAATAGGATCATTTGGACTTTAATTTTTTTTTGTTCAACAATATATTGTTTATGATTTACTCTTTAGTATTATTAGAATGACGTTGTCTGATCTATTGTAAGTATCGTTGAGTTTTTTTTATAATTTGATGAGATATGTTTTTCTTAAAAAAAATTGAGTTAAAATGAAGTATTTTTTTTTTACTTTTGAGTATGTTTTTTATAGGGGCTCTCAGGCCATAAAATCATTCATTAAAATTATGAAATCTGAGTACATCATTTTGAGTATGTTTATTAAAATTTTACATTGTCTAAAATAAATAAATATATATATATATTAAATTGTGGTATAAAGAAAATAAAAAAATCAAGTGGAATATATAAGCCTCGCGCGCATAAGTGACAGAGAAAATTAGAGAATGGATTCAGTGCTTGGCTCTTTTATGTATTAGTATGTTAAGCTGATTTTTTTCATAATTTTCTTCACTTTTTTTATTTAAACTTGAAAAATTGTAAACTTTAATTTTTCTAAGGAATAAGAGTTATAAAAAAAAATAAAAAAATTCACACAAATAAGGAACTACCGTGAATGGTTTAGGGACCACCTTTATTAGGGACTAAAAAGTTAGTCCCTAATCCATAGACTTTATGATACTATGGGTTGTTTTTATAAATTATTATTCATTTTTATTAATTACGAACAAATAGTTATATTATTTATTGCTTTTGATGGCAATTTATATAAATTTCTGTTTTTATTTTTCACATGTATTCTTTAAATTTTGTTCGAGTGAGCTGAGGTCCTAAAATGAAGATAGAATTCTTTTAGCCGAATTTTTTATACGCAAGTTTTAAATCTAAAACCTTACCTAAGAAATAGAATACTTACCACTCTAAACAACGGATAAAAGTTCAATGGTACCGTACTACTGAACTTCAGTGCATCCCTCCAATCATATAGTGCCATTTGTTAATATTAATAAAAATTCACATTAATTAGGGCTCACCTTGAATGGTTTAGGGACCAACTAATTGGAAGAATATACTGAAGTTCAGTACTGCCGTACAACTAAATATCTACTCCTAAACAACTACCTCTTTTTATAAAAATATCTGTTGATAAAACTTTACGAAAAATATAAAATTTCAACTGACTGGAGTGAAATTAAATAAAGTGTAGTAAATTTGTGGATAGTTATTTCGCACAACGAAAAAGTGGATATTATAAACACGCTAATTAATGTGTTGTGAATTGTGATGTCTCATGTGCGTGTAAGATGTAAAATTATATAATATTATTATAAAGAATAGAAGAAATCAAAGCAATGAGATAATTGAAGGAAATTATAATTAAATACCTGGAATGAATTGAAGCCCTAGTACGTTTGATTAATTAGTGTGAGCATGTGGTCTTAAAAGGGTGGGTGACGAGCAGGCTGGATTTGGAAAATGATGGACGAGGCTATAACCTCATTTTCTATAAATTAAATTTCTTTTAAAGTATTTTTAGATAATATATTTATGATTTATTTGTAAATTATTAGGTTTGGTTCAATGATCCGAGTAGTATTCGTCCCTACTTCGAATCTAATTCACCAGCCAAACCGGCCTTTATAATATCCAACGTGTTCTATTTTGATTTAGACATTGTGCCCTTTGTGACTCTTTTATTCCTATAATGAGAATTAGCAAATTTGGAGGCATATTTTCATTGGCAGCCAGATCTGATTTAATTTTAAGGACTATTGTCTATTGATGATTTCAAATAAAGGATTGCACTATTGTTGATTTCAATTTTCAAGTGTAAGTGGAAGTCCCGCATTAAAAATGAATGGTTGAGATGTCAATTTTATATAAAAGAATTAATTACGGGGACCCATTGTTTTTAAAACTTGTACCTAGCTCCTCTGTCTTCAGCCCCACATATTTCTTCAAACTTCAAAGTTCAAACCTTTCTAATATTGTAAAAAAATAAAACATATATTGCTTATAATTAAAAGAAATTCAATACTTATTTTTAACTTAAAATAAATAATCCTGAAATAATATTTTATAGAAAATAATTCTTATAATTATCATAATTATTTTAGAAAATTAATAATGCTATTAAGGATATTTTAATAAAAAATATATTTTATAATTAGCATATTTCAATGACTAAATTGGAACAATATGTATCTTTTAGAAACCAAATTGATAATTCTCTCTTTTTTTATCATTTAAGGAAAAGAAGTGTAAGTTTTTAAAATATATGGGAGGTGAGTGTTCATTAAAGATCTCTCAAAGGTGGGAGTATAATTTACTCTAACATAAATAAAACAAAATAGTATCAACCTTTCTAATATTATAAAGAAAATAAAACAAAATGATTGTGATGGGCATATGAAAATAATTCGGAAAATATTAAAAGAAATCTAAAAATGAACATAAATGATTTAATTTGTAATGGGAACTATATATAATCTAATACTAACTGAAAGTAGGAAAATAAGTGGTAGATTCAGTGACACGTATAGGTAATTTGTAATGTTTAGGGTTTGGTTTAGATTGAGTGAAAGTAGGAAAAAAGAGAAAGTTAGTTAAGATAAGATTGGGTTGGTAATGGTTAAAAAATGAGAGAAATATTTGGAAGGGTAATTGGATAGGTGGTGGTCCTAAATGTTAAAGAAGGGAAGGGCCTCTTCTTGTGGGAGAAGAAATTAAAGTTGTCTTGTCTTGTCGCTGAGTTATTATGTATAGGTAGTGATGATGGAGAATGAAAGTGGCCTGTGATGATATCTCATTTTGGCTTGCTTCATTATACTATACCATGGAGTATCTGGTTTAATTACTGATTTCAATACTCCTTCTTCACATGTGCTTCATTATACTATACTCCTTCTGCTTTTCACACTCTTCCCTTTATTTCTCTTATATTTTGGCAAGGGTTTCCATTCACACCAGGAAACCAAACGAATTGGTTGAAGCAACTTCATCTGTATTTAGTATGCTCTCTTTGCTTTTATTTTCTCTCTCACTTCCTTACTTTAATTTGTACCTACCTTCACTTTGTATCCATTCTCTGTGTTTTAATATATTTGCTCCCTTTATGGGGAAAAAAAGTTACAATTAAAAAACTCTTTAGCAAACCCTTTCTTTCTCTTCTTTTTAGTATTTTTTTTCTTTTGCTTTTCTTCTTTAATTAGACCACTCCCTATTTTCTTCTCTTTTTTTCCGTTTCGATGCTTCGTAAATAAGATAAATATTCAATCTTTTAATTTTGATGGTAATTTTCTTTCACATCTACTTGTGGTGTGGTTTTAATTAGTCATCATTTTGTGAGAGTGTATTATTCTATTGTTAGATCGTTACAGATCTAGTAAGTAGAGTTTATTTTACTTTATTTTGTGTATTTGTTTTCCTTTGTAAATTTTTTTTGATAATCAAGTGATTCTGGATTATTCAAGATTTGTTATAATTATATCTAAAATTTGCATATTATCGATGTTAAAAAATTTTCACTCTTTCATTATGTTATTTGAAGAGCCTACGATACTGGCAACACCAAGGACGATGAGATTTTTCATTCTAAAAAAATAAGATTAGTTGAACTTACATTTTATTTACTTAATTAAACAATTATTATGATTTACTATATTCTTCAATATTATTATATTAAAGTTTTTTTAATTATTGTAACTGTTACTTTTTATAAAAAAAATATATATAATGAAGGTTTAATTTAATGTTTTTTATAAAAAAAATAAAAGAAAGACTACAACACCATTATATTATATATATATAATTATATATATTCTGAGTTTGGATCTGTCATTTAAAGGTGATGCTTCGATTATTGCTAACTTTTTTTTTGGCGAATGATTAATGCTAACTTTTTATCTTTTGGCAAGAGATTAATTAGGGATGCCAATGGACAGTGTCTGTGTAGGATATTGTATTTTTTGTTCTCGGTTCTGGTAGTTAATATTTTTTCCGTCTTCGACCGGGTATGAAATTTGATAGCCGTCCCCAGACCCATCGAATACTTAGATCCCAGACCCAGTCCCAAAAAATTTTATTATTTTTTCTACAAAATTTGCTACTTTAATCACAAGTAGTTTAATCACGAGTATTAAACACACATTCATAAATTTAATTATTTCTAAATTTAAGAAAAACAAACTTCAAACATATGATATATAATATATTTTTATATATATTATATCATCGGGTCCGAGTCTGGGATGAATACACTATTATCCGTCCTCAGACCAGGACCCAAACTTTTACCTGTTAAAATTTTTAGACCCGGACCAAAACTTGTTTTTTCAATACCCATACCCAAACTCAACGGATAAATTTTTCGGATATCTGTTGGTCCGAATAAAATTGCCAAGATTAAATCTAACCGAAAGAAGATGAAAATTGAGAAGATGGAAGATAAGGTTGTGGCACGTGGCACAACCTTATTGGATTTAATATGATTTCGAGTAATAATTTTGTGGCACATGACACAACATTAGTGTATATATATATATATTTGTTTGCCTTACATCACGCACACTTTTCATAATTTCATTCGTACGACAATCAATTTGCCAGATGAGCATTGAGCTTAGGTTGTGTACTATGTTTGCTTTATAAATATCTCCCTACTGCTTCGTTCAGACTACAACACAACACCATTCTATTATATTCTTAGGACAATTTGGATCTTTCATCAATTATCTTCTTAAAATGAGAATATGGTGGACAACCATTTTACTTCTTAATTGCCTTCTCTGCATCTCTCTCCACCTTCCAGGTTTGTAATTAATCTCTTCACCAATCTCAATCTCAACCCCATACTTCATTTCTACTTTCTTTTCCTTTTTTATAATCACCCACACATTAATATATATCTATCAACCAAATACCTGCCAAAAAACTTGGAACAATTCTATATCCGTTATAATTGGTGCTAAAAATAGTCTAAATGACACTAATATTATATTTGTTTTTAGTGTTACTTTTGGTTTATAACAAGTATCTTTAAATTTCTGGATCCTTAAATCTAAGTGATGATTAAAATTTGGTATATAATATTAATTAAAAAGAATATATGTCGGTCAATCCTTGCCCCTAAAGCATGATACATTTAAATATGATGGCCAACACATAAATGTGTCGATTTAATTAATAAATAACGTGTAGAAGAAAACATTAAAGAATTGGTAGCCATAAGAAACTAGAAAAAATTTTCTCTTTTATTCCTACTAAATAAACCTTATTTTTTATAATGTGATGAAATTATATTTCTGTTCTTATTTTTTTATTCACTTTTATTCCATTCTCACTTTTAAAGTAAGGGTAAAATTATCATTTTATTCATTTTTATTCTATTCATATCACATTATATATATATATATATATATATATATATATATATATATATATTTGCTTCATTTTTTTAATATGTTTTCTTCCTTTTGCATCAAAATTGAACACTCATAAGGTAATTGGATTAAAGGGATTTTGAATTCAATATGATCAAAAGAAGTTGTTAATCTGCAAAGTCAAAGTTATTTCACATCACGCAAAGAATATTTTGTAGATTTTATTACCCAATTCAGCTTTAGTGGGATTTAGTATATTTTATTATTCACTTTTCATAAGGTAGTCTTTACAGATCAATCCTCTATATATGTATATATTTTTCTTCTTCCCATCATTATTCCTAATCACTCAAAATGACAATAATCTGGAGAAGCATTTTAGGTATTGGTTTCCTTCTCCAGCTTCAAGGTTTGTCATATTCAAAATCCAAATAAGTTCTGAGAAATCCATTTAATTATAATTAGGTGATATATTAATTTCTTTTTTCTTTTTCAGTGCAATGCGTTGAGCTTGACCTAGGATCAATAAATGAAGAGCTGAATATAAGAAAATCAGATTTTCCAAGTGATTTTGTCTTTGGAGCATCTACTTCTGCAGTACAGGTATATATATAATATGCATATATATATATATAACTTCTTAAACTATAAATCACAATTCAAAATGTAAATTGAAGCTTTTACAACAATGGGTAGATTATATTTCTTTCTTTTTATGGATGTAGATTGAAGGGGCTGCAAATGAAGGAGGTAAAGGACCAAGCATTTGGGACTACTTCTTGCAAAAAAACCCAGGTAATGTTGGAAGCTTTAAGTGTGTATTATATTTTACTTTTAAATTCTTTTTTATTCTCTTCTTCTAAAGTAATGTGAGGTATAGTTAAATATTTGTTTTGGAGAGTGCCAATGTAACGTAGTTAAATTTATATATATAATTTTTTCTGGTTGTCTTTTACAATAACTGTGATTTTTTTTCTTGATTTGGAGTTTTTTCGTTAATATTTAATGTTTCTATTTCATCGTTTTTTTTTGTATATTTTCAGGAAAAAAAAGGATATTTTATTTATTGTTATTTTTTTCAGCAATTAGTTAAAACTTGATGATTAAGTTCTTACATAATTTCTTCATATAGAATTACATAATATATATATGCATGGCATTCCCTTCAATACTAATATACAATCTTATTTTATTGCAGACAGCACTCCGGACCACAGTATTAATAACCCTTCTATTGAACATTATAAGCGATACAAGGTAAAACTAAGTAATTTAAATGTAGTATAATTAGCATGATCTATAATAAATTAAGCATATTAATGTATATATATGCTGGATTAATCTTTTAGGAAGACGTGAAACTTATCAAGGATCTTGGTGTAGATTGGTACAGATTTTCCATTCCTTGGACAAGGATTTTGCCTAGTAAGTTTTTTAATCTAATCTTAAAAAAAATTAAGGTAAAGTTGTTTAGATTCTTGCTATGAAGTTACCAATCATAAACATTATTTATATTCTCTTTCTTATTTGACTGATTATGTAATTTATTGCATTTTATTTTCTTTCTCTATCGTGATTGATTATACAAATATTTTTTACCATGTGTTTTAATTATATTAATGATCCTCATAGCAAACACCTAATAACTTTACCTTAGTTTAATTTTTTTTATTTTTTGTGATTTTCATTTCATAAGAATTCAGAACTTTATATAGTTATGTGATTTTTATTTATGCAGAGGGGTCACTAAGTGGAGGAGTGAACCAAGAGGGTATTGATCACTACAATAACCTGATTAATGAACTGATAAAAAATGGTAAGAAGCTAAAATTTTCAAAATTAAAAAAAAGAATTCATTGCTACAAGTTAATTTGACTTTGCTTTGACTTTTGATTTAGGCATTACGCCATTTGTGACTTTATTGCACTATGACACACCACAAGCTTTGCAAGATAAATATGGAGGACCTTTGAGCCGTTCATTCATGTAAGCTCTCCTTATGAACATATCGTAAATTTCTATGTACAAATAAAGGGAATTAGCAAATTAAGTTGAAGCTATATATATATATCTTAATGATTTGCAGAGATGATTTTAAGGACTACGCTGAATTATGTTTCAAATTATACGGAGATAGAGTGAAACACTGGACCACTATCAATGAGCCATTCACTGTTGCTGTATATGGGCTTGATCTTGGTGAAGCTGCACCGGGGAGATGTTCAATTGGCCCTTACAAATGTGAAGAGGGAAACTCATCCACAGAACCTTATATTGTAACACATAACTTTATTCTTGCCCATGCTTCTGTTGTTAAGCTTTATAGAGACAAGTTCCAGGTGAAGCATTACTCTCTCTCTCTCTCTCTCAATATATATATTTGTTAGTTTCAAGTGAACAAATAAGATGATGACAATTTTATTCAAACCCCAATTAATTAGTGACGATGGTGTTTTCATCTTTTATGATGTAACATGGATTTACAGGGGAAGCAAGGGGGAGAAATTGGAATGTGTAATATTGGAATTTTTTCTGAGCCTTATTCAGATTCTCAAGAGGATAAAGCTGCAGCCAGAAGAATCATGGATTTTGGCCTTGGATGGTTTGTTTTTTAGCTTTCTAAGTGTACTTACAAGTACAATTAATGATTATTATAGCACAAACTTAATGATTGATCAGTAAGTGATTGTTTTGATCAGGATTATGGAGCCTCTAGTGTTTGGAGATTATCCAAAAATCATGAGAGAATTGGCGAAGGAGAGACTGCCCTATTTCACCCAACAAGAGAAGAATTTGATTAAGGGATCCTTTGATTTCATTGGAATAAATTATTATAGTGCAAGTTATGCTAAAAGTGTCCCACCTAATCCAAATGAACCTCCACACTTCATAACTGACGTTTTAGCAGTACAACCAAGTATAACTTCTTTTCACAATTTCTCTTTAAAATATATAATTTGTTTTAATTTAATCCTTAAAAATATACATTAATATAATTGAAAGTAAATTTTTCAATGACTAAAGTAAGACAAAGTGTATATATCTTTTAAAGATTAAATTTGATATTTCTATTTTGATTAAATTCAGACAGATTATATCTTTTAGGGATGAAAATGATAATTGATTACTCTAATTTCATTGAATTCTATCCATGCTCATTATTATTATTATTTCATTTATTTTTTTTGCAGTGGAGAGGGATGGAATTCCTATTGGTCCTATTGTAAGAATTTATTTATTGAAAATTTCCAAATTTATTAGATTATTAATACGGCAAACTTTAATTTTTAGTTATTGATATATATATATGTAATTATTGTAAAATTCCAAATTTATTAGGTGGCAGGAAGCGGTTCTTTTTGTAGTTACCCGGTGGGGTTAGAGAAATTGTTGAGTTTCATAAAGGACGAGTATGAAAATCCTAAAATTTACGTTGGTGAAAATGGTTGGTGTTACGTTTCCTTGCATGCACTTAACTTATGCATATATAATTAATTATTGTGTTCATATATATTACAATTAATGATCTGATTTATTTTTGGTACAGGAATTCCTGAACTAGATACACAGAATGTTAAATTGGAAGAAATACTGTTCGATTCACATCGAATTCACTATATCCTTCAGCATTTATATAGGATCAACAATGCAATCAAGTCAGTATTTCATCTCAATCATCTAATTTTTTGTTATTACTAGTATATATGGCCACCCCACGAATCAATATATATATATATATATATATATATATATATATATATATATATATATATATATGGATGTACTTAAATATATAAATTTAAATTAATATTATATTTTTAAATAAAATTCCTTATTTATAAAATGTATGATTAACCTATCATTTAAATATTTAATAATAAATTGATATATATATATATATTAAATGTAATTAATTTATATTATATTATAACTTAGTATATAATATTCACATATTAATTAAATGAGATTTTCCCTCTAAATTGTTTATTTACAATTGAAAAAAATATAAATTTAAATATTTGAAATTTAAATAAGGCAAAAGCACAAGTTATATTTTCTTACTTTATATCAATTTTCAATTTTGTCCTTGTACTTTTTTTACATTCAATTTTGTCCAACAGTTTCAAATTACAATGAACTTCATCCTTAAAATTTTGAATTTCGCCCTAACGCTAATACTTCTCTTCTTCTACCTTTTTCTCTCCATCTGTTTAGGTGAATGAGACATAATGGACAACTACATTTATTTTTATTTTTTTAGTAGGTAGAAAATTAAACATAGAATTGGCTCTTGACTTTACTTGAATTGTATATATATAAGATATGAAACACTTTGGAAAAGTTGTGATTAGTGTTTAATTTGTATATATATTTGTACAGAAATGGAGCGAAGGTGAAGGGTTATATGTACTGGGCAGCGTTTGATGGCTTCGAATTTCAGAATGGCTATCTTCAAAGATTTGGGTTTTACTATATTGATTACAACAACAATCTTACGCGTATCCCCAAACACTCTGTACAATGGTATCGCAACTTTCTTACAGGATCAAACTCTCAATCCTATTCAATATAAATTATTTTCATTAGTATTAAGGACACATTTGATTGCGTGAAATGTTGGATATAATAAAAATGTTGGGGGAATAAAAATGAGAATATGATGTGATAATAATATGAATGAGAATACTGATTATTTGCCATTCTTGGTTGGTTATGTTAGACTCAACTTATAATAAATTATCATGCTTTGATTGCTTTAAAAGAGTATAAACGACGTCGCTCACCCGCACTGCACTCTGCTCTGTGCATCGTAGTTTTGCAATATAGAGGATCTTGTTTCAATCTTTGGTGGGCAAACAACTTTTACTTTTTTTATTTTAGAAACTTTTTCCCATAATAAATAAAAAATTACAATTTCCGCAACTTTATCTCATTTAATACTTCGTTACCTTTATAAAAAAAAAAAATACTTCTTTACCTCATCATCAACTGTTATTGTCAAATAAATTAGATTTTTTTATTTAGATTAGAGACTAAAATATTATTATTATTAACAAATATAATCACCAAATAGTCTTGTGAGACTATTTGCTAATATTAATAACAATTTGAACCCTAATCCATTCAAGGTGATTTTATTTGTTAATATTAATAGTAATTTAGTCTCTAATCCATTCATGGTGGGTCTGTCGAAATTGAATCCGGTGCCATTAGCTTTCATGCAATTACAATGCAATTACTTCAAAATGTACATTTTTACTTCATTTGTGAAGTACTAATAGAAACTCACACTAATAAAAACCTAACATGAACGGATTGAGGACCAAATTTTTATCAATATTGGCAAATATCATCGTCTTAAATGGATTAAAGACCAAATTGTTATTAATATTGATAAATAGTCTCACAAGGCTATTTAGTGATGATATTTGTCAACATTGATAAAAAATTGATTCCTAATCTATTCATGATAGGTTCTTATTAGTGTATGTCCTTAAAATTACTTCACAAATGAAGTAAAAATGTACATTTTGAAATAATTGTACGAAAATTAATTATACCGGATCCAATTTCAAGTTTGTATTAATGTGAGTCCCTATTATTACTTCACAATAAAACAAAAATGTACATTTAAAAAAAAATTAAATAAAATTATAGGAAAACGAATTACACCAATTTACAAAAGAAAAGAATATGTAAAAATGACAGACAAATAAAGACAAAATGAGTAAAGAAAAATATTTCGTACAGAATATTAGGTATGAACATATCACTAAGTGAGATTTCGGAATCAAATAAGCTCACGGGGTCTAGTTTTAAGATGCGCATAACTTGAATGTGAAGATTTAATAAAATTAAATAAGATAACGGGGTTGAATTTAGTTGAAGGGATCAATTTTTTACGATGTAATGAAGTTGAGTTTGAATCTCCATTAAAAAGACACATATATTTATTATTTGATAGTGCTTCAAACATGACTAATTTCAATAGAAAAATATCTGTGAAAATAAACATAATATATATATATATATATAAAAGCACAAAATATATAATAAAGACTTTTTTTTACCCCAACTAAAAAAGGATATTCTTTTATAAAGAGTTCTTTTCTAAAAAAATACATTTAGATATGAAAATATAGGAATAAAATAATTTTTTGGTATTTACATACTTTATGTATTACAAACAAATTAAAAAAATTTCTTGAGCCAATCATTAGCCAATTATAATTGTGTAGAAGATAATATAGCAATAGAATTAAAGATAAATTCCAATTTATTTTACTTTGACGATGAAAGGATTGTATATATCAATTAATAGCATGAAAAATTAATCACAATATATAGAATTTTGAGTAAAATTTCATATTTAATTGTGATTTAAGATATAATACGTTGATGAATTAATAAATGATTATTGTGAAAATCCTTACTTTTGTTTTTTTTTCATAATGGTGAAGCAATTCTGTTCGAGTTAGCTGAGGATAAAACTCTCTCTCAATAAAGATTTTTTTATATACAAGACTCGAATCCGAAATCTTACTTAAGGAGAATAGGGATAAAAGTTCAATGGTACTGTACCACTGAACTTCAGTGCATCCCTCCAATCATGTAGTACCATTTGTTAATATTAATAAAAACTCACATTAATTAGGGCCCACCTTGAATGGTTTAGGGACCAACTGATTGGAGGGACCTACCACATGTTGGTACTTACTTTTGGTTTTAAGTGGCATATTTAAGAGCTCTTTTGATAGTTAAAAAGAATTTGATAAAAATAAAAATGTTTAAGATTATATATATATATATATATATATATATATATATATATATATTGAAATCCACCTAATGGAATAAATTTATTAACTCAAATCTTTCGTACAGATATCAGTAATGAAAAGTGGCATGAAATTAAGCCAAACTTGCTTACCTGTGTCACTGTTCTAGCAAGCTTGCAAATAAAGTCTGCACACTTATTACATGTTCTTGGAGCCCACCTAAACCTCACAAAGTCAAAGTCTACACATGCCTCAGAAATAGCTTTGCGGACAGAGCCTAAAATGGATCCGTGGGTGCAATTGAAATTAAGCATATCCATCACAAGCTTAGAATCACTTTCTTTCTTTTTTTCGTTGAACGTGCAATTAATTAAAACAAAGGAAATACAAGGTTCAACAGAAAAGAAAGTACAATCCCAAAAATGACAATATCATCCCACTCCTAGCCTCCTAACAGAAGTGACCCCTAAGAGGTCATGCCAAAAATGAAGGAACATAAAGGGAGGGGGGCCTTCAAAAACCGTGAAAGGACTGCGAGTATCTAAAGCTCTTCTGGCTAGGGCATCAGCACAGCCGTTTGCTTCCCTGTATTTGTGGCTGAATTTAAGCTCAGAGAAGACTCTGGAGGCGGACCTGCAGCGACAGACTAACGGATAAAATTCATGGGAAGAGGGGGTATTGGGATCATTTATCAAATTAATAGCAAGTAAAGAGTCTGATTCAACAATAATGCATCGGTTCGGCCCGGGGGTAGTCAGTTGGGCCAGCCTCAGCCCGAGGACGATGGCCCAAAATTCAGCTAGAAGAGGGGTACCCGAACCTAAGAACTTAGTAAAGCCCCTGATCCAATTTCCCAGGTGATCTCTGATCAGCCCCCCCACCCCATGTGGCTATCTTGACAAGAACCATCGGTATTGATTTTCCACCATTGGGGTTGGGGAGGTTCCCACCGGATTTGGATTTGGGAAGTTGAAGGGATCCCCAAAGGGGATGGACCAATGTGGCAGAATTCAGCAGCCTTGTTAATTGCTTGGTTAAGCACACCCCGACACGAGAAAGGTTTTTGTTCAAAAATAAACCTGTTCCTATTACACCAGATACTCCACAGGGTGTAGATGAACATAGTACCATGGGAAGTATTGAGGAAGCATAGGGACCGGTTAGAAGCGTTGGCTTGTAGCCAACCCTGGAAGTTGGGATGCTGAAGTAATTTAAATTGATGTGGGAAGAGGTCCCAAACTTGTTTAACCATGGTACAGTTCTGGAAGATGTGGATTATATCCTCGTCACCGTTGTTACAAAGGGCACAGGTAGAGGGAATATTTACCCCCCTATGGATCAGATTGATCCTATGGGGGATTGCATTATGTATGCAATTCCATAAGAAGAACTTATGTCTGGGATGACAATTAACCTTCCAAAGCCAATTAAAGTTTCCCAGGGCCTCCTTATTCATGTTACCAGCGATAAGGGCATAAGCAGAGGCGAGATTAAATTTCCCTGAAGCGTTAAACTTCCAAGCCTTTATATCTTTATCATTTCGGTCTTTCTTGAAAGGGGTAGAAAGAATGTTGTTGCTAATGGACGGTGGCAAGAGAACCGAGAGGCGGTTCCAGTTCCAATTTCCATCGGCATCGACGATGTCAGCGACCTTAACGTCTTCCTCTCCTACGTTAAGAGGGCCTTCAATCCGGCTTCTGATTGGGCCACCAGAAGCCCAATTATCAAACCAGAATTTGGTATTGAAGCAAGAGTTGAGGATAACTTTCGAGCCCCTATCAGCCCAAAGTTTCCCCAAAAGCAACCCTTTACCGATAATAGATGAGCCACACGACTTGAGGCTAAGTCTGAGGCCACACAGTTTTGCCCAAGGGGCATTATTTTCTTCAAGCAATCTCCAATACAATTTAGTCAGAAAAGCAGTGTTTCTATCTCTGGCTTTTGTGATTCCGAGGCCCCCAAACTCTTTGGGGAGGCAAACCGTATTCCAATTGATCAGGTGCAGCTTCCGTTTTACAGCCGAGGAGCCCCAGAGGAAATCTCTGTTGACTCTGTCAATCATGTTGCACGTAGCAGCAGGAAGAACAAGGGATTGCATATAGTAGGCTGAGATAGCACTAGAGACTGATTTAATGAGGGTGACTCTACCAGCAAAAGAGAGAAGTTTTCCTTTCCACGCCTCAGTTTTGATTTTAATCTTATTTATTAAGAACTCAAAGTCCTTCTTTCTATTAGAAATACCAAGGGGGAAGCCAAGGTAGGAGGGCGGATGGACAACAGACTTGAACCCTAGGATGTTAGCCACCACGGTTTGCTCAGCAGGGGACGTGTTTGGAGAAAACCACATGGCCGACTTATCCTCATTTATGGAAAGCCCAGAACAGTTAAGGAATTTCTCCAAAGTCAGCTTGATGGCAGTTGCACCGGAAGCATTGGCTTTACTAAAAAGGATAACATCATCAGCGTAAATATGATGGGAGAAAAACATGTCTTTCTTTTTCACAGCTTTCCACGAGCCATGCTCCACTGCATCATTAATGAGGCGGGTGAGGATCTCCATGCCAAAGATGAACAGGAACGGGGATAGAGGGTCACCCTGTCGGAGGCCTCTAGAAGGCTTAACATCATCTGACAGGTCTCCATTAATAAGGATGGAATGCTTAACGGAACTAATACAGCTATGAATCAACTTACAACCAGACTCAGGGAAGCCAAGGATCTCGAGGGCATTTATAAGAAAGTGCCAGTTAATTTTATCATACGCCTTCTCGAGATCTAGTTTTATCATCACCCACCCCGTTTTACCCTTTTTCTTCTTAAGAGAGGCTACTAGCTCTTGCGTAATGACGACATTGTCAATCGCCTTTCTATTGGGAACAAAAGCCCCTTGGTTAAAGGAGATAACCGCGGGGATGAAATTCCTGAGTCTTTTGACAAGGATTTTACTAACAATTTTATACAAGGTGCTACACAGACTAATTGGGCGAAATTTTTTTACCTCGGTAGGGTTTCGAACTTTTGGGATGAGCACAATCATAGTGTGATTCCAAATATCTTCAATTTTGCCTGAGCAGAAGGCCAGACAAACACTGTTTATGACCGACTCGCCCACCGAGTCCCAATACTTTTGGAAGAAACCTGGTTGGAAGCCGTCAATCCCTGCAGCCTTAAATGGCTTGAGATCATTTAAGGCTTCTTTGACCTCCCTGCCAGAAGGTGGAGAAAAACAAGAATCTGGGATCTGGATTCCCACACCTGAGGGGTGAGGGGAGAGATCATTGGTGGGAATGTCCGAAACCTCAATAGCTTTAAAAAGGTTAGCGAAATGGTCGGTGATGAGTTTCTTAATGGAACTGCAGCTGTCGATCCAGTTACCGCTAGCATCCTTAAGGGCAACGATTTTATTATGTCTACGACGGTGAATCACGGACATATGGAAATACTTGGTGTTGGCGTCGCCTAGATGAAGCCAATCCAAGCGGGCTTTGGACGCCCAGAGCTCCTCCTCCATGGCTAGGTATTTGCAATATTCTTTAGAGAGGTTGTTCTCAAGAATAACAAGCTGAGGGGAAGGGTTAGCGGACATGGCATTTCCAATGCCTCTGAGTCTTTTCTGGATAGACTCTTTTTTGGAGAAGATATTACCCAGGACCTCCTTATTCCATTTTATGGCGGCAACCTTAAGAGATTTTAAGGCTTCATTAAGTGAGTCCTCTTGGGTCCAAGCTGATCTAACGAGCTCTTTAAAATCTGGATGGTTGATCCAGATTCTTTCACACCGAAAAGGCCTCTTGCCAAAAGTTTTGGGAGAATAGTGAGAATTGAGAAGGATTGGGTTATGGTCAGACTTAACTTTAGGGAGGTGCGAAACCAAGGAATTGGGGAACAAACTGATCCATTTTGCATTACCAAGGAATCTATCTAATCTTTCCAATACAATACTTCCATTGGGCCTTTTATTACACCAAGTGAACTTGGGTCCAGTATAGCCCAAGTCAGTAAGGCCGCAGTAGTCTAGGCAGTTTTGGAAGTCTCGGATACGACTTCTGGAGGCTTCACAGGTGCCCCACTTTTCATCTTGGTGGAGAACATCGTTGAAATCTCCACAGACTAGCCATGGAAGGTCGTGGATATCAGCCACCCCACGAAGGTTATCCCAGAGGATCTTCCTTCGCTCCCTAATGGGGCTACCATAGATAAAAGAAATAATCAAAATGGGAGAACCATTTACCTGCACCGATGTGTGGATGCCTTGGAAGGAATCGCCAATAACCTTCAGGTCAACTTCGAGATCATCCCAGAGGAGCCACAGACCTCCGGCAAAGCCCATCGGGTTCACAACAAACGACTTAGGGAAGCCCAGGCTACGAATAATGTTCTGTGCGCGATGTCCCCCCACTCTTGTTTCGGTAAGGAGCACGAGGTTAGGTTTGTGTTGCCTATTCAGATCAGCAAAGACTCTGCGAAATTCGTCGCTGGCCGCACCACGAACATTCCAAGCTAAGATGTTGAGGCTAATCATGTAACCGTTTCTTAGCCCAAAGTTCTGTCCTACTGACAGATCATCGGAGTTTGCATCGGAGTCGTCAGAGTCTATGAAGTCCTCCCTCTCCCAGTGTCTTTGGGGGCGAAGTTGGATCAGGTAGTCCAGGCTCCCTGTTTCGAGCTTCATCAAGAATTCGACGGAGACGTCGACATCCCGAAGAGTGTTGAGGCTTGATACTATGGCTCCGTTTGGGAGGTGTCCCTGTAGAGTGATTGATTTCCTCATAAAAGACAGGGACAGATAGGTCAGGAAATTTCGTGCTCTCAGAATGTCGTTGATTTCCTTATGGAAGTTCCTTAACAGTATGGCACTTGGGGGGAGCACTAGAAGAAGTCCGTTTTGGGCAAGGGCTCGCATAAATTCAGATATTTCTAGATTCTGGCAGCGAATCCTCTGGGCCTCGGACAAGAGACGGGCCCAGTATGGGAGCCATGGTTCTTGAGTGATCATTCCCGACATCAGGTTTTGCCACAGTTTGATCGGATACGTCATTCTTCCCGTCGGGCTGTTGAACATTTGGGAGAAGGATAGGAATCGACCCCCCTCTATATGCTGCGGTTGATGGAGCTGACGAAACATGCCGTTGAAGTTCCCAAAGGCCGGGATGATTACCGGGACTTTCCGATTCGCCGCAAATCTCTCTCTGAGGATAATTTCCTGGCACGCTTCTTCTCGGGCTCGGAGATTTTGGCGTCTCCTGTTGAGAATCGACTGGAGCCTCGGCATTTTCTCCTGGATCACTATTTTCCTCAAGAGATAGAGAGGTATGCAAATGGATTTTAGGGTTGGTAGGCATGTTTAGATAAAGATTCAAATCTTTAGGAGTCGAAGGAGAGAGGGTTGGAGCAGGGGTCTGAATCAGCGGAACATTCGTTGACTCAGGAAATAGGGATTTCCTTAGTGATGAAATGTCTAGCTTGAGGTTAGGAGGCATATTGCCTGGAGGGGCAGCAGGTAACACTGAAGAGGAAATACTAGTAACTCGGTCACCTCTCTCATCAGCTGACATGCTAAAGTCAGCGATTAGATTAGGTCGGTTTGCAGTGTCCCTGCAGTGGGCTTTTTTGTTTTGTTGGCCCACCTCGACATATTGTGTCTCAGGAACCTGGGACACTAATGGGCCTGCTGGGCTCGAAGGGGAGGGTCCCGCCTTGGGGGCATTTTGGTTTGAATTTGAAATGTCGTCGGAAACGGAAAACTTTGTTTCCACCCTGGCTCTGGCGTTTCTTTTCCGTCGAACTGTTACCCAGGAGAGGTCTGGGGGCGGTTGGTGTCCCTTCGGGCTAGGGGAAGCTAGAGGGGGAGGTTTAAGCAGTGGACAAGAAATCTCAGGATGATTTACTTTCCCACATCCGAGGCAGAACCCGGTCGAACCTTCAGCCATAACACTCTGTTTGTAACCATCAATGAGGATAGATTGGGGAAGAGGCTTCCCCAAATTAGCCAGAATGCAAATTCTGGCAAATTTCAGTTTTGTGAGCGAATAAGTATCAGAATCGAGACCCAGAAAGGTACCTAGAGAGTTACCAATCTTAATCAAGATGTCCCTGTTATAGAACTCAACCGGGAGGCACTCTAATTTAATCCAAATAGGAGAGGATATATCTTTCTCATGCAGTGCAGGATTAAACCTAGGCCTCCAAAGGGTAATGGAGACAAAGTGGCCATCCACTACACATGGACCATGTAATAAGGCTTTCCATCTATCTTCTACAAATCTGAAAAAGATTAGGAAAAAACCTGAGCCGATGCTGGAGATGGATGGTTCAGCCTTGAGTTTCCAGATCCTCATAAGGTTCTTCAGGAGGATATCACTCAATATAGTTTTTCCCCAGACTCTAATGGCAATAGCATCCTTCCAGGGGGAGCAGATGCGCAGATTTTCAGAGGAGGACACGGAGATCGAAGGTTCAGGGCGTAGTTCGGGGAGTTTTCCATCAACCTGCAGAGACTTGAAGGACCCAAACTGAATATGTGGATGGGTTTGGGACGGGTTTTGAGGTGCCGGGAGTTCACCGGAGATGTGCCGGGAGTTTTCCATAGGAAAATAAAAAAGGAAACAGAAAAGTTTTCACTTTCGACCTCCAATTCTTTCACTCATTCTTCGAGCCACCTCAACGCCTTTCTTCACAGCCATGGCTTCAATGAGAGTTGCATCTTTGAGTATCGGAGTGGAGGAAAATGAGAATATGAATGAGAATATGAATGATATGAAGGTTAAGTTAAAATGATTATTTTATTTTTATATTAAAAAATTAATAAAAAGGCAAAACTTCTTTTTTTTCTTTGATGAAGAACGAAACTTAGATAAAAGACAAAATTTTCATTTGGAGAAAGGAGGGGACAAATTGAGTATTTTACTTATATTTTTTTAAAAAAAATCTTCATTTTAAAAGAGGTTTTTTTTTCCCCTTGATTTTAGAAGAGTTTATAGAAATCCTAGAGAATGAGCCAAACCCTTCAAAATACCTCTTGATCTTTGCAAACGCCCGTGATTCATTGAAAGTTGAAAAGAAGTACTGTTTGTATTCATCTCAATATATGAATCTTTTCTTCATTTTTAATTTGAGGAAATGGGAATGAAAAAAAATTAAAAATAAAATAAAATAAAAATTAAGCAAAATAATAATTATAATTTTTATTTAAAATTATTAATATTTAAATAGAAGGCAAAATTAACTTTTTAAGTTCTCATTCTCTAAAATTTTCTCATCTAATTCTATAAACCAAACAAGGTCTAATATATATATATATATATATATATATATATATATATATATATATATATATATATATATAAGCAAAATACTATATGGTCCCCGAATTGTTAATTCTGTCAACTATTTAGTCCCCTGACTGTTATCTGTTAATTAACCTGTTAACATGACAGTTAATCGCTGATATGACACTATTAAGTGTCAATCATGTGCCAAATCATATATCACGTTATCTTAAACATTAAAAATTAAAAAAAAAAAAATCCTCCCACATCCACTCTTTCTCTCCTTCGCCTTCTCTCTTTCTTTTTTCATCTCCGACTAGTCCTCATTTCTTCTCTATTTTTTTTATCAAATCAAACGCCTTCATTCCTTCAAATTCATTTTTTTCTTACCTCACTCACTAATTTTATTCTTCTCTAACACCATGCCTTCCGAAACTGAGAAGTGACCGAATTTGTTTTCTTATATATATATATAATATCAAAAGACTAGGATTTGGAGTTTCAGGTTAAAATGTCTCAATTTATTTTTCTTTTAAACAAAAAAAATTTAAATATAAAGATATAATTTATCTTAATTTAATTTATGAAAATCCTTATTAATATATATAGTTACAAAATATTTTTTAAGGATTAAATTAAGATAAATTTTATATTTTTAGGACCATATTTGACCTTTTCATGTTTTAAAAATTAAAACGGATCAAATTACATTTTTTATAAACTAAATTAAGATAGATTATATCTTTTAGAGATCAAAATAATAATTTATTACTTTTCAAAAAAAATTAAGAAAATGGCATATGAGCTGAAAAATCGTCTAATTTAATCATTCATTCTTCAAATTTTAGTCTTAACTTATTCATCTATCTATCTATAACTCAATGCTTCATTAATTAAGCCTACAACAGTACAACACCATCCCCAGTTTTCAAAAATAAGATTTCCATATGCACGTCATTCTGCAACGTAATAATCAACGAGGTTAGGTATAATAAAAGGGACAATTACTCCCTCCCAATATAATAAAGGAAAAAACTTATCTCCATTTTCTTATGTATATTTCCTTTAATTCCCTAATATAATTATGACACGTGGCAAAAAGTGTTTAAATGACCAATCACAGTAGAGAGAGAATATAGAAGACCACCTTTTATATGACCAATCATAAAAAAAAAAGAGTGTAAATACACTTTTTCCATATGCACGTCATTCTGTAATAATCAACGAGGTTATGTATAATAAAAGGGACAATTACTACCTCCCAATATAATAAAAGAAAAAATTTATGTCTATTTCCTTATGTCCATTTCCTCCAATTCCACCAATCATATATTGTATTTACACTCTCTTTCTTCTATGATTGGTCATATAAAAGGTGGTCTTCTATATTCTCTCTCTACTGTGGTTGGTCATTTAAACACTTTTTGCCATGTGTCATAATTATATTGGGGAATTGGAGGAAATAGACATAAGAAAATGGACATAAGTTTTTTCCTATAATAAATCCATATTCTTTTAAAACAAGTTTTTATATTTAATACTTAATACTTGATACTTGATAGTATCTTATTAGAAAGCATTTTAGTTAATATAAGGATAAAATGATCATTTTCATACATTTCTTTTCCATTTTTATT
This sequence comes from Senna tora, assembly GCA_014851425.1. Taxonomy (NCBI): domain Eukaryota; kingdom Viridiplantae; phylum Streptophyta; class Magnoliopsida; order Fabales; family Fabaceae; genus Senna; species Senna tora. The sequence continues at coordinate 798,362 of CM026263.1, read as the reverse complement.
ACTAAGTTTTTACTATTAAACACATTAAATTAGGGATATACACGGGCCGGGTTTTGGCTGGACCCGAGACCCCGGCCCGAGTAGTGTCGGGTCGGCCGGTCTTTTTTTTTTTTGAAATTTGAATTTGAGTAATGGGAAATAGAAAATGGATATGAAAAATAGAGAGTATGCATAGAAAATGGAGAGTGAGCATAGAAAATGAGGAGTAATTAATACATGTTGACATTTTGAATAGATTTTTTAAATTTTAAATTGATTTATTACCTAGTTTGTAAGAATAGATTAATAAGATATTAAATAATAGATATGATATCTTATTTTCAGCCATCAATTTTAATTTTTTTTATATATAAAAATACTTAAATAATCAAAATTTAAAAAAATAATATTGGGCCTACCCCAGGTTGGGCCGGGTTTTAGACAACCCAACCCCGATGACTCGGTTGACCCGGCCCGATTGACACAAATTTGGCCGGGCCGGGTCGGTTTGGTCGAGTCACGGGCCAACCTGTACACCCTACATCAAATGCATTCCGTTTTTATTTCTGTCTAATGAACGTGTCCATAATATTTGATATTTTTTAAAAAAATATTAAAGAAATCAAATTTAATAAAGTTGGCGTAACTTTTGATGCAGTATGGAAATTTTTTATTGAGTAATTAACAAATTTTTCACTTTGTCACAATCACCAAATGCTTCAAGTCTAACCCCCTAAATATTGCTCCATCTTTAATTTATACATAACTTTGAATGCCGTAATAATATTGATGCATTTGAAAATATGGAAGTGGCTTGAACATGCAGCTAACCATGCATACTCATCTAGAGTGAGACATACACAATATTTAATTAAATTTCTCATTATATCTCATGTGTATTGATGCTACCCAAATGTAGTATATGTCACATAAGATTGTCTTTGACAAAGATACTGTAAAAAAAAATAAACAACTTTTTAATTTTTAAATTATTGTTCAAATTATTATTTAGTTCTTAAATTTTAAAAATAAATTATTTAATCTTTAAATTTACATTTCTGTCAATTATTTAATATCCCTAAAACGATGTTATCTGTTAAGTCACCGTATGGTATAGTCATTATGTGTTGACGTGACACCATTAATTTGCCACCATATTACCCCATTACCTTGCCAGTTGCCACATTATTTGAATATTTAAAAGTAATACTAAATAGTCCCAGATTAGTTAGAAGTAATATTAAGTGCTAAGTTGTCTCTGTATTAGTTAAAAATGGCAACTTGCATGATGACAAATACAAAGACTATTTAGTATTACTTTCAAATATTTAAATGATTTGTCGATTTGAAAGGACAACATGGTGCTAAATTAACGGTGTTACGTCAGTACATAATGACCACGTCACGCGATGACTTAATATATAATGTCACATGGATCAAATAGTTGATGAGAGCATAAATTCATGAATCAATCTATTTTCAAAATTCAATGACTAAAAGTAGTTTACCTTAAGAAAATATATAAAAAGTGGGATAAAAGTTTAGTATTATAGTAGTATTTAATTTCAGTATATCTCTCCAATTATTTATTGTCATTTGTTAATATTAATATAAACTCACATTAATAATAACATATCTTAAATAAATTAGAAATCAGCTAATTAAAAAATTATAATAAAATTCAATACTCGTTACTTCCTCTAATTAAAAAGAGACATTGAAAATGATGTACAAAAATTGAAAGAGATATCATATCCTCCTCCAGGCTTTGACAAAGACATGATGAACTGTTCACGTTTGAAAGCATGTCATATTGTCAAATTTTGTTGGTAATGATCTATGCACGGATATTGTAAAAAAATCATATGAAAAAATAAAATAAAATATAATTAATAAAAAATATAATTATTTCAAATAAATTGTATTTTATTTTAAAAAAAAATAACGCAAGCAATTATATAAATTTCACATGTGATTAAAATAGAATTAGATCCTGGATAGTTTTAATGAATAATACTTACAAATAAATTTTATTTCTTATTTTAAAAAATTAAGAAAGCAATTATACAAATTATACGAATTTCACATGTGACAAATATGTTTAAAATGGGATGGATTAGGATATGGCGTATATATATAAAAAATTTATTCAATTATAATTTTCATAGTATAAAAGAAGTGAGTCAATAAGCAACGTGAACTAAAATTTGTTTGAAAATTTTGGAAGTAAATTGTTTTTAATAGAACAGTTATTTGTAGAGATTGAAAATGAAGTAATTATTTTAAGAAAATGGAACAGTTATTTGTTAAGATTGAGTAATAATTACTTTTTTTTATATAGTATAGATAAGAATGATTATGGGTAGGGTACTATATTTTTCGGATTCAGACCTGAATTTGAGCGGGTATCAAAATCAATCCCCATTCTCATACCCTATGGTTAGTCAAATCCCGTACTTGGACCTAGACCCATAAAATTTTTAAATAACATAATATTTTATTAATATAAAATTTATTTTTATCAAATTTTTTATTTAAAATCACAAAAAATAAAAAATTAAATCATAAATATAAATATATTATTAAATTACTTTAATATTTATAAAATACTTAATATTTTTTCAATATAAAAAAATTTTAAAATATTATTTTTTATATATAAAAATAAATAATTACTATTACGGATAAGGTTGAGTAGGTACCTCTTTACTCGGACCCGTACCTGAACCTATTAAATTTGTACCTGAACCCATATTCATACCTATAGGATAAAATTTCAAGGTACCTATTTAATATAAATATTCTGACCATCCCTAAGTATAGATATAAAACTATATATTAATATGGTTTTAGACCCTTTTTGATATGTCTTCACCCAAAATATTTACTTTATAAAATAAAACATAAAATATGAGAATTATTTTATAATACAAAAATATATGATGTCAGAAATTACAAGAAAAAATAAAGATAGTAGAGGGCGGTTACAATTTATTAGTTGGTAGTTAAATAATATTTTAAATTTAACTTATTATTTAAAAATGTAATAATCATTATTTTATATTATATTTTAAAATTAAATTAAAAAAATATGAAAAGGCATGGGAGAAGCCGTTTGAAGATTTGAAGTCTGTGCAAAACTTCCGCATGAACACATTACTAAGCGAGGTGTTGGAATCCAACGGATAAAAATTTATTAATATGATAATACTAAATTTTGATATATTTCTTTAATTATGTAGTTATATTTATTAATATTAATAAAAATTTATTTAAAATAAATTAGGAATTAATTAATTAAAAAAATATATTAAAATTTAATATTATTATTTTACTGAACATGCTCTAGAATAGAACAAACAAGTTGGAGGTTATTATTATTTTTAATTTTAATCATCAACTAATGTGCATAACTTGGTTTAAAAAAAAGAAAAGTACATAACTAGAAGTTTCGCAAAAAGAGATTCCTGTCCTTTATTAGTTATAAAAAATTTTAAATAAAATAATTTGCTAGTAGGTGCAATATTTTGATAGGATGAGTAATTGGAGTTATCAATAGTTCAAACTTATCATTTGGAAGTCGTTAGATTATTTATTTTAAGACCTGTATCATTTTATATTTAAAAAAAAGCTAAAATTCACAGAACCCCCTGAACTATAGGGTGTTTGCACATAACCTCCCTGAACTTCAAAAAGTTGCATAGCACCTCCCTAAACTTTTAAACTTTTGCACATAAAGGATTCTGTTAACTTTTCCATCCAATTTTTAACACTCAATCCCACATCAACTTCCACATCACATTTTAATTCCATGTCATCTGGGCAAATAAGTAAGTTCTCTACAATTAATTAATTAATTGATTATTTTTATCAAAAAATTAATTATTTTTATGAAAATTAATTTTTCTACGGTCTATATTTTAATTAATTAATCAATTTTTTTCATAAAAAATTAATTGTTTTATAAAATAATTAATGGTAGAGAAATTATTTATTTGTCCAACTGACATGGAATTAAAATGTTATGTGAAAGCTGATATGGCATTGAGTGTTAAAAATTGGATGGAAAAGTTAACAGAATCCTTTATGTGCAAAAGTTAAAAAGTTTAGAGAGGTGCTATGCAACTTTTTGAAGTTCAGAGAGGTTATGTGCAAACACCCAGGGGGGTTCTGTGCATTTTAGCCTTAAAAAAAAAGTATTTTAACACATATCTCCAAATAGATCTAACGATTAATAGATAGTGAGTTTGAGCTCTTAATAATTCTATAACATTACCCATTTTTTATATATATTTCATATCTATGTAAAAAGAAGAGGCATTCTCGAAAATTGGTCTAGTTCATTAATAAATTAGTCTTCACCGAATCATGTATTTATAAATCAATGTTTTCTTCCTAATCACTCAAAAGAGGAATCTTCTTCTATCATTCTGCTCATTGCTCAAAGGCAAAATGACAATCTGGAGAAGCATTTTAGTTATCAGTTTAGTTCTGTGCATTTCTCTCCAGCTTCTTCGAGGTTTGTCATATCTTCATCATCCAAATAAGTTCTGAGAAATCCATTTAATTATTATTATTAATTTCTTTTTCCTTTTTCAGTGCAATGTCTTGAGCTTGAACCAGAGCTGTTGAATATAAGAAGATCTGACTTTCCAAGTGATTTTGTCTTTGGGGTAGCTACTTCTGCAGCACAGGTATATATATATATATATATATATATATATATATATCACCATTTAAATTGAAGATTTCAAATTACAAATGGCTGAAATATTTGTTTTTATGGATGCAGATTGAAGGGGCTGCAAATGAAGGAGGTAAAGGACCAAGCATTTGGGATTACTTCATGCGAAATTACCCAGGTAATTAAAACTACTTGTTGATTAAGTTCTTACATAATTTCTTCATACAGATATGCATAATAATAGACAATCTTATTTTTCTTTTAGAAAGGAATCCGGACCACATTACCAATAACCCTTCTATTGAACATTACAAGAGATACAAGGTAAAAAAACCAAGTGATTTAAATCTAGTTTTAATTAATTACATGATCTATAAATTAAGCATTAATGTATATATATATATATATATATGTGCTGGATTTTCTTTTAGGAAGATGTGAAACTTATCAAGGATCTTGGTGTAGATTGCTACCGATTTTCCATTCCTTGGACAAGGATTTTGCCTAGTAAGTTTCTGAATCTAATCTTCATTTCATAAGAATAATTCAGAATTTTCTGATTTGTAAAGTTGTGTGATTTTTATTTATGTAGAGGGTTCAATAAGTGGAGGGGTGAACCAAGAGGGTATTGATCACTATAACAACCTGATTAATGAGTTGATAAAAAATGGTAAGGAGCCAACAATTCCAAATTAAAATTACAACAGGTTTATTATAACTAATTTGGCTCACTATTTTCTATTTCATGTTCTGATTTAGGCATTACGCCCTTTGTGACTCTGATGCACTTTGACCCACCACAAGCCTTGCAAGACAAGTATAGAGGAGCTTTGAGCCGTTTATTCATGTAAGCTCTTCTTGTGAACATATCGTAAATTCCTAAATATAAACAAAGAGAATTATTAAAATTGAAGGTATATCTTCATGATTTGCAGAGACGATTTTAAAGACTATGCTGAACTATGTTTCAAACTCTATGGAGATAGAGTGAAACATTGGATCACTATTAATGAGCCATTCATTTTTTCTGTATTTGGGCATGATACCGGTGAAGCTCCACCAGCGAGATGTTCATTTGGCTCTTTCAAATGTCACGAGGGAAACTCAACCACTGAACCTTATATTGTAACCCACAACCTTCTCCTTGCCCATGCTTCTGTTGTTAAGCTTTACAGAGACAAGTTCCAGGTAAAAAGAAGAATCATTTTTCAACACAAATGTGGATTTCATTTTTATGATGTAACATGGGTGTACAGGGAAAGCAAGGGGGAGAAATTGGAATGTGTAATATTGGAATACTTGCTGAGCCTTATTCAGAATCTCAAGAGGATAAAGCTGCAGCCAGAAGAATCATGGATTTTGGCCTTGGATGGTTAGTTTTTCAGCTTTCTAAGTGTACTTACAAGTACAAATAATGATTATTATAGAAGAAACTTGATGATTGAGTAAGTAATTGTTTTGATCAGGATTATGGAGCCTCTAGTGTTTGGAGATTATCCAAAAATCATGAGAGATTTGGTGAAGGAGAGACTGCCCTGTTTCACCCAAGAAGAGAAGAATTTGATTAAGGGATCGTTTGATTTCATTGGAATAAATTATTATAGTGCAAGTTATGCTAAAAGTGTCCCACTTAATCCAAATGAACCTCCACACTTCATAACCGACGTTTTAGCAGTACAACTAAGTATAACTTCTTTTCACAGTTTGTTATTATTGTTGAGAAATTCTGACATACTTATAATTTTTATTTTTCTCTTGTAGCGGAGAAGGATGGAATTCCTATTGGTCCTCTTGTAAGAATTTGTTTATTAATGTAGAATTCCAAATTTGTTAGGTTACTAAGAAGGCAAATTAAACTTGGTAATTATTAATATATGTTTATTGTGAAATTTCACTTTTATTAGGTCGATGGAATTGATTCTTTTTATAGCTACCCGGTGGGGCTGGAGAAGCTGTTGGATTTCATGAAGAATGAGTATCAAAATCCTAAAATTTATATTGCCGAAAATGGTTGGTGTTTGAGCACACTTAATTTCTGCATAATTATTGTCTTCATTATATTATAATATATATAATTCATGATCTTACAGGAATTCCTGAAGCAAATAACGAGAATCTTAAATTGGAGGAAGCATTGTCTGATACACATCGAATCCTCAGTATCCTTAGGCATCTACAGAGGATAAAAAATGCAATCAAGTGAGTAGTATTTCATTATCGTCTCAATCATCTAATATTTTGTTATTATATGAAAGCAGTTTGGAAAAAAGTTGTGATTAGTGTTTAATTTAATTTGTATATATATATATATATATATTTGTGCAGAAATGGAGCGAAGGTGAAGGGTTATATGTACTGGAGTCTGTTTGATGACTTCGAATTTGAACAAGGCTATTCTCAAAGATTTGGACTTTACTATATTGATTACAAGAACAATCTCAAGCGTATCCCCAAGTTCTCTGTGAAGTGGTATCGCAACTTCCTCATAGGATCAAATTCTCAATCCTATTCAATCTAATTTTGTTTTCATTACTATTAATTAGTTTTAGTTATAGATTGTGACGTGTTTTGAAGTTATGTATATTGCATATTTGGAAAGATGTACTTCTTTTTTACTAAAGGAGAAATTTAATTATTACCAACCTAACTATAAAAGATGTGTAAAGATAATATGGGTTGGTGTAGCTTGATTCATATATATAGTCGATTTCACCTAATAAAAGACTTTGATTGTTGTACTTTTTTTTTTTACTAAAATGTGCTTAATTCCTTTAACTAGGGTGTGCGCACGTAGAATAATCGTTTCTAATTTAGATGATGGGTAATATTGTCTTTGTAATAATACATTTTTTTCAAGTGCTTCATCTCTTTCTTCTCTCTACCGTATGTGCTTTTTCCAATAACACAGATAACAATTTAGACAGAGTCAAGATCAACTTTATGAAGAGTTAGGCCACATTAAACGTTCCTATTTGGGTTGGAGGGAGAAGAAAAAGAGTTACGGCTGATAAAATAGGTTTGACTCATAGGGTCATTCTTACCCGATCCTTAAAATAGATGGGACTGAGTTAACAAAAAGTGGCTCATTTTATGAAATAACTTTTAGTCCAATCTAATTTAAGTCTACATCCCACAATGGGCTTGTAAGGCTTGGATGGGTCAATCCATGTGAAATTTTCATAGTTTATGCTCATATGTAATATTTATTGTTATTATGTTGATATGTGAAATAAAATATATTTTTGTAAGTCAATTCATAATATATTGATATATAAAATAAATTGTATGAATGAATATTTTTGAAAGCCAATTTTGTAACATTCCTTTATAATATATATTAATATTCGGTAAAATGTAAAATAAATTATACGTTATATTTTTAACATAATCAACATTCCTCCTATTTGCTTTGTAGAAAGCAAATTATCATCACCAAATAAAATGTGAGCCCTCTAGAACAAACCTAGACACTCTAAAATTGATTGAGATTCAGCTTGCTAATTAAAGAAGACACTTGAGCCCTTTCACACACAAGTTTGGTCATGTTTACTTTCAATAAACTCCATTCCACCCTGTCATACGCTTTGCTGCTCATGTCTAACTTAAGAGCATTTCTTTAGAACATGAATAATCTCGGCAGAACATTATCTGTAATTTAGCGATTTAGCACGAAGGTACTCTGATTCTCAAAGGTAACCAGAGGAAGAATGATCTTAAATCTGCTAGCCAGCATCTTAGAGATGATCTTATAAGAAACATTACAAAGGGATGATGGGGCGAAATTGAGTAATCTCATCAGGATCAGCAAACTTGAGAATGAGAACAATTCTCATGTAATTGATGGAATCAAGGGAGATACCATCATTCAAAACTTTTAGAATAGATTATTCCCCACTATGTTGCTCCCATTTGAAATATAGCCTCTTTCACTTCCTCTCTTGAAAACAGAGAGCACAACATATTATTCATATCATCGGAGAGTTTCCGTAGAAGACACTCCATCACATCACAAGTTCACAACATGAGTCCGAGAAGGTTGAAAAGAAGTAAAGAGGTCTCTAAAATAGTCAAATAGCAATAATGTTACCAATTTCACCATTACTTTCCTTATACTCCCCAACACTATTCTTTAACCTCTTAATTAATAGTATTTTTCTTTTTCCTTCTATTAGCCACAGAATGAAAATAATTTGTATTCCTATTCCCTTCCTTCGGCCATTAAACTCGGATCCTTGTTTCCACATATTCTCATCATCAAGTAGGATCTGCTTTAATTACTCTATGATTGAAAGTTTTTAAACTAATGCCATGTTGTTGATCGAGCTAATAAAGATTGAGTAAAGTATCATGATGTGAAGCCCAAATATAAGCAAGTTAATTACAACTAATAAAGATGGAGTAAAGTATCATTATGTGACAATTAAATATATCAAAATTTAATAAACTAATTACAAAGAAAGTCTATGAAGTCTGTACAAAACTTCCCCCTACAATTTCAATTATATAAATCATTAAATTGTTAATAAAAACTCACACCGGAACTCAACTTGAATGGATTAGAGATCAACTGATTGGAGAGATGTACACACAAATATTATATATGGACACACATAAAGCGAGATTTGGGAATCAACTAATAAGTTATATTTTAATTTTAAATTGTGCATATATAACTTGAACGTGACGACTTAATAAATTCAGATTTATTAAAAACACAAAATATTTAATACAAGAAATTAAAGACTTTATTTTACCCAAAATAAAAAGAAATTCTTTTATGAAGAGCATTTTAAAAAAATAAATTTAGATATAAGAAAATAGAAATTAATAATTTGTTGGTAGCTACATATTTTATGTATTACAAAGAAATTAAAATAATTTGTTGAACTGATCATTAGCCAATAGAGTTAAACATGAATTCTAATTTATTTTATTGAAGGAAATTTTGAAGATGAAGGATTTTATGTCAATTAATAGCATGAAAAAATAAAACACAATATATAGCATTTTGATTTTTGAGTAAAATATGCATATATTGAATTATTGTGATGAATTAAGAAATAATTATTTTGGAAATCCTTACTTTTGGGTTCCAAGAAGAATCTTTAAACCTTTACAAACGTGATACCTTGAAAGAAGTGCTTGTATTCATCTCAATTTATAAATCTTTGCTTCATTTTTTATTTGGCCAAACATTATTATATTTTCTTCTTTGCATCAAAACTGGACAGCTCAGGAATTTTGGGTTATAGCAGTTTTCTTAATTTAAAACACATGATCGATCAATCGAAAGTGTTTTTGTATTAATCTCAATATATAAATCTTTGCTTCATTTTTAATTTGACCAAACATTAATATATTCTCCTCTTTGCAACAAAATTAATGGACAGCTCAGGTATTAAGGGATTAAATATTATCAACAGAAATTGTTATTTGGCAGAGTCAAACCATGCAAGGTGGCTGACCCATATTTTATGATTTGATCACCTTGAGTGCTTCTTGATTCTTCATAATTGCATTTTTCTATGTATTTATGCTTTTTTAGTGAGTTATAATTTTAGTCTTTAAAAAATGTAATTTGTCAATTTAATTCTTAATAATATAATTTTGCTCAATTTAGTTTTCTAATGATGAAAATGTCATATTTAGTTATTGAAAGATATAATTTGTCTCAATTTTATCCAAACAATCTTCATTAATAATATAACTAGAAATTTTTTCAGTGACTAAATTGTGACAAATTGTAGTTTTTAAAGACTAAATTTAATATTTTTATCTTACGATGATTAGACAAATTGAATCTTGTAGGGACTAAATTTAATGTTTTTATCTTTTCTGGGACTAAACCAAACTAAATTATATTTTTAGGGCCCAAAATAATAATTTACTCTTTTATAATTAAGAAAAAGACATGCAAACTGAAAAATCATCTATTTTTAGTTATTTACACTTCAAAATTAGTCTTAACTTAGGGTCGGTTTGTGCATGGTTACGGAAATTATTGATTTTAAATTACTTCTTTTTAAATGGAGTTTCTTTAAAAGGTATGTGACAAACTAAGTTCAAAAGTATGTTTATCTATAGCTAAACAATAATTTGTGTTTGGTAATTAAAATTGTATAAAAAGTACTTTTGACTTAAATTTATTAGGAATGACATGTATAAATTAGGATGTTATTAATGCTATTAAATATGAATTTAGGTCAAGTTTCTTATATCCTTACCATAAAGTTTTTTAGGATATTATTAATGCTATTAAATATATGAACTTGATGGCAAGAATAGAAAAAACTTTACCTAAGTTTTTTCTATAGATAAATGAATATCAATATTTAATTGTTTATTATTATTATTATTAATAAATAAAAATAAAATATTGTTTTTTTAATAATTTATTAAAATATCAATTTTTTATAGACTATTAAAATATCAATTAAATAAGATCAAGTGACAGAATGAAGATGGAAGGATTACCCTTAATTTATTAAAATATTATTTTGTTTATTACTTTATTAAAATATCAATTAAAATACTAATTTATTAAAAGTAAGATGGAAACATTACCTTTGACACATGGTGAAGGAAGGAAGAAGACAAAGTAACGGTGGTGAGGGAAATATAAAATTTTATTATGGGTATTTTTGTCTTAAATTATTTAAATTCTAACTTATGTTATTAGTTATAAAAGGAAGTTTCAATTTTTAGCTTCTACTTAAAGTTAAAAAAGTGCATTATGTTACAATTAAAAATCACTTATTTTATTAAATATGCATATACAAACAGTATACTTTTTTAAAATGGGTGATTATTAACAAAATAAATTCTTCTATAAAAATAAGCATGCACAACCAAACCAATCTTCTTTTTACAAGTCAATGCTTAATTAATTAAGCCTTCAACAGTGCTACACCCGGCTTTGAATTGATTCTTTCTAAATAATCACTCAAAAATAATATAGGATGATTCTACAATATGCAAATTGAGCATTTTTTTATTCGCTCGATTTCTGAGGCATTGTTCTTATAAATTTAAACTTGATCCATATCGCACGTTTGATTATGGTGGGAGTCTCCTAATGGGGATAATTTCATTCATATGGTCTCAAATTTAAAATCTTACTTAAGCGACACCAAGACACTTACCACTCGAACATGACACTCTACTTTAAAACGATACCAAATATTTAAGGGCATGGGATGCTTTCAATTATAGACTGATTTTCATGGTGACATATGACATCGAATACCCTTTTTATATTTGCAATTTAGTCTTTAGTTTTATGATAATTACATTTTTAGCATGTCTAATAGTTTTATAATTTGACCCCTCATGTTTATAATAATTATACTTTTTTTTATAATCAATAATTATATATACTTTTAACATGTATAAAAAATTTGTATTTTTTCCCTAAATTTATAATATTGCAATCAAATCCTTATAGTTTTTTATATTTATATTTTAGCACGTCTAATAATTTTATAATTTGATCCTTAAAATTTATAATAATTATAATTTTAAAATTTATAAACTTTTTATATTTTTATCCCTAAAATTATAATAATTATATTTTAAATATTTTTTATAAATAATTAGGGCTAAAAATTAAATTTATAAAAATATTATATTGGCTTAAGCTAGTTTTTAAAAAAAATACTATTTATATTTTAATTACATTATGCCCTCAAATACTTGATTGCATTCTAAAATCATTGAATAATTAAAAAAACAGAATATGAAAAAAAGTATTTATTTATTATTTATATTATATTTTAAAATTTTAAAAATATAGCATGCTGCACATTACAAAGACTGTATATTTTACTAAAGTGTGTACGAAACTTCCTCAAAGACATGATTAAGCGAGATATCGGGATCAACTAACAAGTTGGAAGTTATATTTTAATTTTTTTTTGGTAGGGAGTTATATTTTAATTTTAATATATGTGCATAACTTAAATGTGTCGATTTAATAAATTCAGATATATAAAAAATAAAAGCACAAATTATTACAAGAAAAGCTCTTTTTAGTTTTTACCTAAAGAAGAGATTCTTTATAAACGTGATCAAGGGCGTTGAGTGCCAACTGCCAAACCCTTGATCTTGTACTAATTATGTATATACATATATAAAATTTTAACCCAAAACTCTATTTGTATCCTCTATTTTTATCACTTTTTTTTTATATTGGTCATCATATTCTTTTAAAAATTTTAAATCAATTCTCTATCTTTATAACTTGTTCCATTTTGGTATCATATATATAAAGAATCCTGTTTATATATAAACGCGATCAAGGGCGTTGAGTGCCAACTGACAATACTTTTTTTAATGATATTTTTTTAATTGTTGTTGTCGACAAATATATTGTCGAAAATAATATTTATATTTAATAGTTTTTTTCAACAACTTATTTTGACGATCAAAATTTTATTCAATAACTAATAATAACCGTCGAAATATAGGTTGTAGAAAACACTCATTCTTCTTATAGTGACTTTTGATATTTGTACCAAAAAAATGCTTAAACTTATTTCCATTAATATTTTATTACAATTTAGTGTTAAGGAAATATTTAGATAAAATAATCTTATACTTATATTATATGACTTTGGAGTCATCTAATAGTTGGTCTCCGATCCAAAATCATATAATATATTATATATTATATATTTTTTAAGATGAGTGGGGATTACTAAGTTAAAATTGCATACCATACCCTTATACTAAAAATTTACAAAGGAGTGAAATATACGTCATTTACTATATCTTCTCTCAATTATTTTAACATCCCATGCAAACTGGCATACACATTTTTTTATGTATGGTATGAATCTGATGAACGTGAGTGCTAATCTAGATTCTTCAAAATTGCATTTTTATTTGTGTCTGTTTTTTATATTAAGAAAATGACATAGTTTATTCACTCTTCAAAATTAGTCTTAACTGAATTCTCTATTTATATATAACCCAGTGCTTCATTAAGCCAACAACAACATTCCCAGTTTTGAATTGATTTTTTTTTTTCCAAATCACTCAAAAATAATATTTCCATCAATCATTCTGTTCATTGCTCAAAGGCAGAATGATAATATTGTGGAGAAGCAGTTTAGTTATTAGTTTGCTTCTATGCATGTCTCTCCAGCTTCAAGGTTTGTCATATTCAAAATCTAAAAAAGATATGAGAAATCCATTTAATTATTAGGTGATTAATTTCATGTTTTTTTTTTTTCAGTGCAATGTGTTGAGCTTGACTTAGGATTATTAAATGCTACAACAACCCCTGAAGAACTGAAAATAAGAAGATCAGACTTTCCCAGAGATTTTTTCTTTGGAGTATCAACTTCTGCACTACAGGTATATATAAATATCTAAAGAGTAAATTAATATTTTGATTCTGAAAATTGATATTTGTATCGATAAGATTCTCAGGGATTGAATTGAAGATTTTAAAACAATGGGTGAATTATGATTCTTTCTTTTTATGGATGCAGATTGAAGGGGCTGCAAATGAAGCAGGTAAAGGGCCTAGCATTTGGGACAACTTCCTCCAAAAATACCCAGGTAAACAAAACTTGTTGATTAAGTTCTTATATGGCATTCCCTTCAATAATAATAATGGGTGAGTCTATAATGCAACTTGTTGCATGCATGCAATGTAATTTCGGCCGATAGGATTGTGACATGTGGGTAGGATGACTTGAGGTGCAATGCAATTTTCCACGTGTCACAATCTTATCGGCCAAAATTGCATTGCATGAATGCAACAAGTTGCATCATAGACTAACCTAATAATAATATATATATATATATATATATATATATATATATATATATATATATATATATATATATGGCATTCCCTTCAATAATAATATAATATACAATCTTATTTTCTTGCAGACAGGATTCCGGACCAAAGTACTAATAACCCTGCTATTGAACATTATAAGCGATACAAGGTAAAAGTTAATTAAAACTAAGTAATTATTTAAATGTAGTTTAATTAGTTAACATGATCTATAAATTAAGCATTAATAATGTATATATGCTGGAATAATCTTTTAGGAAGACGTGAAACTTATCAAGAAACTTGGTGTAGATTGGTACCGATTTGCCATTCCTTGGACAAGGATTTTGCCTAGTAAGTTTCTTAATCTATTTTTTTAAGTGATCTTCATTATTTCATAAGAATAATTCAGAATTTTTTTACTTATATAGTTGTGTGATGATTTTTATTTATGCAGAGGGTTCACTAAGTGGAGGAGTGAACCAAGAGGGTATTGATCACTACAATGACTTGATTAATGAACTTGTAAAATATGGTAAGAACCTCAAAGTTTCATTTCAAAATTAAAAAGTTTTATTATAACTAATTTGACTCACTTTTTTTTTTCTGATTTAGGCATTAGACCCTTTGTGACTTTGTTGCACTTTGACACACCACAAGCCTTGCAAGACAAGTATGGAGGACCTTTGAGCCGTTTATTCATGTAAGCTCAATCGTAAATTCCTATATATAAATAAAGAGAATTAGCAAATTAAGTTGAAGGAATATATATCTTCATGAATTGCAGAGATGATTTTAAGGATTATGCTGAACTATGTTTCAAACTCTTTGGAGATAGAGTGAAGCACTGGCTCACTATTAACGAGCCATTCATCGTTGGCGCATTGGGGTATGATACTGGTGAAATAGCACCAGGGAGATGTTCATTGGGCCCTTACAAATGTCTTGCGGGAAACTCAACTACTGAACCTTATATTATAACACACAACCTTCTTCTAGCCCATGCTTCTGTTGTTAAGCTTTATAGAGATAAATTCCAGGTGAAATATTAATGATCTCTATTTTTATTTAAGGTTGTCAAAATAAGTTTGGTCCATAGGGCCGGTTCCTTAAAATGAGGGGGCTGAACCAGAAAAAAAGTGATAAGTTTTTAGGGAGAACATTTAGCTTGACCCACGACTCATGGTGAACTTATAAAAGTTGGGTTGGGGTAGGCCCATGTGAAAATTTTCTTTTTTCTTTTTTTTTTAAAAAAATCAAATATTTTATATCATATAAATATCATAACCTATGTTGATTTGTAATATTAATTCATTATTAATATGTTCATATGTAAAATAAATTATATTTTTGTAAGTCAATTTGTAATATATACATTCATAATATGTTGATACATAAAATAAATTGTACCAAATAATTTTTAAAAAAAAAATTGTAATATTCATTTATAATATTCATATTCAGTCAAATAAAACAAATTATTCATATATATATATATATATTTTAAAATTGATTAAAAAATATATTAAAAAAAACCCATGAACTGGGCCAACATTTTTGGCCGACTCTTCTAGTGTGGTCCAAGCCCAGCCTAGTGTGGTCCAAAACCAAATTCCTAAGTGGGCCAGGCTAACTCATTTTGATACCCCTATCTTGATTCTTAAAATGGGGTTTTCATTTTTGATGGTGTAACATGAATTTGTAGGGAAAGCAAGGGGGAGAAATTGGAATCGTTAATGCTGGATTATTTGCTGAACCTTATTCAGAATCTCAAGAGGATAAAGCTGCAGCCAGAAGAATCATGGATTTTGGCCTTGGATGGTTTGTTTTAATTTACACCTTTCTCATTATGTGCACTTTGCAACTAATTATTACTATACAACAAACTTATTAATTCTGTATGTACCTAATTTTTGTTCTGATCCATCAGGATTATGGAGCCTCTAGTGTTTGGAGATTATCCAAAAATCATGAGAGATGTGGCGAAGGAGAGATTACCTTATTTCACCCAACAAGAGAAGAATTTGATTAAGGGATCCTTTGATTTCATTGGACTCAATTATTATAGTGCTAGTTATGCTAAAAATATCCCACCTAATCCAAATGCACCTCCACACTTCATGTCCGACACTTCAGTATTACCACTAGGTATAACTTCTTTTCACATTTTGACTAAATTATCATTTCAGTCCTTCAAATTTTAAAGATGAAAATTAGATATACAAATTGTTTGAGTTAAGTCCACGAGAATCTCTATTAAAATTTTTTTTTATGGATTAAATTAAGATAGATTATATCTTTCAATGACCAAAACATAATTAACTCAAATTTCATCCATGCTCATAATTTTTATTTTTATTTTTTGCAGGGGAGAAGGATGGAATTCCTATTGGTCCTCTTGTAAGAATTTATTTATTGTAAAATTATTCCAAATTAGATTACTAAGAAGGCTGACCATTTTGGTTATTAATATTAATAATAAATATATGTTCTTGTAGGTGGAAGGAACTAATTCTTTTTATACTTACCCGGTGGGGCTAGAGAAACTATTGAATTTCATGAAGGATGAGTATCAAAATCCTAAAATTTATATGACTGAAAATGGTTGGTTTTCACTACACTTAATTTCTGCATAATTATTGTTGTCATTATATATATTATAATACATAATTCATGATCTGGTTTGTTTTTTCTGGGGTTTTGGAATAGGAATCAGTGAAGCAAGTAGAGAGAATATTAAATTAGAGGAAGCACTGTTTGATCCACATCGAATCAAAAATATCCTGAGACATTTGTATAGGATCCACAATGCAATCAAGTGAGTATTATTTCATCTCTCAATCTAATCTTTTATTATTATATTATGTGAAGCACTTTGAAAAAAGTTTTGTGATTTGTGTTTTTTTTGTGTGTATATATTTATGCAGAAATGGAGTGAATGTGAAGGGTTATATGTATTGGACTCTATTTGATGAATTCGAATTGCGAGAAGGCTATACTCAAAGATTTGGGTTTTACTATATTGATTTTAAGAACAATTTTAAACGTATTCCCAAGCTCTCTGTAAAGTGGTATCGCAACTTTCTCAAAGGGTCGAATTCCCAATCCTATTCAATATAAAATTGTTTTTATTAATTAGTATGAATTTATTGTTAGAATAGTTAGTGATCAAGTTTTAAATTGGATAAATCAAGGATGGAAGCAGTATATATAAATGATTAATAAATCATTTTTATAACAAAATAAATAAAATTAAAGGATCTTAGATAATTAATTAATTATTTATATATTAGGATTACACTAGAATCTTGGATTTTTCTATCCAAGATTCTTTTATTTATTTTGTTATAAATGATTCATTAATCATTTATATATACTGCTTCCATCTTTGATTTATCCAATGTGAAACTTGATCACTAACTATTTTAACATTTATAGTTATAAATTGTAATTTGTACTTTTAAAGTTATGTATTTAATTTGCATAGATATATATTCCTTTAAATAAACATGAACCTTGAACTTTAAGGTATATGCAGAAGAGCTCTTTAAATTTCAAAAGTTGAGACAAGATCCTTGGACTTGTGATGTTATGAATTTATGCACCTAACTACATAGTCCAAATATTGAAGCCACCCAAATACAAATAAATACGGAGTGTTTTTGTGCAAAGGATGTGCTCTCTTTTTGAAGTGAAGATGTGTCCGGTACAACACAATATCCTGTTAGAGATATTAAAGTAGGAGTTGTGGGTCATATTTGTTGTAGGCCCCACTTCCACATCCTATCTCTCTAACAACAAATTGTGCTATCATCATATTTTGACCAAATTCACCATTTGCATCATTGGTGCTGTTAAGAGTCTCCATCGAGCACATTATTGAAGGTATAACTTGGTTCTTAAGGATTATCTTTAAGAAAGACCTTTTAAAATCTTGGACTCTTTGTTGAAGGTAAAATTTGGTTCTTACCTTTTACGAGTCAGCAAGTTTCCAAATCATTTCAGTTTCAATTAGGGGTGATAAAATGAGTGGGTTGGATCAAATTTGGGTTAAGTTATAAATGAGTCAAATTTTAAATGGCTTATAATGGGTCATGACTCATTAATTATGAGTCAAATCCACCAACTCATTAATTTTTTTGTTATTTTAATTTATTTGGCCTACTAATTATTCTACTTTATGTTTATATCAATAAAGATAATAAAAATCAAATCCATCATACAAAGAGTATAAAAGTTCAACACTGATACAATTATCCACCAGACATAAGAAATAATAAAAATCAAATCTTACAACTACTTGTCAACAATGACTGATTTCTCTTGGAAATATAATTCCAACATAGTTAGAATGAAAACATGCTTTCAAAAAATCAGACAATACTATTTCGAATTTTGCTTAAGGAAACATTTAATGAGGTGAGATGGTGAAAAAGTACATAAAAGTCACAATTTGTGTTAAACGCGTCTTTTAATTTTTTTTAAGGACATAAATACCTTTAACTTATTTTCTAATAAATATTTATAATTATATCTCCATTTCTCTCTCTAATTTGTTATAGTTATTATTTTTATTCAAATTTAGTATTCATATTTATTCTTTATTTATACTATTTTATTTTTACTTTATCATTAATATAATGATAAATTAAGAATAAAAGACGTTAGGTACATGCCAAAAACAAAAATTGTCAATTGATAATTACTTTTGTTATCCTAAATGTTTTCATTTTTTTAAAAATCCTGTCTGCAAGAAAATAATTAAGACTATATTATTATTATTATTATTTAAGGGAATGCCATATATATATATATATATATAAGAACTTAATTAACAAGTATTTATTACCTGGGTATTTTCGGATGAAGTAGTCCCAAATGCTTGGCCCTTTACCTGCTTCATTTGCAGCCCCTTCAATCTGCATCCATGAAAAGAAAGAAATATCATCCACCCATTGTTTTAAAATACTCAATTTTAAATTATGGTGTATCCTAATAAATTTGATATTTTCATTTTTTTAAGGACCAAATCAAGATAAATTATATCTTTTTAAGGATGAAAATATTAATTTACTCTTTAGATACATATATACCTGCCTGTAGTTCAGAAGTGGATACTCCAAACACGAAATCAGTTGGAAAGTCAGATCTTGTTATTTTCAGTTCTTGTTCAGAATTTGGTGTGGCATTTATTAATCCAAAGTAGTCAATCTGAACGCATTGCACTGAAAAAGAAAAAAAGAAATGAATGGATTTCTGAGAAGTTATTTGGATGTTGAAGATGACAAACCTTGAAGAAGCTCAAGAGACATGCACGCAAGCAAATTGATAACTGAAATGCTTCTCCAGATTGTCATTTTAATTTGCCTTTGATCAGCAATGAACAGAATGATTGATGAAGATTCTACTTTTGAGTGATTAGGACAAATCAATTCAAATTAAACTGGAAATGATGTTTTAGGCTTAATAATGAAGCATTTGAGTTATAAATAGAGGATTCAATTAAGACTACTTTAATTTAATTTCAAGGGTGGGTATACAAAGACAATTTTACAGCTCGCGCGTATGTCATTTTCTTAATAAAAAAAATAAACAATTTAAAATTTGCAAATTTTAAGAATTCGACGTCAGCTAATATATATCTATCTATATCTATATATATTTATGACTCTAGAGTTTTTGGTACCAAAAAAATAACTTCCCCCTCAACTTCCCAATAAATAATCAAGTATGATAGGTGGTTACTAAAAAAATGGAGAAGTGCATAACTTCTCATTTTTTAATTTTTTTATTTTAAATTATGATAAAAATTCTATTTAAAAATTTAAAAATATTTAATTTTTAATGATTTTAAAATATAATAACTATTTGATATTATATTTTTTAAAAAATTTAAGAATAAATTACATGTATACACGTAGGTGTATGCGAAGCCTCTAGTATATAATATGATTGTTAGGTCTTTTGACCAGTGTTCTCTCAAAATAGTTATTTTATAATTAATATATATATATATATATATATATATATATATATACTTTTTAATTTTTAATTCATTGTTTTAAAAATTAATTATTACTTTATTTTATATTTTAAAAATTAAAAAAAATGGCATTCACCTATATACACTACAAAAAAAAAGTTTTTAATGGTGACTTTTTAGCCGTTGCAAGGTCGCCGACTATAATTGCATTGCAGAAGAAAAGACATGATTTTAGCAACAACATTGGTCGCCATCAAAGACATGCCTTTAGGGGTGACTTCGATCGTCACCTAACACCCTTTGGTGGCTAAACAAAAGTCGCCGCCAAAGACTCTTTGGGGCGACTTACTTAATATCGCGATCAATGGGTCTTTTTGTGGCGACATTTTGTCGCCACCAAAAGGTCTTTTGTGGTGTCTATTTGTCGCTACCAAAGGGTGTTTAGTGGCGACTATCAAATGTTGCCACCAAAAACTTCTTTTCAGCAGCGACTTTTTTAGTTGCCATCAAAGAGTCGTTGTAGAAAGTTCAATTTTTTTTGTAGTGATGTATACATGTAAAATCTCTAGTATATATATAATATGTGTATGCAAATTTGCATGGTCAACTAAAAAAAATCTTAAATAACGTAAGAGAAAAAAGTATCTTTGAAAAGAAGGAAAAAGAATAATGTTTATAAAGATTTAAAATGTTATTTGAAAATTTTAAATAATGTGTGGTTGGTTGAAGTGATAGATACTCTATTTTTTTTAATTAAGGTCTCGGGTTTGAATCTTGTATTTGGAAAAATCTTTGCTAGGAGAGCTTTACTTCCATAACCTCAGCTAACTCGAACTGGATTGTTTCCAACAAAAAGATACATATGAAAATTATATGGGACCTCAACTAATTTAAATAAGATTATCTCTATTCAAAAGATATACGTAAAAACCCAAAAAAAAAATGGCATCTGAAAATCAAAGTTCAAATTTATTAAATCATCTTTAATTCTATTGGTTAATGAATTCAAAAAATTTGTTTTTTTTCTATTTTTAATATCTTTTTTATAAAAAAAAAATCTCTTTTATAAAATGAAAGAATTTTTTTTTAGGTAACAAAACAAGTCTTTCTTGTAATATTTTGTCTTATTGTTTCTACTTATCTGAATTTATTAAATCGACACATTAAGGCTATGTACATCATTGGCCGAAAAAAAAAAAAGACAAGATTCCAGTATCGAGCTCAGTCGTGTACTCGTGTTCATATACGTACGAAAAATTTTGTCTTAATTTATTCATTTTCTCACCTAATAATTTAAAGGCACAAGTATCTTTCTTACCCTTAACGTTTGAGGGTCCTGTCACTTTGGTCCCTAACGTTTTTTCGCTATCAATTGTATCCTAACGTTTTGTGTTTTTTCCAATGTCAGGCTTTTAGCTAACACCGCCAATTTTTGGAAAGTTTTTGATGACATGGCATCGTATGTGACCAACAAATCAAACTGGACTTAATTTTTTTTGTGTACATTAGTAATCCATTTTAGGGGTATAATGGACCCAAAAAACTTAGTACATTAGTAATTCAGTGCACCAAAATACTTATTACATCAGTAAAATGGACCCCAAAAATTTAGTATTATTGACTGCTGACGTGGAAAAAATTAAGTCTAATCAGAATTGTTGTCCACATAGGATGTCACGTCATCAAAAACCGTCTAAAAATTGACGGTGTTAGCTAAAAGCCTGACATTGGGAGAAACACAAAACGTTAGGGGTACAATTGACAGCGAAAAAACGTTAAGGGCGAAAGTGACAGGATCCCCAAACGTTGAGAAGATACTTTTGCCTAATTTAAATAATTGAAATTCTAAGCGGAAGTTTTGTACAGAAAAGGGGTGCTTCAACCACCTTTCTCAAATTATCTACTAAGTAAAAGGGGTGCTTTATCTAAGAAGAGAAGGCGCCTCTACCTTCAATTCCTCTTTGACACACTAAAATTAAGCTAAATTCTAAGTCTATGTGATGAGTTTTTCTGGTTAGTAAAATGTACAGTGAATTGTCCTTTTAACAGTAAATATATGTTAAATTTTAAGTTCCAGACTTGCAATGATAAGTTTCTTTGCCTGCTAGACAAATTGTTTCTGGATGTCTAGTAAATCCGTCCTTTAGAAAGTAAACTAAAATTCTTTACTCTCCACTTCTTAAGGAGCATGATCGAGGTAGTGGAGAGTGTGTTGGGGTCATCCCTTCCCTCAGGGTCAGCACAATGCTGACAAGAGAAGAAACACCTCAAAGTTATTCCAACTTTGTGAGAAAATAATATTCTTGGAATGGATTTGATGTAGACCAAGTGCCACGTAACGCTCAATTTAGACAAAGTTAGAAATGTCGTGAATGAGTAATTCTTATCCTCCTTTTTCTTATAAATAGTTTTAGGAAATGATTTCATAAGATTGAAATGAAAATTATATATATACATTATTTTAAAGTTCTATTGTTTTACATACCAATAGGCAATAGAAAGCACCAAAGTCTTTGCACTAATTGAATTTTCTTGAATAAGAAGATATATATATATATATATATATATATATATATATATATATATATATATATCATAATTTGACTACTTTCCCTCCATGTAATTTTCAAGTATTGTGATTTGTGAGTTTGTAGCATTTGTTGCATGAGGATAGGAAAATCATCACATTGTTAATTATTACCTTTTTAAAAAATTAATCATTTAGTTACATGTATGATTAATGAATGTCATTTAATTTCTATCAACAAGTAGGAACTAGGAAGGGAGAGAATCAAACAGAATGGTGAACACAAAATACAAATTTATTAATAATAAAAAGAAGGATAATTCTTTGGTTTTGGTTTGCCTTACCACAACTTGTTCCTTTCTTTGCTTCTTCGGTAAAAAAAAAATGACATCGTTTTTTTCAGACCGTAGGTTCTTAACCGGATTGAACAAATGTTGAGACCGGTTCTTAGAATGTCCGGTTCTAAGGTTCTTTTAAAACGAACAAGTGGCCGAATGATCAATTTTTCAGTCAAACCAATGTCTCCTGTAGTATGATTTTTTCATATATGGGAAAAACTATATTATCCACACTTATTAATCATGTAAAAGTTAATACACGGAGTGGCATACTGATCTTAATCACAGGCCAAATAACAAGAAGGTAAAGTACCCAACCCAAATCTTAATGAAGATTTGAATCTAGCTTTGAATATAAAAAGTATTACGTGAGACTTTGATTAACGATTTACCTTTAAATGAAGAACTTACAATAAAAGAATTAATCATTGCAATTTATAATAAATACTTTGATTTAAACAAAAAAATTTCTCAATTTCGAGCCATCATCTATGTTAAAGCACAAAAGAATCTTTATCCTCCTTATAATCCTTTTTAATTAAGTTTTATAGTCTTTATAGTCTTTTTTTTGCAGTCAATTTTGTCCCTAAACTTTCGTATTATATATAATCGGTTTCGTAAAAAAATTTTAATTTCATCTTAACACCTAAATTGTCCAAATTATAAACGTTAAATAATAACATGATATTACACATGTAATATTAATGCTTTTATGTTATTTGATTTTTATCATTTAACCCATTTTTATTTTTTTTGGCCTGAAAACCATTTTTATTATTTAGCATTAATCGTTTAATACTTTTTTTGTTTCTCACAGGTATTCTCCTATTGGAGGCAATCTTGTTCGAGTTAGTTGAAGTCTCACAACGGAGTAGAGCTCTCACAGCAAAGGTTTTTTCATACACAAAACTTGAATCCGAGACCTTACTTAAAGGAAATTGAGTACCTACCACTCCAACCAACAAACTGTTGAGAATCATTTAATACTTTTAATGTTGAAAATATGTTATTCAACAGTACACTCTAGAAACTAGAATTATGAAATCATTTAAAATAAAGATAACTTTATATATATACACAAAGTATAAACTATAATAATATATTGTAGTATTTAAGCAACAATACATTATAATTAACATAAAAATAAAATTATAATCATAAATTAAAATTATTATAAATGATTAAATTATAACTAAAGAGTGGAAAAAATGAATATTGCAAAATTTTATAAATCAAATAAAATAAATAATACATTAAACAACAATTGTTTAAAAAAAATATTCAATTCATTTGATTACATAATGTATTATTGTGTACTAATAAATATAATTTATTATTATTTTATAGATAAAATAAATATAATTTAATAAAACAAACAACTAATTAAATTAATTATTTTAATTTAATTTTTTTTATAATTTATACTAATTTTAAATAAAAAATAATACATTAAGTAATAAATATAACAAGCCACAAAATACACATTAATTTTAGCTCATAGACAAGGTAAACTAATTTTAAATTCACAAATTACCAAATCAAACGGTTCAAAATCCATCTTTTATAATTTAATTTGGTTTAATTTGATATTATAGACTGAAATGAAATGGATAAATGGAGAGTAATTCATGAAATACCAAAAAAGCCAGAATGGCATAGGAAAGAAAGTAAACTTGGGAAAAACGAGCTCAAAATGTGATTTGCCAATTCATTTGCAAGAAATTATGAAAATGAAAATTGTGAGGCCTCATTTACTTTTTCATTTTCATTAATTTAAAAAAAATATATAAAATATCAATTATACTCTTTTGATTTGACATAATTATAATTTTTTTTATTATTTTAATATAAGGGATAAAATGGTCATTTTAATACATTTCCTTTCCATTTCTATTATCAAACTTTTATTACTAAACACATCAAATACATTCCATTCTATTTCTGTTTTCATTTTCATTTTCATTCGTACATACCCTCTCTAATTTTCATTTTTGTAAGTATAAGTGTATAACTCACTATTCACTAATCCATTACGCACGCACACCGTCCACCACTCCTTTAAGTATGTCCCTGTCGTCTCTTCACTCATCACTCATCACTCTCCTTCCTCTGCTTTCTACTTTCTACTCTCTCTGATCTCTCTCACTCACACACACACATCCATCCATGGCCGACTCCATCGACCCAAACAGTGGCTTCTCCTCTCAATCCAGAACCTTCCACTCTCTCCGTCCAAACGTCCCTCTCCCTCCTCCCTCTCAACCCCTCTCCATCACCAACTATGCTCTCTCTCTCATCCCCTCCACCGCCTCCTCCACCACCGTCCTCATCGACTCCACCACCCACCGCCGCCTCTCCTACTCCCTCTTCCTCCGCCAAGTCCAAAACCTCTCTTCCTCCCTCTCTTCCCTCACCCCTCTCTGCAAAGGCCACGTCGCCTTCATTCTCTCTCCTCCCTCCCTCCACATTCCCGTTCTCTACTTCTCCCTCTTGTCCCTAGGCGTCACCGTCTCTCCCGCTAACCCAATCGGCTCCCACTCCGAGGTCGCTCACCAGGTCCAACTCGCTCAACCCGTAATCGCCTTCGCTACCTCCAATACTGCCCACAAGATCCCCAAACTTCAATACGGCACCGTTTTGATCGACTCGCCTCTCTTTCTCTCCATGCTGGAGGGGACTCGGGATTCCGGTGCCGGGAGAGCTCCGATCGTGCGTCAATCCGACACGGCGGCGATTCTCTTCTCTTCCGGAACCACCGGGAAGGTGAAGGGCGTGATGCTGAGTCACGGGAATTTGATCGCTTTAATTGGGGGGTTTTACCATCTGAGGCATTTGGTGGAGCCGGTGGAGAATGAACCGGACCCGGTTTCGTTGTTCACGCTGCCTCTGTTCCATGTGTTTGGGTTTTTTATGCTGGTTAGGGCTATTTCCATGGGGGAGACGTTGGTTTTGATGGAGAGGTTCGATTTTGAAGGGATGTTGAAGGTGGTGGAGAGGTATAGGGTTACGTACATGCCGGTGTCGCCGCCGCTGATTGTGGCGCTTGCTAAGTCGGAGTTGGTGAACAAGTATGATATTAGCTCGCTCAGGTTGCTCGGCTGCGGCGGCGCGCCGCTGGGTAAGGAGGTGGCGGAGAAGTTCAATGAGAGATTTCCCGATGTACAAATTGTGCAGGTGAAACGCTTTAATTATGTCCCAGTCCCACCTTTTTAGTGCATACTGCGTTTTATTTTTTATATGCTTATTATTATTTATATATTCCAACCATTAAAGAGGTCATGACCTGAAAACGGAAAGGAAGCAAACTTTTTGACACTGCTTTTTCTTGTAGTAGCACGTTTTTTCTTTCCAATGGTGT
The DNA here is from genome assembly GCA_014851425.1 of Senna tora. Classification (NCBI taxonomy): domain Eukaryota; kingdom Viridiplantae; phylum Streptophyta; class Magnoliopsida; order Fabales; family Fabaceae; genus Senna; species Senna tora. The sequence goes on along the minus strand of CM026263.1, from coordinate 771,703 downwards.
TGAATTATTGGGCTTGTTTTTTACGTGCCTAATCCATTGTAATCCATGTGGGTGTGAGTGGTATTAATATTGAAAAATGAGACTAAATGATTGGAGAGATGTATTGAGATTCAGTACCTTAGTAGGATTATTTTTTTCATACACTTGATTGTGTTGTTCTTGTTAGTATTGATTTACTGATGATGTTGTGGTTAGGGGTATGGTCTGACTGAAAGTGGAGGAGGAGCGACGAGAATGATAGGAGCTGAAGAAGCAAAGCGCCATGGCTCTGTGGGTCGTCTGGCGGAAAATATGGAAGCCAAGATTGTTGATCCTGTGAGTGGAGAGGCATTACCTCCTGGCCAGAAAGGGGAGCTATGGATCAGAGGTCCAACCATCATGAAAGGTTATGTAAGAAATGAGGAGGCAACAGCTGAAACATTGGATTCAGAGGGATGGCTGAAGACTGGTGATCTTTGTTATTTTGACTCTCATGGTTTCCTCTACATTGTAGATAGGCTTAAGGAATTGATCAAATACAAAGCTTATCAGGTTAATTATTTTGTTATCCTTCTTCATGATGCTGACAAACTTTTTTCTTGTTTAATTATGCTCACTATATATATATGTCTGACTCTGAAATAAAACCAAATGCAGGTTCCTCCAGCTGAATTGGAACACATTCTTCACACCAATCCTGAAATTGCTGATGCTGCTGTAATCCCGTATGTACTATTTTACTACATGAAATTTTCTGGATTAATCTCTATGCTTAAAAACAAAGCATGACCATTGAGATATATTTGTGGGGCAGGTATCCTGATGAAGATGCAGGGCAAATCCCAATGGCTTTTGTGGTAAGAAAGCCTGGAAGCAATATTACTGCACCTCAAGTAATGGATTTTGTCGCAAAGCAGGTACATGTGCATCTTAAAGCAATGCTTCTATTCTAAAATTCTAGAAATAGTCTTGTGATTGTATAAATAAAATAAGATTGTGTATATCTGATGCTCTCTGTGTTCCTTCTTGCAGGTTGCGCCATACAAGAAGATACGGCGTGTGGCCTTCATTAACGCTATACCTAAAAATCCTGCTGGAAAAATTTTGAGAAGAGAATTAGTGGAGTCTGTTCTATCTACTGCTTCCTCCAAATTGTAGTCAGCATTTCACATTTTCCGTTTGGGTATTTATTTCATCATCCAAATTGTTATCTTTTGGTTCAAATTTTGGATTTTTTTTTTGGTGAAGAAATTTTGGAATGTTATTTGTTGAACTGGTAAAAGAAAATGTACAGCTATTACTATTATTAGCTATGTAGTTCCACATGGCGGCAGAAAAGTAACAAAATAAGACCTTTTCTAATGGATAGATGACGTGGAATGGCTTCATTTGAGTTTATTTATAAAACCAGTCAAAGTCTTTGGTAATCAATGAGGACCCTGTTTATTAATCTAATGGACATTAATCTGAAAGTTTTTAAAAACTAGTTATGATATAATATTTATTGGGTTTATCTTTAGTATTTGTTAAGGTTTGGTTCTTTAATTGATTGAGAAAAAAATCTTAAACAATACTCTTGGAAATTAGAATACTAATTAACAAAATTAATATTTTTGAACGATTGTATCCTCTTCTTCATCATAGTCAACCAAAATCTGTCAATTTCTTTCACCAAACATTTGTAAGCTGATAAAGATGATGAGTTGGATGAAGAATCTGACGAAGATGCTGACTTGTTCCATGCAACCCCACCGACCTAGTATTGTATGACCCAAAGTAAAATATAATGAATTTTTCAGTCAATACTCAATATCCATTTTTTTTGGGGTCAAACCTCAATATCTATATTGGTCCATTGGTTAAGTTAGGTTAGGGTGGGATGGGCTGTGTCAAGGCCCAATGGCTTTTTTTTTAAATTTATAATTATTTTATATTTTGATACTTTGTAATTTATATAGAAATAACTTATTTTTATCTATTATAAAAATATAATAGTACCATTGAGCTAGCATTGAATATTACTATTATATTATACATGTGATTTTTCATTTGTCAACCAAATATATTAGAATTTTGTTTACTTCAATAATATCTCACTCTTTAAACAAAATAATACTTTTGAAGGCTTTGATCAAGGGGGAAAAATTAGGTGTAGTTTATATATTTTTGTCATTACATTTCTTTAATAAAAAAATTGAGTTGTGTATAATTAATTATTCATAAATAATTCTATTTTTTTAAAAAAATTTCCATACATTTTTTTAATATAATTTTTTTAAAAAAAAATTATATTTAAGTATAGTTCTTTATGAATTGTGAGTGACCAATACAAACAAGGATTTGTTTGTGTTTAAAGAATCTTGGAAGCACCCATGAAATTTCTCAACACATAACAAATCGAAGTACAAATCTATATCCTTTCACAATCATGGATTCACATGTATGTTTGTAAGCTAAAATCATCTTAGGAACTACAAAAGATATGAGATGGTATAAAAACAAATAAAAGATATGAGACAAACACGTACTACAAGTGGACAAAATAATTGTGAATTAATGAATGGATGTCATTAAAATAATAGCGTTACTTGTATTACAAATTGAAGCTGGTAAAGAAATGTATTCCAATAAATCCAAAGATCCAAATAAATAAATAACGAAAACTAAAGCTATAAAAAGAGGTTATATATACCATTATACAAACTCATCAAAGGAAGTGAGTTAAGAAAAAAATATATCATTAATTGATTAGCATTTGTCAAAGGATTTGACTTAGATACATTTTGTTATATTTTTACTTTTTGGCTTTCCAATAGAAATAAATTTTTATAGATAAAAAATAAAATAACTTTTTCCATATTTTAAAATAATAAGAACAATGACAAAAATATTTAACGTTTTGCTCTCTTGATATAGTTTAATTCACTCTTTTAAAATATTTTTTTTTAATTAAATTATTTTATATGTATTAATATATTATTTTAAAAATACTTTAATTCTCTCTTTTAAAATGATTTTTAATTATTAATTATTTTATATGTATGGCCTCAAAATCATTACAATATAAACTAGCAACGATATTGCATTTGTTTCATTCAAACTTTGAAGTTTGACTTTCTTCTTTTTTTACACGTAAAGTTTGGACTCCAAGCCCGATCAAAATAATTTTATTTTGAAAAATTATTTAAATATTGCTTGAGGAGTACTGGGTAATCTATTACTTATTATAAAACAATAACCACAAAATGCCAAGTGTCACTTTGTGGTTAATTTGCTTTTTATAATTTAACTTTTATATTTTACTTATTAAAATTAGTATTTAATTAGTATGTATGTTACAATCTTTTTGAAATTCGTGCAATTGAGGCCAACAAAAATCCGTGCAATTACTTTTTTTTTTTTACTTTCTATTTATTTACTTTACTATTCACCTCTCCTAACTTATTTTACAATTTTGCCCTTTATTATATACTATGATTAATTTAAACTAACATGCATTTTATGATGATTTTGAAAATGAAAGAAAATATATTGTAACATATAAATGATCTCAGTAAGATATTTTTATTATGTGTCAGTGTCACATTACGTAAGACACAACCCTTATATATTTTTACAATATTAGTGAAAGCGTAAGATTACTCCAAAAATGAAACATTTGATGCATAATTAACCGCAATGAAATGTTATAGACGTATTTGACCGAAAGTTCAAACATTAGGATATCAAATTAAAGATACTTTACGCTTTGTTATCATAACTTATATTTACATTAAAAAAAAGCATTTGTGTTTAACATTTGCATTTATTGAAAATTAAGTCAAATTTGCTTAGTAAAGTGAGAAATAGCAAGATTATTGTGAAGGAAAAAATGTTGAAGTTGAACAAAGTGATTAATATAAACTTTAACATTTTTTAAGTATTGGTTAAGGTTGATAAGGCAATTATTCAAGTTGTTACTTATTTATTTAGATTGTATGATAAAAAGTACTACAACACCACTTGTTAGATTGTTCACTTTCACCTGGGAGCAAACCATCATAATATGTCTCACAATACATATATGACACGGAAAATGAGAGTAAAAATAATGTATATCTTTGATTTAACTTTGTTTTCTTACGCTTTTATTCATATTTTTTTTCTTTAATCGAAACTATATTATTAAACTTTCTATAATTAATAAATTGTTTTTATTTTTAAATTAAATTAGATCATATCAAAGAGACCAAAAATTTGATCAAGATATTAATTATAAATTAAAAATTATTATTTTTATATATATGAGTAAAAATTAAATATAATTATCAATTGATAAACTCCTTAAACTTTTAAAACAATTTGAATAAAAGCATCCCGTGCAAAGCACGGGTCGCAATCTAGTTACTTATTAAAAAGATAACCAGCAACCAAAGAAGAATTAGTCTAAGTGATAAGCGACTTGACATCATTTAAATTAGATCTCAAATTACATTCGAGACTTTGTGAATGCAATTATGCCATAGCTAAATGTGTGACATGAGTCAAGTTTGTGCGAATTAATTTGAACAAAGCCTCGGAGATCAAGTGAAAAATGAAAAGATAAGAAAAGCATATATATTAATTCAAATGAGGTAAGCGTGGCCATAATATTTAAAATAATTGGTAGCGTCCGTCTATTAATTCCTTGCATAGTAATCTAATTAAAAGTAATTTTTGGAACTAATTAACCAATAATTATAACATTTAAAGACACACAAAAAATGTATATATCTATATATATGTGTGTACATGTGTGTGTGTGTATATATATATATATATATATATATATATATATATATTACATGAAGTAAGATAAGCCGCCGGCCAAAAGAAAATAAAATGTTTTTTTAAACTAATCAATAAAATAAATATAGAAGAAATATTAACTCACCAATGAAAAAGTGTGATGTGGTAGATTATATTGCTATTGCGGATCGTTATTGAATTGACGATTTGAAAATCCTTAGTTTTGGTTTTCAAGGGATGCCTCTGAAAACAACTTGTTTGTTTTTATCTCAATATATAAATCTTTGCCTACTGGTCATCAATGCATGGTATGACGAGATCAAAACAATAAGAACTTAATTAAAAGGCATTAATTACTTTGACAACATATATATTTTCTTCAGCAATTTTGGGTTAAAGCCTAAAGGGATTTTAATAAATTAAAATTAAAGCTATCTGATTCATATTCAAAGAATAATTTGAATATAAATGATTCAATTTAAAGTCAATAATTTTACTCTAATCAAATTCAATATTATATATGTAAAAATCATAGTTTGAAAATTTTGGTAAATGAATACGTTTACAATTTATAAAAGAATTTGAAAATTCTTACTTAGTTTTCCAGGAAACGTCATCTTTGTAAACTGAGATGCCTTTGGACAGTACTAGTTGTATATATATATCTTAATTAATTAGCTTCAGTTTTTATTTGGCCAACTCGTTCCCCAGAAATTCTCAATCACCAAAGTCAAACCATACAAAGTGGTCAGAGCCATCTTTTATGATCTAATTTGCTTGAGTGCTTCATGGAAATCTCTTTGATTGCATATTTCTATCTGTTTTTTTTTTTAAAATTAAGAAATGACGTTTGAATGTTATTGAAAAGTCTTCTAGTTTATCCACTCTTATCTTCAAAATAGTCTTAACTGAATCCTCTCTCTCTCTCTCTATATATATATGCATTGCGCGTTATAACTTGTATAACTCAATACTTCTTTAAGAAGCCTATAATCCCATAATTCCCAGTTTTTGAATTGATTTGTTCTTTTCAATTCTTCATATATATATCATTATTCTGTTCATTATTGGTCAAAGGAAAAATGACAATATGGAGAAGAATTTTAGTTATTGGTTTGATTGTGTGCATGATGCTGGAACTTCAAGGTTTGTCATATATCTTCAAGTTAAAATAAATTGTGAGAAATCCATTTGGGTGATTAATTTCTTTTTTATTTTTCAGTGCAATGTGTTGAGTTTGACGTAGGATTATTAAATAATGCCATGGCATCCTCTGAAGAATTGAACATAAGAAGATCAGATTTCCCAAGTGATTTTGTCTTCGGAGTAGGAACTTCTGCAGCACAGGTATTATTATGCTTCACTTATATACATGTACAATTCAAATTATTATTTAGATTTAAATTCTTGTTGGAAAAGGTGTTCATGCATTACAAAAAAAAATGGAGGTTTTTACAAAACTAACTGCTGGGTTTCTTTCTTTTGTGGATGCAGATTGAAGGAGCTACAAATGAAGGAGGTAAAGGACCAAGCATTTGGGATTATTTTATCCGAAAATTCCCAGGTAAAACAAGTTGATTTAAGAAATCAACAAATAACTGCATAAATTTTTATATTTAAAACAACATTAAATGTGATTACTTCTCTCATTAATAATGTACGATCTTATTTTTATATATGCAGACAAGATTCAGGACCATAGTAGCAATAGCCGTGCTATTGATCATTATAAGAGATACAAGGTAAAAATCAATTATAAGGATAAAAGTTTAATACTACCGTATTACTGAAGTTCAGTACATCCCTCAAATCATGTAGAGCCATTTATTAATATTAATATAAATTCACATTAATAAGGACCCACCTTGAATGATTTATGAACCAACTGATCGATTGGAGGAATGTACTGAAGTTCAGTACTACCATACTACTGAATATCTACTCCAATTGTGGTTTAAATCTAGTTTAACATGATGCTTTAATTAAATATCATCTGGAATTAATATATATGCTGGATTTTTCAGGAAGACATAAAACTTATCAAGGATGTTGGTGTAGATTGCTACCGATTTTCCATATCTTGGACTAGGATTTTGCCTAGTAAGTTTCTTAATTAATTAATCTAATTATTTGGTCAGCTTCCTTTAATTTCAAGAGAGAGACATGATTTTACTTATATTTTTTGTGACTTTTATTTAATTTATACAGGAGGTTCATTAAGTGGAGGAGTAAATCAAGAGGGTATTGATCATTACAATAGTCTAATCAATGAATTAATAAAAAATGGTAAGAAGCAAGTAGAATTCTAAATTAAAATCCATAATTTATTAGCAACTAATTAATTTGACTAACATTTTTTCTGTTCTAATTAATTAGGCATAACGCCATTTGTCACTTTGTTACACTTTGACACACCTCAAGCCTTGCAAGACAAGTATGGAGGACCTTTAAGCCATTTATTCATGTAAGATCTTTTTATTTAGTTTCGTATGAATAGTTGATCAATTCCTATATAAGGATTTAGCCAAGGTTGAAGGTATAATTAATATTTTAATTGATTTGCAGAGATGATTTTAAGGATTATGTTGAACTATGTTTCAAACTATATGGAGATAGAGTGAAGCATTGGTTCACTATTAATGAGCCATATATTGTTGCTTCAAGAGGGCATGATCTTGGAACAGTTGCACCAGGAAGATGTTCGATTGGATGTGATAAGGGCAATTCATCAATTGAACCTTATATTGTAACTCATAACTTTCTTCTTGCTCATGCTGCTGCTGTTAAACTCTACAGAGACAAATTTCAGGTAAAGTACTGCTCTCCATATTTGTTTCGTTCAAGTTTGATTGGAAGTCCCACATTGAAAGTGAATAAATAAGATGACAGCTATATAAGTGAATTGAGAAAATTGATCATCTACATTAATTCTCTAATTTTTTGGTAGAGTCACGAGAGAAGGAAAATTTTCTCTTTCTTCTTTAATCTAATTTTCACCTTTTCATAAAATAAAAAAAATTCTCTTTCTTGATTCTTCTCTCTCTTAATTGACGTAATAATTGAAAGAAAAGTGATTTTGAGTCGAAATGTAATGTCAATCCATGAGTTGAGCTATCATAATAGTGAAGTTGACTTCGTCTCTATTGGAGCTTTTTTTTTGTGGCAAATCGACCTATTTGAGTCTTGAGATATGCTGGGCTAATTCTTTTGTTTTTTTTTAAATGACATTTATAAAATAAAATATAATTAATCATAATAAATAACTTTTTAAAATTTTCTTACCAAAAACAGGAAAAGAACATATACATTACATAAATTCTAATGATTACAAATCATTCAAGTAAATAATACATGAATGCATTACAAATATATCAACACCATAAATACAGATTATATAATATTAATTAAATTAAATCAATAAAAATCCAAAAGAATTAATACCATATATATGAATTAATGTCAAAATCATACAAATAATTCATTATATAATATTAAAATTAAAGAAAAAATATATTATAAAATATTATCTAGTTCGAATCTAACTTGATTTATCCTTATATATGTTTAAGGACTTATCGGACTGGCCTGTATGACCTATGCCGTTTTGACTTTTGAGTTTTGACATATATATCCATAAGTATAGATGGAGTTTTTATTTTTGATGATGTAACATGGATTTGCAGGAAAAGCAAGGCGGAGAAATTGGACTAAGTCTTGTTGGAATATATTCTAAGGCTTATTCAGAATCTCAAGAGGACAAAGCTGCAGCCAAAAGAGCCATGGATTTTGGCGTTGGATGGTTTGTTTTACAACTTTCTAAGTGCATTTACAACTACAATTAATCATTATTATTATAGAACAAAAAAATTAACTTGCTGATTCAATACCACTTGTTTTGACCAGGTTTATGGAACCTCTAGTGTTTGGAGATTATCCAAAAAGCATGAAAGATTTGGTGAAGGGGAGACTGCCCTGTTTCACCCAACAAGAAAAAATTTTGATGAAGGGATCCTTTGATTTCATTGGAATCAATTATTATACAGCAAGATATGTTCAAAGTGTCCCACCCACTCCAAATGCACCACCACACTACATGACTGATAGTTTAGCACTAGAACAAAGTAAACATTATTTAATATCAATGTATTTAATTTTTACATGTATTCATTGAATTATATATACTCATATATTTATCTATTTTTCTTTTGCAGCGGAAAAAGATGGAATTCCTATTGGTCCTCCTGTAAGAATTTAATTTATTTATTTATTGCAAAATTCCAAATTAGATTAGGAAGAAGGCAAACTTTTTATTGGTTATTAATATTAATTTATACTCTTAGGCTGGAGGAAGCAGTTTCATATATACTTACCCAAAGGGGCTAGAGGAGTTGTTGGATTTCATGAAGGAAGAGTATGATAATCCTAAAATTTACATTTCTGAAAATGGTTGGTCTTTCTTACTTTCTTCCTAATTGTCTTCTTCATTGATTATATTATAATGCTTGCTCTGATTTGCTTTTTTGGGGTTTTGGTATAGGTATTACTGAAGCAAATAAAAAGAATATTAAATTGGAGGAAGCACTGTTTGATCCACATCGAATCGATAGTATCCTAAGGCATTTATATAGGATTCACAATGCAATCAAGTGAGTATATATATATATATATATATATTTCATGTCTCAATCTATTATATGAAGCATTATATAATGTGTGTGTTTTTGTATATATGTGCAGAAATGGAGTGAATGTGAAGGGATATATGTACTGGAGTATATTTGATGATTTTGAATGGGAAGAAGGCTATGTTCCAAGATTTGGACTTTATTATATTGATTTCACCAATAATCTTAAGCGTATTCCCAAGCTCTCTGTCAAATGGTTCCGCACCTTCCTCAAAGGATCCAACTCTCAATTAAATTCAATATAAATTTATTTATTTATTTATTTGTAAAAAAAAGAAGTTCAAGTTAGGAAAATTGTAATGCATTTTAATGTTATGTAATTTACTTGTTTGTACCAATATATTTATTTTTTGAACCTGTACGTAGATTTATTTATTTTTTTAAAAATGAAATGTATTATTACCACGTGACATCCATGTTTGGAATGAAATCCATATATATATACTTTTAAGCTTTCTACATTTTCCAAACGTTTTCATTGTTTTAGAAGAATGGGGCCACATATCCAAAGAAAACAACCGAAAGAAATTAAAGCCGAAAAAGAAACAGAACTTCTTATATGACTTGTCATAAATATGCAGATAACTCCATTATAAATTTATAATAGACTATTGCCTAAAAATAGAGCTCATAAGGAAAAACGTTATATTCTATGCATACTTGTAAAATTTATGTAATAAAGAAATGGGTCCAAGTAACAAGGCTTCTTCTAATACATTTTACGGGTTTGAATGTAACTTAGACATAAACTTCTTTATATAAATTATTTAAATATTAATTTTATATTATAAAAACGTATATATTTTTTATTTTATTAAAGTAAATATACTTGTAAAATATATTATTTACTTTAATTAATAAGATAATTAAATAATTATAATTAATTTATAATTATTTTATTTGATATAGTTGTAAGAATAAACAATATTTCATTTCCCTTAAGTAAGGTCCTGAATTCGAGATTTGCATATGAAAAAATCTCTATTAAGAGAGCTCTACCCCTTAACGACCTTAACTAGCTTGAAGAGGATTGTCTCGAACAAGAGGTGTGGAAAACCAAAAAAACAAACAATATTTTATATTGACACGTATAAGTGTAACTTTTTTTTCTTAGTGTAGGTATTACTTTTTTTAAGGATTAAATTGAGATAAAAAAATATATTTTAAAGATTAAATTAAAATAATTTATATCTCTTAAGAACTAAATTAACAATCCTCTTTATAATATATATAACTTGTACGACCAATTTTATAAATTTATATATAACTTAGTAATAATTTAGAAAAAAAAATGATTGGTCTGACTTCCTTCTAGTCAAACGGGTTTGGGTAGTGAGATTCAAATGATTTGACGATGGAATTCATTTGATTACCCAACTCGGAGTCCAAGTGCACAAAAACAAAAAAAATCTAAATCGGAAAAAAGGGACTATAATAATATGGATGATCATCCCTAGAAATTATATATTGACAAGCAACTATAATAAAATTATTTAATTCAAGGTTAAATATTTAGAAATAATAGTTTAAAAAATCTTGGGTCCAAGTCCAAGAATGAGAACAATTTGAAAATCCTTGTGTTTCTGGTTGCAAGAAAACGTCATAGCCTTCGATGATCAAAGCAAGTTGTCTCATTTTTCTATTTTATAATTTGGCCAACTTGTTCGTGAGAAAGAGTCACCTACCATACTTGAAAAACAAAAGAGTCACCTACCAAAGTCAAACCTTGAAAACTGATGAGAATTCACATGTACTCTGTATTATTGAGAAATGAAATAAGGAGTTGAAAATTCCTCTACTTTATCCACTCCATCGTATCTTCAAACCAACCATAATTGAATCCTCTGTTTATATTATTTGATTGTGATATAAATATAATTCAATGCTTGTATAAGCGTAAAGCTCCATTCTCACTTCTTTATTTATCATTGCTCAAAACTCAAAATGGCAATCTCCTCTGAACAAGAACTCAACATAAAAAGATCCGACTTTCCAAGTGACTTTGTCTTTGGGGTAGCTACTTCTGCAGCACAGGTACATATATATATCTTAAACATTAATTCATCACTTATACATTCTTCAATTTCAAGTTTTTCAAACACAGTCTGGAAATTTTTCTTCCTTTCTATGGATGCAGATTGAAGGAGCTGCCAATGAAGGAGGAAAAGGACAAAGCATTTGGGACTATTACATCCAAAATTTCCCAGGTAAAACACATCATTTCATCTTATAGATTTATAGTATAGACTAAACTTATATGCAATTGCATCTAAGTTTTTGAAAAAATAATCAATTAGGGAAAAGATAAACTGTATAACCCATACATATCTATTTTTTAGTTGAAGAATTTTATAACAAAAATATAAAAACTGCACTTAAATTTTTTCCTTACATTATATGGCATTCCTCCCTCCCAAGTCTCATCTATGCCAAAGTGGGTAAGGCTGACCCACAACGAATTACGGGTTAAACGAACTCAATTTTAAATAGGATAAGAATTACTCAGCTCAATTCACCTTAATATTTAAGCTGACTAGTCCACCAACACACCAGAAAATTTTTAATTTTTTACTTTTTTATTTTTCTAACTATAAATAGATTGGCTTGTCTAATAAATGTGTTAACTTGGTGAGGTTACTAATAGTACCAATATTATACAGACCAGAAAAAATAAAAACTCAATTCACTTGTTTAGTGGGTTAAATGGGTTTAACCCATGAGTTCAACCCGGACTTTTTTTACGAAATACAATTTTATTTTCTTGCAGATAGGATTCAGGATCACAGTAGCAATATCCATGCTCTTGATCATTATAAGCGATACAAGGTAAATGTAATTTGATGTAGTCTTAACATAATCTATAAATTAATTAAGCATTGGATATCATCTGATGTATATATATTGGATTTTTTAGGAAGACGTGAAGCTTATCAAGGATCTTGGTGTAGATTGCTATCGATTTTCTATCTCTTGGACAAGGATTTTGCCAAGTAATTAAGATCTTAATTTGTTTGGACTTCATTTATTGAGATTGTGGAATTTTCTGACTTGGTTGTGTTATGCAGAGGGCTCATTAAATGGAGGAGTCAACCAAGAGGGTATTGATTTCTACAATGATTTGATTAATGAATTGATAGAAAATGGTAAGAAACCCCAAATCCTAAAATCAGAAAACTTCAGAGAATATTAAGGATTTTGTCTTTAAACTATTACTTTTCTCTTAATTTGATCTTCTAAAGATAAAATTTATCAATTTAGTCCTCTAAAAATTTTCTCCCCAACAAAACAGTCTCTCTTCTAAAGATGAAATTGAATGGAGTAAATCATTAATTCACTCAAAAGTTTATTATAACTAATTTGATGACTCTTTTCGATTCTGTCTTTCTAATTTAGGCATTACACCCTTTGTGACTCTACACCACTTTGACACACCCCAAGTCTTGCAAGAGAAGTATGGAGGACCTTTGAACTACTCATTTGTGTAAGCACTTTTTATTTAATTTCTTATGAACATTTCACAAGTTATCAACTCATTATAAAGTGATCGATTTATCAAAGATCTTCATGAATTTGCAGAGATGATTTCAAGGACTATGCTGAACTATGTTTCAAACTCTATGGAGATAGAGTGAAGCATTGGATCACTATCAATGAACCATTTATTATTGCTGCAATAGGACATGGTATTGGTTTAGCTGCACCAGGAAGATCTTCATTTAGAGATGAGGGAGACTCATCCACTGAACCTTATATTGTAACACATAACCTTCTTCTTGCTCATGCTGCTGCTGTTAAGCTCTACAGAGACCACTTTCAGGTGAAACAAAGAGTTATATTCAGTATTCACCCTAAGCAATTACTAACCTAAGAAACTAATAGTATATACAGTAGCTATAACCATGAATTCCCAAATCGGGTTTTCATTTATTTTTATTTTTTTGTCGAAACCACCAATATAAATAGGGTCAGATTAATTTGGTTCAAGCTGATATCTTACTTAAGGGGAGTACCTGCCACTTTAACCAACTATCTGTTATAATGATGTAATGTGAATTTGCAGGAAAAGCAAGAGGGAGAAATTGGAATATGTCTTGTTGGAATATTTGCTGAGCCTTATTCAGAATCTGAAGAGGATAAAGCTGCAGCTAGAAGAGACATAGATTTCGGCCTTGGATGGTTTGTTTAATTTACAGCTTTCTAAGTGTACTTGAAAGCACAATTAGTGATTATTATAGAACAAACTTCAATTTGATTCAGTAGTGTTTTTTCTGATCAGGTGTATGGAGCCTCTAGTGTTTGGAGATTATCCAAAAAGCATGAGAGATTTGGTGAAACAGAGACTGCCCTGTTTCACCCAAGAAGAAAAGAATTTGATTAAGGGATCCTTTGATTTTATTGGAATCAATTATTACACAGCAAGATATGCTAAAAGTGTCTCACCTAATTCAAATGCACCACCACACTACATGACCGACAGTTTAGTAGAACAACGAAGTATAACTTCTTTTCACAGTTATTTTGGTTGAAAAATTCTTACATATTTTTATGTGTATTCATTCATAGACATGCTCTTTTTTTTTTTTTTTTCATTTTGCAGCGGAGAAGGATGGAATTCTTATTGGTGCTCATGTAAGAAGTTATTTGTTGTAAAATTCTAAATTAGATTGCAAAGTAAGCAAACTTTTTGGTTGTTTATATTATTTTCTACTGTTTATATTGTAGTCTGAAGGAAGCAGTTTCATATATTCCTATCCAGTGGGGCTAGAGAAGCTGTTGAATTTCATGAAGGATGAGTATAATAGTCCTAAAATCTACATTTCTGAAAATGGTTGGTTTTTCAGTACATTATAATTTTTGCATAATTATCTTCTTCATTATTCATGATCTGATTTGTTTTAGGGGTTTTTGGAACAGGAATTACTGAAGCAAATAAAGAAAACGTTGATTTGGAGGAAGCATTGTTGGATACACATCGAATTGACAGTATCTGCAAGCATTTGTATAGAATTCACAATGCAATCAAGTGAGGATTTCATCTAATTCTTGTTTATTATTTTGTTATTATTATATGAAAAAAGTAGTGATTTGGGTTTGTGTATTTGTGCAGAAATGGAGTGAAGGTGAAGGGGTATATGTATTGGAGTATGTTTGATGATTTTGAGTGGGAAGAAGGCTATGTTCCAAGATTTGGACTTTATTATATTGATTTCACCAATAATCTCAACCGTATTCCTAAACTTTCAGTGGACTGGTATCGCAGCTTCATCAAAGGATCAAATTCTTAATCTTATTTGATATAAATTGCTTTCATTAGCCCAACAAAAAAAAAAAAGTTAAAAGGTTGTATTATTGTAGTATTATGCTACTTGCATAGTTACATATTTGGAGAATGTATTCCTTTGTGGAACTGTAAAAAAAAAAAAATGAAGGTAGTTTTTCCACTTGCAGATTACACTACAGTTTGTCCTAATTAATTTTTTTATTAATAAAGACAACTTTCAACACATTCCAATTTGAAAGACTTTATTTTTCACCCTTCATGTTCGTTAATATAGTTTAATATATATTATTTATTCTCTTAATTTTTTTTATATTGTCCTCTTAAATTTTAATTCAATTTGATGGATAGAAAAATATAAAATATTTACTACACAATTTTAAAATAATATATACTATAACAAAATCAGGCTAATTGGCAAAAAAGAAAAAATAAAATCAGGCTCATAAAACTAGTTTTCTTCTAAGGAATAATCTTAAATTTAAATTTTATTAAATTTTTAATGAAAACATAACATACAAAAAAAAAGGTCTAATATATAATGCTGTAATTAAAATTTTTTATTATAAAGAATAAAAATAAGAAAAAAACTTATGTGCTGTTACTTACCTGCTTTTGGTAAGGTTAACCAATTAAAAAAAGATATGTGTCAATTTCAAGAAAAAAGTTGACACATGTCTTTTTTTAATTGATTAAATTGACACATGTCTTTTTTAATTAGTTAACCTTACCAAAAACATATAAGGAACAGCACATGAGTTTTATCCTAAAAATAATACCTACATTTCCTTCCTTATCCTAAAACATTCTCTTAGCGGCAATACATGACCTATGAGTTCCTGGGCCTTTCGTGGGCCGTGTCTGAACATAATGCATATCGGCTAATTTAAAAAATATTTTGAGAGAATTATATGGTTCCTTTTTTTTTTGTATGAACATAAATTTGATTCTTAAAGTATACAAATTATTTAAATTTATTTGATCTTTAATTATTTAAATTATTTAAATTTATTTTTTTTTTGAAAATATTTAATTTGATCTTTAAAAAATTTTTGTGTTTTAATTTATTATTTTTAATTTCGGAAAGAAGTCATACAAACACTCACAAAAAAAGTAAAAGAATCAAATTAAAATTAAAAAAAAAAACATCTTTCATAGTTTAAATTAATCAGAATTAAATTAAAACATACTAAATTGATAATTCTACAATATTTAATCATTAAAAAGTAAAAACTATTCTTTTGAAATTAAAATTTATTAAATATTTGATCAATTAAACTTTTTATTAAAATTGTTCCCAGAAAAAAAATAGACTGTATGTTGCCACGATTAATTCAGAATCCCATTTCCAAAGGCAAAGTTGTGATACAGTAGACTCTCTCTCGCCATGGCTAAGGAAGAAAGCTACTCCGTCGTGTCTGATCTGATCAGCTTCTTGAATGCTTCTCCAACTGCTTTTCACGCCGTAGGTAATACTCGCGTTTTTCTTTGCGTTTCCGTTTCTTTTCACTGATTTTGATTGTAGCTGAGGATTCATTGAGTTTCTCTGTTACTTCTCACTAGATTTTGCTTCGATTGTCTATCTATTTTTTATCTTCCAAGATTTGATTTATTCGACTGCGATTATGCTTCAGACGAGGCAAAGAAACGGTTGCAAAGCGCCGGCTATGAGCTACTCTCAGAGAGAGATGTGTGGAAATTGGAAGCTGGCAAAACATATTTCTTCACGAGGAACCACTCGACTGTTGTCGCTTTCGCCGTTGGTAAAAAGTATGATTCGTGTAGCTTCATTTTGAGGTTTTTGGTTGGCTGGTAGATTTTCGAATTTAGTTCAGTAACTTTAGTTGCAAATAAGATTGAAACCAATACACAATGTTACATTACGAATTTTAATGTTTCTTATCAATTATCATTTTATCATTTATCTCAGGCTGGTTTGCATTCATTCCTTTTTTACTTTATATTCCTTTTCATCTAAAATGAAAGAGTCCAGAAATGCATGAATGTCATATAATGGTTTCTTCACGACTATCCTTTATTAACGCTTTATAAGATAATGATTATGATAACATTACGGTTTATAGTGCTTAGTCCTAAACTCCTAATTAATTTATTGTCCAATATTTTCAATTGTTTGGTCAGATATGTTGCTGGAAATGGATTCCACATTCTTGGTGCTCATACTGATAGTCCTTGTCTGAAACTGAAGCCTGTTACCAAGGTAATTTTATATTAGTTGAAGTAGTATAAATTTGTGAGCTAGTTAACAAATGTTTATTGAGAAATTGTTAGTTGATTCTGGATATGGATTATATGGACAGGTGGTTAGAGGTGGATATTTGGAAGTTGGTGTCCAAACATATGGGGGTGGCTTGTGGCATACATGGTTTGATCGGGACTTGACAGTTGCTGGGAGAGTTATTATAAGACAAGAAAAAGAAGGTTCTAGTTCTTATTTGCATCGACTTGTTAGAATTGAGGAACCAATAATGCGGATTCCAACTTTGGCAATTCACTTAGACAGGTTATCTTGCTGTTGAGATGCATCTTCCTTATTTGTTTGCTTGCTTAACATCTCTGTCCTTAAATTGACAATATTTTGGCCTTTGGGAAGGGGTGTTAATGAAGGATTTAAAGCAAACACCCAGAGTCAACTTCTTCCTATCTTGGCAACATCAGTGAAGGTAATCCTGAGATTAAAGTTAACTTATGCTTGTTTCCTGGATGTAACAACCTGTAGTGCTGGTACCTCATATTTTTCTTTCAAGGACAGTTGAGATTAACTATTATTATTCTTATTATTGGCCCACAAGAATACTTTTAATTGGAAATGTCTCTGTTTTAACGTATCAGTTCTCAGATGAAAAGGTCTTTTTATTCTTTGTTTGTTAGCTTTCTTTTTATATTATTTTTCCAATTACTATAGATATGATTTCTTGAGATCACAGAATGAACTTATTGGATACAGATGCTTGTTTTGTTGCATGCAACAATGGTTGTATACATGTATTAACTTATTTTAGTTATATATTGATTATTACCATGGTTGATAGTTTTGTGCCGTTATGCATTGAGAGCTGTATATATAGCTAACTAGAGCATTAAAAAAAATTTTGCATGCTGCTTTGCAGATGCAGTATATTTTTTCTTTTTTTGTTATTAGATTTAGCTTTTGTCTATTCAATGAGTTTTGTCTTGCAGGCAGAGCTCAATAAACCAGCTGCTGAAAATGGTCCAGTTGAAGGAGTGCAAAATGATGGAAAGAAAGAAAATGAGAAAACAGGCAGTAATAATTGGAAGCACCACTCTGTTCTGCTACAGGTTAGCATCAAACTTGAATATTGACAATGGCTTCTTGCCTTTCCTTACCTTTACTTTCTTTTTTCGGTTTGGGGGGGGGGGGGGGGAAGGGAGCTTGAATGGTGAGTGACTCTGATTGGATTGTGTCAATAATACTTGTCACAACTCACAAGTAGTTATAGCAACTTAAGTCGTTTAGATTTGATAATTATGGGTCTGTTTGTTGATATGTCTTTAACTCTTCATCCTTTTTTTATTTCTGCCAGTTACTTGCAAGTAAGCTTGGGTGTCAACCAGATGACATATGTGATTTTGAATTGCAAGCTTGTGATACTCAACCAAGTATAGTTGCCGGAGCTGCAAAGGAATTCATATTTTCAGGGCGGCTTGATAACCTCTTCATGTCATTCTGCTCATTAAAGGTTTAATTTAAGCTTTACAATGGTGGTTTTATCTTGTCATCTTTTAAATGACCTTGTATGGATGTGAACTTTCCAGCATAATCTTGAGAACTAAGAGGATGCCATTCTATATAATTTTTTGTGTATTTGGTTTGGTTTTACAATCTTGAACTTTTTAAAAATAATAAAAAAGAATATGAATACTATATTAAGTTCTAATATCACTCACTGCATTACCTTGTCAATTACAAAATAATTAAAATGTTAGATCCATTGCTAAAGAAATGACTATGACAAAGGTCTGCTATCACCTTGTCCCTCTCTATGAACTGGCATGGAGTGAGATCTCATTATTTCAAATTCACTATTGAAGATTTGAAGTAGTGATAAGAAATATTGATATTGTGTTTATGATGATGTCATTTATGGAATTCTGTTAAATTTAAATTCTAAGGTCAGTTGATGAGTTTGCTTCCTTGGCTCGATGAAGTTCACAAGAAAGTTAAATCAGTTGCTTTGCATCTTTGTCTCATAATTATGTGATATGGCTTAAGATCTCAATTTACAATATCTTATGTCTCATAGCTCATAAAATGATAGACAATTAAATTAGTCATGTAAGTCTTCCTTATGTTATGTTCGGGTGCTGTTCAGTTTTTAGAGAATTGAGACCAAGCGACAGGTTCTATTAGAACCCATGTTTGCCTTACACTTGTGGAAAGTTCCAATGAACTTAGGATCCAAGGGCATCTCTTCCCCCTTCAAGAAAACAGGTGGATGTATGATAACCTACGTAAAATGCCACTTGGCACAGGGGTTTGACACTGACTAACGAGGGATAAAAAGTAGAAAATGTTAAATAACACTTTGGGACTTAAGCTTATGTTTATGTAAGTGCAACTGTAAAACCAAAAAAGGAATAAAGAAAAAAAAACGAAATGGGAAGTTTTGTAGCTGTTGATTATCTTATTCTAACATCATTATTTTCATTCCAGGCATTAATAGATTCTACGTCCTCTGGTAGCAGTCTAGACGAAGAGAGTGGTGTTAGAATGGTAGCTTTGTTTGATCATGAGGAATGTGGATCTAACTCTGCTCAAGGAGCTGGTTCTCCTGTCATGCTGAATGCTTTGTCTAGAGTTACAAATTCCTTCAGCTCAGATCCGAAGGTAGGAACTCCTCTTTTCAATATCTATATATATATATGCTTACGGATACATAGATGACTCTTGCTGCGGTGGAGCAACTGCATTGTTGGCTACTGTCTACCAACTATTTATGCACTTAGGGTATGCTTATCACATGCCATTCTACCAGCTGGGTTGGGGCTGTGTTTATGCTAGCCTGTTTATTTCATTCCTACCTCCAATCCATAGGTTGGCATGTACAAAAGGCGTACTTGAGAGATGTTTAATGGTAAAATAACCAGTGTCAATAATTATGCTTTCAATACGTTAATTAGTTTTGTTTTCTGCTGATTGCATTCTAGCTGCTTGATAAAGCAATACAAAGAAGCTTCCTTGTATCTGCCGATATGGCTCATGCACTGCACCCTAATTATATGGTACGTTGTCTCATGATAATGATTCACCATTGCCATTTGTTTCAAATTATTGCTCCATATACTGAGATAGAGTTCCTTGTAGGACAAACACGAAGAAAACCATCAGCCCAAACTACATGGAGGACTTGTCATCAAACACAATGCAAATCAACGCTATGCAACCAATGCAGTCACTTCCTTTATATTCAGGGAGATAGCAGCGAAACATAACATTCCCGTTCAGGTCAGTTTGGGGACAAATTCTTTTTAAAAATATCTCTTTTAGGAAAAGAGATGATAAAGGAATTCTTCATCTGTGGAATAAATTATATTGAGATATTTGATGTAGGACTTTGTGGTGCGCAATGACATGGCTTGCGGTTCAACCATTGGTCCCATCCTTGCAAGTGGCGTCGGTATTCGTACAGTTGATGTGGGTGCACCTCAGCTGTCCATGCATAGCATTCGAGAAATGTGTGCCGTTGATGATGCCCAGCATTCATATGAGCATTTCAAGGCATTTTTCCAAGAATTTTCTTCTCTTGATGCCAAGATTGCTGTAGATGTGTAGAATTGCACGTCCAACTTCTGCTCTAGACACTGTTGCTAAAGTGTTGATGACTAATTTGGTAAAATACTAGTATACTGCTGTTGTTCTTACTTGGATGATGTAGTTTTTAAGTAAAATTAAATTTAATGAATGAATTTTAAGTAGTTGAAACTATGGTTGATGCACTTGAAATGCCTTCATCTGCGCTTCCATTGAAAACTGGCTGCATTTTAGAAAAGATACCTTTGATGCGAGAAAATGTGGACCTTATCAGAAACATTCAAATGAAGAATGATATTTGAGTGAAGATTGTTTTACCAAAAAAGTAGTAATAGGAAAGCTCTAGATGACTTCTCATTACAATATAACATAACAAAACACTTCAATTTCATTAAAAGCATCTTTTTTTTTTTGATACAATCATTAAAAGCATCTTCAACAACAAAACTTTATTTGGTAATTCCATGTTATGATAAAGAGATAGAGTGCGTAACTAACTGCATTAAGTCGCACCAGTCACAAGACATGCATAATCCAAATCAACAAGTAAATTCAAAGCCTTGACGATGACCCTTTGGGGTGATACACAACTATATGATTATAAGCATCCAAAGTGAGAAAATCATCCAGTTTTGTTGCAGTGCATTGCCTAGTAAAGATCTTGCAAGCTTCTTTGTACATTCCCTTGTTAAACTTGTCCTTCCCCACCTCTCTCTCAATCCTTCCCATTTCCTCTTCTACCACTCTCCCAAAAAGCTCTTTATTCACTCTAACCCCAACTCCATCCCCATTCAATTCCACTTCATACTTGAGCCACTGCCAGTTCTGCACTCTGCTAATTTCAGCAGTGGCTGCATCTTCCATGAGATTGTAAAGAGGCACCGAGCCACTTCCAGTGAGCCATGCAGCCACATACTGAATACCAACTCTTGTATTCAGCCGAAGACCTTCCATTGTACGGACTCCCACAGGTCTGTGCAATAGATCTTGCTCGGTTAAGTTTGCAGCATCATGGCGTTTCATGGTTTGAATCTGGTTAGGTGATGAGTTTCCCATGATGCTGTTGAAGACCTCCAAGCAAGATGGGACTAGACCAGGGTGTGCTGCCCAGGTTCCATCATGCCCTGCCTTCACTTCTCTAAGCTTGTCCTTCCTCACCAATTCTAGTGCTGCCTCATTCGCCACTGGGTCATCTCTTATTGGAATCTGAGCTGCCTGTTCATCAACAATCTCATGTCTCATATGATATGATTTCGCAAAGAATGCTTCTAAAAATTACTTAATTTCAAATGAGAATTCAAGAAAATTGTGTCCTGAGAGAGAAGCACTTTGAAGCTAAAAAAACATTCCTATTACAATTGCAAGTACTTCTTTAATAAAGATATAAAAACCGCATGAAAAATAGTTGCAAAATTGCATACCATGCCTCCCATAGCATGAACACCACGTCTATGACAGGTCCTGATGAGAAGATCAGAGTAACTCTTCATGAAGTGTTGGGTCATTCCAACCTGAACTCTATCAGGTAAGAGACGATCTGGGTGAGCCTGGAATGTCTTCACATAACTAAATATGTAATCCCATCTTCCACAGTTGAGTCCCACAGAGTGATCCCTCAGCTCATACAGAATCTCATTCATTTGAAACACTGCTGGAAGTGTTTCTATCAGAACTGTCGCCCTTATGCTTCCTCTCTCTATTCCTGCTTCCTTCTCAGCTCTTTCAAACACACTATTCCATATCTTAGCTTCCCTGACAATCAAAATTCAAAACCCATCACTTTAAAAATCTTGTTGGGCTTTAGCCTAGGCCCATCCAGCCCACAAAGCTATGATACTGATACATGTTGATAGATGATTAGATGGTTCAAAATGCAAAATGGATTGTTTACGTCGTCGTTAGAGAGAAATAGATGGTGGGACTCACTTTATTTCTCTCTAATGACAGAGAATCCATTCTCATTAGTCATATGACCCTTTAAAATTTATAGAGTTTGGTTGAAGTATTTTTTGGCCTTAATTAACGCCAACGTAACCTAATCATAAAAAGAAAATGGCTAAATCATGCTAGTGTCAGATCGAGACAAACTAGCTCACTTTTAATTGTGGTATGCTTACCTTGAATGTTCCATTTTAGGAAGATAAAAGAATGGGCCAAAGCCAGCACCTTGGGTCCTTCGGAAGGTAGCAAAATTGTGATAGAAGTAAAGGCCAAAGTCCACAAGGGAAGCCAAAGCAGGCTCACCATCAATGAGAATGTGGGCCTCAGGTAAATGCCAACCTCTTGGGCGTACAAAAAGCTTGGCCGTTTGGTCATTGAGCTTGTAAACCCTATTTCTGGCTTTGTCATGGAACATTATTGTGCCTTCCACAGCTTCCTTCAGGTTCACTTGTCCCCTCATCACCTTCTCCCAATTCGGTGATAATGCATCTTCAAAATCAGCCTTACATCAAATTAACCACCAACTTCATTATTTTCAGTGTTCATCTTCCCAATATTACGAAACACTAATCATTTTTACTATAATACTATTTAGTCCTTGAATTGTTGGTCAAACTACTATTTAGTCCTCGAATTTATCAAAATTACTATTCAGTCCCCGAAATTTGTAACTATGTCAACTATTTAGTCCCCGAATTTAACAAAAATACTATTTAGTCCCCGAATTTGTAACTATGCCAACTATTTAGTCCCCAAACTTGGCAAAAATACTATTTAATCCCCGAATTTACAACTCTGTCAACTTTAACGGGTAACAGTCAGGAGACCAAATAGTTGACAGAGTTACAAATTCGGGGATTAAATAGTATTTTTGCCAAGTTTGGGGACTAAATAGTATTTTTGTCAAATTCGGGGACTGAATAGTTGATATAGTTACAAATTTCGGGGACTAAATAGTATTTTTGATAAATTTAGGGACTAAATAGTAGTTTAACCAACAATTCAATGACTAAATAGTATTTTGCCTCTTAGTTGCATGTGCTGCTACAAGTTAAAGAATAGCAATAGCAATATATATGTATGTATGATTAAAACAAACCATGAAGACTTTAGCTCCAGAATTGAGGGCATTGATGATCATCTTCCTCTCCACAGGACCTGTAATCTCCACCTTCCTATCAGCAACAGCAGGAGGCACAGAAGCACACACCCATTCTTCATCTCTTATGAACCTGGTTGCTGCATCAAACCCAGGAAGTGACCCTTCCTTGTACTTCCTCTTTGCTTCTCTTCTGCACTCCAATGCATACTTTATGTGGTTCCTGAACTCACGTTGAAGCTCAGCCACCAACCTCACAGCATCCTTTGTTAGGATTTTTGCAAACTCATGGTCGTATCTTCCTCTTATGTCCACTCCTTCTGGAACATCGTAGTGCAATTTTTCTTCTTTCTTCTTCTCTGGATAGCTATAGGTTCCCAGGTCCATTTTCTTAATTTGCCTTTGCTACTATATGTTATTATTCATTTTGAAGGCTATAGTGTGTGTATGAATATATATAGAACAGCAAGCAGCCCAAGTGGGATATGGGTACCTTATATTTTTATTTTCCAAGGAATTGATTAGAGCAGTATAGTTGAAACTTTCACGTAACATTATTACAAATATTTTGAATTTAATTTAATAAATTATTATATTCAAATAATTGTAATGTTATTGTCTTATCTATAGTATTTTTTTTATCTAAATTTTAATCTCCATTAATTTAAGAGTTTGGTTATTTGAATATATTATTAATTTAATTAACACACATAAGCTAGGCCACAATTACTATCCAATAACATCTAAATAATTAAAAAAATGGATGTTATTTTTGTAAGTATATTTAAAATAAAAATAATAATTTATTGTTGAAATTTTTTTAAATAATCCGTACGTGAATGTCTCAATTGTTAATCCACCTATTCGAAAGTTTTTTTAATTTCTTCAAAATAAAATATTATGTATATGCAGTTGATCATTTTAATTAGGTTATTTATTTCCTTAAAGACAAGTAATTAATTTAATCATTTTAGTTCAGAAACAGGTAATATTGTCTTTCTTGTAATGATTCTCTAAATTGTAATTTACCCTCTTCGTGACCCTATGTTTAGAGTGTATATCTACTACTTAACTCTTATAATTGAACTTAAAATCGGTCTATCTCATATAATTAGAATTTAGAAGTGTGTTACTAGAGTCGGATCCCAAGTGGTTTATTCCATTATATTAAATTAGAAGTTAAATAAAAATTTAACTGAATTTGCGTTGAAAAATGAAAAAAGTAATAGAGAAATGAAAAATGTGGATAGGTATAGAGAGCGTTATCAATATGGGCGGCTTCAGGGGAGTGCATGGCTTGATGTGCGTAAGAACCTCAAGTCCGACCAACAAAATGATCTCATAATATAAATATTTATATATGCAGATAAGAGAATATGGAAATGCTGATTCAACTCTTATTATTTTCTGTGCCATCCTTGGGAGGTGAGTCTGTTTGGATGAGATGGATTGCATTAGGACACGCATCTTCTTGTCATCATTTTCGTATTTTTTTTTATTACTGTAAGATTAAGTGAGGTAAATACCGATATCTCACTAAAAATATAAAAGACTTTTCAATTTCTTTAAGAATTTTTTAAAAGATTTATATATTAATCATTAATAAAATTTTTACATTAATCATAAAGTTTGAATCGTCACCCGTGTAAATCATCGGTATTTTTTTATCTTATTATAAAGTTCTATTTTTAGTAAATTGTTCAGTAGATTATTTAATAATAATTTAATAAAATATTAAGACATTTCATCTCATCATTGACCCCAAGAGGGTGTAAAAATAGAAAATTTAGATAGCCAAAGAATACTTGAGAGACCTTCTTCCCCTTTCATTCTGTTCCATTCTCATTAAAATATCTAAATTTATATCTAATCTTTTTGAGTCATTTCATTCCATATTTCACCCTATATCCAAACATATCTACAACTCTTTGAACTTTAATTAGGGGTGTTCAGAACCGAACAAAATCGCCGCACTTGAATCAAACCCAATCGAATTAGCATAAACTGAACAAAACCGATCAATGTTTGGTTTGGTTCGGTTTGATATGTTGAAAAATCGAACCAAACCGCATACACATACATGTATATATATCTACATATTATGTTAAAATTTTTAAATAATAAAGTTTAAAATTTGTTTTTAGAAGATTAGATTAAATTTAGTCAATCTAAAAACTTAATTTTAGAACTAAGTTGATTGTATATTGTAAGTAAATGAAATATTACTATACTTTTTATTATTTATATTGAATACAATTATATTTTTTATTAATAAACTTAAATATATAAGTTTGATGATATAAAAGTCATAAACTGCCAAACCGAACCGCTCAAAACCGCTCGTTTATAGTTTAGTTTGGTTTGGTTTGACGCTATCAACTTAAACCGATATGTGCACTAAATTTTTACAAAAAACCGCCCAAACTACCCGCCGAACACCCCTAACTTTAACAACTACAATTTTTATTAGTTGAATACTTTTTTTTGGGGGGGGGGGGGTCAAAAAGAAAGAATACCTTATTAACTACTTAGAAGTTTTGTTGTTGAAATTTTTGGGACTGACTCTTGATTTTATGTAAGATAAAGGTATGATATGAATTTGAAGGGTGAATGAAAAAAAAAATCTGACAAAAAAAAAGGTAAATGAAAATTAACAACCCAAATATTCTAATGCTTTCGGGTAATGAAGCCCAGTAATACATGTGCCCCATTTGTTTGATGTTGGGTTTCATACTTTCAGTAATACGTAAAAGCTCAGCCCAAAAAAAACCCAATAATATATAAGAGAAACATTTTTCAGCAGAAAAGAAAGGATATATGTATGATTACTATTTTTGTCTCTAAAAAAGTGTATTTATCTCAATTTAACTTTAAAATAATAAAAATATCAAATTTAGTCCTTATAAAATTTTATTTATCTTAATTTAGTCTATAAATTATGAAAGTAAAAAATTTAGTCCCTAAAGAATACCTTCTATCACAATTTCATGACTATCAAAAAAGTCAAAAATATATGGAACACAATGACGAAACTGTAACACGTTGAGGTATATATTTTTTAAGAATTAAATTTGATATTTTCATAATTTTTGGATTAATTAAATTGAAACAGATAAGGAATTTTTCATTAATTAAATTTGAAATGGTTTTAATACTTATTTATATCGTCTTGCACATCTCAAGTTTATAATATATATGAAGAGAGGAATGAATATTCTTTCTAAATCCAATTAAGTCATTGGTGTTTTGTTCACTGTATAGTATGCTTTTGATTCTTTTTGCATTATATATATAATGACGAAGCCCACGGACTCTCGAACAAATTTAACTCCACACTTATCTTTTGTGTTGTGCAATAATATATGGTGTTGTAATGTTTTTTGTGCTGCACATTCATGGCACTAGAAGGACAGTGAAATATGATTGAATATAACGAAGGAATTGAATACTAAAATCTCAGTAATGTTGTACTAAAATTTTCAGTAGATATAAGATAGATTAAAAGTATTTTAAGGAATCAATAGATGGTTGGTTAGAGTGGTAGGTACTCCATTCCTCTTTTGCTGGGAGAGTTCTACCCCCGTTATGTGACCTCAGCTAGCTCAAACATAATTGCCTCCAATAGAAGAATATCTATGAAAAAAAATTTAAGTATGAAAAGCTGTTTTTATTACAATCTTTTTTTCTTGATCTTCCTCCTCTAAAATATTTCTATCTAACTTAAGAATCGGAAATAAATCACGTTTCTCTTATGATTTGGTTAATTAGAAATTTTGAAAAGAGTGGAGCGAAATAATTTTAATCGAGTGAGATAGAATAGATCCAAGAAGTAAGTTAAAGAAAACAATTCATTGATTGAAATACTTTAAAAAAATGAAGAGGGGTATAAAAGGAGGATGTTTTAGTACTACGATAATATTGAACTTCAGTAGATTTCTTAAATTATTAGTCTCCAATCTATTTAACATGTTCTTTATTAGTGTGAGTTTTTATTGAATTTGAAAAATAGCACTAAATAATTATTAGAGGTTAGGATTGCAATACAATCAATAATTCAAAATTAAAGCATCATTTCTCATTAAATTTTATATTGCGTGTTGTTTTGCGCTATGAAGAGAATGAGCTAAAACCAAACATAAAAGCTACATAAGTTTAATTTAGGAGGAATTAGAGTAGAGATTGTGCTTTTCAAATGATTATTAGAGTATAAAAATAGATAAAGTAATAAATAAATAAAAGTAAACAAGTGAAGAAATTTAAAATAGAAACTAAAAATTGAAAAGGAAAAAAAAAACATCCAAAAGCTCATTTAATAAAGAGTAAATTACACTGCCCTCCCCTGAGAGATGCTGAAATTACACTGCCCTCCCCTAATTTAGAAAATTACACTGCCCTCCCTTGAGAGATTAAAAGTCATTACACTTTGATCCAAAACACCATTCTCCAATAAAAAAAAAAGTCTAAAAGGTCAAATTTTTTCAACTTCCAATACAATAAATATTCATGACTAAATTACCTCTCATAAAATAATTAAACTCTATAAAATATGACATATAAATACTTTCATCCTCTTATAATAACATTGTTTCATTTTTTATTGTCTTTTATTATTTTATTAGTATTTAGAGTAATTAATAATATTGTTAACAAAATAAAATTCTAAAAAAAAAGTCTGTAACTTAAAATAGTTTACAGTTTTTTAAAATATCTATTATTTTACTTAATTTTTGAAAACTAATTTTAATATATATATATATATATATATTAATAATAATAAAATATATCAAAAAAATATTGTTAGGTGTCCTAGAATTTAGTTTTATAAATTTTTTTTTGGTAAAATTCAGTTTTATAAATTTTGATAAAGCATAACGTTAAATATTTTTTATCTTGTGTGAGGGTCAATTTAATCATGAATATTTATTAGTCATTAATATTTATTATATTGACTTTTTAGACCTTTTTTTTAATGGGAGAATTGTGTTTTGAATCAAAGTATAATGACTTTTAATCTCTCAAGGGAGGGCAGTGTAATTTTGTAAACTAGAGGGGAGGGCAGTGTAATTTCAGCATCTCTCAGGGGAGTAATTTACTCTTTAATAAACTATCATTTCGAACAAATTTTAAGGTGGCGTTTGGTATCCAGTGAATATTTTAGTAGAAAGTGGAAGTAGAAATGGAGGAGGAAGTGGAAGTCAAAGATTTTATGTGCGTTTGGTACGTAGGGTAAAGGAAATATAAATTAAAATTGTTTGGTATGATAAAAATAATGAGATAGGAAAGTGAAAGTTAAAAAAATACAAAAAAGCTATTTTATCCTTCAAGATATAAATTAAATTTGTTTGGTATGTGAAAAACAACCTTCCTTGTAAAAAAAAAAAATTGCTAGTGCTTCAGCCTCACCTTCTCTATCAAATTCTTCAGACCATAAAGTTTTCGACTATGTTTTCTTATAAGAAGAAAAAACGGGCCATAAAGTTTTCAACTGTTTTTTTTTCCTATAAGAAGAAAAGTTTTTCGTGGTAAATAAAAGAAAACTTTAACTCCAAAAAAGTATTCATTCTAAGATTCTTAATCAAACATTAACATATGGGAGAAATTTTGATTTTTTTAGTTTTTCACATGTATTCTCCTATTAAAATTAATCATGTTAAAGAAATTTTCTTAAAACACATGTAAGTTGTATTTTTATTGAATAATATATACCTAATTAAGCCTTGCTTAATAATGTGTTGTATAATAAAACAATAAAATAGCTGTTTAATTAGAGATGATGAATATTTTCCAAGTCATTATCATGATGTCATCCTTTTTAATTTAGCTCACTCAAGAGTCAAGAGTTAGGGTTTCTAGAAACTTTTCTTGGCAAACGCATAAAGTATAAACAAAGGCGTAATCTTTCTAGCTAGCGTTATTAGCCCTATATATAGTAATCACTTATTAAATATGTGACTTTTAGTGGAATCCTAATTAAGATTAGTGGCCTAATATTGCCCTACCACACTATATTTGGCACTCTACAGCACGTGGTGCTAATTAGTAATTACCCAACTTCATTAGGTCAAATATATACCAAACTTCCTGCTACGCCATGATCAGCTAGCTAGGTCAAGATTATTTATAATTATACCAAAAAGAAGTAGCCTAATTAATTCAAAACTCAAATACTGATGTAAGCCACAACCACAATTACAATTATTAAGGTTAGTAGCCTAATATAGCTGCGCTGTTGTCTTTTTTTTTTTCATAAAATACTTAGTTTATAATTTAAAAATAAAATATAATATATGATTGACATTAAAGAGATTAACCTCAATTATGATTGATGTTGAAGAGATTAGTATTACTTCCACAAATAACATTATAGATAGTGTCATGAGTATTTTAATATTTCTTATTATAACAACAAAATTAATAAAATAACGTTATTAACAAATAAAGTTAATTAACTAATATTAAAATTAATTTGTTTTGTATTTAATTTTTGAAAACCCTCTGCAGGGGATTGAAGAAATTATTATTAATTTTAATTAATATTTTTAAGAGACTGAATTAAAAAATTTATCTACAAAAAATCATATTTAAAGAATCTCTTAACGAATAAATTATTTATTCATTCATTAATTTTAATATATATTACAAAAATTTTCATTTATAATTCATTTTTAAATTTTTTTAATAGATTTAACTTCTTGTTCACTATGCATTATGTCCATTTAATTCAATAAAACTTCTAAAAGGCGGGTGGGATGATATAGTTTTTTATTTTTAATTTGACATATAAGATAGTATAGTTTTGAAATATAAGAGTATTAAATAATAATTTAATAGTACTTTAAAAAAATTATTGATTGTTAATTAATATAATATTCATTTTAAAAAATATATTTTAGGTACATGGATGGAGGATAGGATACCTTATGCAGCAGATGGCACTTAATTATCGAGTTGATTCTAACTGCTTTAATGTGTTAAACTCTAATTGGCTGCAAATGCTCAAATTATGGAGTGAGGCCCTCTTTTGTATGCAAAAATGGGAAGCAAGAAACTGTAGAAAATCACTATTTTAATAATTTGTCATTTTCTTGTTTTGTTCCCTTAAAATATAATAAGAGACATAATCATTTCTTTATATCTTAAATGGATCGCATGCAGCTTTGCTTAGCTTTTCTCTATAAATAGCAAGGTAGATTATCCATCGTTATTTATATGGGCCATTTTCATTCATATATAATTCAACTTATGACACCTTCTCTATGGTACTAAATATATTAGAAAGTGACCCCTTTAAATTTGAGCTGTTATGACTTCCATATTGGCTACTATATACGAGCAAGAAACAAACGAAAAAAAAAAAGTACTAATCAAAATCAAATTTTACAAAAGAAAACAAATACTAAAACAATCCAATTTTATAGTTATTAAATTGAATCTTAAATTTTAGATAAAAATAATTTAATTCATTTGATCAAACACAAAAAAAAATATTTTTAATATCAACTCATCATTTGCTAATAAGATTATTTCTTAATTTGATTGTTATAATTGATTGTGAAATCGATGCTAATTCACTAAAAATATATTTTGATAGTGAAATATTAATAGCAATAGCACTAAATTTTTTAGTACTACTTGGGTACTATAAGTATATCCTCGTAATCATTCCCCATGGTATTTTATATTTAATTCATTTTAAGCAAGGAGGATATATAAATTTAATTAACAAAGAAAAATTAATTCAGAAATATACAATTTTTTTTTTTTGTCGTTCAATGTTATAAACTAACAGTGAACAACTAAACTAAGCTCTTATATAATTATATGGATAAATCATTTTCTCTATAAGAAGAAATTAAAATCCAAATAATTAAAGTACACACATCTTTTTATTTATTTTAAAAAGTGCTCAAATTTTTTACTAAAAAATCTAAGGATTTGAAAAAATAAAGTAACTTATTTTTTGTAATTTAACAAAAAAAACTTTAAAGCTCTTACTTTTATGTAATACATTCATTTATCGTGTGGGTTAATTGGTAATTAAGAACCGTTCCTCCTTAATTCAAGTCTTAAAAATATAGTTGTGTTAAACATAATATTATCCAATAATGAATTTGATATTATATAATAAATAAAATTAATATAAAAAAAAAACTTGTGCATACATTCCCTAAAAAAAAAGACCTATACATGATATAGAGGTTATAGGTAGATTGCGCGTGGAAACTGGAAAGGACGAGAGTGTGCGACAAGACAGTAGCGTTTGTAAGATGAGCTAATATTGTGTTGTCAGCCTTATCATCATATAATTATAAATAATATATATCATTTAACTTTGAATTTAACACCAACTCTATCTATAACTATAATTGTATACGTCAACCTTAATTTCATCTCCTTGCTTTACTTCACTTTCAAGTTTCAACACCCATTCCAAAAACTTTAAGCCCACCTATATTAAGTATTAAATCACCCATCAATTGTTTAAGATGAATTACTAGAAGATGATATTATTCTATTTTTGGAGTTTCATGGGGTGATCTAAGTATGTTCGGTGATATAAAACATGGTGTGAATGTGTATTATGCGTCTAAGTGCATATATATAATCACTCACAACCCTTGAAAAGATTTTTTTTAGTAAGAGATTATGAGAGCATTGACCAATTTCTAAAGTACTATATATTATAGGCAAAAGTACATTTCCTACCCCCAACGTTTGGGGGTCCTGTCAGTTTCGTCCCTAACGTTTTTTCGCTGTCAATTGTATTCCTAACGTTTTACGTTTCTGCCAATGTCACCCTTTTCACTAACACCGTCAAATATTTAACAGTTTTTGCTGACGTGGCATCCTATGTGGCAAAACTTTTTTTTTTCTGTCAATTGTACACCTAACGTTTTACATTTCTGCCAATGTCATCCTTTTCACTAGCGCCATCAAATATTTAATAGTTTTTGCTTACGTGGCATCCTATGTGACAAAAATATCTAACTTGTTATATTTTTTTTTTCACATCAGATTTCCTACTCATCTTTTCCTCATCAAAGTTATGTCGTTTCGACCTCGGTCTATTCCTTCTAAAATATAACTCAAACACACGCATTATTTTGCTCATAAAAACATCGAAGACGTTATCCATTATCATAAAAACCATTTTTTTTAGTAGTATACATATTCAAAGTGATTAGACAAAGAGGATCTTGTCTCCCTCAAAATTAAGACATTTATATATTTATATTATATTCAAGCCAGTGACATCTATACAGGCGTATTAATTGACGCAATCTATATATCATCAGAATAATATATATATAATATATACCTGTTGCGTAAAGAAAGCTAATTAATTACCAAATTACAATACCTACCTTTCTGTTTGTGTTGCAAGGTACATAATTAACCTATATAATTGAGATAAAAATTTAGTATTATTGTATTATTAAATTTTGATATATTTCTCCAATCATGTAGTATTATTTGTTAATATTAATAAAAATTCACATTATTAAAATCTCATTTTGAATACGTCATCGTTAAAACCTCAGATCTTGTCAGAGCCTCTGCTCCACCAGGGCTGACCTCCAAACGACGAACACCGAAAAGGACCGCATCAAACGGAGGACTCTACCTACGAGAGGTAGAGCCACATGTTCACGATTGATGCGCGGAAGAAGACTCAAGAGAGAGACATATATATTATACTGAGTGGGGTTTTCCAACGGGACTCCCTTTTCAACACATGGAATGAGCAACTAGAAAGGTGTGGAGTCACTCCTATTTATAGGAGGATGAGAGAGCTCCCATCATTGATGCAAGCAATGTGGGACTTGGAATATTAACAAAATATCATGCTTCCATCATGACACTTAGCCCACTTTGTGCCACGAGTGTGAGCTCATGTGACCTCCGATGAGTGTCATCTTGGTATCGTTTTGTTTATCTCTCAGCGAGCTTTCTAAAGGGTCCTCACTCGACCCGATCAGACTCTCCCATAGACGAATATTTAATTCCGAAGATCCTAATATATCTAACAGACACATTATATAATTATATTGCTGCGATAAGATCTTTGATTTTATTTATTTATTTTTACAAAGTGTGAGTGTAAATAAACTTGCATGTGATGATGGAGTGAGGTGTAAAAATCATCTTTATATTATTCCTTCCTGCTTTTGCGTCTCGTGCTCGCTCCTTCGATCTCTTCAACCAAACTCATCTTTATTTCATCTAAGGTTCCTAAACTGCCATTTGGCATATACGTACTCCATTATTGTCATCCTAACTAATTCTGAAAACATATATTATGTCATTTTATTCCGACTTTACATATATGATTTAACGTCCTACACCTAAATTTTTATTACCGGAGGCCAGAGCTGAAGATATAAATAATTATATATTATAGACACTTTAATAAAATTAATATTACGTTTGGTATAGATTTCATACAGTACTTAATACTTATCATGTATTTTTATGTTTTTCTAAAAAAATTTACATAATTTTTTTTACATATCAAATATACATTTCATCATATTTTTTTCTTTCTTTTAATTTTTTTTCTCTCTCATTACTTTTTTCTACAGTACTTTCTTTTATTTTACCAATTGTTTACTTTATATCTTTTTTTAATCTCTAAATTGGAAAATATTTGAGGTTGAGATTGAAATTTGCATATATATGACAATAAAAAGATATTTCATATATATATATATCTATATATACATATATATATTAGAAAAATAAAGAATGGATGAATTAGGTATTTGAGAGAGAAAGGCAGTACTTTTGAATATGGGATTGGAAGGTACATTAATTTGGTGCATTTACAGCCACACAAAAAGATAGCTTGAGATCGCAAAACATGTCTTTCATACTTCATATCATCCAAATGATTCTCAATTTTCTCACAAACAATTGTGTGCCACTAAATTTGCCCCCAATAATGCTACCTCTCACTTATGTCTTACCACCACCCTCCAACCCCAATTTATTAAATATACCTAAAATCTAGATTTTTTTTAAATAAATAATCTTTTTTTACATGTCACTTGTATTTTTTTATTAGAGACAATCTTATTTGAGTTAATTAAGGTTCCATAACAAGGATAAAACTATTTTAGTAAAAAAAAATTCATACATAAGACTCAAATCAAAATCTTATTTAAGAAAAATAAAATATCTACCACTCAAATTAGTCACCAGTTGTAATAATTTTTTTTAGAAATGATTTATAAGTTATAATCATAAGATAAGAATAATGAATATTATTATTTAATTTTGGGAGGTTAGAAAATTCTGGTCCCTTCAACGAACCACACACAGTCCTCTCCTCTCTGCTCACCACCTAGCAGTGACCACCCACACATCTGGTACAAACTGAGGAACCAATGAGATGGCAGAAAAGAATCCAATGGCTGAGGTTGCTCCATTTGTATTCAGTAGTCACTTCTAGAGATGAAGGAAATGGGGCCCACATTAATATCCTTAGCCATTGCCGGAATTATTGAACTGCAACCTCAAAGATTGTACCTACCTAGCGTCTACACTAGACCCATACATAGCTCATTCACTCATTGGTTGATTTCTCTCCGGTTTCCTAAACCACACTAGTTTCCTTTCTCTCCGGTTTTCAACATCAGATTGGAGAACTTGCCACGTAGCCACGTGGCTTCATTCTAGAAGCCCACACCTTGCGTCTACGTACGAACCATTCTTATCAATTGCCTAGACTTGGATCACTCCCATTGGTTCACTCTCTTCTACTACCAACCAAGGAATCCTGTCTTTTTTCCCCTTGTTTATAGGACGGATAGTTGTGATGGTTTCTTTTTAATCATCTAAATATTGGGGGGAGTTCGATCCAGACTCGTTGAAAAGATCTCGAAGAGACAAACAAAACGACATCAAGATAACTTTTATCGAAGGCCACACACTTTTGTGGCTCAAAGTGAGTTAGGTGTAGTGTATTATTTTGTTTATGTCTCACATCGGATAGTTTGATGTTTGGAGCTTTCTCATTCTCCTATAAATAGAAGTGTTTCCACTACAACAAAACACAAATTTACCCACGGAATTTTTTCCGTGGGTAATCCGTGGCAAAATGGAAAAAAATAACGAAATTTTTTTCTTGAAAATTAGCCACGGAATAAATTCCGTGGCTAATTTCAAGACATCACCCACGGATTTAGCCACGGATTTACAATCCGTGGCTAATCCGTGTGCAAATGGTCAATTTACCCACGGATTGTAAGTCTGTGGCTAAATCCGTGGGTAATAATCCGTGGCTAATCCGTGGGTAAGTGGTCAATTAGCCACGGATTTTCAGTCCGTGGGTAATCCGTGGGTAAATGGTTTATAATTTTAATTTTAATTTTCAATTGAAAAAACATATATTTCTCTCTTCTAAAATAATACATAATATTACTATTGTTCATAGATTATATTTATTGGAATCTTAATTTATTATTATTTTATTTTATTAAAAGTAACAAAATTATTCTTTTCAAAAAATTATATTATTAATCATATTTATGTAAAACATTTTATACATTTGCTGAAGTATATAATAAAACTAATGGATTTAACATAAGCTAAATTTCATGAAATTTTAAAATTTAATTTTTAATACATGTGAAAAACTAATTCTTTATATTATATAATTTTAGGGACTAAAATAACAAAAAATAAATCTCTAATCCATATGTTAGATGTATATTTATTAAATATTTTACACTAACTAAACAAAAGATGACAATTAGCTTAGTTGTTAAGCCAATTGCAACCATGCATCATGTCCTAGGTTTGAATCCTCTCAAGACCATTTTTAAAAATATAAGGAGGAGGTTGCTGATGGCCGGCCCCGGCGGTGGAGGAAGTCGCCGGCGACGGTGGAGGCCGCCGGGGTTAGGTACAGTCCGTGTTGAATTTACCCACGGAAATTTTCCATGGGGATTTTACCCACGGACTTGTTCCGTGGGTAATTCCGTGGGTAAATTGATTTACCCACGGAATTTCCTTAATTTACCCACGGATTTGTCCGTGGGTAAATCTGATTTTTGTTGTAGTGTTCCCCACCATCTTTTTTTTTGCTCATCTCATTCATCTATCTCAAGGGAGCTCCTCTTTAGGAAAACCCTATTTAGTTATTTTCTTTGAATTGCTTTTTCACGATCAATCGTAGAAAACGTTTTTGTCTCTCGTAGACAATTGGGCTCACATTAATTGCTTAAAATATTATATTTAGTTTTCTAAATAAAGCGGGTTGATAGGTAGTCCAACATAAAGGAAGATCAAATTATAAAGTAAATACTATTGGAAAAATAGCACACATTATAATAAAGTCTGGTATGCGGCTATGTATAGACATTTTAGGGTTTTAAGCCCATAATGGGAGAGTTTAGTAAGACAAAATTATGTATATTAGCTAGGTCCCCTCTATAACCCTAACACATTGAGTCTCTTTTTGTAGTCGTTGTACAACCAGGATAATAGAGAAAATCTAGTTCTTCTCTAAATATATCAGTGACAAGATCAGGTACACACTTTGCTTTCGTATCTTACATTACATTATTTTCAATGTTCTATAAATTATATGTATATATACTTAATTTTCAATGACCAGGGTGATTATATGTATTTTATACTTAATTTTAGAATTCCCGGGTTAATTTTGCAATTATACCTTAAATATTTGGGGGTGAAATGCAGTTTCCTCTACAAATTAATTAATCATGTACATTGCTTAAAACTAAATCACACTCGATTATATATATATATATATATATATATATATATGGGTGTGTGTATAAAAGTTTATTTAACAAGTATTTTAGGATATTCATTAAAATTTTCTTTAATTGTTTTAAAGAGAATTTATTGTGTTGGACTTAATAAAAACAATTTTATAAAAATTTTATTAATTAAAAACATGTTTAATCAATACCCTTAGGATTGGTGATTAGAAAAGAAACCCTATCTTTCACATTCCAATTAAAGCTGGTCAAAATACAAAAAAAGCAAATTATACTTTACGTTTTGGTTGGAGCTTCCATCTTCCCCAATATAGAGGCACCCACATGTGGAGGGATGAGTGAAAACTTTTTGGAATAAGTTGGAAATTGGAGTGAAAGGTATATGTGGCACCTTTTCTAATTAAAATATATATACATGAAGATTTCAAGGGAAGAATAATTAACAATTTAAATAATAATTTAATTTATTTTTGGATTGATGATCGTACGTACATGTGTGGTTTAATTCATTAATTAAGGATTATATTTAATTATATATATACATCTGACTTATGGGGTTGAGATTTCAGGTTCCTCTTTCACTGGATTTGATGATGGCCTTATCTTTTCTCTTTCTATCCACATCTAATGAGGAAAGGAAGAACTATAAAGGGAAAGCTAATTGAATTTATCTATATGTAATATATCCTCCTATCTATTGTTTTATTTACACATGTCCTAAACCCTAATATATTAAGCTTGCATTCTTTTTTTGGTTTTTTATAGGTATTTCTTTAAATGAGTCATCAATTATGTTTGAGTTAGCTGAGGTCCTATTATAGGATTATTTCAGCAAAGATTTTTTCATACTCAATACTTGAATCCGAGACCTTACTTATAGGAAATAGAGTACCAACTACTCCAACCAATCATTTATTGATAATTAAACTTGCAATTATGACTCTTTTAATGAGTTAAACAAGCTCTTTTGGGAGATTCATCATGTGGACAATTTGTATGGATCAAACATTGTTGGAACAAATTTTGTTTACAAAATTGAAGTGATTAATTAAGTCCACTGACTTTAATTAATTTCGAGTGGAGAAATATTCTGAATTTACTAAAACAAAAAAAGTTGTCGTTTTATTGGAGTTTCATCCATTGACAGAGAATATTAACGAGACAACATATAATTCTTTAACCAAGTTAGAATTAGTGAAATCGAACTACGAATTAGGTTCTTATAAGTCATATCCTCCATGCGAGTATACATGTATTCGCATTAGAATAACTTTCGAAAAGAGAAATCCTTAGCATGCTACATTGCTACTATATAATTATAGGAAAACATTCGGATATAATTGTTTAAGTGTTTGTTATAAAATTCTTCAGTTATATTGTCGTCTCTTATTTGATTGGTATTGCTTTTTATATTCTTTTTAATTACCATAATTGGTTATACAAAATTTTTTTGATACGGTGTGTTACTTACATCGTAAATTTTATAGTAAGTATTTAAGCAACTTTACATTAATTTATTCCATAATTATATGATTATGTATAGTTTGTAATATAATTGAATCACTTGAGAGGGGATTATGAATTTAATTCCAGTTATACATATTGTTGGTTAATTACTAATCATACAGTATATATATGCCTTATAAACATTTTTTTTTTATGGAATATGCCTTATAAACAATTAATATTGAAAGTTGTTTTTTTCCCTTTTATTTAACATTGCTTTATTTTAATTTTAAAAAATATAAAGACCGCTGCGATGATTAATTGTAAACTCATGAGTCATAAAAGTGTTATTAGTCTAATTAATTTTTGGTAGAACATTGAAGCAATATTAAACCTGATTCAATATAATTCAACAAATGTCATTTATCATGATGTAATTGAAAACTAATTTTCCAGAACAAAAAAACAACGTCATAACTCATAACAGTAAATCAGTAATAGTTTAAGTTGAATCCACAATTGGACCAATCCAAGCTAAGTTAGGTGGCATGAGACTCGAACCATTCAGAAGCCGTTACGTACGTTTATTTCATTCGGAATGAATAGACCACTAGCAGTGATTGCGGCACAATATAATCCTCCTATCATTAATTATATCTCATTATTTTTCTTACATGCATATTGAACTTCAATAAACATATATTAATTAGTAGTGGTGATTTATATATTGATAGATGAAGCATGCATGTCATTTTCCTGAAATTACTTGGATATAGGATATGATATTTTTTTTTTGGTGGAGGGGAGAGAAGAAAGGAAGCTAACCCATACAAAGACGGTAGCTACCCTTTCCCTCTAAATCAGCACGCAAAACAGAAAACAAGAAAGCAGGAGTTTCATGGAGAATGTTCAAGTCCAAAGAGCCACCAAAAGCATGACCAGCCAAAGTATCAGCAGCACGGTTACCCTCTCTGTGGATATGCACCACCTTAACCTCCCAATCACAAGAAATCCAATGGTGGATCCGAGACAAGATGGGAGAGCACGGATGAGATAAAGGGATAGAGTCATTAACCAAGTTTACAGCAAGAAGACTATCAGACTCCACCAGAACCTTCTTAAACCCCGCGCTCCAAGCAACCTCAAGAGCACAAAAAAAATACCCCACAACTCAGCATTCAACACAGAAGCATCCCCCAAACTGCGCATAAACCCAATGATAAAACGACCAACACTATCACGCGCTATCCCACCACAGGCCGAAAGATTCAAAGACTCCCGCCGCGCAGCATCCACATTAAACTTGACCCAACCACTACTCGGTTTCTCCCAGCAGATAAAGCGTTGCACCTTAGCTGAATGCCCAAAATTACCAGAAGAAATTCTATCAAAAGCTCGAGAAGAATCAGTCGAGAGCTTAAGAATGGCTAAAACAGGATCCGCATTACCAATACGCGAACTGTCAAAGACTTCAGCATTACGCATACGCCAAATGTACCAGCAAGCGTAAGCAAAAATCACACCCCAATCACTCCCATGCCAGCCCATATTGCTACTCAAGTTAAGAGACAACCAATTCAAACGAGAGGTGTTGAAGAAAAGATGCCACTTACTCGGATGGACAAGCTTAAGCCAGATACTCCTGGCCTTAACACAATCTCTCAGAGTGTGCAAAAGATCTTCAGCAGCCACATTACAACGGGTGCAAACATCTATAGCAGCCATACCACGCCGCTTCCTAGCCACATTCGTGATAATATGGTCATGACCACAAAGCCAGAGAAAGGAGCGAATCTTTTCCATACCTTTCCACTTCCACAAAAGCTTCCAAAAATTGTGTCTCCCAACCCCATTCTCGTTAGTAGTATGTATTTGTTGGCTAAACTAAAGTTACGAATAGATTTTATATTTTTTGTAGCTTGTGTACACAACATAATCAGCTTTATACCCAAAATGGAAAAGGAAAAAAAAACTAAGCATGACACACACACACTAACGATTAACCAATATATTATTCTGTATTATCAATGTTCATTAATTGTTTTGAGGTGGCCACGGATGCATTGTTTCTTCATTGTTAAATCCATTTCTTCCGTAAAATTAATATTATAATTATCAATTAGGGAGCAAAGCATTAGGAATCACGAAGCAAGAAACAAAATCCGCAATGACGTATGGATGTCGTTATCGGACCGTCCACTTGGCGCATATCCATCATTCTAAATATGGAAACACAAACCTTGGCTATCTAACTCCTATTGGGACACGTGGTCACCATCTCAACCCCACCCTCCCAAATTTCTAAATTTTTCATTTTCTTAATTAAAAAAAACACAGTTATAAAGTTTGAAGGCAAGCCCGTACACTATGCACGTAGCTCGGAGCCTACGTGCCTCTCCTTTGGCGCCAACCCACGGACACTCCTCGCTCTCCTATTGGCTATCTCATTGGGCCCAATCATACTCTTCTCTCATTGGGCCCTCTCCTCCCTTATGGACACGTATCCCTTCTCCTCCAATCTCCTCTCTGCGCTGTTCCACCTATTCTTCTCACACCTGTCTTCTTTCGTACGTGTCCTTTTCACTCCCCCTATAAAGTCTCCCTCTATACCCCCGCTTCTCCCCTGCGTTTCCCTTTTCCACTATTTCCCCTCTTCTAGGTTTTCTCATTCTCTGCACACTTCAAAACGCTGCGTTTCATCGCACAATGACAATGGACGCTAGAGGCGGCTGTTGTATTGCCCGATACGCTACCGGTGCATACGATATGTCCAAAGTCCACCGAATTATGCTCAGATTTCGTCCCATTGCCCCCAAACCGGTCACCGGAAGTACGAATTCCGGCGGTTCCTCGTCGGAGAGCAGCGACGCCTTCTCCAAGCAAGGCGGGAGGCCGAAAAGGAAGTACGTAAGAGATAACAGCAACAAAAATAAACGGTGCAATAGGAGGAGAAAATCGCCGCCGCCGCCGACGGAGCCGGAGCCGGAGCCGGTGGTGACTCTTCCTTTGCTACCGGAGACTCCAGATCGGAAGGATCCTGCAGCGTCTGTGCGGAATCACGCGAATCATGTTCCGATATGGTTGAGTTTCGAGAATTGCGCGGCGGGGAAAGTAGATCCAGCGACGTCGTTTTGGAGGGGAGGGGGATCGTGCGTGACGGTGGAATGCGTGACGGGCACGTGGGCGGAGGGGGATGTGCTGGGAAGTACGGACGAGGAGAGGAGAGTGAAGCTGAGTAGGGACACGTGTCCGGGGTTTATATCGGACGGCTACGGGAGGGTGACGTGGACGAACGGTGCGTACGGGAAGATGGTGGGGGAGGGGAAAGAGAGGGTATGGTTAGTGATGAAGGAGGAGAAGGTAGGGAGGATGATGGGAGCGTATACGACGTCGTTTACGTGCAGGGTGAGGTTGGAGTATTACAATAATAACACGTGTGGGAATAAGAAGAGGAGGTCAGTGACGGTGCCATGTGATGTGTGGAGGATGGAGAGTGGTGGGTTTGCATGGAGATTAGACGTGAACGCTGCGCTTAGCTTGAGCTTGCCTCCGTGAGTGAGGTAAACGATAAAAACGAATCGTTTCATGGGGGAATTATTATAAAAACCCTTGCTGATGCTGAGTTTGAGTTTAGATTAATTAACTGGATATATGGACACCTCTTAGCTTAACTGCTGTGATGAGAATTGTAAATATGTGTCGTGAGTATGTTTTGGTTGCTGAGCTTTTAATTCCCTCACGCGAGTTTGATGTTGAATCACTTCACTGGCATGTAATGTAATATTATTAATGTTCTATAATTTTCCAACCACTGATCCCGTATATATTTTTGTGTTCTGTTCAACTTGAACCTAGCTAGCTAGCTAGGAGACAATAAGATCATCCTGGTTATTACTCTTAAATTTTTTTTTGTGAACTCTAACTAGCTATTTGTTACTCTTGAATTTAAATTTAGTAATTTATGATATATATATATATATATATATATATATATATATATATTTGGCAAGAGGATACGGAATAACATGTGATCTGATGAGGAGGTTTTGATGAGAATATTAAAGGAAAATATATGGAATAAAAATGTAAGGAGCATAAAAGTTGGAAAATGTGTTATGGAGACAGGTGGGAAAGTGTGATTGGTGTTGGTGGTTGGGTGAGAGTCAAAGATGGAGGAAGTTGGATCAATTATATTATATTATATTATTAATTTAGGATGGGATTTGCATTGAGACAGCTTTAGCATATAAAGCAGTGGTAGCGTTCATCTGATTGCACCACGTCGCTTCATCTATTAGCTACCAACACATGCATTGGATTCATTCTTACTAACTATATATATACCTTTGCCCTTTTGGTTTTGGGCATTTCGTAATTCTTTTCCCACTTTCATATATAATTATTCTTTTGCTTCCGTGTTTCCGTATGAATATAAAATTTCACTACTTTATGTATGTGTTTGTGTACGTGTGTTGTTAAAGATATATACGTCCAATTCTTCTAAGATTAGTAGCGTCTAGAGTTTACGGGATATCATATGAAGGGGGCTTAAGATGAAGTTTCAAAATAGATGAAAAATGATAAGAACTTGAGGGAACCGTAGGTGGCGAGGAGCACATGGATTCAATTATTTGATGTAGTGCTCGGCGGTGAGGACTTTTTTGTGTTTTTGGCAATATATATATATATATATATATAAAGAGATGATAAGAAAGAAAGGAAGATGACAGAAAATTAAGGTTAGAAGAATATATATAGATTAAGATAAGAAAACCCAGAAAGCAAAATTAACAGCGACCCACACACAGAGTACGTTGATCCATCATAAATATCAGCTATAACTGCAGCATGCTCCATCTACATTAATTACATACTGATCTCAAGTTAGAATTCATTCAAGTTTCAACCCCACTAATATATAATAGAGGCAAAAATATCTTTTCTACCCTCAATGTTTGGGGGTCCTGTCAATTTCGCCCCTAAGGTTTTTTCGCTATCAATTGTACCCTAACGTTTTACGTTTCTGTCAATGTCACCCTTTTCACTAACACCATCAAATATTTAACAGTTTTTGCTGACGTGGCATCCTATGTGGCAAAACGTTTTTTTTTCTATCAATTGTACCCCTAACGTTTTACATTTCTGCCAATGTCACCCTTTTCACTAGCACCATCAAATATTTAATAGCTTTTGTTTACGTGGTAGGAAATGTACTTTTGCTTATAATATAATATTTGAATTCATTTACCAATTAAGATTGTAAGGGGTTTGTGTTTATTTAATTATCACTTTTCAGATTTTATTTATAAAAGGATGAAAATAGAGCGTTATCTATTAAAAAAATCGTCATCAATAATAAATTTTATAATACTCAAGGATTTAATTATTAGCTCTATTTTTTTGGATGTCCAACTAAATGCCTAATTAGTTATTTTTTCTTAGTTGGAGTTTATATAGAGTTGAAAATGGCATTTTTTTAATGTAAATAGTTTATTAGACTTCTAAAAATGTACTAATTAATGTTGTCTTATTAACATTTAATG
This sequence comes from Senna tora, assembly GCA_014851425.1. NCBI lineage: Eukaryota > Viridiplantae > Streptophyta > Magnoliopsida > Fabales > Fabaceae > Senna > Senna tora. The sequence continues at coordinate 727,420 of CM026263.1, read as the reverse complement.
GACCATCATCTGAATCATTAATAATGCATGGGCTGTGAGGTGAACTCTCAAATTAAAGATTATAAAACATATATTATGATATTTAAATACTAATTAATAAATTATAATTTTGTCAATTTTTTGGGGGACCAACTCGTTATATTATTACCCCTTCATTTGTGTACACATGTATCTCTCTTTTTTCTCCTTCCTTTTGCCTTCTTGCCTTAAATTTTAATTGGGTCCTGTTTAACAAATTATAAATTTACTACCAATTAAGGCTTAAATTTGTCAACATTTTGTTTAAATTTTCTCTTTTGATATGCTAAATATATGTCATCTTAACATTATACACTATTTAATTAATTAAAGTCATTTCTGCTCATATTATATGAGTCATATATATATGTATATAACTATGTAAGTTATTTTTCATCATTATTTTCTCTCTCTTAATATGTTCAATATTAACCAAATTTACTATCATATCAACAACAATATAACGATAGAGACTAATTAAGGGTATGTTTGGATTGGGGATTAAGGAGGAGAAGGGGAGGGAAGGGGAGACTATTTAGATATCTTCCCCTTGTTTGGGAAGATGAAAATTGGAGGAGAAGATAATGGAGGATCAAGCCTTAATCCTCCATTATCCTTCTCCTTCACAAATTCAAGATACCCCAAATTGGGGTATTTTGGAGGAGGTATCAACACCCAAACAAGGGGAGGACATATGAAAGGTTAACCTTCCCTTCCCCTCCCCTCCCTTCTCCTCTAATCTCTCCCCTTCCCTTCCCCTCTTGATTCCCAAACAAACCCTAAAAATTTTGTCAAACTACAAGGACTGAATACAAATTTTCAAACTAGAGGAAATCTAGGCCGTTGATGTTGACACTAATCTGTTTGGGAATGAGGAGGAGGGAAAGGGGAGGGAGGAAAGATTAAGCTTTGGTTTTTCTTTCCTTATTTGAATCTTTTAAATCTTTCCCCAGTTTAGAGTAATTAAAACTAAAAAAAGGAAGAACCAATGTGGTATGAATATGACACATATAGTAAGGTATCTATGTTCCCTTAATTATCATATCTCGGATTTGATCCTTGGAGGAATGGGAATAGAGTGTTATCTATTAGGAGGGTCGTCCCTAGTAATGAACCCTGCAATACTTAAGGGATTAGTCATCAGGCTTACTCTGATGGATACTTAGTTATAGACTCATCGACAAAAAAAAAAAAAACTAACAAAGGAGGGAGGTTAAAGAAAGTTATTGCAAATTATACTTTTTAGCATTTTTTTCTAAAATTTTAAAAGTAGAACAAAATAAATAATTTATAATTTACTTTCTTTCCTTTCTCTTCCTCTACTCCATATTTTCAATCCAAACAAACTTTTTATTGCTTTTTTCTTTGTAACAATAATAATTCTGTTAATATCCAATCCAGTTTCAAAATTTCTTTCCATGTTGGACACAATTGGGGAAGGCATTAATCATACATTATGGTTTAATTAAAGCCTATTCGTTCATCCATGTATGCTTGGGTTTTGACAAACCCAACAATATACCAACCCCAATCATTTGATTTTGGTCCCATCTCATAAGGATTCAATTTTAGCTTCGGCCCATATTCCTTTGGGCATAATCTCACTGTGCCCACCTATAATCATGATATAATAATTATTATGTATAAATTTTATTTTGACAAATTTAATATTAAAATCATGCCTATTAATTTCAGGAAACTGAAATTTAAATATATACTAGTGGTTACCAAAAAAAAAGTTAACGTCATATTATTTGTCAATAACATTATTTTATTTAGGCTGACATTAAAAATTATATATACACTATAAAAAATATGAGTATTTTCAATAATATATATTCCGACGACTACTTAATCTTTGAATAAAGGTATTTTTTCAGTAATTAAATTTTGGCCGTTGAAATAAGTTGTTCAAAAAAGATAATAATAATATTTTTTATGTTCAACAATTGTCTATAATAGTTTTTTTTTTACAATATTTTTTTTCAACAGTATTTTTCTTGACGGCTTTTGTTCACAATTATATTGTCAAAAATAATATTATTGATATATATCAACAATTATTGACCGCTAAAAATATTATCATTGACTTTTTTCAACAACTTATTTCGACGGTCAAAACAATTAATAGTAGCCGACAAAAAATAAATTATTAAAATTACTCATTTTTCTTGTGATATTTGCCGTAGTGAGAAAATTAAATACCATTGTAATAATAATAAATATAATAAACTTAATGAAATGTGAATTATAAAATAATAAATATAATTATGTCATAATTAAAAGTTATGTAAAGGGTATGTTCACTAGCAAGAAATGTCAAGAGAAAAGTCAATAGAAATGGTGGGATTCACTGGACTCCACCTACTTTTTCACTTTTTCATTTCTATCAACTTAAAAAAAAAGAAAAAAATACAAAATATCTATTATACCCATCTGATTTGATATGATTTGACATAATTATAACTTTTTTCTTTTTATTATTTTAATATAAGGGATAAAATGATAATTTTAATACATTCATTTTTCATTTTCATTACTAAACTTTTACTACTAAACACATTAAATACATTCCGTTTTCATTTCTATTTTTATTTTTGCCTAATGAACGTGGCAAAAGTGTAAGAGTTAAGGTGGTGCTTAAGATAATTAGTGTGAGAAGGGTGTGAGACGAGTGAAGAGTAAATGATTTGAAGAAAGGAGAGGGACAATACAAGATAACAAGCATGAATGATTCAACGAAGTAGCATCACTGTCACGTGAGGTTGTTGGGAACAAACCAAAGTCACGCCTATCCGTAGAAATAGTCATAGATAATGACAAATCATTTTTTTTTCATCATATTATGGATCAAATTTAATGGATGTCATCACTAAATTTTAGAGTATTATTTACCTATTCTTAGGGGGCAACCTTCTCAATTATTTCTATCATGAATCAAACTTAAGAAATAATGAATAATTAAAGAAATAGTGGAACATAAATCTTATCATCTATGTCATATTGCGTTATATATAATAATAATTTTTATATTTTTTGTTTTTATAAGTGTCTTTTTATTAGAGATAATTCTGTTCGAACTAAACTCGAACCTAAAACTTTGTTTAAGGGATTGATATACATACAACTCTAATCAAACTACTTGATGGTATAATTTTCATTTTAAGTAAGGTATGTTTTGGTTCAATAATTTATTTGGAGCAATTTTTTATTTAACCAAATGGTATGAGATAAGATAAACTTGTATGATTTAAAATGATTTTCAACACATGCAAAAGTTAAAGTTGCATATACATACATATATATAATGCAAATAAATAAATATAACTTAAATACTTATATAGTAATGTGAAGGATGCGTGTTTTATTGGGAGGGATGGATGAGCATGAAATTAAAGGTGTAAGGTAGAGATACGGAATTAATTAAAAGGCAATGGAATAGTAGTAGTGTTGTTGATAGAATGGAGGACATCCCATTTTGTTAAAGTTTGTAGTCTTTCATGCCTAGAATTATGGGTTCATGTCCTCTTCCTTCACTACCTTGTCTCTTTCAATCGCAACCAATACAGTTTTCAGTTCACCAAGCTCGGGCCCCCTTCATTATTTTCATCTCATTAACACATCAACATCAATATATATATATTCATTACAAATTACTATTTTAATAATATACAAATATGTGCTGCCTTTTGTCGTTTATTTATATCTCCACACACATAGACATAATCATATCAAACCAACTAAATAGCTGGTAAGTTTAAAGGCTATAAAATAATATATGTGAAGACAAGAGATAGATAGATCAAATTGTGTTAAAACCACAGGAAAATACTTTATCGCGTAAACTTGGATCCAATCAGTGTGGATATACATATATTTAGTTCAAACTTTATTACTCTTCAACTAATTAATTAAAATTGTAAGCCGTCCCATAGGAAAAATAATCGAAATTTAAGCTCCAACATGAAGAGACAAGTATCTAAATAAGCCAAGCTTGATTCTAAAGAAAACGCAGGGTTATTAAAAAATATTAAATTTAAGTTAAATTCTTTATATCTTTATTATAATTAAGGTTCCCTAATACAAATAAAAAAATACCTGATAAAAAATTTATATTTATATATGATCAATTATGATAAACAGATAATATAAAAAATCACATTTTATATAATCAATCATAAAATATATATATAAATAAAGCTTATCACAAAAATATAAAGAGTTTCAGCTAAGTTTTCTCCATTGAAAAAATATAAAAGTTTTTAAGTTATACTTATAAGCAATGTTTTTAGTTACGAAATTATAAAAGATATTTTCACCGGCCAGAAATTAAAAAAAGGCGAAAGAATCGAAGTTCATTCTTTTGACTATTAGATGAGATGGAGGGCACATGAATGAAAGAGAAATAAGAAAATGAAAGGAAGAGGAGGGTCACGTGGTGTGTAGTTGAAACATATTATTACAAATATATATATATATATATATATACATGAGGAATAGGAGATGCATGCACTGAATTGAATTGAATATAAGGAAAATTCATGAACTAATCTTATAGCTAGGAATAGGATTATGGAATAGGAAAGGCATTCAAGAAAAGCATTGGGCCCTAAGTTAAGTGAGGTACAGTAGAAGAAGACAAAAAGTCACATGGGTTTGCACATGTTGATGGCAAGTGTGAGGTCTCTAAGACTATAAAAGGGGATGCATGTGTGAGCTTGTTTCTCATGCTAGCTAGGTGCAATAGAAAAAAGTAAAATCATTAGTATTAGTTCCAAATTAAAAGAGAGAATAGAGAGAGATCTGATCATCGATGGTGTCGAAAGTGGAAGAAGCAATGAAGAGTAGGAATAACAAGGAAGAGCAGGTGGAAGCACAAGAGAAACAAATAATGATGCATTATCAGTGCAACAAAGGGAAGAAAGGAGGCAAGTTTAAGAGAAGCACTTCTAATATCGAACAAGATGGAGCTTCTTCTGCCATTCTCTTCCTTGCTTGCATTGCTTGTACACCTCATTTCCATATACCTACCACCACAACCTAGCCCTAGCTAATTATATATAATTATTACTTAATTAACTTCTTCTTCAGTCTTCCATTAATATTATTATTGGCTTTTTAATTTCTAGCCCCTCCTACCTATAACATATACATGCCTAAGCCTACCTACCTACAAATAACTGTTTTTCTCTCCTCATCTATATCTCCCTTGTCTCTTTCTTCTCATATCCCCTGTTTCATTAATTAATAAATGTATTATATATATATTATATATGGAATTAATGTATTCATTAGTGGTTTTATATAATTTGCTGTATAAATTAAATTCTCTCTCTCTCTCTATATATATATATACATACACACATACCCTGCACTATATGCAGCAAGCTAAGCAACATATATATAAAAGCCATTATTTTGCAGCCAAGTTCATGGTTTTTGGACGAATGAAAATTTAGAGACAAATAGCTAGCTAGTTTTGAGTAATGATCACACTAGCTAGTTTTCAACTGGCATGGATCGAGGTGGCATATGTATTCAATTTTTAAATGTGAATATTTAGAATTACATTTAAACAAAATTTAAGTTTTTCAAAATAATTAAATGATTAAAAAACAAATAAATAAACAGGTCAATCCACTTAATTCGAGAGTTGATTCAAAATTTCAAATAACCCACACATTAAGTGAATTAGATACTCTTACCTCCGATCCTTATAAATGAGTTCAAATATACTCACCTAATATATATAGGTCAAACGAGTTAAACCCATTTTGTCAACTATTGTTTAATCGTTCACTGCATTAACAATTAATCGGAATGAAGAGTAGATTAAGAAAAAAAAAATAGAAATAAAACAGAGAGAGTAATTAAAAAAGGTGAAGAAGGTAGCAGAGTGCGGATGTTGGAAATTAAAGGTATGTTAGTGGGAGAATGGGAAACAGTGTAAACACTCACTGTTACTTCAGATAAGCTAACCATATTTCCTCTTTTTTCTTTTTGCCTCATCATCTCATCATAATTATATATGTTAAGTAATTCTATTTTTTTGGATAAATTGACTACTTGGGTGACTCATACATTTTGGAAAGTGAATGGTATTCTTTAAGGTGAAAGTGTTTGGGAATGAAGAGATAAAGGGAATTGAAGAAAAGTAATTGAAGGGAAATATGATATGTCCCATATATGATAGAATTGGGAGATATTGGAAACTTAAACTATAGTGCAAAACCAACTTATGTACGAATTGTGGTGAAAATTAATGAAACGGGACTAATACAAAAAATAAATAATAATAATCCCCCTCAAAATTTTAAGAACCATTTCAGTGCATTTCTTTTTCTTTCATTTTCTTCCCATCTCCATCTCAAAATGAGGAGGGAAAGGGTAAAAAAGAAATTAAAGGGAAGAGGAATTGGGGATGTAAGGAAAAGTCTAGAGAAATGAGAGTTAATATAATTTTTTTCATCCAAATTTTAGAATTCAAACAAGCCAAATGTTTCAAAATTCTAATTTCTCTCCTTTCTTTTCGATCCAAACACACTAAAATTAGTGCATTTGAATTGGGTGGCAACGTACGTCCAGGAATATGAATCAGGGTCTAAGGTTGTAGCCTAGATTTAGGGTTTTAATAAATATTATATTTTGGTTCAATTTTATATATAGACTATAAATAATTTAGGATGCAACGAGGATTTTGGTATTTTTCTATCATTTCCATGCCATAGAGGAAAGCTTAAAATTAAACCATATTTAAAATAATTTCGTTGCTTATAAAATACCCTCACCAACAAGAACAAATATAATACTTTAATTTTTTTTAATCATCAGAGATCGATGGTGTGAAAAGAATCATGGCTATCTATGATCTGTGAGATAACAGGCAAAGACATTGAAGAAACTCTAATTGAGAACTTTTTGTGATAAATGTTTATTTTTCTTGTTCGTACGATGTGGGAGGCCAGAATATTCCAAGACATCGAACAAGATATTCTTGTTTGGTCTTATTAATTAAAAAAAGTGGTACAAGAATTTAGGGGAAATATTAATAATTAGCAACGCATATATAGGACTTAATTGGCTTAACGTTATTATAAAGTATGTTTAGCAACGCATAGGACTTAATTAGCATCTCAAAGCATAATAAAACTTCAGTACAACAGTAATACTTAACTTTAGCACATTCCTCTAATCATATAGTGTTATTTATTAATATTAGTAAAAATTCACATTAATAAAAACACATTTTAAATAGATTAAGAACCAATTGATTAGATAAATGTATTGAAATTTAATACTATTGTATTATTGAACATGTGCTCTTCAAAGCATTAAGAAAATTAGCATTTCTTGTTATATACATGCCGGCAAATAAGCACAATCCATAACATTAATTAAGTTTTAGGTCTCATTTCATGTTTCTTTGTATTTCACAAATTTTGATACATTTTAACAAAATTATGTTAAGATTTACTAATGCTACTAAGTACTAACGTTTTTCATCTTAACGCTCTAATTATATGCTGATTATTCATGTTCAACAAAATGGAATTATGTATATTTATATTATTAAGATTTTAGCACGTCAATAAAAATTTACAAAATACAAACAACAATTTAATAATATAGGGAGTCGAAGCTTAAAGTTATAAGGACCAAATATTAACAATTTTTTATTTAAATCATGTATTTATGATTGCCCAGAGTGACTATTCTCTTAGATAATTTGTAAATATTTTGAAAGATGAGACTATTGGCCCAAGGGTACCAAATCATAATAATTTTTAACTATAGTAATCCAATTCAAATTATTGGGATTACAAGAATATTAATGCAACCTAATAATAATTAAAAGCTCACAATAGTGTTAATTCTAAGGAACTACCATAGATATATAGTTGTGAATAGATTAATTGGAGTTGGTTAGAGTGGTATGTACTCTATATTTTTCTTAAGCAAGGTCTCGGATTCCAGTTTTGTGTATAAAAAAATTCTGTTAAAAGAGTTCTATATATCAATGTTATGAGACTTCCGCTAGCTCGAATAAAATTGTCTCCAGTAAAAAAATATATACTTGACGGAAAAAAAGGTTAATAATAATAATAATACCTTCCATGCAACTCCAAAACGTTCTCACTGCTCCAATGAAAAAGAAGAAAAGAAGTATAATTAATTGATGTATGTGTGATTGATTAATGTATCATCTGATCTTAATAATTAATTATAAAATGCAATAATTAAACATGGAAGATATCACCTGCACTACAAGAAATTAAACACTCATTTTCTAATGTCTATATATAAATATGATTTGGTATAAATATAATTAACGGTCTTTCAGAGCGTCATTGAAAAATTCTTAGACATCATTTGATCAAGAATTAAAACAATGATTCCTCTTTATAGTGCCTTCAAGTGTGAGATAATTAATGATATTGATGATGATGAAGAAGAAACCAAGAGACACATAAAAAATATTAAGACATCCTCTCATCGTCTTCATCATCTTCATTTCAGAGATCACACATGGACTCTCACACAGAGATACCTTGCAGCTGAAGCTACTGAAGAAGACATGATTATTATCAGTAATACTAATAACGATAATGAAGAAGAAAAGCATGAAATGAGGCTTGTTCAACTCCTAATTGCTTGTGCTGAAGCTGTGGCTTCTCGTGACAAATCACATGCTTCCACTTTACTCTCTCATCTTAGATCCATTTCTTTAGTCTTTGGATCTTCCTTTCAAAGGGTTTCTTCTTGTTTTGTCCAAGCCCTTTCTCATCGTCTTGATTCTCTCTTTCAACCTATTTCCTCTGTTATGATCATGAACATCATGGATATTAATGCTGCATCATCCTTATATCATCATCAAAAAATGGAAGAAGCTTATAATTTACTCTATCAAATCTCCCCACATATTCAATTTGGTCATTATGTAGGTAATTCCACAATATTGGAAGCCTTTGAGGGTCACACTTTTCTTCATGTTCTAGACTTAGGGATGAGCCTCGGCCTTTACCACGGACACCAATGGCGAGGACTAATCCAAACCCTTGTGAACCGGACCGGAGGCCACCTAGTCCTCCGCCGGCTAAAAATCACTGGCGTAGGCCTTGACATTGTCAAACTTCAGACAATAGGTGAAGAGCTAGAAGCCTACGCAGATACCTTAGGAATCAATCTGGAATTCTCGGCGGTACGAAAGAACTTAGAAGATCTAAGTCCTAATGACATAAAAGTCCATGAAGGAGAAGTTCTTGTTGTGAATAGCATTCTTCAGTTACATTGTGTGATTAAAGAAAGCCATGGTGCTTTAAACTCAGTCCTCCAAATGATCCATAACCTCTCACCAAAAGTGTTGGTCATGGTGGAGCAGGACTCGAGCCATAATGGACCATTCTTTCTTGGGAGGTTCATGGAGGCATTGCATTATTACTCTGCTATATTTGACTCACTTGATGCTATGTTGCCTAAGTATGACACAAAGAGAGCCAAGATAGAACAGTTTTACTTTGGAGAAGAGATAAAGAACATAGTGAGCTGTGAGGGAGAAGCAAGAGTGGAGAGGCATGAGAGGTTGGAGCAGTGGAGAAGGAGGATGAGCAGGGATTGAAGATGGTGGCTCGAGCCAAGGAGTGGCTTATGGAGAAAAGGGTTTGTGATGGGTTTACTTTGGTGGAAGAGAAAGGGTGCTTAGTGCTTGGATGGAAATCAAAGCCAATTGTTGCAGCTTCTTGTTGGAAATGCTTAACTTAGACGCAGTTTTTATATCTTTGTCATCAGGTTCTTCAATCAGAAACTGACACGTACGTGTATGGTTTAAAAGAATTTTCTACATGTTTTATTTTGATTTAAAACCTGATAACAAAGATATAAACAAAGATATAAAGAATTGCATATAAGTTCTGTCCGAACTAGCTGCTTGAGTGTTTGAAATGAATGATGGGTGTGTCTTGTGTGGTTGCTTGCTTATATATAGTCTGATCAGTATTTTGTGTGTGTGCCCAAATTCAGTGATTCCAATGCACTGCAATATTGGGAATGAGAATGAATAATTTCAGTTTCAATGTGCTTGGATGTTCAAGATCATTGAATAAAGAAGATAACTATGTGATTTGGTGTGTCTAATATGGTAGGGAATTACTTAACATGTACATTCTGATGACATGATTTCTTTGGTTTGATTTTTTTTTTCTAACATGACTCTGTTTTCACAGCAATTATTTCTTGTATTTAGTTGTCTTTTAATTTGATTATTTTCCTTTCTTCCCCTTAGATTTATTTACACAAGTTGTTGAGGACATGCATATATATATATACACACACACACACACTTTTTTTTTTTTTGAAGTAGAGGTATAATAAAATACAAGTTCTGAATTATCCTTGAAATTCACACATAGACATATCCTAAATATTAATGCAAGAAATCAGTTAGTCAATAATGGCTACAATATTTGGTATTATTTCCGTTAAAAAAAATTAAAGCCAAAGTTTTCTATAAATCAAATCAAATAAGGGTTGGGTTGGATAGTTAAAGTGGAAATCATTGAGAGTCATGTATGAACCGTGTTAAATAAGAGTTGGGTTGGATTGGGCCTAAACTAGTACAAAGTGCAAAAAATCTTGGCCCAAGGACTAGTACTTAGGCTTGATGCCTTTGATCTTTCTAATGAAATCATGTTTTGGGCCTTTGATCAGATTTTTTTTGGGCCCAGGAGCACTAATCAGATTGGTATTCTTCTTTTAGTCACATTTGCTGGCAAAAATTTTGAACTTTTTGTCCCAAAATTGCTTAAGTTAATCATTTGATAAATAGCCAAATTAAATATTTATTTGTTTTTCTTTATTTTTAAGCCTCCCAAGTCCCAATGACACAACTGATTCTCATAATTGAACGTAGAAAAATAACATTAGGAAAAAGAGAAAAAGTTTGAGATAAATTACAATTTTTATGGCATACAGATGGAGGATGGGGATGAAAAATCGTATGTGCAAAATAGGAAGGGAAATGTTACGTTTAGTTCATACATGCAATTTTGATTAAATATAAATTGAAGTAACTAGATACATTATATAAAAAGGTGAAGTTTACAAGTCATTAGATAAAAATACAAACAAATAGTCAATAAAAGGTATTTGGAGTTGTGCAAAGTGAGACTATATAATATAAAGGAAGCCATGTCCATGGAGTATAAATACTACAATCAGATTCTCATTAATCCCTCCAGTTAAAGCTTTCCATCCTAAGGGTCGAATTTAAAACCCCGTCATTTAGTTAAGAGACCAAAAGAAGAACCACCAAACTACACTAGTCTTTATATATATATATATATATTGATTTTTACAAGTATCCTCTTATTAGAGTCAATCCTATTCAAGTTAGCGGATGTCCTATAACAAAAATAGAGCTCTCTCAGCAGAAGCTTTTTCATACACAAATCTCGAATCCAGAACTTTATTTAAGGAAAATAATATACTTATCACTCCAACTAATCAAACGTTGTTACATATATGATGAAACTGAATGTGTTAACTATATATATCATTGGTTGCCTCTAACCAATTCATAATGAGAGGCATGTGATTAATGTACGTGAAGCAGCCAGCATTATCTAGTAGTGTAAATATATATTAGCCTACCAAGGCTTCATTTCAGAGATCATTTAGGGGTTGATTCGGAGGAAAAATGCAGAGTCTTCTAAATACTTTACACCATGAAATTAGAGAATAAAAAATTAGATGAAACGTGTGTATATATATATATATATATATATATATATATATATATATATATATATATATATATATATATATATATATATATATATAAAGATTTTTTGAAAATTATTTTTTGTAATTTTTTTCTCACTCTAATTTTTATCGGGTGAAGTTTTTTTAAAACTTTAGAAGATCATCTCAATCTAAAAGAAAGGAAAGGGGAAATCAAATGAAGTTTTGGCATTTTTATTTGATTTAATTTTAATTCTCATTTATTTCTTCATTGCAAATAATAAATAAATAAATGGACGTATACTCAAAGACAGTTTGGTAGAAGCTGTTAAGAAGCATGTATATGTATAAGTCCATTTAATTTTTTTTTATTTGCACCGAAGAAATAAATGAGAATTAAACTTAAACCAAATAAAAATGATAACAATTCATTTGACTTCCCCTTTCCTTTTTCTAGATTGAGAGATCTTCAAAAGTTTTTAAAAAAACGTTACACGATAAAATTAGAGTATGAACAAAATTACAAAAAATAGGTCTCAAAAATAAAAGTCTTATATATATATGTATAGCCTACATTTTACCTCCGAACCAACCCCTAAATGATCTCTAAAATGAAGGCTTGGTAGGCTAATATATATTTACACCACTATTGCTGCTTCACCTCCTCCCTATATATATATATATATATACAAAGTACAACTTTGTGGCGTTAATTTCGTAGGTGTGATGCTTTCAAGGACATAAGGATATATGATATGAGAAAAGACATTGAAGTAAATACAAAAGAAGGTCTTCCGATCCATCTTCTTCTTCTTCTTCTCTTGCTACTTGCTACCAAACATACTGTCACAAATATTGGAGTTTCATCGTCACCCACTTTCACCGAAATTGTATATTCTGTTTTTTCTTTTAACTTAACCTTGCCCTGCCTTCAATGTTCTTTCACCTAATGTTCATATTTAATTGGTTAAAGAATATATGAATTTTCAAACATTTGAATCAACTCTTTCCAACTTTTCATTTTAACTATGATCCTATTTGTGAAGAACTTCCTTCATCAAAAATTATTTTATTCATTTTAATCAAAATTACTTCCAAATTCTTCGAAATACCTTCAAGTAACTTTGAATTGAATCAAACATGATGTGTCCAATAATTAAATAGATTCCTAGATTGATGTTACCAAAGCCAGGTATCTCAAAACAATTGTCATTTTCTTTTTCATTTAAGAATTATTAATTTGGTCCCTAAAAAATATAGATGATTTTAATTTAGTTCTTAAAATATATTTTGTTATGTCAATATAATTTTTTAAATTTTTTTATAAAATATAATTATAAATTTTTATCAAACGAAAAGATGTTGACAAACAAAAAATTGATTCAATTGGTCGATTTTTTAGCCCGACCAATCGATCCCTTTTTAAAATTTTGGGATAAACAGGTCAAATTAGTTTTGAAAAATTTTCTGTTAAAGACCCAAATTTCAGAGATTTTTTTTTGCATAAAATCTAAAATTAAATTATAGAATTTTTTAAATCTAATATTATTTTATTTTACTACGCCTTCGTTTGAATTTAATAATTAAGATGAGTTTATCCCAAAAAAAAAAAGATGAGTTTCTGCATGTTATTTTATAAAGGAAAAAATTTAGATCAAGTTTTTTATATTATTTTTATCAAATTTTTTAATATAAATATGATACGTGCCAAAAAAGCATTTAAATAATCGATCACAGTAGAGGAAGAATATAAAAAATCACCTTATATGACCAATCATAAAAAAAAATATAAATATAATATAATTAATAAAATTTGATAAAGAAGATATAACGAATTTAACATAAATTTCTTTTTGTTATAAAAGAAAATAAAAGAAGAAAACAGCGGACGCAGGGAATTTGTTATTTCACTACTTACCCAGTTACCCTGCGTTGACGTCCCAGAGAAAGAGAGAGATGGAAGCCCTTGCTGTGTTTGGCGGAAGCGTTGCTTCAACCTCATCCTCTCTTCTACGCTTACCAACCAAGAATTCCACCTCTTCCTATTCTCAATCCCCTCTCTTACGTCCCACCCATCTCCATCATCACCCCCACCTATCAGCATTCCCTTCAAAATCCCATCTTTTCTCATATCATCCCTCTCTCCCCAATGCTAAATCTCTCACTCGTACAAGCTCCACCAAACCCGGAATCTTCCTTCCCCACTTAATTGCTTCTCTGGTTTCTTCTCTCACTTTTCTCGACACCCTCTCCTCTGCATAATTCATCTGCGCCCTTTGATAAAAGTTTCCTTTTTTATTTTTTAATGATTAAATTCGTCATATGCAGGAACGAGTTGAAGAAACTTACATAATGGTCAAGCCTGATGGTGTTCAACGTGGCCTCGTAAGACTTCCTTTATATGTTCTAGTTAGAGAGGGGGCAAAAAACTGAACTTGACTGTTGGAGTGTTATAATTTCAGATATTCAGCTGCTATTAGTTGAATTTGTTATTTGATCTTTCTTATTTTGTGAATTGTGTGGTAGATTATGCTTCTGCATCCCAATTTTCTTAATGGGTTGAATTGGTTTAGGTTGGAGAAATTATTTCGAGGTTTGAGAAGAAAGGGTTTAAGTTAAAAGGCTTGAAGCTCTTCCAATGCTCAAAAGAATTAGCAGAGGTTTGTACTCACTGCAATACTTGTGTACAATGTGTATTTGCATGTAAATTTAAAATCTCAATATTATTAACTAGATAAAATTTAACATTTGTGTTTTAGATTTGATGATAATTGTTGGGAATGAAAGAGAATGGTGTCTACAACTAACTAAATCCATCCTTCCACTAATAAATTTTCATTTATATAGAATTATAGATGTTATCATGTTCTTTGTGAAAAAAGGCTTTGGTTGTCTTTGTTGTTGTATCCATGGTCATGTTTGATTAGTGATTACTATACCATATCAATTCAAACGTCTTTTTTCTAGTAATTTGATTCAAAGTATGATGGTTGTCTTATCTTCAAATTTACAGGAGCACTACAAGGACCTAAAAGCCAAGTCATTTTTCCCTAAGCTGATAGACTATATTACCTCAGGTCCCGTCGTGTCTATGGTATACTATAGAATATAACCATTTAGTATCCTCATTTTGTCTACATTTTTTCAATTTAACTAAGGAAGGAGTTTTCTGATTTTGATATGATGCTATATTTGCCAGGCTTGGGAGGGTGTTGGAGTTGTGGCCTCGGCACGTAAGCTTATAGGGTCTACAGATCCTCTACAAGCTGAACCAGGAACAATAAGAGGGGATCTTGCTGTTCAAACAGGAAGGTAAGGCATTTAATGCTTTTGCATAGGATTGGTGACATTTGAGTGTCATCCCTTAGTCCCAGGTAAATTTTCTCATCATCTGAAGCCTAAGGAGTGACAAAAACCTTACGATGAATTTCTGGCAGGAATATTGTACATGGCAGTGACAGCCCTGAGAATGGCCAGCGCGAAATAGGTAAGGCCTCTTAATGCATTTAAGTTTGAACCCTAGTTATATGCAGCAGAAATATAGATGAGTTGTTTGAAAAGAATAGCAAAGTTAGCATTTAAGCATTAGCAGGTTTCAGAAGTAATATGAATTACAATACACATATTTCATTTTGAATAAATTTCTGGTTGTATGATATTGGGTTGACTAAGTTATAGAAATAAGCCTTGTGAAAAAAAGGTCATGAGCAATATAGTGATGGGTGACACCAAATGTGGGGAGAAAAGAAAATTTAGAGGAAGGAAAAGTATTAGACTTGGAAGTCAATGATGATGATGACAGTTCACCAGAATTAATGTTAAGGATCACATATGGTGGAAACAGAGTGCATGTTAACAGAAGCAGAACCTTGTCATTTGTATACAGTTTAGATTGTGAAAAGTGTAAACCTCTCCTTTTGATTATTATTACTTATTAGGCAGTTGAAGGTAAGCTTCAGAGCCACAGTAAGGTTATTGCCATGTGACCTGAAGGTCATTGGTACAAATCTTGGACATAGCCTCTATTTTAAGGTGTGATGACATCATTTTCGAAGTCATGGTAATTGTAGTATTCATGCTGCATTATTTGTAGTGTTACCTATAAGGCTATAACAATTGATTGGTTGATTGATTTTGGTGTTTTGCATTGATGACAGCACTATGGTTTAAAGAAGGCGAGTTATGCGAATGGACTCCAGTCCTAGCACCATGGCTAAGAGAGTGATCCATCATCAACTACCTGGAGTCATCAAGTGCAATAATTTGTTCAATTGTTTTTTGGGTACTTCAACATTCCAGATTAAACCTCATATTTTGAGTCATTTTGTAAAATTAGTTTTTGCTCTCTTTAGTTCATTTATGATGTCCAAGTTAGTCGCCACCTGTCATATTACCAAGAGTTATTTATAAAGCAAATTCAACCCTGCAATTCAGATTTAAACCGCTTATCTAGTAAGATGCACTGTTTTTGTGAATTTGGATCCTTTAATTCTTACTACAAGATAGACAATTATTGTATAAGATAGAAAAAAAAAAGGATCAGCAAAAGCATACTTCTTCATCTTCTTCTTGAGCGGGTTGAAGCTTCTCCATATCAAGAACATTGTTGTACTCTTCAAGGGGATAATTAACTATGTCACCAGGTCCATAAACTCCTTTATGAAGACCTTCCAACTTCCAAAACCTCATTTAAAATAGTCTGCGTAAAATAAAATAGCACTATTGAGGGTGAAATCAGGATTAAGTATAACCTTTTCTATCAATGCTGCACTTTCGGCCTTCTCTTCTCTTCTAACCTCTCTTTTTCTCTTTCCTTGGAGTTGTCAATATTTTCTCCCTTATTAAAACACAATATCACCAACATGATAAATCTGGATATTTTGGTGAAAATAAATAAATGTTCGATTATAGGAATGTTTGAGGGAATGAGAATAGTAATGGGAATGAGATATGGGAATGTTGGAGGAAAAGAACATGATATGATGTGAATGGAATAAAAGTTGAGTGAAAATAAAATAAAGTAAATAAAAAAATAAAGGTAAAAATATAATTTCATTACATTAAAAAAAATAAATTTAGCTGAAAGAATATAAAAGAATTACGTCTACAATTATATTACATTCGCAAGTAACCAAACAGCCCCAATAATCTTGTTGCCGTCCGCATGTCTCTCACTCACCACCATACTTCCCAAGCAGTTATGTAACCAACTTAGCCAATTCTTGTTGCCCAATTTCCACTAAACTGCACATCTTTTAACCAGCGGTTCTAACAGAGTATAAAAAGGAGACCAACGAGCAGAAACTAAATGACAAAGAAAATATTACCAGGAGAAATATAGATATAAAAGAAACAATCATGAATGAGGAAACTCTCAAAAGCATAAACAATCATGAGCAGAGAACCAAGATGCCATAAAAAATCCTATTCCATATTACAAGTAGGGTACAAAGAGACACCCTTGAAGATGTCAGCGATCCATAATTCACTACTGTATTCAAGGCCTCCAATTTCTTCAATGTATTTTAAATATTACATGGTACACACTTATGCTAAGAAACCAAGAGTGAGATACAACAAACAAGAGCTGGCATTGAACCTTGGTGATAGAAGCCGTGGAAGATAAAGCATACAAGTCCGAAGTGGCAGCAAGTAATCAAGTAATCAACCATTCCCATTGCATCAAGGTCATATAACCCAGTTTTATTCTAACAACTCACAAACTGGTGAAGATTGAATACTTTCTGTTTCACTTCTGTAATGAGATTCACTTGGACTTGAAGAAATAGACGCAGGGCAGCTATTTTCTGTTGATACCGCCTCTCCATAGGATGTGTTACTGGCACGTCTGGAATCCTTTAATTTAGAAAAGAAATGAACAATTGAAACATCATTACGCCTTGGCTGTTCCCATGTGCCAATAGAAACTTGATCACTACTGGGTGATGTACTTAAAGAAGAGCAGTCCCTGTCTATTATCATCATATCATCACCTTGTATATGCTGAGAACTTGAAGCACTTCCTGCAACACAATTTGACTCTACATTTATTCCCTCAAGGATGGATGAACTAGTTGCAGAGTCATTTATATTCTCATCCGATTCTTTGGAGAATGCACTAAGATCGCGCTGTGCACCCATTTTAAGCTTCATCAGAGTAGCCTCTGCAAGCAACAAATAGGAATTTCATCAGTTCCACTTCGAGTTCCCATACAAACTTGTTACATTACACCCAATATAAATTGATGATCATTTTATTATTACAACAAACAATGCTAAGTTTGAGATATCAGTATATATTTCCTTTAAAATATTATCCTTTCTTTTTCATGTCCTTTTATCTAAAACCCTAAACACTCCTAGTTCAACCAATACTTTCATAATTACACTGTGATAGCCTTTTATGGAGAAAACTTGATATTATTGTTGAAAAAGTTAGGATTCAGACAAGTTATCTCACTATCTTGTGGAAGAGGCATATTATCAAATAGGTGGTGGGTAAAGTCAAGAAAATTTGAAGTGCGAAGAAATTCCCTAAATTAATACAGCTTCGCCGTCTTTTTACAAATAAAAACCAGGGAGATCTGAAGTTGCAGAGAAAACATGGTTCAAAACTTGTATTATTGAACCACAATAAGACTCAATAAGACTCACTAACCTCATAATCCAATTACTAACTCAGATCAAGAACAGACAAACCAGAGTGAAAACGCCAAATCCAATATTTGACATAAAGTGAGTCCAATCGTAGATATAGAAACACAAAATAGAGAGAAAAGGAAAGTACCATAAATAGAGAAAGAATCGTGTTTGAGAATCTTGGATGGCGATCCCTCCAAGGTGTCCGACGACGAAGGCGATGCTCGGATTCTTCCAAACATTGCTTGACTCTTGCTAACAGACTGGTTGGTTCGGATCGGTTCGGGTGGATGAATCAATCCAAAGACACCCGAATGAGAGGTGGAAGTGTATAAAAGGGAGAGGTAAGAGGAGAGAAGATGACAAAATTCTATCTGCAGATTGGCGCGCTTCACATTGAATTTCAGAACTTGAGCGGGAATCGTACTCGATACACTTCTTTTTTTTTATTTTCGGTAAATTACTCTTTTGGTCCTAAAAACTTTTATTTATTTCAATTTAGTATTTAAATTAACACTTGTCTTAATTTAGTCCTTAAATTATGATAAACTTTAGTTACTAATAAATACCTTTTACTATGTTTCATATTTTTGTTTTTTTATCTCAATTAGTCCACAATCATAAAAATACCAAATTTTGTTCTTGAAAAAATGACACTTGTCTCAATTTAGTCCTTAAATTATAAAATTATCAAATTCAGTCCGTAATAAATACCTTTTGTTGCAATTTCGTCCATGCTTCATATTTTTATTTTGCAATGGTGAAATTGTGACACAGGGTATTTTTCTGAGATTAAATTTGATATTTTTATAATTCAAAACTAAATTGAAACAAAAAAAAATTCAAAGACTAAATTTAATATTTCATAATTTAAGGGTTATATTGAAACAAGTGAAATCATTAAGGGACCAAAATAACAATTTAATCTTTTGTTTTTAATATTTTGGTCCTCCGTTTAAAAGATATCTCTCCTTATTGGGCTGGGTTGAAACGAGTTACATTGAGTTGTTGATGAGGAGTTTATAAAAGGGCGGTCCAACAAAGGAAACCTGAAAATTGAGAGTGAAGGTTTTGGAGAGGATATAACTGTGAATATTGTTATTAAATTTCAGTTAGAATTACAAAAGATATTATTTTAAGAAAAATATTACAACGTGATATGAATATTGAATAACTCCAAGAATCATACAAATAACGATTAGTTTAAATTGTGACGTGAAACAGTATAATGGAAAAAAGATAAGAGAATGAAAACCACAGGGATGAATAAAGCAAAATGCCTTTTAAGAGTCAAAGATTAAGGTGAAAGTACCTTTTTACTCCCTAAATTATAAAGCCTGTGTCAATTTTACCCATAAACTTTAGTTTTGATCAATTGCATTGCTGAACTTTTAATTTGCAGAGCCCACATTTCTAGTGATGGGAGTATTGATATTTGATGCATCGAAGCTAAAAAAAACCAACCAAATGAATTCCACGAGGGAGGAATATTGAAGAGTCCACATTAGTAGTGATGGATCCAATCCATTAGATACTCTCCAAAATGGGCTGAAAACTATCTAAAAGGAAAGCACACGTGAAATGAAAATTGTGAATTGGTTATCAGTCTTTTACCTCAATTCAGATGGCGTGGGGCATGATTATTCTTGTTTGGACCGGACCGGACTGATCGGTCCAATCACTAAACAGATAAAAAGACGAGTCAGTTAGATAAAAAAAATTATTTTTTTAGTTGGACCGGATTTAACTGGGGTCTAATCGGTCTAATTTTTTTATTAAAAAAAATAAAAATAACATCATAAAAGAAATTAAAAAATTCTTGAAAATTAAAATTTAAGAACTCATGATTATCAAGAATTTCATGTTTGGTTTGATCAAGTTCTTTCAGAGATTGACAAGTAATGAAAATTAAAATTTTGAGAAGTCATGTAATTTAAAACTTCAAAATTATGTATGTTAAAACTTAAAACTTCAGTGATGTCATTTTATATATCAAGAATAATTCATATTTATTATTTATTTTGTCATCTAATTTGATCGATTAAACCGATCAAACTATAAACCGCGAACACTAATTTGAATTGTTTGATTCAATTTTTACAACATTGGATGTGATTGCACCATTGTGGATCTGTTATAAAAGATAAGTTTCACTTTTGAGATGAGTAGTGTGTATTTTGATAAGTAATTTGGAGTTGCTCCCACTCGAAAGTGAGTCTTTTTATATATTTTCCACTTCTAGTTGAGATTTGTTACATCATACATCTACCTCCATCAATTTCATTTATATTTCTCTGCAATTTTTTTTGTTATTTTATACTTTTGATTTTGGTTCATTTACTTTGACCAGTTTAATGTTCTCATTCGATTTTTAAATTATTATTTTCAATCATCATTTCAAATGATACTTGTAGATAGGTGATTCCTTTTTTAAAATTTGTACCATCAAAGCTCACAAGTGACCGGGTACTACCAATCTCTTTCTTCATGTTTTTCTTTTTGTTCTTTTCTCTTTATCTTATATCAGCTGCTTTTTAATTTTTTTTTTTCAAATTTTGTTAATAATCTTTTGGGAGTTAATCTAAAATGAATTTTATGTATAAATGAAATTACTTTATTTTAGTATTCATCCATTAAAAAAAATGAGGTTACACACTTTATGTTTCATTATTTATTTTTTTGGCAGAAAATATAAGAGAAAAGGACACCCTTCACCTATACAGCAAAGCTCGTCTTAGCTATGATGACCAAGTTCTCATTATTTTTGTGCCAACCCATTCCCACAAAACACTTTTTTGACAACCAAACGAGTTATAAGTCCCAATTATTACTTCTTCTTTTTTCCTTGAAGTCCCAATTATTACTAAAATTAAATGGTAGATAAGTTTGGGTCATGCTAACCTTCCACCATTAGATTTGGGGAGAGTGGATTATTTATAGTATACATATGTGTTGCTCTTTTTTATTTTAATTAATAAATAAATAAATTTTTTTGTAATTTTAATAAATTATATTTAGGACTAAATTTATATATATTCTTTATATTCAGATAATCAAAATATAACGTGTGATTTTGAAAAAAAACAATAAAAATTTTATTCTTCACTTTAAAAAATTATTGAAATAAAATTGTATTTTTATTTTATATACATAATAATAAATTTATTTAAGCGTCTCTTAAATTAAGAGTCTGAAATTGAAATTTAGTATAAATTCAATTATATTTACTGTTATATGAAAATTAATATTACAATTTTTTTTTTTGTTTTAACATTTTTGCATTTATTAAAAACTTCACGGTATCAATATAAGAATTTGAAAAAAAAAAAGAGTTCCGTTTTGACTTTGTTGACTGCTCTGCTAGGGTTTCTAGCGACGTCAACAACTAAAGTCGACGACGTTTCATGGCCGGCGACAGCCGTGTATTTCCGGTGGGGGACGTTTCTGTTCTTGGCCGTGTGGGTGCGAGTAAAACTGCGAGGATGGAAGAGGCAGTACTGGACGACGAACTGTTACTGGTTTACGATGATGAAGATGTTGCGAAGGGGGTTGAGGCATGCCGTTTTACGTTGATGGGGAGGTGTCTAACAACCAAACCAACCAACAAACAGGCAATAGAGAATGCCTTTCGGAATATATGGGGCCAGCCGAGAGGTTTCAAGGTTGAAGAATTGGAACAGAACGTGTTCTTGTTTCACTTCTTGGAGGAAAAGGATATGATAAAGGTTCTTGATGGTGGACCTTGGACGTTCAGGAACAGGTGGCTGTTGCTGGTGTGTTGGAGGAGGGGTTTATGTGCGACGGATGCTGAGTTTTTGCGGACTAAACTATGGATCCAGATGTGGGGTGTGCCGCCGCATGTCGAACCGAGCGTGTGGCAAGAAAGTTGTGTGAAGTGTTGGGAGAAGTTGTAGAGGTGGGAATGTATGAAGACCCGAGTTCTGGAGGTCTATTCATGAAGGGTTTGGTGTGGCTTGATCTAGGAAAGTCAATACGCAAGGGGATTAATTTGAGTAACGTTAATGACGGTATTTTTTGGGTTGATTACAGATATGAGAAGATCCCAAAGTGTTGCTATTCCTGCGGCATATTTGGACACGATGAGGAGGAATGTGTGGAGGCGAGGATGGTGGAAGAGAGTATTAATGGGTCGGGTGTGAAAGACCTCGGACCATGGCTGAAAGCAAGAGTGAGTGGAAGGAAGGTTGCATGGCTGGGAGCGGATTCCATACAGGGGGGTCGAAAGGTTTCGGCAAAGGAGAGAAGCGTGGGAATGGTGAAAAAAGTGGTGGCAGAGGACTTGCTCGAAAAACTATCACGCATGACAATGAAGGAGCAAGAGAAGGGTGTGGAGGATGGTAGAAGGAACGAGGCTACGGGGGATGTCGTAGATAAGGGAGCCAAGGAGGGTGCTAGTAATAATGGGAGTGAGCTAACGGGTAAACCGGTTCTGAACCCAGGCGAGATACAACACGGGATGGGGATCACAGAGGAAAATAATGTTAAAGGAGTGCTTCGGGAGATCCAAAATGTGAATAAGGGAGAGGTTGCGACACTCTGCGAAGTGATGAAAGAAAATGTTAACCCCCTAATGACGTCATCGGGTGGGAAGCAATGGAAGCGTCTAGCAAGAAATATGGGGATGACTTCAGTTAGCAATACAATTGAGCAAAAGACGGGTAAGAGGAAGACTGTGGAGAAGGGTTAATGATGGAGATTGATGATAGTGCATTAACCTATAAGAAAGTACGTAGTGGGGAGGTGGCGATGGAAAACATACCTAATATATCGGCCGGTCTGTCTTCACAGGCCCGCCGGGAACAATGAAAATCGTAGCGTGGAACTGCCGTGGTTTGGGGAACACACGGGCAGTTGATTCCACGAGGCTCCTCATTCGGCAAACTAAGCCGGATATTATTTTTTTCAGTGAAACAAGACTAACAGCTGGTGAAGCGGAAGGGAAGAGACGAGAGTTGGGGTTTGCGAATGGAGTTTGGTACCCATGCAATGGGCGTAGTGGGGGTTTAATGCTTTTATGGAGGAGTGAGGTGAATGTGTCCCTTCGTTCAATGTCGAAATACCATATCGACGTGAATATAGGGGATAATGTTGAGGATAAGTGGAGGTTCACGGGTTTCTATGGAGAACCGGTCACGCATCTTCGGCATCAAGGATGGAATATGTTAGGCCGTTTAAAGGAGAGGGGTGACACACCTTGGCTAATTATGGGGGACTTTAATGAGATTACGTGTGGTAATGAGCAGCAAGGAGACAATGACAGACCGGAAAGACAGATGCAACAATTCAGGGAGGCAGTGGACGGGTGTAATCTTACGGATATTGGCTATATAGGTTTTCCCTTTACATGGTGCAATAATAGAGACAATCGACTTGTGAAATCAAGACTTGATAGGGGATTGGCAAATGCAAATTGGGTTACGAGATTCCGGCATGCTCAACTTTTTAATCTCACGAAATTCTCGTCGGATCACCTTCCAATTTTGTGTAATTTGCTATGGCATAAGGAGGAGGGGGGAAAAGGGGGCGTGTAAAGACCGTAGCTTTCGCTTTGAACAGTTATGGTGTGAATACGAAGAGTGCGATGAAATTGTCAAAACATACTGGGAAAGGTCCGAGGCGATTACAAATATGGAGGTGGTGAATGGGAATCTGGAGGCTATTCAAGAACGCCTAACTCAATGGAGCAGGAGGAAGTTCGGGAATTTTAATAAGTCGATCAAGAAGCTGCAGAAAGAGATAGATAATGAAGTCGCGAAAAGTGCGACAGACATGCAAAAGGTGAGATCTCTTGAAAGAGACTTGTCCAAGTTGCTGAGAGAAGAGGAGACTTACTGGCGTCAAAGATCAAGAGTAAACTGGTTAAGGGAGGGTGACAGGAATACAAAGTTCTTTCATATGCAGGCGTCAAACAGGAAGAAGAAAAACAGAATAAATAGGCTGAAAAGGGGTGATGGGAGTTGGGCAGAAGATCAGAAGGAGATACAGGATCTAGCTACAGACTACTTTGCAGAATTATTCACATCTTCTAACCCAAATGAAATTGATCAAGTTATTGAGGCGACGCATAAGAAGGTGTCAGATGATATGAATGACTACCTAATAGCTAACTTTACAAAAGAAGAAGTTAAGGCGGCTTTGTTTCAGATGGGACCGACAAAAGCACCAGGTTTGGATGGTTTCCAGCCCTTTTTTACCAGCGTTATTGGGATGTGATTGGTGATAAAGTAACGGATACTGTACTGGATTTTTTAAATAACGGTGTCTTTGATCCTAACATAAATACTACTAGAATAGTATTAATTCCGAAAACAAAGGACCCGGATGACATGACACAGTATAGACCGATCAGCTTATGTAATGTGGTCTATAAAATCATTGCCAAAACTCTGGCAAACAGATTAAAGCTAATTCTACCGGATATTATCTCTGTGAATCAGAGTGCCTTTGTGCCTAACCGACAAATTACGGATAATGTTTTCCTTGCGTACAAGCTCATTCATGCTCTAAGAGGCAATAAATCAGGTAGGAGAGGTTCTATGTCTGTTAAATTGGACATGAGTAAGGCCTATGATAGGGTGGAATGGAGGTTCTTGGAGGAGATTATGGGTAAGATTGGCTTCCACGAAGCTTGGGTGAAGAAGATCATGACATGCGTCTCAACTGTCAAATTCTGTGTTCGGATAAATGGATGTGATTCAGATACATTTCAACCACAGAGAGGGCTACGTCAAGGTGACCCTTTATCACCATATCTCTTTTTACTATGTGCAGAAGGGTTGAGTTCTCTACTTAAGGAGGGAGAGGCGGATGGTAAAATTCAGGGAGTCAAGGTGTCTAGGTATGCGCCAAGTATATCACATTTGTTTTTTGCTGATGATAGTCTTATTTTCATGAAAGCGGATACAGAAGTTTGTAATAATTTAAAAAATATCCTTGATATCTACGAAAGGGCATCAGGTCAAAAGGTCAACTATGACAAGTCAGCAATCTTTTTTAGTCCCAATTGCTCGGAGCAGGTCAGGACGAGTGTGCAGTCATCTTTGCAAGTTACTAGAATAGCACACAACGAAAGATACTTGGGGTTACCAACGATGATAGGAAAGAATAGGGGCGACGCTTTCAAATCCATAAAAGAAAGGGTGTGGAAAAGAATGCAAGGGTGGAAAGAAAAACTTCTTTCCAAAGCAGGTAAGGAGATCCTAATTAAAGCTGTGGCGCAATCAATACCGACATATACTATGAGTTGTTTTATGCTCCCCAAAGGTTTATGCTATGACCTTACTCAGATGATGGCAAGGTTTTGGTGGGGAGAGAATCAAGATGGTAAGGGGATACATTGGTTGAGCTGGAAAAAGCTTTCTATGCCAAAGAGTAAAGGAGGAATGGGCTTCAAAGATCTTGAGACTTTCAATAAGGCTCTTCTAGCAAAACAATGTTGGAGGTTATTGCAGAATGAGGATTCTCTTCTATATAATGTTTTGAAGGCGAGATATTTTCCCAATGGTGATTTTTTAGGTGCATCGTGTGGTTGCAGACCTTCGGCCACGTGGAGGTCACTTATGGTGGGAAAAACAATGCTACGGAAAGGTGTCCGAAGAGTGATTGGAGATGGAAGGGCAACTGGCATTTGGGACGACCCATGGGTGCCATCGGAGATGCCCACGACTCTTACTAGACCGAAATTTTTAACGTTCACAGCAGAGTATGTGTGCGATTTGCTGGTTGAGGATGGCTCTAGATGGGACGAGGACAGGTTGGGGGTATTGTTTGATGAGGATATACGCCAGCGCATTCTGAGCATCCCAATCGACGTGGACCTAGGAAGGGACAGGTGGAGTTGGGACCTTGACAGGAGTGGTCAATACACGGTCAAGATGGGATATAGGAATGCAATGATGGAAACTTGGGGTCAGTTCAGCCTCGGTTTGGATATTGACGAGGAGGCAACAACGAGATTTTGGAAGCGTCTATGGAAGCTTCCCATTATCTCAAGGTATAAGGTTTTTTTGTGGAGAGCGTGTAGAGGAATTTTACCGACAGTAGAATCACTAGAAGAGAGGGGTATGGACATAGATGAACTCTGCATCATGTGTAATAATGCCCATGAGGATGTATTCCATGCGCTCATTGACTGCCCTGAACTCCAACTGATGTGGGTTAATGCTAACTTCGACTACAGTAGCAGATTATACCATGCCAACATCCTTGAATGGTTAGTTGTTGAAGCGGGAGGATGGAAAGACGAACAAATGGCGTTCCTTGCAGTGGCAGTATATCATGCTTGGGAAAGGAGGAACAAGAAGAAGTTTGCCAATGAGATTATCAAGGTGGAAGAGTTGTGGCCGAGAGTGGAGAGGATGATGGAAGAAATCCAGGTTGCGGCTTTCACTGACGCTCGAAATGTTATGGAACTGCCGAAGGTCAAATGGGAGAAGCCTGAGTACCCCTTTATGAAGCTGAATGTCGACGCGGCGGGATCAAAGTCTGGTGGAGGAGCAATGGGTGGTCTGCTTCGGAATTCGACAGGTTGCTGTGATGGTGTGTTCACGAGTTGTGTGCGTTTTCCAAGTGACCCAATCCTCTTAGAAGCTATGTCTATAAAAAAGGGTCTGGAGTTAGCAAAGCTGAAGAACTGTACACATGTATTAGTGGAATGTGACTCAAGATTGGTTGTTGACATGCTGCACACCCCCTGTGATCAAGCGTCTTCCTTGAATGCTATTTGTAAGGACATTTTACGGTTCAGTAAGAATTTTAACTGTGTCAAGTTCGTTTGGATTTCAAGACTTTGTAATGAGGTAGCGGATTTTATTTCTAGGAAAGCAAAAGCTGATAGTTTAAACGTTGTATGGATCGATTCGATCCCGTTTTTCCTCTCTGAGGTTTTTTCGTTTGATGAATAAAGCTTCCCAGGTACCGCCCTGGTTCCCTCAAAAAAAAAAAAGAATTTGAAAAAAAAGAAAATATGAGTTATAAAGTGGTCATGTCATATTGTAATTGTAAAATTTAAAGCACCACTTGGACCTTGGACCGGCTACATAGGTAGGATAGTTTGTGTTTAGTAGCTAAGTGAAGAGATGAGAATGTTGAAAAAAAATAAATATATCATGTTAATGTGATGTGGTATAATATAAATGAAATAAAAAATATATATATAATTCCATGCATTACAAAAGTAATATATATTTAATAAAAAAAACTGAATGTACTCAGTGACAAAAGAGACCCATATAATGAATTTGACAAAGTATATATTAATCTCACTTGTATTATTATTTACTTTTTATATCTTATCAACTTATATTTTATATTTCACGTGTTTCGAGGGCATTGAAATGCAGTGTATATAGTATATACTATATACACCAGATATTTCTTTAATTAATTAATTGAAACTGTCCACTTTTTAAAAAAATTACAATTTATTTCATTATAATTTAGAATGTGACACTTTGATATTTTGTAGTTTAACTTAAAAGTAATGTGCCCTTGTAATTAAAAATGTGACACTTATTTCCTTATTATTTATTATGTTACCAATTAACTATCTTATGTTTGTGATCCGAAATTTAGTTGAATTAGTTAATAAATTTAAAATTTATAAAATAAATTTGTATTTATGCACTTTTAAAATAAACAAAATATTATTTTGGTCCTTCTTGGATGTCATTCTCTTCAATTTGATCATTCTTAGATGTATCTTCTTAATTTGATTTTTTTTAAATTATTTCGTTATCAATTCGGTGCTCACCGACAAAATGTTAGCGAAGCATGATTATATGATTGAATAAATTTGATGCTTTTAAAAAAAGTCAAATATCCATTTTGGTCCTTTTCACTAGTTTCATATTAGTCATTTATCTTTCAAAAGTTTCAAATCAATATTCTATATTTGCAATTTGTTTCAAATCAGTCCTTTTGAGGTTGAAGGAGGGATATATAAAATTATAATTTTTGGAAAGTTTTAGCAAGTCACGTCATCATTTAACAAATGTTTTAACATGGCACATCATCATTTAATCGTATGGACGGATTTGATAATGGAAAAATCTAAAAAAACTAAATTGGGAGGATATATTTAAGAAGGTTCAAACTAAGAAAAATGCCATCTAAGAATGACCAAATTGGTATTTTACTCATTTTAAAATTGCATAAATACAAACTATTTTTATAAAATTTTAAATTATTGACTAATTTGACTAAATTTTGAATAAAAAATTAATATAAGATAATTAATTGATAACACAACAAATCATAAGGAGTTAAGTGTCACGCTCTTAATCACATAATACATTACTTTTAAGCCAAACTACAAAATAATAAAGTCTTATCGTCTAAATCATACAAGGCAAATTGATTTTAAATCCAACTAAAGGGATAAAGTATAATTTATCCTTTTTGTTTTTGGTAAATTTTATAATCTTCCATTATTAGCTTGCCATTATCCAATTACGCATCACCACACACTATCATCTCATAAGTCATAACATCACCCATTCTCTCTCCTCATTCACTTGTCACTGTCCACAACTTTCCTTCCTTGCTTGCCAGGATCCAATTTCTATTAATTACAACCAAGAGGTGTGTATTTCTTTTAACATTATATTTTTGTCGCTGATTTTTTATGTATTTCTTTTAACATTATATTTTTGTCGCACTCAATTTAAAATTACATAAATATAAGTTATGTTTTTGTCGTTTATTTTTATATTTCTTTTAACATTATATTTTTGTCGTTTATATAAAAAACATATATTTTTGTTGTTTTTTTATTTGTTTTATATGATCAATTACTCAGGATTCTTCAAAATTTTTAAAATAAATTTTATAATTTATTTTAAATTAATTCCTTTATGTAACATTCGATTGATGACGCGATATAATAAATATTTTAAAAAATATAATTTTATCTCTTTTTAAATTTTTATTTTAATTCTTACACTTTATTCCTTTTTTTTCTCTCTCTCTTTTTCAACACCAATTCAATCCCAATTATCCCATTTTAATCATAAAATTAAATAAAGAATATTAAAGTGAAGTAAACATGATATCATTTATAATTAAATATTGTCGTGGAATGGCATGAACAAAATTTGGGCTGAGTTTGTGCAAGTTGTCAGTAAAAAAAAAAAAAATGGAAGAAAAGAAATATTTGCTTGTGGGGAGGGACCACTGGGTTCCTAACTTTTGAAGCCTTGATGCTGTAGCTAGAACGAGAGGTGAAGTATTGATTAAAGTAAAGAGGGAGATAGAGATAATAACTAAGAGAGAGAAATTATGAAAATGTAAGACTTACAATTTTTTATTTTTATCACTCTCCTCACTTTAAAGAGCACTTCAACTTATAATGTAAAAGATACATTCTCATTCTCAGCTACCACTATGATCCCTGAAGAGAGTTTAAGCAGAAAGGTTTGTGATATGAGCAAGGCTTCTGGAGACTGGACAACAATTGAAGCAATTAAGCCTCCCTCTCCTGAAGATACCTTCACCGGTGCTGTTAGTGAGTGGACCCCCCTGAGGAAGGTTGGAAATTGGAATAAAGTTAATGTGGGATGGGTCCTTTAAAGAAGGCATTAGGTATATGTGATCACAGAGGTAAATGGCTTCGCGGTTTTGCTAAGAAATTGGGCAAAGGTATCATCCTCCTTTGCTGAAATCCGTGGGATTCTAAATGCTCTTCATAATCATATGGCCTGGTCCATCAATATGAGAAGAATTATTATTGAGTCAGACTCATTACAGGCAACCAAGACCATTACGGAATAGTTCGTGTGAATAGAGATGGAAATAGATTAGCTGATGAGCTTCTTAATAACACATGTTTGGTATTCGGTGAGTGTTTAGTAAGAAGTAGAAGTGAAAATGGAAACAGAAATAGAAGTGAATGTGGAAGTGGAAGTGGAAGATTTATGTGTGTTTGGTACGAAAAATAAAATGGAAATAAGAATAAAATTGTTTGGTATGATAGGAATGAGATAGGGAGGTAGAAGCTAATTTAAAAAATGTAAAAGACTATTTTACCCTCTAAGATTATGCCCTCAGCCCCTCACATGGGTTATATTCCTTTGTTGCGCCTCCCTCTAGCTGTATTGAGATTATCAATGATGACTACAGGAAGACCTATCTTTCTGGAAAGATAATCAAATGAAGTGCAAAATGTGTAAAATGTATGAAGTGCATCATCTAGACCGTTAAATAAAAATCGAGATTCATGTCCGTACTGTAACAATTTTATGTAACGATTCATATTATGCACTTTATACACTTTATCGAATCTGCACTTTAGCAGATCCGGATCCGTCTTCCTTAGGGATGACAATCTTACCCGGACCCAACGGGTACCCGATAAAATTACCCGTTGGCTCCGGGTCTGGGTATTGAAAAAATGGGTCTGGGTCTGGGTCCGGAGATTTTAACGGGTAAATTTCTGGGTTCGGGGACGGATAAGGGAGTATTCACCCCGGGCCCAGACCCGGTGATATAATATAAATAAAAATATTTTATATATAAATACTTTTTATATAAATAGTTTATATATAAATAGTTTTTATATATTATTTATATATATAAATATTAAAAAAAAATTACACACCATCTCACACTTACCCAGTAGTCCAGTACCCACACGCGTGTCTCACCCTCATCACGATTCACACATATTTCCATTTTACTAAGCTCAAACCCAGACTTTTTATTTTAATTTTATTGTGTGTTTGAAGTTTTTTTTAAAAAAAAATCGGAAATAATTAAATTTATGATTGTATATTTAATACTTGTGTGTTTGAAGTTTTTTTTTAAAATTTAAAAATAACTAAATTTATGATTTGTAGAAAAAAGTAATAAATTTTCCGGGTCCGAGAATTTAAGTATTCGATAGATCCGGGGATGGGTCTCACATTTTATACTCGGCCGGAGACGGATCCGAGTCCGAGAATTACAGTATCTTTCCCATACCCTACCCATTGCCATCCCTAGTCTTCCTGTTAGTTCTGCTGCCTAGGTTTCCCTAGCTCTCTCCTTTGTTTAAAAAAAAAAAACACAATATCAATTTTATTCTTCTTTTAAAAAAATGTTGAAATAAAATTGTAATTTATTTTATATACAATAATAATAAATTTATTTAACTGTCTCTTAAATTGAGAATCTGAAATTAAAATGTAGTATAAATTTAATTATATTTATTGTTGTAAAAAAGTAATATTAAAATTTTTTGTTTTAGCATTTTTATATTTATTAAAAACTCCACAGTATCAATTTCAGAATTTGAAAAAAGAAAATATGAGTTATAAAGTGGTCATGTCATATTGTAATTGTAAAATTTAAAGCACCACTTGGACCTTGTAGAGTATATATATATATATATAATGAATTTGATATATATTATAATCTCACTTGTATTATTATTTACTTTTGATATCTTATCAACTTATATTTTATATTTCACGTGTTTCAAGGGCATTGAAATGCAGTGTATATACGCCAAATATTGCTTTAATTAATTAATTGAAACTGTCCATCCTTTCTTTGTTTAGTAAATTTTATAACCCTCCATTATTAGCTTGTCATTATTCAATTACGCATCGGGTAATTCTTTAATATGGATATCTTATTAAATGATATCTGAACACCTATTTATAATTTGCTATAAAATAAATTTTTTATAAGTTTGGATAAAAGTTCAATGGTATCGTATCACTGAATTTCAGTGCATCCCTCCAATTATGTAGTGTCATTTGTTAATATTAATAAAAACTCATATTAATTAGGGCTCACCTTGAATGATTTAGAGATCAACTGATTGGAAGGATGTACTGAAGTTCAATACTACTGTACCACTGAACATCTACTATATAGTCAAAACACATGCTAAAAAACAATAAAAAGCAATTAAAAGTTAAAAATTAATAATAATACCCCCTGTACATAATAACATAAATAAGACACTCACACTACAAACACACACATATATATTATATAATAAATATAATATAATAATAATATATATTAATAAAATAATTATTTAATTTATAAAAAAAATTTGATATTTAAAAAAATTGTTCTTTATCAAATAAAAAATTTTAATAACTTAAATTTGATAAAAAAATAACAAAATAATTTAAAATATTTATTGTTATATTAAAGATTAATATTAAGACAATGATTAAAGGAATACCTAAATATAAAATATTTTAATTTTTTCATCTGACTTAAAATATCTATTGGGAGCAGTAATAATTAATTTTTTCGCTGCGTATATTCAGCTTAAGGGTATACAACTAATAAAAAAAATTTTATATTTAGGTATTGTTTTAACCATTGTCTTAATATTAATCTTTAATATACGAATAAATATTTTAAAAAAATTTTGTTATTTTTTATCAAATTTAAGTCATTAAAATTTTTTTGTTTGATAATTTTTTTTAAATATTTAAGAATATATTTTTTTAAATTAAGATTATTTTATTAATATATATATATATATGTATATATATATATATGGCTGTGACCCCTTTTGGTCATTGCGGTTACAAAATAGCCATATTTTCTAATTAAAAAATAACAAAAAAAAAATTTGATTGGAGAAAAGGTAAGTGAGGAAGTTGAGATATATATAAAAATAAAATGGAAGGTAGTAGGAGAGAGAAAACATATATGATGGTAGTTACTAAAAAAGTGGGAAAATAAATAACTTTTCATAATTTAATTCTAATTAATTATGATAAAAATTTTAATTTAAATTTTTAAAAATTGTAAAATATATTATTTTAAAATATAATAATTATATTTTAAAAAATTAATGATAAATTGCATGCACGAAGGTGCATGCGAAGCCTCTAGTATATATATATATATATGTGTGTGTGTGTTATTTATGTTATTATGTATGGGGTCTTGACAATTTTTTTAAGGCTAAATTACTATTTTGATCCTCAATATTTGCATGAAGTTTAATGTTGCTCCTCAATGTTTCAAAAGTTTAATGTTGGCCCTCAAAGTTTTTTTTGGTCGATTTTGGTCCTCGAGCGTAACACCATTAACTTTTTGCTGTTAAATGATGACGTGGCATGCTTATATGGCACACACTCTCTCCTACATATCATATTTTAATGACGTGGCATGACACATCACTTCCACGTCACCCCAGATGATGATGATGAAGGAGAGAAGATGACGATGTGACAATGTGGGATGACGTGACAGTGATACGTCATGTCACGTCTTTAAAATATGACATGTAAGAGAGAGGGTGTGACATATAAGCATCCTACGTAATTATTTAACGACAAAAAGTTAACGGTGTTACGCTCGATGACCAAAATCGACAAAAAAAAAATTTTGAAGACCAACATTAAACTTCATGCAAACATTAAGGACCAAAATAGACGTTTAATTTTTTTTAAAAAAAAGTTAGTTATTTTTTATTGTTTTTTAACTTTTTCAATCGGTGTTTTGGCCACCGCCTACAAACTTATAAAAAGTCATTTATGATAAGTTATAAATAAAATCCATATAAAAAATATTATTTAATAAAAACTCCATATTAAAGAATTATCGTTACGCATCACCCACACATTATCATCTCATAACATCACCCTTTCTCTCTCCTGATTCACTTGTCACTGTCCCCATCTTCCCACAACCTTCCTTCCTTGCTTGCCACATCTTATTGATTAGAACTTAGAGCCTAGAGGTAAGTATTTCTTTTTATTTTACATGTATTCCTTTTAATATTATATTTTTGTTCCACTCATTTTAAAATTGCATAAATATAAATTTTATTTTTGTTTCATAAAAAGAAAACATTATATTTTTGTTGCTTATTTTTTTATTTGTTTTATATGATCAGCTCTGCCTTAGATCCTTCAAAGTTTTTAAATTAAATTTTTAATTTTATAATTTATTTTAAATTAATTCTTTTGTATAACATTTCAATCGATGATGACGTGATATAATAAATTTTTTTAAAAATTATAATTTTATCTTTTTTTTTTAATTTCAAAATTGTTATTTCAATTCCTACAATCTATTTCTTCTTTTTCCACACCAATTCAATCCCAATTATCACCTTTTAATCACAAAATTAAATAAAGAATATTAAACTGAAGTAAACATGATGAAATCATTTATAATTAATTTTTTGTAATTACTACGTATATATATATATATATAATGTGATGATATGCACTCCCTCTTAAAAGAAATTATTTTCAACGATTAGTTATATTAAATAATGTTAAACTATTAGAATATTAGGTATGAGAAAAGATTAGCTTAATTATTAAACGAGAACATATATAGAAGTAGTTAATACAACTAATTAATTAATAAGCACATTTTTGACATTATTATGCATCGATCCATATGATCATATTAATACCACACTCTAGGCAAATTAAAGTAGAATAGTGTTACACACATGAAATCGAGAATGAAGAGTAGTATGGTGGGAATTAATTAGCTAGAAATGAAACATAATTATTATGGGAAAACCTCAATGAGAGATCTTAAACCCAGAACAGGAGTTATCTTGTAGTCACTGAAACCAGCAGAGAAGATCAATTTGGCCCATTCTTTCTCATTTCTCTCTTTTCCAGTCACCAAAACCATCATCAGCATATCAAAGAACAATTGAGTTTCCACTGATTCGTCATCGATATCTGCCTTCTCATTCTCCATCATCATGTCTATTATTATCACCTTTCCTTCTTTCCCTTTGCTTGTAACTCCCTCCTTGCACTTCTTCAGTATCTTCACACATTCCTCATCGTTCCAGTCATGTAGAATCCACTGTCATCAATTCATTCCACGCAATTAATTATCATTTTAGTCCCCAAGATCTTTATAATTTATTTCAACTTAGTCCTTAAGATATGAAAATACTAAATTTAGTCAATAAAAAATACAATTTATCTCAAAGTACTTACACAAATTTTGAATGAAAAAAATTAAAAGGCGAGGTCTTTTTGTACTAGAGAATTTCAAGTCAATTTTTATAGTTGATAAATGATGGATATATGCCTATAATTAATATAATTAATTAATATCAGAATAAATTATTGTTTTAATTACTGTAAAATAAAAATATCAAATTTAATATTTAAAATATCTATAAAATTATAATTTGGATAATGCTAAAGAGCTGCAAAAACTCGTTACTCTCTTAGTCAATAAATTTGTTCGGAATCTGAATATCTGAATTAAATATATTTTTTATTTTAAAATTTAAGATGACATAAATCAATTCAATAATTAAGTAATATAATGGTAATTAAGTTAAAAGGTAAACATACGTGGGAAGTATTACCGTTATAATTTAGCACTAGTGTTAAGGTTAATTAAAATTTATAATTACCTTCAACAAGATGGCATCAGCAGGAGGAACAGCCTGAAACATGTCTCCACCAACAAACTTGAGATTCCCACTATCTTGCTGTCCCTCCACAACATGCGGCAGGTCAAAGACGGTACACTCCAATTCCGGAAAGGCCTTCGCTATAGCCTTAGCCACAGTGCCGGTCCCACCACCCACATCCACGAGCGACTCCAACCCCTTGAACACCCCCTTACACTTGTCTATCACCACACTCGTCACCAGCCTGGCGTCACTCGCCATCGCGTCATTGAAGAAGTGATTCAGCTTCGACTCATCCCCCGCGTACTCCCAGAACGTCTTCCCGTGGGCCGTATCAAACGGCGTCGGATCCTCATTCTTGAACCAACCCGCCACGTGGTACCAGGGCTTGGTTAAGATGGGGTCCAGCATGGCGAGCAGGAACGGGGAGACGCTGAGGGGGTTGTCCTTGAGGAGGAGGGTAGAAGCGTCGGTGAGGACGTAGCCTTCTTCTGATTGGTCGTCGTCGTCGAGTGGGACCTTCTGGAGAGAGAAGAATCCGGAGTGGGTGAGGATACGCATGAGGCGGTAGATGTGGCGGGATTTGGAAGGGTGGATTTGGAGGGAGGAAATGAGTAAGGGGAGAGGCATGGGTTTGGCGTGTTTGTGAATGATGTCGGGGATTCCGAGGTCGATGGCGGATTTGAGGGACATGGAGTTGATGAAGCTGAAGATGTGGTTCCATATGTGGGTTTGAGCGTGGAGCAGTCTGGATGCTGCTATGTGCTCTTCTTCCTTATGCTGCGACGACTGGGACGATTCCATCACTTTTGTGTGTGCTCCTGCTGGGTTTACATGATTCTATTTGGGATGGGGTGTATTTATAGCAAAATATCCTCATCACCTCCTTCACTTTAATCCATCCAATCTTACGTAAACTCTCTCTACGTTAACAGTGGTTAAAATTCTTTGTA
Source organism: Senna tora (assembly GCA_014851425.1). Classification (NCBI taxonomy): domain Eukaryota; kingdom Viridiplantae; phylum Streptophyta; class Magnoliopsida; order Fabales; family Fabaceae; genus Senna; species Senna tora. Next base: position 690,697 of record CM026263.1, on the reverse strand, counting down.
ATTATAACTGTTCACACATTTTCTTTTTCATAAAATTCAAACTCTATTTTAATCCTTATGTTTACTACTTCTTTTTAATTTGGTCCTCCCTAACATTTTTTTAAAGGGTAACTATTTAGAGCTATAATTTCGGTCCTTTGTTTAATCCATCTAATCTTATGTAAACTCACTATACGTTAACAGTGGTTAAAATTAACTGTAATTATCACTCTAGCCACATTTTTTGGCAAAAATTCTATTTTGATCCTTACGTTTATTATTTTTTACAATTTAGTCGTTGGCAGAAAAAAAAAGGAAAAGAGAAAGGGAATGCATTAATTGTGTTTGTTAGTAAAAGTTGAGAATGGAAATAGAATTGGAATGTATTAAAATTACCACTTTATCCTTTATATTAAAAAAAATTTATGATTATGTCAAATCAAAGGTTATAATAAATATTTTATATATATATTTTTTAATTATACACACTTTTCAAGATGAAAATAAAAAAAAAATAATTAAGATATGAGGCCACATATTTTTTTTTTCTTTTTTTTTCCCTTATACCTTTTCTTGCCTAATTGCCTAAACAACACAGCCTAACTAATATACTATATAATATATATGGAACAGAGTTTACAATTAGATATTTAGATATACATTCCCACACAGGAAAAAGAGTGGTTAAAGTCCCATCATCATTCTCGGGAATATCTGTTAATATATCTGCCGTGGCTTATTTAATTTGCACAAAAATAGAGAATTCCTAAATATAGAAGTAAATATTGTCATTGTTATTCAAATCAAGAGGATGGAAGTAGGTGGTCAAGCACCAAATGCATATAGCAAGAGAGATAAGAGATAAGAAACTTTAAAAATCATGCATAGCATGATTGCTTAAATTTCCAGAACTCAAGTATAAAGTTGCGCGCAATTTAATTTACTCACTTTATAAGAAATAAGCAAACCAACCCACCAAAGCTGCTTAATAATGCTTATAAATAAATATATATATATATATATATATATATATATATATATATATATATATATATATATATATATATATATGTATGTGGAATTAATTAAACACTGTGCCCATTACTAATAACATAATTTGTGTAAATTAAATAAACACAAGAGTGAGCTTAAAGCTTTAGAATATTTTCTTTCAAACAAGTGCAGACCGTTGCTTACTTAACGTATGCTAAGTAGTCTCAACTCGGCTCGATCTAAACCCCAACTCCGAAGTAATTATGTAAAATTTATTATAGAAGCCAAATTAACTAATCCGACTGGTATAATGTGGCAGTTAATTTGAGTATGGGAATTTAGTTACTTTATTTTCTTTTAAATAATAAACTTTTCTTTTTGCAAGAACTTTATCTACACAGCTGTATCCTGTATATACTATATACTTCATTCAGTTCCAATTCATGAATTACTAAATCAAAACCTAATGAATTTATCTAAATACAGCTATTAATGAAGATTTTTTTGTCTGTTTTTTTTTTTTGTACAACTTCAGTCTATCTTACTTGTTAACTACTCAAACATCCATTAATAGAACACTAACTAAAGTATATAGCAAAATATAGAATATATAGTGATCACTAATAAGCGATATCACGGTAAATGGATTCAGTGTTTGGCTCTTCTATGCATTAGCATGTTAGGCCGACTTTTTTTCATAGTTTTTTTTTATTTTTTTTAAACTTGAAAAACTATAAAATTTTTCTAAAGAATAAGAGTTATAGACACAAAAAAATAAAAAAATTCACACAAATAAGGACCTACCGTGAATTAGGGACCACCTTTATTAGGGATTAAAAAGTTAGTCCCTAATTCCACTCATAGTAAATGTCGATTTATGTAGAGTTTTTAATTTTTTTTTTGTATTTATATCTTTCATACTTTAGATATTCTTTAGAAAAAGTTTATAATTTCTCAAATTTAAATAAAAAAATTGAATAAAACTATGAAAAAAGTCAGCATAGCATACGAATGCATAGAAAAGCCAAGCACTGAATCCATTCTCTATTTTTCTCAACGACTGCTGTCAATAAATGTATTGTCGAAAATAATATTATTAAGTATTGACAATAAAAAATACTATCTTTGACTTTTTTCAACAATTTATTTCGACGGCCAAAATTTATTTGTTGAAAAAATGTACATTTAATGGTTAAGAATAGTACTATTTTTCAACAATTAATAGTGGCCGTCAAAATATAAGTTGTTGAAATTGCTTGTTTTTTTTGGTTGTGTAGACACCTCTATCATCAGAAATTTAAACTCGAGTTCATCATGTTATGAGGGACTAGTCCCTTTCACTGATAAGTGATCGTTAGCCAGAGAGAACAAAATACAATTTTTCTCAAAGAAGATAAATATTTAATTTCCACAACGTAACTAACATCAAATTTATAAAATTATGAGCGCGACAACTTCATAGCCATTATTTTCATTATCTGTATTCTTTAATATACATTTCCCCGCCAAATTAAATTATAATTAAGATCAGTTTTATTATTAAGTATCTTGAAGTCTACCTTTATGATCTCATGAAACTCACTTTTTTAATAAGCGTGATGATATCATAAAAAATGACTAAAATTATTAAATATAGAACAATATTTTTGTAATTCTGATCTATTATATTTAAGGTAAATTACTGTTTTCATTCTTCAAAATGATTAGAATTATTATGAGTTTTTTTTTTTGTAATTCTATTATATTTATATACATTTGGATTAAATAATTTGTATATTAACTAATAATATTTATATATATAAATTTTCTATTTTTTAATATTTAAAAATCCATATGATAAATAAAATAATAAGAATATAGAAATGATATGACATAAGATATGTACTTAAAAATTTCATGTAAAGAGTTGAATAAGTCGTTTTCTCGTGAATAAACCTGCAGCTAACTTTGTGTATCTTGGATGTACTAATTAATTACTAAAAAGGCTTTGCCATTTCATAAAAGAAAGAGACAGCGAATAAAAAATGATAAAAACCAAGGGAGTACGTAATTAATTGTCAGGGGAAAGAACTCTTTTCTTAAATTTTGTTGTAATGTTTATTTTTGTTTTTAAATTTTTTTTCGGTTCATCCCTACTCTTGAACTTTTAATTTTGTTCATGCCTGCCCTTTTTGCTAACACTGTTGACTTGCTTGACGGAATTTGCTGACGTGGACTATGAATGTATATCTCTTTTGCCACCTCATTTTACATATCATATTTAACTTTTTACTTTTATTTTAAAAAAATTAACCTAATCCAAATTTTTTTTAAAAAAATCAAACTTTTATCCTAAAATATTTTTTTTATTTAGATTAAGAATTTTTTTTAATAAAAGTAAAAAGTTAAAGGTGAAGTGGACAATGACATGACAAAAAATATATATATTTATCATTCACGTCAACAAATTCCATCAAGCAAATTAACGGTGTTAATTAACAAAAAGAGCAGACATGAACAAAATTAAAAATTTAAGAGTAAGCATGAACCAAAAAAAATTTAAGAACAAAAAATAAATATTATAGTAAAATTTGAAAAAACAAAATACTTTACCCTTAATTGCTATAATCGATCTCTTAGATAAAATGGGATACTTCTTTACCCAAAAAAAAACCAAAATAAAATGGGATGGTACGATCGTTACGTTTACATGTGAGATCACATGCACATGAGTGATCCGAATATCTAGATATTTGCAGTAAACAGATTCTATGAGTGATCTGAATATTGTTTGATTTAATTTGGATTATAATTATGGCTAAATTTCACAGTATAATTAGCTAATAGAGGATTTTGTAGGTGTATATACAGTTTTGAGTAAATTAATATTTTGGTGTTGATGTAAATTATTTTAATTTAATTTTTAAAATTAAATATGAAAAAAAATATTAAGTTTAACATCAATAAAAAAATTTAGTTTGTCTCAATTTATTAGTCATTAAGGAGGCATTTTGGTACATAGACTGAATTTGTATTCTTACATTACTGAGAATAGAATTCTCGAAAAGATTAATCTCATTCTTTAATTGAAAATAATTCTATCTTATGGGATTACAATCACTCTTTATATGGAATTAAAGAAGTGAAGAAACATGAGATTATAATATTCTCGGTTTTAATTTTTTTAATCCGTATATTAAATATGGGATTATAAGATGCCGAAACTTATAATTCTAAGATTATTTCTTTTAACTCTTGTACTAAACGCGTGTTAAAAGATATATATATGTCAAATTTAGTTTTGAGAATTTTAATTAACATAATTGACAAAAAAACATAAGAATTAAATTGAGTTAAAGTTCATCTTTCTTGAATTAAATTTAATATTTCTGGATCTCATGGACTAAATTGAAAAACAAACTATAACTTTTGAAATTAAATTTCATATTTCCATCATTTAAAAATTAAATTAAGACAAGTTAATATTTTCATCATTTAAAAACTAAATTGAGATAAATTATATCTTTTAGGGATAAAATTATTAATTTACTCTATTTTATCTTATCTTATATCGATAACATTATTTAACTAATTATTTTTAATAGATAAATAAGTATTTATATAACATTAATTAATATATAAAATTAAAAGGGTTTTGTTAACCTACAAAGACACTAATTAAAGATTCATTTTAATTAATGAAGAAGTTTAAAAAGTTGTTTTCAATAAATTTTTACCAAGTTTAAAATATAAAATTATTTTTTAATCAATAAAAAAAAATCTTAACAAGTGTTACGTTCTAGAACATTTTATAAATAAATTCAAATTAAAATAATACAGTAAATCAATTTAAATTTTTTTTATTGTATAATTGAGGTGCGTGGCAGTTGCAACTTGCAACTGTTGATCGGACGTACATAATCTTGGGTATTTGCTATAGTTGTTGGGCATGGGATTTAGATATCCAGGCTGTCCAAATGTTTTGTTTGGTTGGATTTTCCTTAGAAATGAGTGAATAATATTAATTTTATGTTTAATCTGTTTGGTTTGATTTTCGACTTCTTCTATTTTTGAACTAATTTGGTTCTTGTTAATTTAAATTTTTATTACCATATATTAAATGAAATTTTTATTTATTTATATGTTTTTAACATTTTATGGGACAAAGATAATAATATTAAAAAAATAATTTTTTTTGTACTCTCAACGTTTAAATTTTTGGTCAAATATACTCTCAATATTTTATTTTTTGAACAATCTTAATTATAATTTTATTACATCGTCAAAATAGATAACAATTGTGACTTATCTGACGTGACATCGTCGATTCGCCAAGTTTCAAAATAAAACAATGACAAAAATCATTCGCCTAAGGTGATTTTTTACAAAATTTAAAAAATGAAGGATTATGCATGTCATTTTTTCAGAGACCAAGAGACCAAATTAATTGAAAGTATCTTTCAAAGATCAAATTTAACAATAATATCTTTTAAAGATCAAATTAATTCGTGGATGAGTATAACCAAAATTACTAATGTACTCGTAACTATGAGAAAGAGTTAAGGACAAATGCATCATGCATGATCACAATAATCTGAACATTGTCACTAAAATATTATACAAAAAAGTAAAAATTAGGTCCAATCATTGAGTGTCTGAGCTGGTGGATCATGCTAATAATTTACTTAATTATGAGATTCAAATGGTTACCTGAATTTGTACATATATAATATATTAATAGTTCCTTATAAAAAAGTTATTTTTTCAATATATATAGGTAAAATTTTAAATATTTTTTATTAAGTTTTTTTATAAAAATATAATTTGTAGATTTTTTTTTAAAAAAATCTGATTATGGAGATACTTATTATATATATCTATATACTACACACCATTTTGTGATTCAAAATTATATATATATTTTTAATGCAAAAAAAAAATAATATATATATATATATATTAATAGCTTTAAAAAAATTATATATATTTAATTTTAATAAAACATATAAAAGTTACACTTAATTAGTTGCGTTTTTTAATTTCCTTTAAAAATTGATTAATTGTTTTTTTTGCCATAAAAAATTGATTATTTATTAATTCCAATTGTTCCTCGATCTGTATGTATTACTTTTTCTTAAGACTGTTAATTTATCTGGCTAATTCAAGCAAAACTAGTATAATTATTTCTCATATAAAAATATTAGTTTCAAATACAGGTTCACATCATATGTCAAATATAAAATTTTTCACATTTCTATTTAGGCCAAAACCCATTTTCGTCTTAATATCAAAATTGTTTCGAGTGTGATTTGTTAGGAATGTCGTTTATACTTTCTAGTAATGAAGTTGATAATATTAAAGAGATTAGTCATCATACCCATTTTAATAGATACCTGCTCAAGGGATAAAAGTTCAGTACTACAGTAATACTGAACTTCGATATATCTCTCTAATCATATAGTATTATTGTAATTTGTTAATTTTAATATATAGAAACTCACATTAATAAGGACCCACCTTAAAAGGAGTAGAGACTAACTAATTGAAAAAATATATGAAAATTTAGTATTATCGTACTACCGAAGATGTTCTCCTAGTCAAGATAAACAACTAATGCATATTAATGAATTAATTGAATGGTTTATCATCATTATTTCACATATATAATTAATAAATGCCTTAAATTATTTGGGTGAGATGGGATCGGAAAAGAGGCAACTCAAATATGATAAAATGAGAGGGATTTTCATATTTATATATACAAAGGAGACAGAAGCTAAGTGGGAGAAGGTGGACAAAGTACAGTGGCATATACATGGACATATTCACTATATATTCTTATAACAAGATTAAAAAAATATTATTATTTATATTTTAAATTTTTTTTTATCTGAAATTTAGAATTCAATTTAATTATAATTTCAAATTAATGATATATTAGGTGGTTATTTCCACTACCCAAAAAAGAAAAAGTTTCAAATCAATGTGATAGTTTATAAAAAAAAATTTGGATGCACTAGACTACAAATCCATTGACATGGGATTTGTATTTTAATTCTTTATCATTTATCAGATCGTGCTAAGATTACTTTAAATATATAATTAATTTAATTTTATAATCGATTAATTTTCTAAAAAGCAATTGACACTGTAGAAGCAATTTATAAAGCTAAAAAAGTTGATCAGGTATAAAAAAGAAAGCTCCAGTAGTCCAGCGTCGCGTCTTAAGAATTAAGATTATGGATATGTTTGATCTTTATTCTTAAAAAAAAATTTACATTTATATTTTTAGAATAAATTAATAATTTAATTCTTGAAGAGGACATATATCTTTTTATTAATTTAATCATTAAAAAGATCAATTTTCAATTAATTTGATTATTTTGTTAATAGGATGAATGAAAAGTTTAAAAGACAATAGGCTATTAACAATTTTACCTTAATTTTTTTTATTAACAAATGCTATCTTCACTATTAAATAATAAATTAGATCATATTCAAAATAAAAAATATATTATATTTACGATATTAAACATTGTCAAAATGTATAATTTGCATGATTTTATATATAGTTTATAAATGTATTTTATTTTACAAATTACATATCATAAAATACCCTTTTACATTTTTTTTGTTGAATAAGATATAATTAATCATTTAATAGTTATTGCCATTTAACTTTCTATAAATCTTATTAATCAAATAAATTAAAATTTGGTTTTTCAAGAATCAATTGAAACATTTTTTTAAGAATTACATTTTCTTTAGCCTATAATCAGAATATCCACCAGAGCGGGTCTAATGACTAATCTTTCGAATATCACGAGGCCCATTACGGGAGGCGAATGTCCCAACATATAACGCTTGATTTTCATCTCTCCGATAATTAAACCTGAGAAGCGATAGTTAAAGAAACACAAACCTCTAACATTATCATGTATGTCTACCACGTTAATTTTTTAAGAATTAAATTGAAATAAAATGATTTTGACTAAAACATTAATTTACACTATTTTTTTATATTACTATCTATGGGTGAATTTGTTCGTGATTTTAATCACCAAAGAAGGTCAAAGGCCCAAAATGAAAGAATCCATTATATTATCGTTCCTGAATAATAGTCAGAATTGTATTTGGTTTATCTTTATCCATCATTTTCAAGATTAGTTGTTCAGTAGTACGATAATATTGAATTTTAGTATATTCTTTCAATTAATTAGTTTCTAATTAATTTAAGGTGTATTTTAATTAATGTAAATTGATATTAATATTAATAAGGAAAAAACTTAAGTCCATTTTCTTATGTCTATTTCATCCAATTCTCCAATATAATTATGACACGTGGCAAAAAGTGTTTAAATGACCAATCACAGTAGAGAGAATATAGAAGACCACCTTTTATATGACCAATCATAGAAGAGAAAGAGTGTAAATACAATATATGATTGGTGGAATTGGATGAAATGGACATAAGAAAATTAACCTAAGTTTTTTTCCTATTAATAAATGATACTATATGATTGAAATAATGCACTGAAGTTCAATAATACTGTAGTACTAATTTTTATCCCATTTTCCACGCCTTGATGTACACTAATCGGCCACTTTATTATTTTATAAAACAATGAAAGATATGTATTAGGTATAGACAAAGTAATTAAAGTGGTGAAACAATAATGCAAATCTTTTATTAATAGATTGTGTGGGCTCACAACCTGTCAGAATCTAATTTTTTTTGGAAAAATTTTAAAGATTTTCAAACTTCAAATTTAGGCTAACTTTCTTCATATTAAGCACAAAGGGCTAAAATTGTAATTTACATGACCTAAAGATATTGGTGAGCTTTGCCCTTATAATAAGGAGTCCTAATAATCCATATAAATCATACATTAACTTTAACTCGTTATGTGCTAAGAACCATGACACTACAATCATTTTCTTTCTGTGGCTAAGAAGAACAGTAAGCTTAAAGGGTACCTTGGGATCCAAAATAGGAAGATGACGTACTTATACCATCTCTATTGAAAATAAAACTAGATTTAACCCCTAAAAATTTAGGGTGATTTTTAAGTTTAATATATATAAATATTTATATAAAAATTTATAAAATTTATAAGTCAAGTATTGTGGCGTTGACATGTGGGCAATAGAGATGTCCACATGTCAGCGCCACAATTAACATGTCATGCTTTATATAGATATACAGATTATGAAATAGATTTTATTAAAAAGATTAAAAAGTCTAATATAGGAAAGAGAGAAAATTTAATTATTGAAAATAGTGAGAAGAAAATGTGTAGATAAGAATTAAAGCATGATTATTTCAAAATTAGATTTCAAATTATGAAATAGATTTAATTAAAAAGATTAAAAAGTCTAACGTAGGAAAGAGGGAAAATTTAATTCTTGGAAAAAGTGAGAAAAAGAAGTGTAGATAAGAATAATTGATGAAAAGGGTTTAGAAGGTAGTGTTTTTCAAAATCTGACATAGAAAAGAGTGGTGAGTAATGATATCACACATATAAAAAATTTGATAATTTTTTAAATAAAAAAGAAAATAAAAATTTGCTATTGAGGTAACTTTGAACCCGGAAATGACATGTGTACATCTCCTTAGAAAATAGGTGAATTTTTTAATTCAAAAAAAATTTCACTGTTGAGATAACTTTGAAGTACAAAGTGATACGTGTACACATTAGCATAAATAGGAGAAATTTATAAATAAAAAAGAAAAAGATAAATTAAAATTCAGACATTGAACCAATAAAATTACATCTAGTCAAACATGAGAACCAATAAAAAAAGACAATTGAATGGAGATGTTAGGTGACAAGAAGAAGAAGAATGGAGCTCAATAGAAATGTCCACGTGTCAGCGCTACAATTAACATATTATGCTTTATATAGATATATAGATTACTGTCTTATTTTACACGTAAAGTTATTTTTATTGGCAAAAAAAAAAAAATTAGAATGATTGTAGGTATAATTTAACTAAATTCTTTTTTTAAAAAAATCATTTTTAATAATAAAAATAATATAAAAATTGTTTAATTTATAGTAAATCAAAACTAACTAAATGAAATAATAGGACAGCGGATAGCCTTGTTAATTTGTCTCATAGCCTTGATTTTGGGGTTCATTTTTGGGAAGATGTCCATAGTTGTTGTAGCTTCAAGCTTGGTTGTACAGGATGATCTTAGAGGCCTGTGTTTGCCCAGGCGTGTGGCTGCTTAGCTTTGTGTAGCTTATTCTTTTCCAATAAAAAAAATCAAAATTAATAAGTTTGACTCTTAATTAATAAGCCATGAATCATATATAATCTATTTACAAAATAAATCCGGGTCATAAACGAATGAGATTAGATATTCAGTAATACAATAATTCATTATTTTAATTAATTAGTTCTTAATTAATTTAAGGTGAATTTTTTATTAATATTAATAAATATCACTACATGATTAGAGGAATACACTGAAGTTTAGTACTACTAAACTTTTATACAATGAATAATTGACGCAAGTGATTGTATTTGATTCGACTCAAATTCACTCGTTTTGGCACCCTTAATTAAATAGTACTTTAGCAAAGAAAAATAGGAATGCAGTGAGAACATATTTTCCTATAAATAGGTCCATATATATGAACCTTAGATTCCATTCCATAGTAGGAAATTAAAGAAAAAGATGGAATCCCAAAGCAAAGAGCATGCAATTGTTCTTGAATCCCAAGCCCATGTATGGAACCACATGCTGAGCTTCATAAACTCAATGTCCCTCAAATGTGCCATAGACTTAGGAATCCCAGACATCATTCACAAACATGGCAAACCCATGTCTCTTCCCCAACTCATCTCTTCCCTTCAAATCCATCCTTCCAAAGCCCCTAACATCCACCGTTTGATGCGCCTTCTCACCCACTCTGGCTTCTTCACCCTACACTCAGACGGCTATGTCCTAACCCACCCATGTACCCTTCTTCTCAAGGACAACCCCTTAAGTGCTGTCCCTTTCTTTCTCTCCATGCTCGACCCCATGCTGACCAAACCCTGGTATGAGTTGGGGAAGTGGTTCCAACAGGGTAATGATGGTGATAAAACGACGCCGTTTGAGGCGGCACATGGGAGGGCATTTTGGGAATATGCGTGGCACGTGCCGAGGCTATACAAATTGTTTGATGAGACATTGGTTAATGATTCGCGAATGGTGGGAGGTGTGGTGGTTGAGAAGTGCAAGGGAGTGTTTGAAGGGTTGGAGTCGTTGGTTGATGTTGGAGGTGGGAGTGGGACCATGGCTAAGGCCATAGCGCAAGAGTTTCCTAAAATGGAATGCATTGTGTTTGATAGTCCTTACGTTGTTGGTGAGCTTAAAGGGAGTGGGAATTTGAAGTTCGTTCAAGGGGATATGTTTCAGGCTATTCCTCCATCCGATGGTTTAATGTTGAAGGTAATATACTCATATTACTTCTCATTTAACTTTAATTTTTGGGTTTTGCTTGCATGCCCTAATGATTTTTTGAAAAATTTCCAAGTGTTTTGAATAATTTAAGCTCAGTTATTCTTTAATTTGAATAATTCTACTTGAGTTTCAAATATAATTGATGATGTTTTAATTTGGGAAGAGAAAGAAATTGTTCCAATGAGTAAAACAAGAGACAAAATTGAAACTTCATGTAAAGTCAATGGACAAAAAAAAAAAAGTTTTAGCCTACAATAATAACAGAGATGGAGGCGGGTTCAGTTGGGTAATTAAGTTATTATCCTTAATAAATGAAATTGGATCCAGTGCACTTTTTATGAAATTCCTTCAAATTGCACCTATGACCGAATGTGAAGGATGGACATTTTAGCTAAATTTTTATTTTGTAATCAGAGGGTTTGTAAATCTTTTAGAACATAAAAAAGGGCTTGGATAATTATTTTTAAATCTTAAAAATTAAAAGGTATTATTTCAATAATTAGGAGACTAAAAAAAAAGATGATAAAAAAATAAAACTTAATTCAAATGCTCATTCCTCACATTCGGTCACAATTATTTCATGAAGACTAATTTACGAATAAAACAAAACTGCATAATTTAAAAGAATTTCATAAAAATTGTAGAGAGAGAAATTACACCAGATCTAATCAACATGTTCGTTGTTGCACATTTAGTACTATTTCTTTTTCTTTTTTCTTTTTATGGTTGCCACTTTGAAAGACATGCAGTGGTCGCTGCATGATTGGAATGATGAGGAATGTTTGAAGATATTGAAGAAATGCAAGGAGGCAATTGTAAGCAAAGGCAAAGGAGGAAAGTTGATTATAATAGACATGGTGGTAGACGATGAGAAGGGAGATTATGAATCAATTCAAACACAACTGCTCTTTGATTTACTGACTATGGTGGTGCTATGTGGAAAAGAGAGAACCGAGAAAGAATGGGCCAATTTGTTTTCCTCTGCTGGTTTCAGTAGCTACAAGATTACTCCAGTTCTGGGTGTAAGATCCCTCATTGAAGTTTATCCATAGCATGCATCTTCTATATGTAAGAAATTGCCACTTGAGAATTGGACAAAAATCAGTAGTACTCTGCAATCTAGAATATTGATTGATGTTTGTGTGTTTGATGTGGAGTAGTAAATGTCCTAGTGTCTTAATTTCAAATAATGGTGTAACCATGAAGTTTAGCAAAGTTAATACTTAAGTGAGTTTCTTAAGAATCTTATAGGAGTTCGATCATTGACGGTGTATGAAAAGATTTCGTAGTCAGCACTAAAACCCCCTTTCGAGAAGTCTACGGTGCGAGGAGATTCACTGCTGTCGACGATAAATATCCCAAGTTCACCAAAAAAAAAAATGTTGTGCAAGTGAAAATACGAGTTTCTTCCCAAAAAAAAAATAATTACAGATATTGGTACCAACTACCAAACATTGCTCAAACTCCTCGAAACCTACAAATCATGACATTTTTTTGCCATAATAAGCATTCTAAACAAAAAAAAGGTAATAATTGAATCAAATACAAAATTTCTGAGCTATTCAGAATTTTTCCTTTTCTGGGTCAAACCATTCAGACAGCTCGATTACCACTAAGCAACTAGTATACAACCCTTTGTCTTTCATCACCATCCGCACCCTCCACCTGAAATTGTACAAAACAATTAAACTGCAATTTTAGATGTCAAAAGGAAAGGAAATTTTATGTTTCATGCATTTCTAAACATGGTTGATGAAACTAAACTGGTTTGAAACAAAATTTCTTCTCCAAGTTAAATTATAAAAGTCGTAGAAATAACAGCATTTGATTGTATATAAGAAAAACAGAAGCACAAGTAATTACTTTAAGAAAATCCCAAACATGCTTTTACAAGTTACCCGTGCCTTTTAATTTTCAAACACGAGACTACTTGCAATAAAATATGATGGCCAAATTTGTATGTTGCAAGTAATATAGTTCATTTTCAGAAGTAGCTTTTGACAAGCACAAGCAATACCAATATGAGATACAACAACAATCAAAAGTCTTTTCCCGTGAGGTCAGCTATATGGATCAAGCGACGCTAATGTGTTATGTTTTTATTCATCGTTGATTCATATACATAAAGATTCGAAAAAGTTTTATGCTAACTATCGACTGCCAAACACAACCATCCTCTTTTATTTGGGCTTGGGACCGGCTATGCAAGCATAGGGAAAGTTCAATACCAATCTGAGATAAACCAGATAAATAAATAACTACGTATATGCAATCACAGAAATTATTATTGAAGGCACCTACAAGGCTACAAAGTTGGCAGTGTTAATAACAATTGTAAAATAGACTTAAAGCTCTATTTCTTTTTTCCATAAAGAAAAACAAATATTTTTGCATTCCACTACCATCAGCTAGCTTGTAAGTTCACAACTCTTATTTTTAGTTGAGCTCCTCTATTGAAACATAAGAACTCACACCTGCATAAATGGCAGCTATCTGATTTGTGGGTTACACAAATCAAATACTGCCACCTGTCCAGGTGTGTTTTTTCATTCTCAAGTTGTACCAATAGACATTTATTCTCTAGTCAGAGGCATCATTTATTTAAAAGGTACACGTTTGATCAATAATCTACTGATTAGCAAACTGGAAAAGGTACCCAATGACGAAAACAGACATAAGAACTCAGCCATATTAAGGCCTCAGGCAAAATAATTACCTCAACAAGGACCCTTGCCTTCAATTTTGCATCAGGTACATCCTTCTCAGGTTTTCTAGCCAAGGCTATATTCCTTTTCAACTTCTTGTGAACTACTACTTCCGCTTCATCATCATCAGTTCCAGCTGCATCGCTAAAAACTGTTACAAATGTGGTCTTCATAATAGTATATTTCATACTATTTCCAAAATCACAAATATAGTTTCTTCTCCACAGACAAGCTTTTATTCCCAACAAATTATAGAGAAAAAAATTGACAGACAGCTGTCTCATTCAACTTTGTATTTGAATGACTAAATATTTAGACAGTAGACACCAACACCAGTATTGTGCGTGACTTATGATCATGATTTCTTCTTCTATGATCATCCAAGACACTAAATGTTTAACTAAAAGGACCAGACTTCATTGTATTGCATTTGTATTTCGGTAACACATTAGTTTTCAGGTTAAACTCTTGTGAGAGAGTGAGCAAATAGTGACAAGATGTTATGTGAACCTTATGACTGAAAAACCATTGGCTTAACACAAAATTACAATAAGCTAATTGCAAAGCTTCTAGACCAAACTTTACCATCTTCATCATCAACATTATGATTATCATCAGAGTCATGAATCCTTAGGCCAGCAAAATCTTCCATATCATCTTCCTCTTCAAGTTCATCATAACCTTCTACATATTCAACCTCGGGTTCCTGTTTATTTGAAATACAAATTAAGACATAAAAACAGTGAGACAATTAATTAAGTCAATCTTCAAACACTTTTGTTGAATATATGTGATAGATGATAAGATAGAAAAGAAAGGATCAGCAAAAGCATACTTCTTCACCTTCTTCTTCAGCAGGTTGAAGCTTCTCCATATCAAGAACATTATTGTACTCTTTAAGGGGATAGTTAACTATGTCATTACCATAAACTCCTTTACGAAGACGTTCCAAAAGCTCATTTTCAACAGTCTACATAAAATAGAATAGCACTAGTGAGGGGACATTAAATTTAATATGTATGGGTGAAATCAGGATTAAGTATAACCTTTTCTAACCCTGCTGCAATTTCGGCCTTCTCTTCTCTTCTAGCCTCTCTCTTTTTCTCTTTCCTTGGAGTTGTCATTATTTTCTCCCTGATATAAAAACACAACAACATCACACAAAATCTCACTTTTCAGATTCTAAATTATTACACAGAAATCAAATAATATAAATTTTAGACCATCAAAGCAAGAATTCCTGTAGATAAATTAAGCATCCCTTCACATAAAAAGAGCTATATAATACGAGTTTCCAATTTCAAACCTTGTCTTCAGAATAAGTTTCCTCATGCGTATCCGCATCTGGGTCATTTTGGTCAATCTCTGCTTTGTTTTGTGTACAAGAAACTTGGGCCAATACATCTGTCCATGCAAACAGTTCAGGCATATTGACGAATTATGAAAATAATTAATAAATCATGTAATAATGAATTATTGCAGAGACAAGTTCAAACTTTGATACCAGATGTTTGTCAATGATTTCAAGTGCCTTTTCATAATTCCTAGGTAGTTTAACTCTTTCCCACAGATCCTTTGGCATATGAGCTCTTTCTATAGTTTTCATATAGAGGTAGAAAACTCCTGCAGTAACCAATGCAGCTGTATCATTATTTGCAAAATTTGAAAGCTTCTATCTAAATGCATTTTTCAATCTTAAGCATACCACTATATAATCGGGGAAGTGCATTTTACTCTTTGAACTATAGTCTGATTATGATATTGAAAATTGAACTTTAAAATAACATTTAGCCTTTCTGAACTATCACAAAACATGAAACAGCTAACTTACTGTTAACTTTAATGCCTAGCAGATATAAATGTACAATGCGAGCGAGATATTAACCCATTTTGAAACATAAATCTTAACTCAATTAGACAGTTGCTTATATGAAGCTCTTATAGCTAAAGCGGTGTATAATCATATCCAACCAACTTGTAACTCCCTAAGTATTAACATTGAAGACCCATGTGTTGATAAATCATTAAGAGTAAGAACGAGGAAAAGAGTATGTTAAAGTACCATCTATGTCTCGAATGGTGGCATAGCGACTATTGGCTAGAGGACACGAGCTTCGGTTGCAAATTCCAGTCACATTGTAAATATTTCTACAGAAATTCCCCGTTGTGATTCTACAAAACCCGGAAAAGAAAAATGAGTGATAAAGGTGGATTTTTTTCATCCAAAATCTAGAGCGAAGGAAAATAATAGCAACAAAGCCAAAGAGGGGAGATTACTTGGTCATGTAACTGCAGTGGTTGTGCCTGATAACTTGCCATATAACCTCATCATGCTGCATCTTTGAAGCAAACTTTGTAGGTGCTTCACTATCTCCCTTTAGAGACTATGACCTTGCTATTCAAAACACAAGAAATTCGAGGTATTAGTAGCAAGTTACGACCAATAATTGAAGTACATCAAAACCACTGCAGCAAAACCCAATTCTCCTAATTGACATTCCTCACATAAGCATCAAAACCAATAAAGACATTCAGAAAAGTAATAGCAAATGGAGACCAACCCCACAGCAGCATCATTAGAAATACCCAATTCAAGTTACATTAATCAGGCATTCAAGCTGATAACATAAATATATTCTTCACAGCTAATATAAAAACTAGGTGTCAATAGGGATTTCAATTCCGTAAAGAGTAGTATTTTCTTTTTCTTGTTCAAATGAAAGTGGTTTGGGAAATGGCATACAAATAGAGAAGGAAGTGATCAGTATATGGCAATAAATTTTAAACTATATAAAGTAATCAAATTTCATTTATAATTATATTATCCCATATATTCAAGTATATAGAACATGTCTCATTGGCAGTGCAGACTCATGGCAGACCAGAATTAGAGTGCAAGAGATTTCACCGAAGTTAGAGCAGACAAGAAAACGCACCTCCTATGTTGCTGTGTTCGTTGCTGTCTTCGCCGAGGGACGCGCACGGAGGCGCTCCGGCGAGAGAAGAGATTGAAGAGAAGAAGCTGCGTCTTGCCCTGAGTATCAAAACGCAGGGAGCTTGGGGGCACGGCAACTGTGGAAGGTACAATTATACGCAAGATTATGCCTTCGACTTTCCACCAAAAAAAAAAAAAAAGATTATGCCTTTAGGCTTTAACGCTGTTGTTTAGGGTTTTTGGGGTTTTAGATAATGAGGTCCCACATGTTGGAGGCGGCCTAGCACTGTCAAAATGGGCCGGCGTTAAACGGGCTAGCCCGCGGGCCAATTTTTTTATTTTTTTAAATATATTTTTTTAAAAATTAATTATAAAATTATATATTTACTTAAAAATTAATAATTTTTTAACTTTAAATTAATATTTTATTAATTTTAATTATTATTTACATGATTTATATACTTTATTAGAATAAAATTATTATTTAACACATAAAATTATCTAAAATATATATATTTATACATATTTTAAACAAATATATATTAATTTTTTATTTTCTTTTTTTTTTTTAATTTTTTGGCGGGTCGGCCCGCGGGGTAGCCCGTTTAGCTCGCGGGCTTAAACGGGCCTATTTTTGCTAACCCAAACCCGCCCATTTAGCGGGCGGGCCGGGCTAGCCCGCGGGCTCCGGCCCGTTTTGACAGTGCTAGCCAGGCCACATCCATTTTGGGGGTTTTAAGGGTTTAGGCTCTATTAATTAGGATGGATCGGAGATTTTGGCTATTCGGCCAATTGATTTGATTATATTGAAAAATTAAAAAAATCATTCAATTCATCCAAATTTTTAGATCTAAACCTAATATAATCGATTTGATCAATTTTTACAAAATATATATGTATAATTAATAATCTTTTTTCTCTTCAATTTTAACCAAAATAAAAATAGATTAGTTTTTTAATTAATATTAGTACAAATATTGATATTTTTAATTAATATATAAATATACACATGTTTTAATCTTTTTTAACAAAAATAATGTTAGTTCGATTCAGTTTGGATACGATTGGATTGTTCCTCTTCCAATAATTGAATCAAACTAAATCTGCTAGGCTAAAGAATATCTAATCTATCCAATTGCATAGTCAATTTTGGTTAGTTCAGTTAGGTTCGATTTGGATGGACCGGCTCACCTCTAATGTCGATTAGGAGGGAAATAGGGAGAGAAGGGAAGGGATTGAAATGGAAGAGAAGGGAAGTAAAGAAGAAATTAATCCTCTCTTTCTCTCCTCTTTATTTTGATATTTTCAAAATATTTGTAGAGTATTTAAAAATGGTATAGAACCCTTTTCATTTTTAAAACTTTTAAATAAGTGGAAAATATTATATAAAAAAAAGGGGGAAAATATTATATTTCTCTCCAATTATCTTCCTTAATCCCAATTAAGAGGAAGAGAAAAGGGATAACTAAAAGAGGAGAGAAAGTTAATCTCCTCTTTCTTTTTCCTTCATTTGAATACACCAAATTGGAGCATTCTAAAATTGTAAGAAAAAGATTAATTTTCCGTCATTTTCACTTAAATTTTTATTTTTTTAAACAAGAAAAAGATACTTTATTTAAACCCAATCTAAACATACTATACAACTTTAAACAAAAATTGTAATATAAAGCTACAAATGAAGTAATTTTTAAAAATATGAAATAGATATATAAGAATATTCAACACACAAAAGGATCAAGTCTTCTATAATCTTATTTTATATTTGAGCAACTGAGCTTAGTTATAAATTTGATAAGGATGCAAATCTTTAAAATAAACAACTAATACACATAAAAAATATATTTTATAAAATTAAAAAAAAAAAAGAAAAACTGTTTATAAAAGAAGAAAATAAAATACATTTAGCAAAAAAGAGAAAATGGTAAAAGAGCTTTGCATTTTTCTTTTTTAAAAAACAATACTACATAGAAAAGAGAGAGAAGGATGTTCAGTGTAAACATCAAAGTAGTTTGGTGGAACAAACAAGGTCGTATTATATTATATAGCATAGTAAATGAAGTAGTGAACTATTAAGAGTGGGAGCATGATTATGGCAAAAATTATTTAGGAAAAACTTGTAGGTACAACTATTTTCATTTGGGCCTGAACTTGTAGGTACAAGTACAACTATAAATATTACTAATTAGTATACAAATGACTTGGTATTATATATGCAACTATAAATTTCTCAACCACTTACTTTTTTATCTTTTCTTTTTCTTTCTCTTTGCACACCAACTCATTTTTATTTTTGAGGATCTTATTCTCAGGATGTGATTTCTGAAAATAGAATTTTTGAGAAATATTAAAAAAAAAATTATTTGTTTTAATTTTATATTTTCATCACAAGATTATAACAAATTATATTTTTTTTTATTTTTTTTTTCAATTTGTGTACCGACTACAAAATTATAAGATACCAAAACTCATAATTTTGAGATTATTTTTTTAACTTGTGTACCATACATCTCCTTTGAAATAATTTTCTCCCCACATTGAAAAGAAGTTGAGGGACAGTGCTTGCATTTTCTTCTTGTAAAAATATTCGTAGAAACAATAAATTACTAGTTACTTTAATACTGTTCATCTAAGTGTCAACGAGAGGTAGTTTAGTACATTATTCTATTCACTTCATTTGTCAATATCAATTAACACTCCTTCTAATTAGATTAGGGACCAAAATTTAATTAATTTCGTCAATGATAAATGACAAGTAACCAATATAAGGAATACCAAAATTTCAATTCGTAGTACCAAACATCATCCACAAAAATGTAATTTTAGAGGGAAAGATAAAACATAACTGTATGAAAGGGTTAACCACAAAACGAAATTAGCAGTTTAAGGGAGAATCTCAAACCTTAGGGGCCTTTTAGTTAGTGGAATGTTTGAGGGAATGAGAATGGGAATAGGAATAGGAATGGGAATGAGATATGAAAATGTTGGAGGGAATAGAAATCATGACAGAATATTGGTTGCACTCAATGTGATGAGAGTAAATTTGTTATAATCTTGTACAAAACACCATTCCTATATAATATATCATCAGACAATGCTTAGAATGAAAAAGAACAGTGGGGGAAAGAAAAACTTTATGAAAGAAAAAAAAATGTAAATATTACACATTTCATATAGATCCCATGTCGTTGAGAGTATTAGTTCAACGATGGAACAGACAGTGACACTGTCAAAGCCTTCCTTTTTAATACAAAAGAAGAAAAAGGAAAAAAAAAAGCTTTCTTTTTTAATCTCTCAAACTATGCAGAACAGCATCGAACCTGTTTTCTGAAACTATGCAGAACAGCATCCAACCTGTTTAACAGCTGAGACATCATCCCTACCTCCAACATTGATGGTCTGTCCTTTGGGTAATGCTGCAGGATCATCCCCAATCTCAAGAGTCTTCTTACTAACAACACGATATATCTGAGTGAGCACTTCTGTGAAGGCATTGTCTACATTCAAGGACTCAAGGGCAGAGGTTTCCATGAAAAATGTGTTTTCTCTCTCAGCAAATGCCTTGGCATCGTCGGTCGACACAGCGCGCAGATGGCGAAGATCTGCCTTGTTTCCCACAAGCATAATCACAATGTTTGCATCTGTGTGATCCCGAAGCTCCTTCAACCATCTCTCTACGTTGTCGAAAGTAGTGTGTCTGGTAACATCATAAACAAGTAATGCACCGACGGCACCTCGATAGTATGCACTTGTTATTGCACGGTATCTGTGACAAATAACAACAATCACAATGAGTTACATAATGCCTTATGAATAATCGTTGTAGTATTTCAAGTGTATAATGAACAGTGAACACAGGCAATTCAATACAATGCAAAGCACACATTTTCTTTCTTATAGAAACAATCACAAGCAATCTTAGAAGTTTGGTTCAAGAAGTACAGATCAGACTTGGTCACTGATTATAAGCTCCAGATCTATTAATTTCAAATAATTGCCAGCATCAAGGTCATAAAGAAAGAAACATCAACAAAATCATATATCAACTTCACTTTTCCTCTTTCACCATTTTCATTACACAGTCAAGGGGATCTTTTCTATGGATTGAAGCAGAGATAAAGGGAAGAAGTAACAATTGGTGACTTACAAAGAAACTGATCCAAATTGCTTTATGGCTTATACATGCGTTGCATCAACTATGTCACGAGGAAGAGGAAATAACAATATTAAAAATTGATAGTATACTCCATGAATGATCAATCCTACCCAGTACCCACAAAAGGGTAGGTGTCCTTCCTTCTCTATCCTACATCAAAGTCTCATTCATACATAATCCTTTGTTTCAAAAGCATAAAGAAAACAGAAAAGCAAGAATCAAATCCTATGGGCAAAAGAAAACTAATGAAACCCATAAACATCTATTTGAAGCAAACCACCCTTTATACCATACAAACAATTAAACAAACACCTTTCATGCATGTCTATCATGAAAAGAAAAACTACATCAAACCCAACATCCAGGAAATCCAATCAAAAGAAAATCGGATACAAAGGAGATTTATTAAATCCTACACGCAAAAGAATCAGATCAGAGCCAGAAAGAAATGAACAAGAAAGAAAAAAAAAGGGAGAAAACCTTTCTTGGCCAGCTGTGTCCCAAATTTGCGCCTTAACAATCTTATCCTCGACATGAACGCTACGCGTTGCGAATTCAACCCCAATGGTGGATTTGGATTCCAAGCTGAATTCATTCTTGGTGAATCTAGACAAAAGATTGGACTTGCCAACGCCAGAGTCGCCGATTAAGACCACCTTGAACAAGTAATCGTAATCATCGTCAGCTCTGTAAGCAGCCATTTCTGGGGTGTTGTTGAAATTTGATGAATTTGAGGGGTGTGTGAAAGGGGGGGTTTCGTAGATCGAAAATCAATGAAAAACGAGGGTTTCAATTGCAATTAAGAGCTTGAATGGAGAAACTGCATTTAAATCTTGTAACTTTCAGCATTGTAAGAAGGGACAGGAACGCGGAGAGAAAGACGTGTAGTGTGTCCGAGGAAGGAAGGAAGGTAGGCGGCGCTTGCAGAAGGAAGGAGGGAGAAGCATTCAAAGCTGAAATGATTCTCTCTCCTCTCTCTCACCCTCACAGATTAAAAAAACAGTAAAGGCCTTGCCTTTTGTATGTTTCTTCTTCACCCTCAAAACTCTATCAATGCCATTTTGATTTTTGGTGAATGGTTTGGTGGGTGTGATATAGAGAAAATTAAGGGACGGCCTCAAAAACCATTTCCATTTCCTTCATCCCATTTTTGGGATCTATGTTATATTGTTAATTTGTTATGTATTACAAAATCTCATAATATATATATATATATATATATTATTTTTTATTATTATTGAATGCAGCTATATTTAATTTTTGAAAAAAAAATCAATGGGATTTGAATTGAGAATGATATATCTATTTGAATAATTTTTATATTGTTCATAAGACTATTTGTAATTTTTATTTATCATTTATTTATTTTTTTAAAGAAAGATATGATACCAATGGCAATAAAGTATGTTTTTAAAGAATGTTATGATCGTGGTGTTTTTTTTTATTTTCTCCATAATAATTAAGAATAAATTTATAATTAACGCAATTATAAGTTTATTAACGTATGGGTTTAAGTGATTTCATATGTGAAAATTTGAGGTAAATATTAAATTTATATATAATCACCTAGACTGGAATAATTCTAAGAGGTATGAATATGACGAAAAACAAAATATTGTATTTAAGCCAAATTTCATCTTTAGAACAAGTAAAGATGGGTGTCCCTTTTAAGGTTCAATGAGATTGAGATAGGAAAAATAAAGGTCTAGATTTTCTTTTTTCAATTGAAAATCCGCTCGTTCCTATTAAATGAGAAAAAGATATGAAAATAAATACAACCCTTAATCTATTTTTTGGTTTAACTAAAGTATTCACAGAGTAGAATAATAGGCATAAGAATTTAAAATTGTTTGTTATAAAATCAAAGATTAAACTCCTGACATTTAATTTAAAATAAATAAATTATTTTCATTCAATTATACCCCTCAAATTTTTAATCAATTTAAAATGACTCTTATCAGTATATGCTTTTTGTTTTTTCTTTTATCTTTTACTTTTTGATCTAAACCATGATATTCGTTATTGAATATGATGATTAAATTTTTTGTTGACTTATATATACCGATAAAACAATTGATTCAAAAATTTAAAATTATTTAATATTCAAATATTTTTCAATTAACTATACCCCTCGGATTCTTCCATCTTTCTCTCGTGTAGGGAACTACTGTAGAAAATAAACGTAAGAAGATTCAAAATTGAAAAGCCATATAAGTATGTGACTTGGGACATTTTCTTTGCAAGAATGTTCAAATTCGCTTTTTTGGACTGATTTCAAATTCAAATTCTACTATAGGCACCCTCTAATGCTGATTCAAAATTTGATTAAAATGGCCAAGTCATTGACGTGATCTACTAAACGACCTGCAGTTTTGGTTTGTCACTATCACTTTAGGCCGATGAATGGTCATGGTGACAACTTGACATTAACAATCTATCAGCCTATGACTCCAAATAGATGTTCCTGTCCTGAGCTGCTACTCAACATAAAACGACGTTAACTAAATTACTAAAATTGTGTATGGTAGGTGGAATAAGTGAAGAAATAGATATGAGAATAAGAATGAGAATAAAAATATTAAAGAGAAAAAAATGTCATGTCAATTTAATATGAATAGAATAAAAATAGATAAAATAATTATTTTATCCTTACATTAAAAGTGAGAATGAAATAAAAATAAGTAAAAAAAATAAAGATTTTGCTAACAAGTGCCCGTAGGGCACTCTTTAAGGTTTCTCATCAACCAATGAGAAGCTCTTAAAACATGTGTTGGTTGATTTTTCATCAACTTTAAAAAAATTAATTCCCTCTTTACTAATCAAAATAAACCTTAACAAGTGCCCTAAGACACTTGTTAGATAAACCCAAAAAATAAAGACAAAAACATAATTTCATCAAAAGTAAAGTGAAAAAATATAAAGCATCCAACATTACATCATCTACCCCACTAACCAAAGACAACCTAATATATATAGTTTCCATCTTATGCATCAACGTCTATTTCTAGAAAGAATTTCTCTATGCTAAAAAAAAGGAATAAATAGTAATATCTTTACTAAACCAACACAATTTTCTTTCAAAAAAAAATGGTAATAAAGATAAGTTCGTCTAACAAATTGGTCTCTTATATAGATTTGGAAAAAATTTAGATCCATTTCATCAAGTTCCACCAATCATATATTGTATTTACATTCTCTTTCTTCTATGATTGGTCATATAAAAAGTGGTATTCTATATTCTCTCTCTACTGTGATTGATCATTTAAACACTTTTTGCCACGTGTCATATTTATGTTGGAGAACTTGATAAAATGAACATAAAGAAATGGACCTAAGTTTTTTCCTATAGATTTTTCCCCCCAAATCAGTCTAGTTGATTTGTTTGTCAAATGTCCACCTTGACAAATTAAAGTATTAAACACAACCAAATCAGACTAATTATTATATAATAATTTTAAAATTATTAAAAGTTCATTTGCTAACATTATGATTGGCCTATACTTCATAATGGTAATATATATTTCCCCAAAGAATTACACAGGAATATCAATTCAGCAAATTCTAGATGAATTATATTCTTTCATAATACATAACACTCTGCAACTTCTTCCATTGCCATTATTATTTTATAGGACAAAATTGAGTTGCCTTACTCAAAAGAATATTTCCTTTTCGTAGTAGCTTCTATAAATTACTTAGACTAAGCAGAATAGGATCAAATCAGTGACAGCCATAACTACACTTGAATAATGTTACAAAACTGCATCGAGGACAAACTCCTCATTCCTTCGGCTTTTTACTCATGGTTTTACGCTTGTTCACATCAAGATATTTCTTCCTTAACCGTATAGCCTTTGGAGTCACCTTCACATATAAAAAAGAAATATGAACCAAAGAATATATATATATATATATAATTAAAAGGCCAAACAAACATGGTGCAATTAAGTCAATTATATGAACCATCAAGCGCAGCAGAAGGTCCAAAGAAAATAGAACAAACCAACTGAAGATTGAAGAATATTTTAATTAGTAAGGGTGCAATTGGAATTGGATGGTCTGATTGAAATCTTTGTTGCTTGCGAGTTAGACTAAAACATCATATTGGTCCATCATTGATGATGGTATTTTCCGTCTGGTCCCACGTAATTTAATTTGTTATCAATTTGGTTTTAGTCTTGATTAATAAGGAGGGGAGTATAACGGGATCTTCAAGTAAACCTTCCAAAATTATCCAAACATGATCCCTCTATTTTTAGGTTCTCCCAATATGGGAGATTTTGGAGGAAAATTTTATCCCAAATAAGGGTAAGGTAAATTATTATTTAACATTCCCTTCCCCATCCTTCTCTCCCCTTTATTTTTCTTTGTATTCCTTTCGTTCCTCTACTAACCGAACTCCCAAGAATATCCTATGTTGGGGAGAGGGTTGAAATTCTACTTACATCACAAATAACGAAAAAGCTATTGGATATAAATATAAATAATGTATCAAAAGCTAAAACTTACCTCAATAAGCTCATCTGAAGCCACATACCCTATAGCTTCTTCAAGTGTCATCTGCAAGAAAATAAACAACAGAAGTAAACATAAGTAAATTTTGACCAGCACTATCTTATTGTGGCTTTTCTAGTTTTCTACTCAAGTTCTTTTAAAGCACAGACCATCTATTAAAACAACTATTGTTCATTATCCACAAAAGACAAACAGCACCTAAAAATTTTCTCACTTCAGTCAGATAAATATGTTGAACAGGTAGATGTGACTCATGTGAGTTCATATCTGTAGTTGTCATAACCCGGAAAATTTCAGCACTGGTATTTAAAAACAATTTGGCGTAAGTGAACACCTAACTAGGTCTCACTAATTGATAAATGCATAATGATTTGAACTTTACACAATAATGTAATACAACAATTCTCTCACTAGTCTAAATTGAGTATGTGATCAAAATAATATCACATGAAAATTAGACACATACAGTGCGAGGAGGTGACAGCTTCACAGCTTCATCACTGCCAGCAGCACGAATATTTGTAAGTTCCTTAGCTCTCACTGGGTTTACCTGTAGATTTCACATTCTTGTTTGAGTCACTAATTAATATGCAACAGTCACAACTCACAATCAATTTAAGAATCACTTACATCAAGATCTGTATCTCGTGAATGTTCACCAACAATCATTCCATCATATGTCTGCATACCAATGAACCATGAGTAACTATAGGCAATAAACCAAGAACTTAAAATAAACTAAAAGCAAGAGCTAGGTGCAACAGTGCACCATCTTGAACTCATTTAGATTCAACATCTATTCTCATGCTTTATTATCATTTCAAAGTCAGTCAGTGTGTTTACACAATCTGACACCCTCAAGTTTCCCACTTCTCTCAGAAAAATAATTATGGTTAGATTGATAGCAAGAAAATGTTTGAAGTGAATTTTTTATTTGGCAATTAACTTTTTAAGCTTCACTGTCTTCACCATTTCAATGAAGAGATAAGGCAGCAAACATTATGAGGTCAAAAAGTGCATGCAAATAAAGGAATAAATGCAATATGCTTCATAAGAAGCTAATTAAAAGTAGATGTTAAGCAAGATATACACATGTTGAGTTGTTGACTACCTTGCTTGCTATAAAAAATGTACATTAGAGAGACACATACAACAAACAGTTTTCATAACCATCCAAAACACGATGAAACTGAACAGTATTGAATAAGTGACTGTAACGAGGATATTTGTTTTCTCAAACAAAGAGGTATTGGAGAAATTAGTTGCATAGAATAATATTATGAAAAAAAAAGATGAAAAAGTAAACCAAATGGGAATACGGGTAGTTCTAACCTCCATTCCTGGGGTTACAAACAAAGTCCCACGAGCTTCTAAACTCATTAATGCATAAGCTCTGATTGCACCAAAGCCCATTGATACCTGTTCAATCAAACAAACAAGGTATAATAGGAGCAGAAGTAAGTTATGTTGAAACACTCAACACGAGCTTTATAAATAAATATAAATCCAAAAGGAAAAACTGAAACATGGATGCCCATGGTGCGTGACTAGTAGGTCCAAATGAAAAAAAATAATCTAGCTTAACTTTCATAAGTATACAGTATCAGACATGCTTACCAGTACTCCTTTCCTGACATTACCAAGAGGACCTCGATACTTTTCATACTCTGCAATATAACCATAAATCAAGTAAGCAAGACTGCCATCTAATTAAGTCACCAATGCTAAGTTAAACTGCAAGGATAACGAACATGTTCAATAAAGAAAATATGCAAGAGAGGTTAGCAAAACAAGCATGAATAAATATCCAAACATATCCTAAAGAGAATTATATGAGCATTAGTTGCAAAACATATTGCACGGCTTATGCAATTGTTAATTCGCTATCATTAAGTTCACAATGAAGAAAACTTTACAATATCCTAAATGACCCAAGTTACTCAACCGCGATGACAATTGATATATGACAGAAACCAACAAAGTTATTAGAAAAAGAGACAAGGAATTTCTGTAGCAGAAAAAGCATACTAAGGAAAGCGCGATGCATGAAGCCAGTTCCACGAGTGTCACTGCTGAACACACTCCTATACCCAACCAGGCCTCTGAACATAGCACAAAAGTAGCAGTCAGCACATCTCTCAACGTATTATCATCCCCAATAAAGGAGCAAAGGATAATAAGAATAAGAAAATTAGTGAGTAATTTCATCAAAATTCAAAACCATGTGTCTATTAACATTGAACTGATATATATTTTCTTGGTGATAATACAGCAGCAAAATTAAGATAATTTCACAAGTCTGAAATTTTAAACTGTTCTTTCAGAATTGATATAAGTTCTGCAGCTAATAAACACAAGATGTGTGGGAGGAAAAACTCGTCAAAGAAATAAAATTAATGATAGAAAGAACAAGATATAATCTAACCTTGATGGACAAGTCAAAGACAATCTAGTCCGACCAACAGTTCCTGAGACAGGACCCATGTCAGTAACTTCAGCTCGCCTATGAGACAAGGCCTCCATTACTAACCCAACATGCTCATCATTTACCTGGGATAAATATATCACAACGTTGGAAGACTATACTCTTGGACGAAAGTTTCATGAACACTGAATCAAATTCTCACCTCAATTGTAACTTCTTCAATTGGCTCAAGTTTCTGGCCATTTTCAGTTTTATACCTAAATTCACAGAATATAATCATCCATTGGATTATAATTAAGTTAATGACATAAGAAATGCAAGTTATAATGGATAACTCAGCAATAAAAACCACTATGGAAATAAAAGTGGATTAGGTCACATTAAATATATATAAATAGGGTCTAGACATTTGAAGATCGGTTTGATAATTAATAGAATTCATTCAGTACGAATGAATTGAGCAATTAAGAAAAAAAATCAAATTATCTATCCAAATCATTATCCAATCTAACCATCAAACAAACCCATAAAACCCTTAGGGTATGTTTGGTAGACGGAATGTGATAGGAATGGGAATGGGAATGGGATGGGTTTACTATGTTTGCTAGTAAGAAATGGGAATGGAATAAAAGTGGGTAAAATGACCATTTTACCCTTATATTAAAATATTAAAAAAAGGGCAAAAACATAATTTCATCACACTACAAAAAATAAGGTATGTTTGGTAGGAAGAATTTGCAAGGGAATGCTGGATTACATTACACAAAAGAAACAGGCCTTCGAACAGATATTCCAGGCATAGACAAACAACAATATGCTAGAAAAAAGTAAAGAAATTTCTGACCAGCCTTCAAGTCCACTTCTTAGAGACACAACACTTGGTCTTACTGGTTGTTAACCATACTCTCTATCCCTATGAAAACACCCCAATGCATAGAGAATTTACAGCATTTACTCGGTAATAGTATTTAGCAGCATTTCACCATATGACGTGTGTCCGCAAACACACACACATTGAAACCAGAAAAGGTAATGAAAACAGATCCAGAGTCCTACTCAGTCCTTCAAAACTCACATGACTTTAGGTGGAGAGACAGACAACTCAAATCCTTCTCGCCTCATATTCTCAATCAGGATACCTGTTGACACAGATGGAGTTTTTTTAAGCATCTTCCTTAGGCCAAAAGATGGAATGACAGCATTATTTTCAACTATACATCATGGTGGAAAAAGTAATTTTAGAGAAACGAAAACAAACCCAATTGTAGCTCTCCTCTTCCCTGTACTTCAAATGAATCTGATAAGCCTGGAAGCACATTTATGGCAATATTTGTTTCAGCTTCAGCCATTAGCCGGTCTCCAATTCTTCCACCAGTCAACTGCAAATAATTCAGCATGTAGATGCAATTATAAGTTTATAACCCCGAGTGAGAGTATGCTTCAAGATAATGAAATCACTTTGGATGCTTTCTAGATGGTAAAATTAACAGCTTACATGAGTTCCATCACGACCAGCTAATGGAGAGTCATTTACACTAAAAGTCATGGAAATTGTTGGAGGATCCAATTCAACTGCGGGCAATGCAGACATTACCTAGTAGGACATAAGACCATTAAGTTACAAGAAGTCGCCAAATTATACTTTTGTAAGATTCTCAAAAATATGAGTAACTAAGTCCACATATGAACTTAGTATACACTTCCTAAAATATAGATGGTGTGTCATGTGTCTTAACCTCTTAACCAGAGAACAAATGGAGAAGTCATTTAATTTTGATTAGCAATATGAAATTATTAACTGAAGAGACTGGGTCGCAAAAGCCTGTAGTTCATGGGAAGCGCCCAGAGTTCTTTCTTAGATAAAATATGATAATCCATAATAATTTTTTTTAACACAAATAGATTATACAATAATATTATTTGAACATCATGGTACCTGCACTCAGACAAAGAACTAGAAACATACATGCAGATGTCAAACTACTTTTTGTAAAATTAATATAGATAAATTTTGTTACTAGATAAGCGAATCAACTAACTATATCTATATTAACAGTAGCCTGACTAATTTGAATTAAAAAAAAAGGGATTCTAGTTAGGCATCAAACGGCACATCGTTTATGACATTTAACCAAATGAGCAATGACCATGGAAAGCAAGAATAGTGTAAATATAAAATATTACTAATTATTATTATTTTTTATAGAAACTAATTATTTTTTATACCTCTGCAGTTGCTACTGTTTGGCCTATTACTGGTTTTGCCAAGCCAGCCATTGAAATTATATCACCAGCTCCAGCACAATCAATTGGAACCATGTTTGTACCCTTCTTTTTCATCAATTTCACAACCTACAAGATAAAAACAGAGAGAGTTAGAGTTAGGCCAAGACTATTTATTGTTTCCATTCCAAAACCTTCATTAGGAGCACCGAGCACTACTTATCATTTCCAGTAACCATAAGTAACTTTAACTAGAGATCTTCATAACAAATCCCACAGAAATATTCTTAAGCATTGTCTAGATAAAGCAATTGCACAGCTATAAGACCTGCATTGTTGTATGGTACCAAATGTTGGGTGATAAAAAGCCAACACAAGAAAAAATTCAATGTCACATAAATCAGAATGTTGCGTTGGATGAGTGGGCACGCTAGAAAAGATAAGATTAGGAATGATTATATTAGAGAGAAAATTGAGGCAGCACCTTTCATAGAAAAGTTAGTTAAAACATGTCTTAGGTGGTTTGGTCATGTACAAAGGCCGTCATTAAAGGCCTAGAGTATAGCCCAATAACTAGAAGTAGAGGGAAACCAAAGAAAACAATAAGAAACTATTATGATTGATTTAACTATCAACAACCTTAACAATAGAAATGAGCCAAGATAGAATACATTGGCATTGCTTGATCCAAGTAACCCTCCCACCCAGTGGAAAAAGACCTTGTTTATTGGTGTTATAGTTATTATCTAGATAAAGTAAGATGAATGGGCTAAACAATCATATATAGCTTCTTATGCTGCTTAAAACGCACAATTCAAAGATGATGCCATTTTGCAACACATTGCCCACAAAAGATGGAAACTATAGGTCACCAAAAAGGTAGAGATCATTACACAATAAGCAAATTACTCTAAAGTCTAGAGTAGCAGTAAGGATGATTAAAACAATGTAAGTGGCACAAAAGAATATTCTTAAAATAAACTGGAACATTCTTCTCTAACATTTGGTTGCTAATTCTATTTGTAACTAAGAACATGATATAAATCCTCATGGTGAATTACAACAATGAAAGCTCTAACAATCCGTCCCAAAATCATATTCCAGGAAAAATATTGATAGAACCTGAGAATATAATGATTAATGAAGTTGCAGGAAAATTTAAATTTCACATTGACTAAAAGATATCGAAACTAGAGTTATTATCATATACTAGCCAAAGTACCAGTTTCAAAATATCCATCTGAATCAGAAACTATACATCATGGAACTACAAACCTTTCCATCCTCAATCTTCTCTACCCCAGAATCTTTATTACGTAGACCATGAACCCTGTCACCAACACGAACAATCCCAGAATGAATACGTCCAGTCAAAATTCGCCCAAGATAAAAATCCCGTTCCATCATTGAAACCTGAAAGGTACTATCAAGCATGGTCTTTCACTGATCTCAACTATACAACCAAATACAGTATAAGAGAATCAACACATACACAAAGGGCATATAAGACACAAGAAATGAAACCACAGTTTCCCAAAGCAATTATTTTTCTTGTGAAATCTTATAATTAGCCATGATTTTCAGTATTTGGAAGGGGAGTGGATTTTCTAATCATTTCATGCAAACCTTCTGTATGTATATGACATTAAATTGAATAATATAATTCCTCACTATCATACTGGATTTTTAACAAAGGAAATTGCATTGGCAAAAGAAGGCAATATGCACTACAAACAACAAACTGACATCTGACTTAAAGGGAACTTATCACACAGGTAAAAATAAGCAACAATACTAGAATACCAACCAGCATCTGGAAAGGCCCGTCAATTATTGCTTTTGGTGGGGGGACATGCGTTACAATGGCATCAAGAAGCTGTGACATATTTTTTGCCTCATCAGGAGGATCCTTGGTAAAGGTGGTGGATGCCCAACCTTCTTTAGCAGAAGCATAAAGAACTGGGAAGTCTAGTTGCTCCTCTATATACACAAATAGGAGTGGAAATAAATAGCTCATCAAAGAAAGAAGTTTAAGATATAATACAACCGAGGACAATCTCAAAGATTTTCAGTTTTGTACCTGTAGCACCAAGGTTGGCAAAAAGATCAAATACCAGACTCTCAACTTCATTACATCTCTCCTCAGAAACTGTATAAATTACAACTGAGTATTAGGCTCAACCAACTACAAAAGAAGGTTAAAGATGCAAATGAGAGTTTACATATGCATATAAGATATAAAATGATCTCTTATATTTCCATAACTTATATTGTTTTTAATGATGGTTTGGCCATAATTTAGTACATCACATAAGGCTTGAGGAATCAGAAATTGAGAGGGAACACCAACAATATCTAGATAGAAGATTAATAAAAAGGAGAGGAGAACAAAATAGAGAGATACATTTCTTATCAATCTGCAAGCTGCATGTATTAAGAAAACAGGCAATAAAGTAGGCCTTTTTTTCTTCAATTTTACTTATTCTGCATGTTTAGCATCATGAAGACATTAACTACGCTTAACATAATAATTCCACTTTGTCATTTGGCATAAAATATGAAAACAAAGAATTAGTAGGCTACCTGAAGGTCGGTCTACTTTGTTCAAAAGAAGAAGAGGTCTTATCCCATACTTTAAGGCTTTTGCAAGAACAAATTTTGTTTGTGCAAGCGGGCCTTCACCAGCATCTACAACCAGTACTGCTCCCTCAACCATTCCAACAACTCGTTCAACCTAACCATCAACACAAAGTTCAAACCAGAATAAACAAAATGTTTTACATTTAAAGAAGTTTCAGAATGGCAGTCTAATTGAAGCATTGGGAGAGAGGAAACACTTTTTATTCAATAAAAGGTATTGGCTGGGCCATAGGGGCCAGGGCATAAACAGTCATTCAAAAAATGAAATTTCCACTATTGACTATACAGACCTATATGGTTCTAAATATCTTTTCCTAAAATCGTTCACCCAAAGAATTATATATTAACATTTACACACTTTAGATTTATCCACTGCCTCTATATTTTACTTATTTAACAATAAGTGAAGCAAATGAAGTACAAAATGTACAATTCACTAAAAGAAGCTTCACACGGAGTAAAAATGACATAGTCTGATGGCTGATGGATACTGGGCCAAAGAGAAGTATGAAATGGAGTGACAGGAAGGTTATATAAATTATCACGTTTCTGTATTTCTTGAAAGCCAACTATAGTCATTTATGGCATTTTTTAGACAGAATTATCATTTTCATCATAAGTAAAGATTTCAATCCATAGAATAGCACCACTTCACAATTGATTAAGACAACCACCATAATGTTCAAAATGAAGCCATATTAAAGCTCTAATACTTACTTCACCACCAAAATCTGCATGTCCGGGTGTATCAACCATGTTTAGCTCATTTTCCTTCCATGGAATAGATGTAACCTGCAAAAGGCAATCCAAAATCATGACTTTGCTGTAGGAGGTAAACTAGTATCGATCTAATTCAACTGAAGAATAGGTTACCATAAGACACCTAAGATGATGCTTATGAATTCTACACGAAATTAATTCGGTTATTCATAATATATATGTTTACGAGAGCCATATACTGCATTAAACCAAAAAAATTAAAGACCTTCACAACTGGACATTTAACGTATCAATAGACTCATTCAGAATGTATGACCCTCCATATAAGTGAATTTATAAAAATGATAGACGAGAGCGAACAAGGTAAACTACACTTAGCCAGACATCAAATATAAATAATATAATCCCTACTTGAGTACACCACTTTAAAATTTAAACAACCATAATAAATTGAGGAAACCACTTTAACTGAGAGTGCTTTCTCAGTTGAGGATGCTCGAGAAGAGACTTCTCCCTCGAAGTAAGAAAATTACGATAATCATTCACATAATCACATTCACAATCCAAATCCAAGCAATCGTTTGGAAGAATGCACAAACCTTGGAAGCGATTGTGATACCGCGCTCGCGCTCTAGACTGATGGAATCCATGGCGCGCTCGTGGGGGATGTCGGCGCCACACTGACGAAGCAGCCGATCCATGAGAGTGGTCTTGCCATGGTCAACGTGAGCAATCACAGCGACGTTACGAAGACGGCTGGGGCAGAGGGAGCTGTTAGGTTCATCGGCGGCGGCTGTAGCCGGAGCTGCAGAGAAAGCGCGTGAGATGATGCTGGCACGCGACAAGAAACGATAGGGAGTGAAAGGGGACGACGAAGAAGATTTTCTGGTTGAGGACAAGAGAGCACGAAGCATAGGTCCCGCCATTTTTCTCCCAAAGAGAAAATGGCCGAGTTTTGGTTTTAGCTATTCCTCGAGGAATAGGAGGTCGGATCACTTGTTCACTCTCATTCTCTCTCTCACTGTAATGCTATATATATTAGGTTTCGGCGAAGGTCATGTTATGTAAATAAGTAAATTAGAGCATCCAAACGATTTTTTTTTCATAAATCGAAATAGGCAAAAAGTAACTTTACTCCCTTAAGTTTACTCCAGTTTTCAATTTAGTCCTCTAATTTTGATCCGTACCACCTTAATAGTTAATAGTTAATACCTTAACTTTAGAAAATTAATAAAAATATTCCTAACCACTAATATAATTAATTTATTCAATAGAAAATGTTAACTCAAAATTTATTTTAATTCATAATTTATGTTGAATTATGCTTAGAAACTAATGAAAGATTTGCTAAAATAAACAATTAGAGTTTAAAAAAAAACTAAATTGAAATTAAGGTAGAGTTAAGGGACCCGTATCTAAATATTAAATTATATTAATAAGAGATTGCTCAAATTTTGATTGCATTTTATATTTTATAAATTTATAATTGAACCCTCATAGTTTAACAAACTTTTAAAATTGTTCATTGTTGTCAAATTTTTTGTTGAAATTATAACGCACGTCTCATATTTTGTAAATGTGCTTGATTATCTTTTCCAACTTTTTATATCTTCAGATAATTATTTTTATAATCTTTTCATATAATAATTACAAGGACCGTTTTTTTCAATTTTTTTTTATTTTTAAAAAGTTGAGTTACATATGGACCTAAATTCTAAGTGAATTGTTAACAACGATTTCCAATCACAATTCACAAATTATCAGTCAATTTTACTCAGAGTATTTTGACTTCTTCTGTCTACATGGGATGCGTCTTATAATGCTTTGATTTTTGTTTTGCTTAAAGAAGTAGAATAAAAATAAAACCTCTTTTAACATTCACACATTAAATTTAGTTAGCCAAAAGTTATAAATATTGCCATTGATTAATGCTACTAAGTGATGACTAATGCTATTAACTTTTCTTTGTTAATCACAAATCTTATTTGGATACACTGTCCTTATTAATTAACAGATAAATTGGAACATCATTAAGAACCACTAAAAAATTAAGAAGATACACTAAGAAGGGTACTATATATAGAGTTTGTAGTACATGTGTTCAAAAGGGTAGCATACAATTGAAAACGAGAATTTGAGAAGAAAATTGTAAAAGGTAGAGGAAGATTAATCACACATGAACACTAATTATTAGAGAAATACACATGTTCTGGTTTTCTTTCGCTTTTTCTTTGGCTTAGGTGGCTGCAAAACAACCTTGATTGCGGCATCAAAGACGGCCTTCACATTCTGAAACATTGCATCAAAGATATAAAATTAAGCTCAGCTTAAAATCTAAATCTTCTACTAAGTCTATAGTATAGCTAGATCAGACTACGCAAAATTGCTGTAAAATTTCACTACATTGTGGTTTGAAGTTTAAAACTTTTTTTTGTTTTGACTAGGGTATTCATCAGAGCAGGTCTCATGACTAATGAATATTTTCGGGCTTATTGCTGAAAGCGACCCTATCAATAGATGATGCTCTATTCTCATCCCTCTAGGGATCAATCCCAGAAAGCGATGATTAAGAGAACACAGACCCCTTAACATCTGTGCTATATCGCGTTGGTAAAGTATATATATTTATGATGCAACTAAAGTGATATAACTTAACACATTGACATAAACATACAAAATCAAACACTAATTTAGAAGACTGTTCTTAATGTTACACCAAGTAATAAGTTGACTTATGGACTTAACACTTAGAAGTTTTTGGTTAAGATGTGATGTCAAGTTCATGAATACTTTCTTGCTCAAACTCGGCGGAAGAAGATCACCCTCATAATTCGAGCTCTTTCCTAGCCATAACAAGTGGTATCAAAACTATAATATAGGACTCCGATGGCAAGTCTTATGGAGAAAGAAAAGCTAAATATGAAGCCAAGTAGAACCTCAATGTACCGACCTAGCTAATGTATGTAACAACAACAAAGTTTATTTTTTCATTACGTGCGATCGGCTACATGAATCAAGCAACGTCAATTCAACTAACGTATGCAATGGGATTAAGATTACTATTCTTTTAGTGGCTTAGTTTCTCCAGATGAAACTTCTACTGCAACTTGCTTAGACAGACACATCAAAAAGCTTGTATAGATATAGGAATAAAATGTTTAAACCTGCTGAGTCTTTGAGCTGCATTCTATGTAAACAGCAGCACCAATTGCCTTCTTCAATTCTTCTCCCTGCCCAATAGTTATCACTTATCGGACTTAGGCACGAAAAAGAAGAAAAGGAACAAAACACAGATCTATCATCTAAGCCTCTGACATGAAAATTGTGTTAGCTTTAGGCCTTTAGCTTTAACTTAACTTACCTGGGCAGTACTTATGGGTGTAGCACCAGGATGATCAATCAAATATTGCCTGTCATCTCGTAAATCTGCATGCAACAACAACCACAACAATCCCTTAAACTATTGTATGACACTCCAGAAAAACTCAGATTCAAGAATTTTGTACTTTTAGCTTATTATACCAAGTTTCGTTCCCACAAGCACAATTGGCACAGTTGGGGCATAATGTCTTAGTTCAGGAATCCACTGTCAAAAGAAAT
Source organism: Senna tora (assembly GCA_014851425.1). Lineage (NCBI taxonomy): Eukaryota > Viridiplantae > Streptophyta > Magnoliopsida > Fabales > Fabaceae > Senna > Senna tora. The sequence goes on along the minus strand of CM026263.1, from coordinate 653,374 downwards.
ATCAGGCACTGTCAGAGATTCTGTTGAATGAATTTGTTTAATGTCGCATATATTATGTTTTCAGAAAATTTGATGTTGTGTTTGTGTGATATATGCATGTTGGGTAATTTGAAGGCCAACCTTTTTAGCAATATTTTCATAGCTAGCTTTGCTTATGAGGGAAAAGGCCAGCAAGAACACATCTGCTCCTCTGTAGCTCAAAGGCCTAAGCCTATTGTAATCCTCCTGTCCTAAATCCATCAAGCTACAATTACTACATGTAAACTTCAGGATTTCTTTTTTATTTCAAGAATATCTTGTTTTAGTGACAGTAACCTAAACCTAAATTAAAAGGAAAAAACTTTTATCATCGAGTTCTCCAATCAGAAGACAATACGTGTATGCTTTATATAACTCATGATCGGTTCTTTTTCAAAAAAAAATTTATAAATTTTATTTTGATTGGAGAACTTACATAAAAGATATAAGAAAATGTATATAAGTCTAATCCAATTAAAAACCACTTAAAGTGAACTGAAAACTTACCAGCAGTGTCCCATAAGCCTAGGTTAACTGTGCTGCCATCAACCACCACATTTGCACTGAAGTTGTCGAAAACCGTAGGCACATAATCCTAAATTTTTGGTCCCCGCCCACAAAGCAGAGTAAATGAATGAGTTTTCTCATTTGATCAAATCAAATTCGAACAGAAACTTAAATCCACAACTTCAAACAGACAAACAATCAAACATCTTGTGGGCATACATACATACCGTGGGAAACGTATTGCTGGTGTAAGAGATGAGCATACAGGTTTTTCCCACAGCACCATCACCAACTGTAACACACTTGATGAACCTGGCTGTGCTCATCTTCTTTCAGGCTCCTTTAATTTCCTTTCCCTCTCTCTTGGCTTGCCCTCAGTTCACTACCCAGAAAAAAACTTTACCATTTTGCTGCTTCCATGACAGCGATGGAGCTTCTGGGTTACTTCAAAAATTGGAACTTGAGAAGAAAGAAGAGAAGAGGAAGAAAGATTGAGTTTGAATTTGAATAGAAATGGAGGGGAGCACAAGGCATTTAATAAGGCGAGCCCATGACCATGAGCACCAACTTTAGTGTGCTTTATTTCTTTCTTTCTTTCTTTTTTTATCTTTAGCATTATTATGATTATTGTTGGCTTTGGTTTTCTGTTTCTTTAAGGGGAAGGACGGAGCTTTAGAGCAGTAAAGGGGGCGTTTGGTGGTGCTGTGAGTGGTGTTAGTTGGTTAAGTATTGTACAAGGGATACACACTCAAATTATGACTATTTAGAATTTAAACATTGCTTTGTTTGTGCCTTCTAGGAATTAGTGCTGAAAAAGAGAACCAAAGAGAATGAAAATTATTAATTACAAAATAATAATGATAATAATACTAATAATAAAACAAATAAAGTAAGTTTTTTTTATTGCTTGTACCCGATGGGTGGGACAGGAATAAAGATTTAAAATTGTTCTATACTTAAAATTAAAAATCGAATCATTAATATTTAATTAAAAGTAGATAAATCAATCTCTTTTACTCAATCACATCCGAAGTTAAATAAAGTAAAATTTTGGTAGTTGTTTGCATCACCTCAAAATTTATGTTATAATAAAAAAATTAACAAACAAAAAATATCAAAAGGTTAAAACATTATTTTGGTATTCTGTGTTTTACCCAAGTTTCATTTTGATCCTCTATGGCTCTATGTTTCAAAAATTTAAAATCAATCCTCTATATTTTCAAGTTGGTCCAAAATAATCATTTTACTTCATACCATTAACTTCTTTCGTTACATATTGATCTGAAATGCTGACATGAACCAAAACTCTCGTTTAACATTCCAATTAGATTTATTTTTCATTTATATTGGAGTAAAATATACAACAATATCACTTAACTACTTGTTATGTAGTGAATATATGTTGCTTAAATTAAATAAAAAGGATTTTTTTTCTTTTTACAATTGGATTTTCTAGTCAGATCGAAAACGATAGACAGAAAAACTTAATAACAAATATATACAAACGTATTTTATTTTGATAAAAAAGTTTGATATTATAATAATAAAAATATAAAGAAATACACATAAATATAGTGTATAATAAAACCTATATGTGTGTGATGAGTTCATCCTTAGCGGATTAAATTATACGTTTAAAATATTTAAAGATTTAAATGAATTAAGCTATGTAATTTGCTCACAATTTTAAGTGATGAGTTCTTATTCTATTTTTTAATTAATACAATTAAAATTATTCTCTGTAAAAGCGCACAAACACACACACAAAAACTGATGGTGAAAATTAAATGGAGGTTTACATGTTACCAACCAAAGCATGAGTTGAAGTATGGCATTAGTGACAGAAGAGTGAAGGTGGGTGAATGAATTTGACAAAGCATTCATAGAAAATGAATAATTTCAAGTCACATTAATTATCACACCCCAATCACGAATCAATATTTCGAATCAAAGTTTATTAGTATTGTGCTATTGAATTTCGGTGCATCCTTTCAATCATGTAGTATTATTTGTTAATATTAATAAGAACTCACCTTGAATGAATTAGAGACCAACTGATTGGAGAGATATACTGAAGTTCAATACTACCGTACTACTGAACATCTACTCCAATATTTATGCTCTCCACCATGGTGGATTAATTATCTCCATCTATGTTGGGTGGTTAGCTTATTGAAGATCCATTATAGACATGTTTCATCAATCATCAAATTCTGCGGATTTTAGATTTAGTATGATAATCTAAATTTTAAACAACAGTAAATAATTATTTTTGTAAAAATTTCCAATCTAAAAATTCAAAGATATGAGATTATTATTATTATTATTATATAAATTACATAAGTCATTATTAAATTGTTTTTTTTTTACTAAAATGCACATTATCTCCTTTGAATTACACTGTAGTTTATGTGTAGATCCCCCTTTTTTTTTAATGAAATGTGTAGATCCCTTTAACTAAAAAATTGATTTAGAATTTCCTCAAATTTTAATTTGTAATTTGTGTAAAAAAACCCTCTATCTATGTACTTTTTCACATCCAAAATCTGCACCTATGATAGGCATGTCAAATTACTAAAGAGATTTTTTCTGCATAAGTCTTAAAATTTAGGAAAGTTTTCTGCTAAAGATCATAAGAATTTTTCGAACAACGCCTAAAGCTATGTTGGGGAGTTTTAAGTGATGAAGGAGTCATTAGTAAAATGACATGGAAAGAAATAAAACAACTTGAGTATATATGTTGTTGGTGAGTTTTAAAAAGAAAATGTAGGGGCACCTCTTAATTTTGTTTGGAAGTTGAAATAAAATGAAAAGAATTGAATGGAATAGCTCATGAATTATATTTTTCAATATTACTTCTTATAACATAAACACATGACTACATTTTTAAAATTAGAAAAGCATAATTGTATTTTACAATATTGAGCCTCTCAATTTGAGGGACAAAAAGAAGAAGAAGAGATTTTGGATGGTTAATAAAGGCTCTCGAGGCTCTTTCTTGGCATTTCATTTCATTATCATAAAACCATCCAAACACACATTTAATTCAATTGGGCTATTATTTTTGTCTCCACTCCCTCCCTCCCTTACCCTCCTTCCAAATACAGTTACAAGGCTTTTGTGTTGATGTGTCACTGTTCCATTAAATTCTAGATGATAAAGTTAACAAAAATTTTTATTTTATAAATCACGAAGTTTAAGGAAATTTTAAGCCAATTTTTACAATGAAAGAAAATAATTTACACATGACCTATAGCTCAATAGGATTTTTTATATTTTAGCTTTTTTTTTTGTCAATATCATTAAATTGCTTATTGCAATTATGCATAGGATTTGTATTTTTGGTAAAGTAGCTTTGGTATTCCTAATATTTAAGCCATCGGTCAAATATACATTTAATGTTTAATTGCGGTCAATTATGTCCTAACATTTTATTTTTTGAACAATCTTATCATTTTCACTAACACCGTTAACATATATAACTATTATGACTTACATAGCGTGACATCGTTAGAGAGAAATTTCTTTCATCGTTAAAGATGTGTCAATTCGTCAAGTTTCAGAGCAAAACAATGGTAAAAATGGCTCACCTAACCCTTCATCTCTCAAATTTTATAGAGAATCATCTAGGCGCGCCGTTTTTGTCTTTGTTTTGTTCTGAAACTTGGCGAATTGATACATATTCAACAATAAAAAAAGTTTCTCTCTAACGGTGTCACACCACGTAAGCCACAACCGTTATCTATTTAAACGGTGTTAGTGAAAGAGTAAAAGTGCTCGAAAAATGAAATGTTTGTGACATAATTGACCACAATTAAACATCAAGGATATGTTTGGATTGAGGATTAAGGAGAAGGGAAGGGGAGATGGTCAAAATATCTTCCACTTGTTTGGAAAGATAAAAATTGGAGGAAAAGATAAAAATTGGAGGGAAAGATAATGAAAGATCAATCATTAATCCTTCATTATCCTTCTATTTTACAAATTCAAAATACTCCATATTTTAGAGGAGGTATCATCATTCATCACCCAAACAAGGGGAGGGCATATGAAAGGTTAATCACTTCCCTTTCCTTCCCCTCTTAATTTCCAAACAAATTCTAAAAACATATTTGACTGAAGGCTCAAACGTTAAAGGTATCAAATTTTTTTTTTTTTTTTTTATATATTAAAGGATTATTCTGCTGAGAGTTCGAGCTCTGAATGATATTAAGAGCTTTTTATGTCAAGAGTCAAGACCCTATATTAAATACAAGTTTCGAACGTTAAAAGTTTTTGGTGGATGAATGTTGAAAGTAAAAACAGAATAATTGTGTACAAATAGTTTCTTATTTAACAATCTTATTCATTAATCATGATCAACACAACAATGCAGCAACAATTGAATGTAAAGTCATTGGTCTATTTACTCTGTACTATTATTTTCCCCTTTTATTCACTTTCTCCTTTCTCTACGATTCTGTGTTTTTAGCTCGCTTTTGTATCATGCGCGCCTTGCAAGCTGACATAAAGTAGCTTAACATGTTCAATATTCATCATTATATAAGTGAAGAATTATCCTAAACTAAAATATACTTTATTTTCTCCAATAACCATGCCTTTGTAATGATGATTTGCTTATCTTAATGACAGTTTAGTTTCAGAAAAAAATTTGGTAAAATTTTATTTTTTATCATAAGCTTCATTTATAATATTCAATCTTTTTTATGATTAGTCATTTAAAAATACGATCTTTTATATTCTCTCTACCAATGGAGATTTGATCTAGTAGAAGAGATTAGTACCTCATAGTGTGATGAACTTGGGTTCAAGTTTTTGCTGGAAGAGGTATTATATCTAGTGCCTGACAGTACTTCTAACATAGTTGTCTCCAATAAAAATATTTGTGATACAAAAACTTTTATCACATGCTTTATTTGTATTTGAACACCTTATAAAGAAATATAAAAAAGTTTATCTAAACTTAGTTTAGTCCGTTTAATTTAATCTTGCTTTACAACTTAGTTCATTTCTTTTGAATTTGTTTAATAATCCAAATATTAATCTCTCCTTTCAACTTTTGAACCGGAAGGAGTATTTTATATATACTTAACATACTTTTTATCTTATTTTTTGCATTCCAAATACACTTTTCATTTTAAATATTATTTTACATTTTTTTTTTATTTTCCATAACTTTATTTTACAATTTACATCCTTTCTCTATATATCTGTTTTGACCTACCAAACATAGTGTGTTAGGTATAATTTGAAGTAACTGTTTCAGTTAATAATGATACTTTCGGTGGATTACATTCAATAAGCACGAACAATATCTTATTTTATTTTGTTAATTTGTCTCATATCAAGAACGTGCTTTGATGATTAGTTTCATCATCACCGTGACAACGTACATTAAATACCAATAAGGAATTAAAGATATGTTTGTATTAGATAGTATAGTAAGGAAGAAAAGGGAAGGGCAGAGATAATTTAATACTCTTCTCTTTGTTTGTTTTTAAACTGGATAAAGGTTTATTTTGGTCCTTTATGTTTTACCTAAATTTTAAATTATTCCTTTATGTTTCAAAAGTTTTAAATTGGTCCTTTATGTTGCATAGAAGTTCTAAATTGGTCCTTCCGTCCACTTCCGTCAATTTCTTAAGTTAATTGCTGACGTGGTGTGCTGACGTATCATGCCATCACATAGGATGAATAGAAGATGATGTGGCAATAATGTGACATGATATGTCAGCTTAAATGAACACGTAGGAGAGATGATATGTTCATCTCAGCACGCCACGTCCGCACTTAACGAAAGAAATGGACGGACTTGGACAGAAGGACCAATTTGGAACTTCTGTGAAACATAAAGGACAAATTTGAAACTTTTGAAACATAAAGAACTAATTTGGAACTTGGGTGAAACATAGAGGACTAAAATGGGCATTTGACCTTTTAAATTTGTTAAGAATTTTATGTTAACTCTCAAGTTTTTTTTTCTTTTATTAATTTCAAATTACGGTTACCTTTAGTTTGGGAATTAAAGAAGAGAAGGAGAGGGGAAAGGATAGAAGTAACATATTTTCCTTTTGTTTGGATAGTTGAGAATTGAAAGGAAAGATAAAGAAAGATTAATTTTTAATTCTCCATTATCATTTTCCTTTACAAATTCAAGATACTCCAAATTAAAATATTTTGAAAGAGTTACCAACACGCAAATAAGGGTGAGAATAAGAGAAATGTTAATCTCTCCTTCCCTTCCCCTTTCCCCCTCCTAATTACATAAATTATAAAGGATAGAGTAGAGATAATGAGCATTAAAAATTAATCTCCCATTATCTCCCCTTAACTTTTTTACTTCTCAAACAAGGAAAAATATCTTAGTTCTCTTCCCTTTCTTCTCCTTTCCTTCCTTATTACCAAATCCAAACATATCCTTAATTACCCTAAATTGAGAGATATTAAAAGATCCAAATAACAAGAAAAAAATTCATCATTTAACGTTTTATTTCATTCTTTTTCATTCTCTCAGCATTCAAATAAACTTACAAGTTTAATATGCCAATAGCTTGAATTGTTTATTTTTAAGAAATATGATAATTAAACATTAAAATAATTTGGTTTATTGTTGAGGTTAACGAGATGGGAAAGGAGAGAATAAAGTTAAAAGGATTCAAATTAAGTTAAAAAAAAGAAAGAGAAGAAGACATGATTATACAATAATGATATATGTGTCGATTTCTATTAAATACCTTATAATAAAAATATAAATTTTATGTGATTACACCTAAGTTTTTTATATTGCATATATTTTTTTTATAACTTTTTAAATTCAGGCTAGCATTAACACCTGCCAAATTATCATTTTGATCCTCAGTACGAAGTTTAATATTGGTTCTCAATGTTTTAAAAAGTTATTTTAGGTCCTCAACGTTTTTCTTTTTGTTAAAATTGGTCCTCCAGCGTAACTCCATCTGGTTTTTTTGTTAAAGGCTGACGTGGAAGGCTTATGTGGCACACCTTCTCTCCTAACTGTCATATTTGGATGACATGAAACCCTCTCTCACTCCAACTCAGCAAAACGACGCCGTTTTGCTGAGTTGGAGTGAGAGAGAAGTGATGCAAAACGACATCGTTTTTGCTGAGTTTGAGTGAGAGAGAAGTGATGCAAAACAGCATCGTTTTGCTGAGTTTGAGTGAGAGAGGGTGCCATGTCACTTAAATATGACACGTAGGAGAGAGTGTGTGCCACATAACCCTTCTACGTCAGCATTTAACAAAAAAACCAGATGGAGTTAGCTGGAGGACCAATTTTGACAAAAAGAAAAACGTTGAGGACCTAAAATAACTTTTTGAAACGTTGAGGACCAATATAAACTTCGTGCAAATGTTGAGGACCAAAAGAATAATTTGGCCTATAATAAATTTGTGTTTTTTTTAATCATTGTCTTTTAAATTTCATTATTGAAAGAGATAAGAATAACATGTCATGGGAGAATTAGCTTTAACAATATACTCGATAGTCGATAGTACTCAAAATAAATAAAAAAATTGAGGCAAGCTAGCATAGAGGTGTCAAAGTGGGCCAACCCGACCCACACGGGTTGGCCCACTCGGGTTGGTCACGTTAAATGGGTTGGAAATCTCAACCCGACCCACCAATGTGGTGGGTCGGGCCAACCCACCTAACCCACCTTTTTTTTGAATTTTTTTAATTCTAACTTTTTTTTTTAAAAAAAAATCTATACTTTTTGTATACATTTTTTTCATGAACTAAGAAATTTAATATGATAAAATAAAAGAAAAGATTTATCATTCATCATGTCACTCACAAATAATTAAAAATAAAACAATAAAAGTATAAAACATTATCAAAATATTACAACATTACTTATTTTTTTTCTTCTTGGGTCTTGCAAATATGGTGAAATGAGTGAGTGTTAGCTCTCTCTATAACTTATTTAAGCCTACTTTTACATTGACTTAATTTCAACAACCAATAATAAATAGGCCTAATATAGTTCGATCGCAGGCTAAAGCCTTTTTCTTCTTTTTTTTTTTAAAAAAATTAATTAGATTAAATTCTTTATATTTTTGTTATCAAGTTTTTTAATATAAATATAACATGTAACAAAAAGTGTTTAAATGATCGATCACAATAGAGAGAAAATGTAGAAAACCACCCTTTATATGACCAATCATAGAAGAATGAAAGTAAATGCAACATATAATTGGTGAAACTTGATGATAATTGTAAGGAAATTGACCTAAGTATTTTCCTTTTTTTTTGCCAATTTAAAACCCATTTGATAGCACTAAACATACTTTACTTTTTGTAATGTAATAAAATTATGTTTTTGCCCTTATTTTTTACCTATTTTTATTTCATTCTCACTTTTAATGTAAAGTAAAATAGTCATTTTACTCACTTTTATTCTATTCACTTCACATCGTATTGACATAACATATTCATTCCCTCCAACATTCCCATTCTCATTCCCTCACTCATTCAGTCATTCCACCTATCAAACATGTTTTATCTTGCATGCATCTTATTACAATAAATTCCTTAAAAAATAATTAATTATTTTAGAATTAATTGTAACTTTAAACAGTTTTTAAGATTTAATCTAAATATCTAAATAGAAAATTAAAAGATATAAATTTTAAAGTGAACAAATACTCAAATGGTAATTATCTCTAAATTAAAAAATTTATTAATTTACTTACCTTTTTTTATTAAATATTTTTATCAAGCATACCAAAATTAAAAAACTTTAAAATATTAATTATCATGAACTTTAAAACTCAATATCTTCAATTCTTATTTATGATAAAATAATTTTACAATTTTTAATTTAAGATAAAAAATACTATTTTAATTTTAACGGAAAATCTTATCAAGTAAAACTATTTTTAAAAGTTGTAGTAGGATGTCAACCAAATCATCTTCTAGTGAAAATATTTTAATTATTTAAATCTCATTACTTATATAAAATAAAATAATATTTATTAATTTTCTTTTATACTATAAATAAAAAAAATAATTAAGCTAAAATTTGACAGTCCATTAAAATATAAGATAAATTTAAAATAAATATTAAATTAAGAGCATTTAAGTCGTCTGTATTTCACGCGCGACAAAACATTGGCTTACACGGCACTCCTACAAAGCCCCGGATTATTCGGAGTATAAAATCACCACTCTTTTTTTTTTAAGGCAAAAATATAAAACATTCTAGAAAATCGAGTATATTAGATAAGAACAAATTTGATTCTTAGTTTAATTTTAAAATATATATTAATTTTCTTCTTAATCTTCAAATGAACTACCTAATAAAGCTTTACCCCAAGAGACCTAGAAAGCCATCTTTTCGTGGATTCATAAACAAAGTTATTTTGGGCACACCACCACTTATTTATACAAACATCAATTTCTTCATTCTCATGACGGTATATATCATCACTATTCTGTAAGGTTTGGATTTTCAATTCTATTTTTGTCGTTTTTGTTTAATGTAGATATAAATTTGATTGATCGATCCTTTGAGTGGATTCAATTGCTACTTGCTAGAACTCATGACCAAAATCGATGTGTCTTGTATAATGAATGATTTCTATAAAATAAAAAGTGAGTATTTGGAGCTATCAAGAGCTTAAACTCACCAATTGTAAGTTATTGGATCTGTTTTGACATCTATGCTATATTAAATTAGATCTCCAGATAAATTCAACGGCTGACAAATCGTGAGCTTGAGCTCTTGATAGTTCAATAGTATTACTCAAACAAAATTTGTGTTCTTTATTCTTTTTCTTAAGCATCAATGCTGCATCAAAGTTTTATTAATTTTTCTTAATATAAAGTGAGTTGGCACAAATGGTCAAGGATTCGGAGGAAAGTTCTCGCCTCACCCATGGGCGAGGGTTCGAATCTCCCTAAAGCCATCCAAAATCCTGCTTTGCTGGGCATCCCTCCCAAGGAAGATCCCCTGGCACCCAAGGGCTAGTTGAGTAGCTGCGACTGGGTAAAACTGCTTGCGGTTTAGGCCTCTGTTGGTCTCCCCAACATGCCACTGGCGCCCTGTCCGGTAGTACTTGGGAGTGCCTTCTCTTACTACTATATTTTTCAACAAAAAAGAAAGAAAGAAAGAAACATAAGTCCACTGATCTTTTAATTTTCATCTCTATAACATATTATTCTATTGATCTTCTACATACAACAGCTACAAAGAAAATTGAGTACTCGATTCTTAAACATATTCAAAGAATTTTATAACAAATACCTCAAGCTTAAATGCTCTTGTTTTGTGTATATAGGAAAATTTTCATTGAGAGAGTTTTACAATCATGAGAATTCTTTGTTAGTTCAAACTAAATTAGTTAAAGTTGGGTGAGCTTATGATTTTGACCCAAAAAAAAAAGTAGAAGTAATTATATTCGAAGTTGTGTTTTCACCTACACTAAATATTTAATCCTACTTCTTTTAACATGTATTTGAACTTTAGTTTGTTAGACACAATATAATTTTATACATTTAGTTGGTTTTAGAACTATTCATATATATATATAGGAAAAAATATGGAGAGTTCAACTTTCATAAAAGAGTCCTATATATAATCCAACACAAACTTATCACCTTATTAAAATTAAAACTCTTTTCTTTAAGAAAGATCTTGAATTTGAGATTTGCGTATGAAAAATTTTTTGTTGAAAGAGCTCTGTCCCATTATGGACCTGTGAAAAACAAAAACAAAAATTATAGCTCTTCATCATACACATATATATATATATATATATATATACACATTATCATATATAGTTTTTATTTATGTATGTAATATATATGCTATTGACATACAAATATACATGTATTTGCAGGATGCAAAGAAATAACAACGGGACACATGCAGCATGTGCAGCATGCAAGCATCAAAGGAAAAAGTGCAGCATAAATTGTGTGTTAGCACCATATTTTCCAGCAAGCCGAAACAGAGAATTTCAAGCAGTACACAAAGTTTTCGGAGTTAGCAACATCACAAAAATAGTTAAAAATGCAAAAGAAGACCAACGAACAAAGGTTGTAGATTCATTAGTATGGGAAGCATTTTGCAGGCAAAAAGATCCAATTGAAGGTGCTTATGGAGAATATAGAAAGGTTTATGACGAGTATAAAAAGCTCTTGCACGAGTCTAAGATAGAAAAAGATCACAATCAAATATTGCATTTACCATCTGTAAATCGTTTGATTGAATGGAACGGAAGCAAAGGGATGCACAGGGGAGAAGGAGTTGAGAATGGATTAGGTTTTATTCATGATCATCATAAGAATAATAGTATTATGGATTCTAATATTTATGGATTAGATTTTTCGCAAGAAATTGAGAATTTGAGGCCAGAAGTTGTTCTTAATCATCAATTTCAACATCATCACCATCAACCATACTATGTTTCGGGTATGAAGTATGACATTTAATCGCTTTCAATTGATTATTTATTTATTTTAAAGAAATGTTTTTTTATATAAATTATTTCAATGTTTTCTCCAACTAGCTACTATAAATTCATACGTATATACATGTGTGAATACACATTATTTGTAGAATATATATACACAAATAATATATATATATATACACACACATAAGGAGAGAGCATATCAAATGATCAAATGAGAGTATTCTATTTATGTGAGAGATAAGAAAAGTTCTTTTTAACAATTATATTAAATTAAACGGTTGAGATTAAAACAATATAATAAACATCACTTTCACATGATATCCTTTAAACTTCACATGCTATATATATCACATGTGTAATTTAGAGAATTAGTTTAATCTTAGTTCAATTCAATTTAACGATTAGAAAAAAAAAAATTTCTATCATCTCTCAAATAAACAAAGTGCTCTCATGCATGTGATATGATCCCTTATATATATGCACAACAAAGACAAATAGACATATACATGCATGCAAATACATATACATCCATACACACATGCATATAAGTAATTAAGCATACATACATACATACAAACATGATTGTTTTAAATAAGATATATACCTGTAGAAAATCGAAAGAAAAAATACATATATATACATATTTATATGGATACATGCATAAAAACAAAGTTGCTTTGGATTTTGAATAAAATTGAGTTCGTTTATTGAATAATGAGAGCACTTTTGTGAAGTGAGAGATGAGATGAGTTATTTTCAATTGTTTAGATTTTATATATTAAACGGTTAAAATTAAAACATGGTTATAAACTTCATATGTGATAATCATGTAAGATTTATAACATATTATATGATATTATATGAGAGTAATGTAAGGTTTAAAATGTTATAATCTCAACCATTTAATTTAATCTAAACCAAAATGGTTGTAAATAATTTATCTCAGAGGTAAGAAGAGTGAAGTCACTTGAATGTTACTCTTTGCACTATTATATATAACTTAGGGTACTTTTGCATCCGCATGAAACAAAATATAATGTTATAATAAATATTGTGAAATAATGAGGAGTTATGGAGAATAGTAAAGTAGTTCAAACACATGTGAAGAAGATGAGAAGTTGTATGCAGTTTGGGGGTTGCATTACCAACCACCTTACCACAGTACCATGCACCATTATCATTTTAACATACTTTGTTTTCTAATCTTAACATGTGCCCACATGTTAGATAAATCCTTAATTTAATGCTACTTTAGTTCATGTTAAAATCTTAACTAGGCTTTTCTTGTTTCAATGATAATGCAGGACATCAATTCAATTAAATGAATACCATTGATCAAGGTGTGACATTAATCATCTTATATATATATATATATAAAGGAGGATTGGATGGAGAATTATTGATGGTGTAACAATTATATTATAACTTTTAGTCTAGTGATCCATGAGTGTTCAATCAAACATACCAAGTTTGAATGCACTATAATTCAAGATATTAGTCGTTTTTATCGTTTTTTTAATTTTATAAAGCAAAAAGAGAGAGAGAGAGAAGTGTTTATGTACACCTACCTCCAAAAAAAAAAAACCGATTCTTAGCTTCTGCTTGCTTTACAAAATTGTTGAAATCTCTATCAAAAAAAAAAAACAAAAACAAAATTGTTGAAATCAAATATACATAAACAATTTGCTCATTTACGTGTTTTATAATTTTATATTATTATATATACTATAAATAAAAATCCCCAAAACCTTTTATCTTGTATACATATATATATATATATAGAGAGAGAGACATCCAAATTAACTAAATATAAAATATCAATCTATAGCATAAGCTTACAGCAAGTATGAGACATTGGTCATATATATATATACAAAAACGAAGCATGTCAAGCAAGATGACTCCTTTTATGCGTGAGAGATGAGAGGAATTATATATTTGACGAGATTTAAAATATGGCCTAATATAAATGAGGATCATACTAATGGAAAGATCATTTCATGTCAAATTTGAAAGTACATATCATTATAGAGAAAATGTTATGCCCTTAGGAAAGAAATCCAAAGATTTTATACTCAATTATATATCATGGGCTAAATTACTTAACTAGTCAAAATTTGTTAGACTAGCTCAAACTCATAATTCAGCTAGTCTTACAAGTATAAAAAAATTTCACCACCCCACAAATAATATATTATACATTGCACTTTATGATCATAATTCATAATCTAAAAATTGTAAAATTGGGAGTATTCTATAATAAGGAGTGGGAGAAACTAAAGAGAGGGTGAGAAGGGCACGTGGTAGCTGATTCCCACTAGTGGCGACTTTCCAGTAATACCGTTGAGACCCCAATCTCCGAGCTGTTCATAGCTGTCCAATCCCCATCTGACCCCACTCCTCAAACCCAACATAGAAAAACTATTTCTTTCTTTAAATCACACAACAAACCCATCTTCTTTCTTTACTATATATTTTTCTTCTTCTTCCATCATGTGCCTTTCTTAGCTTTCCCCCCTTCCTCTTATATAACATATATATATTTATTTAACATTCATTCCCAATCCCTTGTGCTTTTCCTTCTTTGGTTTGGAATTGGATATATATGGACAATTAATTAAAGCCATTGATTCATTCTTGGTTTGGTTTCATGCAATATTGATTAATGGGAGAGTAGCTTGCTAGCTGCAGGAGATATTGCACTTGCTCATCTGGGTTGGGTTGGGTTCTGCACAATTTTTTTATGTGCACGCTTTGTGTTTGATTTTAGGTCTCAAAGAAAAAGTGGTTTTTGTCATGGCACAATTGCCTCCCAAGATACCAAACATGACGCCAAATTGGTCTGACTTTTCTAATTCTCATCACCACATGGTGCCTTCTGCAGCAAGTTTGTCACCAAATGTTGCAGGAACTGCCACAACTGCAACCACCACCACTGCCAACTCCCAGCATGATCAGAATCAGAATCAGAATCCTTCCTGGGTGGATGAATTCCTGGATTTCTCAGCGGCGAGACGTGGGGCCCACCGGCGATCGGTGAGCGATTCCATTGCCTTCCTGGAGATGCCAATTCTGGATGAATGTGGTGTGAATTCTGGGAATATGAGGCCGAGGTTAGGGGCAGAGAATGAGTTTGACAGGTTTGATGATGAGCAGTTGATGTCCATGTTCGGTGATGAGATGTCTGGAGCTGCCATGCCACCCACCTTTTCCTCTTCAAATCCTTCAACCCCATCTGATAATAGCTTCAATGATGAGAAAGAAATTACGAACCAACACCAACAACACCAGAACCTGCAGAAAGAGAAGGAAGATCAGCAGCACCAGCAACAACAGCAGCAGCAATTGATGAAAAATGAATCCGAAGAGGTTGAAAGCCAATGCAAACAGGAAACACAAGCTCCAAATAACACATTAACACCCTCTTCTTCCTGTGACAAGATTACTGATCCTAAGAGGGTCAAAAGGTAGCTAATCATGCATTCTCTTGAACAATTTAGCATTATTTTCTTTATCCTTTAAAAATTTAAATTAATGGGTAATTAGCAGCTATTAAATATATCAGGAATTTTCTCTAATTCTGGTTTTTGCATCAGAATATTGGCAAATAGGCAATCTGCACAAAGATCAAGAGTGAGGAAGCTGCAATACATATCAGAGCTGGAACGTAGTGTAACTTCATTACAGGTGCGAATGTGACTATACAATTAAGCCCTTTTTAGTTTTCCTCAAGTAATAGTGTTATAGTGATGGATTTTCTTATTCTGTTATTGAAGGCTGAAGTTTCAGTACTGTCTCCAAGGGTTGCATTTTTAGATCATCAACGTTTGCTTCTAAATGTTGACAACAGTGCTCTCAAGCAAAGAATCGCCGCCCTTGCTCAAGATAAGATCTTTAAGGATGGTATTTTTCTTTTCACCAAACTTCTTATTTTATTTATATTTATTGGTAAAGGAAAAGTAATTGACCACTTCAGCAGTTAAAAACTAAAATTTGTGTATGTTATATGCCGAATGCATTAGATGCATCATGCATGTATGAATGACTCTATATATATAACTTGTGTCAGTTTTTATAGTGAGCCAGCACATCAAATGTGTGAAAAAAATATAGCAAACAAAGTATGGTTTAGTGTGTGAGTCAAGTTGACATAGTGTCATTTTCTTAATGAGAATAGGAATGACATAAAGAAAAGGAGATATATGAACCAATAGTTAGTTGAACAAGAAGTTCCTCATCAAAGTTGCATTTATATATAATCACTACTTTAGAAATCATACAACCAATTATGAACTTGGACGGGCCTATATATATAATTATATATATGTTATGTATAAAGACTAAAGAGCCATTTGTATGCACGCTTATGTGATAAAGTCTGCCTATCATGTGCCTTGCCTCCTAGTTAAAATATAGATAAAGTTTTTTATTCATTTTTAATAAAAATTTCATTTATAATGTTTATATTAAAAAAACTTAAAAAGTAAACATAGTTATAGAAGAAACTTCGCTTCACCATGTTTCTCATATTCTATTGATACAAAACAGCTCATCAAGAGGCACTTAAGAGGGAGATAGAGAGACTGAGGCAAGTGTATCACCAACAAAACCTCAAGAAGATGGAATGTGGTGCAGGATCAGCATCCCCTTCACCAAATCCACAATGTAATGGTCTGACTGAAAAGGAACAGCTTCTCAACGTTTGAACTCCTTACAAGACTCAATCACACCTACAGTAATGCATTAATTATCATGTAGCTAGTTTGTGTATGATACTGTTAATATTATTACTGTATAAAAGAAACTTCAGAGTCTTGGATAAGGAAAAAGAAAGGAATCAGTGAAACAAGGAGAAGAAGAAGAAGGGAGAAATTCTTAGTTTGTACAAACTGGCTGTACAATTAACCAAATAAAAATTTATCATAGCATTTTAGGTGACCTATTTTAATGAGTTTTTATTGACTCTTAATATCAGCTGGCTGTGTATTATCATATATCTCTTAAGAGTTTCTCAAAAGGACGAGGAGGGGAAGGAGGAGAAAGAGATTAATAGTTTTCTCCTGTGTTTTCAATCATACTGCATTGAAGAGTGTCAGAGATGGAGAGAACTTTTATTAGCCTATTGATGATCAATGAAAGAAATAATCACAGTGAAAAGAAATCACATTCAGGGAGGTGAGACCATTGGTGGTACTCTTTTGCTACTATATATGAAACTGAGCAGTCACGTGATGTGCTGTTTTCTTTACAAAATGGGACCACTCAAAGTGTCCATGATTGGAATGCTGAGGAACACATGTGCACAAGAAGGTGGAAGAAACAGTTGTGTCAGCTTTAACTAAATGGGGAGGAGATATATTATTATATGCCAATGATTCCTTCAGTTTTGTTTATTATTGTCTTTGATTCTTTTTTGTGTGTGTATGTCTCTCTCTCTCCTTTTTTGTTTGAGTGTTTTTCAATTGAAGTTGGAAAACAAAGACTAGTGGGTTTGTGTTGGGGTGGATGAAAGGAAGGCATAGTGAAATCTTAGGGTTTGTTGTACCTTTTTACTGCTATGCTTGGATGTAATCTTTATTTGACATATTAATTATTAAAAAGGGGGAAAAGTGTATATAATCAACTCTCGTTGTATTGTATATGGTGAAAGTTACATCTGTCTCACATTTTTTTATGTCTGACTGTACTTTCTTGTAACCAAAATTGGGTGTCATTTCTTTTATTCTCCAAAATAAAAAGCAGAGAGACCCCTTTTGATGAATGAAGACCTAAAGTAGCTAGTGAATTATTAAATTTGTACCTCTATGGTATTGCACATGGTGTAGTAGAAAAGAGAAAAGAAAACAAGAGAGATATAAATAAAC
Organism: Senna tora; assembly: GCA_014851425.1. Taxonomy (NCBI): domain Eukaryota; kingdom Viridiplantae; phylum Streptophyta; class Magnoliopsida; order Fabales; family Fabaceae; genus Senna; species Senna tora. The sequence continues at coordinate 635,546 of CM026263.1, read as the reverse complement.
AGCTCTCTCCCGTAAAGGTTAAGGCAGAATGAGATCTTCTGTAATATTGTAGAACAGGGTATGAGATCCACATCAAGTAAGACTCACGTCAATTTCGCCCTAATTTCTTTACTAGTCAGTCGGTCATGTATTTTGGTCAATACCCTATCAATATAATGTGTAATTTGGTGTTGCTGGGAATCTGATATGGAACTTACTCTGCAAATATTTATTCCTCCATATTGTTCATTAGTTCCCTTTCTACTTTCTAGCATTGTTTTAGGCAGTTTCTACCTCCTTCAATTGTTGGTGTTTGCTATGATGCTGTCACTTTAGGAAAGGAAGCAAAAATCCTCAATGCTATAATTTTTCTGCATTAAAAGGATTTTGCTGCTATTTACATCAAAGAAACCATTGAATATTGGACTAGTTGTTTTTCTAAGCCTTCTGTTTATAAGGCAAATTTCTCACCAGATCACCTATCTAAATCTAATTAGATGGCTTTCAATTATTCAATCAATACAATCTTTTGATCCGTTGGTTTTTAATCAAATTAAATTATATTATAGAAAATTCAAACTATATTTATAATTGTTCAGATAACTCCAACTCAATAATATAAAAAAATAATAAGTTATAAACGTTGATAGACTAAAAAAACAAAATTCTAATTCGATTTAGATGACATCTATTCTCATCCGAAAATTGAGTTAATTTAATTGGATTTTATAATTTTTCATTTAATCCATCTAATCAATTAATCATCAGTCAAAATTGGAATTGCACACCCTAATTGTCATGATTTGCATGAAAATCGAAATGTTGGAATTTATTCTAAGTTTTACACCCACTCAACTCCCAAGAATTCACTAATTGGAAAAAGTTGAATGGTAAATTTCAAATTTAAATCCTCATAATTTTTTTGCTAATTTTGAAAAAAGAAATAAAGACACAATATGGGACTATTATCATCTGATACATATTTTTTAAGGAAAAAATTTATGTGCTGTTGTTTACCTACTTTTGGTAAGGTTAACCAATTAAAAAAAGACATGTGTCAATTTTGAGAAGAAAATTGACACATGCCTTTTATTAATTGGATAACCTTAACAAAAATATATCAACAACAGCATATAAATTTTTTTTAAATGGGATCTGATGGGAGAAGTAAGTTCAACCTCTACTCCCTCCAAGTCCCAATACAAAAGAGCAAAAAGTTCAAAACATTTAAAAAAAAAACAGCTAATAAAATCTCAAGCCCCAAAACCCAAACTTCCTATAACAGAGCCCTTTTAAAATTTAACATTATAAAAAGGATGCAAATTCCTGTATTTTGCTCCCCAGTGAGAATGCGTAGCTTCAAACTTTCAATATTGAAGATCACAATTTGTCTGCGGTTGTATCTAATTTTGCACAGGTTCGAGGGCTTTAGAATCTCAAGAGTCTTTTTTTATTTAGAAGAAAATGTTTAATAACATATAAGCTAACATTAACTTCAAGTAATAGTACTTCTCTTCATGATTAACATACCTCGATTCTTTTTTTATAATCCCCAAAAGAATCTTCAAAACTTTAACAATTAACAAATAAATTTTCAATACATTCCTTCAATCTCTATTTAATGTCATTTGTTAATATTAATGGAGATTCACACAAATAAAAATCCATCCTAAATGAATTAAGAAACGAATTTTTATTAATATTGACAAATGATATATGACAAATGAAAGGAGCACTAAATTTACAATACTCCCGTGGTACTAAACATTCTTTCGTTGGTAAACAACACAGGTCCGAAACAAAGATGGTGATATTTCCTTTCAAACTGCTCCAAGTCGAACACCATATATTTGATCTATATCTAAGAAAAAAGGAATACGTGCAGAAGAACACCATATATTTGAATTCTAAGTGTACACTATTTATATTTGAATCTCATTTACCTCAAATCAAGTGGTAAAATCTATTCATCTAAGAAACTCTCTATTTTTTTTATTGCAGAACAGATTAAAAAAGGTTCATATTATAGTACATGCCTACCGGGCTCCTCTTAGGTATAGTCTAAATTTGCAGGGGAAGCAGGCCAGATCTCTCATTTATGGTTAAAAAGGAAAGAAGGAACAGTTGATAACAAAATATCAAAGCTTGGGCAAAAACCAGAAAGCTTTACTAATACAACCTTCACAAGCAATCATGTAACCTACTTGAAGAGATTCTACAAAAAAAAAAAAGTTGTTGATTCAAATGATGCTGATAAGTGGTCAAAACATCAGATATAACCGTTTGCTACAAAGTGAAGCTTTCCCAAAATGAAATAGGAAAAGAACATAGCCACAGTATGCAGCTGTGCAGAAGATATAAACAAGTATAGACAACATCAGAATCAGATGTTTGAAGATTAATACTTCATTACAAAATCAGAAGCATTTCATATAAAATCATCCAGTACAGTACACCACGCATGGATGATGCAAGAGTTCCCATGTGAAATGTCTTAGTCAAGAGTCAAGACATGCATCAGATTTTACTCTTCCAGATTAGTATTACTTGTTCCAGAAAATAAGAGAAAAACAAAACAGGTTGTACCTGTGTCAGACAAAATAATTTCCAGTCACTAAACAGAATGAACAAGAGGTCTAACCATTGGCAGAAAACAGTGTATTGGATAAACAAACAATCAGAAATGACCATAACTTGTGATCTGCAATCAGCTAATCATAGGTAAGAAAACCTACAGTTTAAAGACCCAGTTAAAACAGTAAACTTTATACATAATACATCTAAACTTATAAACAAAAGGTTCATTGAACTTTAAACATGAGCTGCTGTTATGTAACATGCTATTGGAAAAGATAATCCTTGCTAATGTAACAAGCTAAACCTTACTAAGCAGTTTGTTCTTCACTTGGAGCACATTCTGGAGGAACTGAAACCTTGCGTTTTGCATTCAACGCTTTTACTTGATCCTCAATGGCCAGCAATTTGTTACCCAGTAACTGAATTCCATTCAGATGATCTTCAAGTTTACCAATCCAGCCTCCTTCAAAATCTCTCAATTTCTTTTCAATCATCAAACGCTTTATCCTTTCTTCTTCTTCTCGCTTCAGACGTTCCTTTTCCAGTTCCATCACACTCAGAACAAGACCCCCAGACCCAGGTACATCCTTGTAAAGGGGTTCATCAGCTTGCGGACATCGGGATCTATATTCAGCAAATGCTTTTTGTGATTCCTTTAAGGCCTTTCTGTAGCCTTCCAGGAGGTTTGACATCATATAAAGTTCCTTCTCTAGCCGATACACCTCCATCTGTCTCTTCTGACTCTCTTCCATCTTTGCCTTGTGCAAATGATCAATCATGCTATCCCGCTTCTGCACTTCATTCAGCAAGATTTGTTGATGCATGGTTGACTCTTCACAAGACTGTTCTTTGGTTGCATACATCACTCTAGCTTTCCCCATCCAATGCTCTATTTGCTCCATGCACATCTCAAAATCGACAGGCTTAGCATTCCATGGGCTATCACTTCTAAGTCGCTTGTTACTGCCATTTAGAGAATGATGAGAGTTATTATTATCCTGGCAAATGTCTCTCTTGTGACCATTAAAAAGTGATGTTCCAGAAATCATTTGAGCATCTTCTCTAGAAGAAAGAAAATCTCCTACAGAATTGTCACGAAGTTCAATCCCAGAACTAAAAGGCATTTGCCCTACTTCCATTGCTTGAATGAGACTCCCTGAAGACATCCCCTCCAATGGAATGCACTTGGGAGATAGATGGAAGCCACCCTCGTGCTCTTCCTCTTCAGCATCTTCCTCTTCCTCCTCCTCTTCTCCCCCTTCTTCTCCCTCTTCCTGATCTTCTTCTCCCTCTTCTTTCTTTGGCTCACAGTCCAAATTATTCACATTACCGATATTACAATGCCGCAAGAATGGCTCACCTACATTGTTCTTCTGATCCAAAAACCATTGCCCAGGTTCTTCTTCTTTAGACTCCTCAAAATCCATGTGTTCGCCTACATCTTGCTCATTTTCAGCTTCAACTTTTTCAACATGCTCCTTTTCCACTTCAACTTGCTCCTTTTCCACTTCAACTTTTTCAACATTATCTTGCCCCAGGCTCAATTCAATGTTGTGTTCCTCCAACTCTTGAGCTCGACCATCATCAACTGCACCCATTTTCAAATCACTATTCCCATCCTCGACTCCACCCATTTTCAAATCACCACTCCCATCCTCGACTCCATCCATTTTCAAATCCCCACTCCCATCCTCAACTTCACCCATTTTCAAATCACCACTCCGATCCTCAACTCCACCCATTTTCAAATCACCACTCCCATCCTCAACTCCACCCATTTTCAAATCACCACTCCCATCCTCAACTCCACCCATTTTCAAATCACCACTCCCATCCTCGTCTTCCTCCTCTTCTTCCTCATCCTTCACCTCAATCTCTACCTTAGGCTCGTCAGTTAGTAACTCCTCACGCTGTACCTTAATTAACTGCTGTAAATGCGATGCATAGTAACAATTCACCAACTGTGGGGCTTTCAATTCTTTTTCCACCATGTGCCACATCAACCCTGCCCAGTCAACCTTCTCCAAATGCCCCTCCTTGATCATCTTAGTATAAGCCAAAACCTCAGAAGGCACGATATAGGTATCCTCATGCAAAAGCATCCAATTTGACACAACTTCCTCAATGAAAGCTATCGATTCTGCCAAGTCCAACGTCTCCAATACATCGTCTGCAACAACATTTTTCTTCACTGGCAACTTCAAAGCACGGCCCAAGTCAGCCCGGTTCACCATAATTCTAATCTCATTCACATAACAGTAGCGCGTAGAAGGAGTATAACCGGCTATCAATTGAGCCACAAGATCGGTCCGAATGCTTTGATCAAACTCAATATGAACGAAATCCCACAGCCCAAGTCGCCGCAGGAGTGTTTCGTGGCTCGCAAAGTCAAGAGCCTTAGAGGGTACGAAGGGTATGGGTTTAAGGGTTTCGACAAGTACCTGAAGCTTCTCCCGAGACTTCTTTTCCTGGGCAGTCCGCTTGTGCCCCATTTTCTTCCGCTTCGGTCCTCGGCGACTGGTGGCGTCGGAGACAACGACGTTGATATCGGCATTCTGAGAAGAGGGAACCGAAGTGGCATCTGGATCGTCTGCAATTTGAGAATCGGTCTGGACTTCCGTGCAAGAATCCCGTTGGTGATCAGGTTCCTGAGGAACTTCATGAGAATTGGTATTGGCATCCTGTTCCGCAAGATTTTTAAGATCCGGATGATCCGAAACTAGGGTTTTGGGAGATTGGGAATCAGGATGTGGATTCTGCTGGTCTTGACATTGTTGATCCTCGACCAGGGTAGGGTTTTGGGAGGGCAAAGAATCGTCGGAAATTTGAGGATTCGGGATGCTCATTGTGAATGGTTGGTGATGATGGCACTGATTTGGACTTCAGAACGTCCTAAATGCAAATGGTGTAGGAATTAGGGTCCGATATATATACAAGTGAAAGTTTGGCTCAGCTCAGAAAAATTGATCGGAGAAGGGACGGAAAGCGAAAGTCATTTTTGCCCTTGTTACTGGACCCACTAACCATTGTTGATTGGTCCCTCTTCGTCCAAGACCTTGACTTTTGGCTTTTTTATTAAAAATATTAGAAGTTTTGGCAAGACCTGTGCTAGTGCGAGCCTCTATTTTGGAATTTGGAACTCGGAGGAAAAAAGCACAAAAGAGATCCATTTTTAATTAAAGCCCTTTTGTCAAGTCCTCTTTGGCCCATATCGAGATAAGTTGGGCCGGGATAAGGGCTAGTTTGAATTATTGCTGCTGCTATTTTCTGTCTTTGAAAAAAAAAAGAATCTAAGCATTACATTTACCAAATCTAAATTCAATTACAGAAGGATAATATAATGTAAATAACTAATTCACTGAAGCTTAACTTTTTTGTTCATAACAAGTCTATGATTTTTCAATAAGAAAAAATTTAAGCACAAATATTGTAATCAAATATAGTTGGTGATAGGTATGAGTTTTGTTAACCATTACCATTATCTCTCAAATTCGAAGAATAAGAATGGAGTATCATCCGTTGTAAGAATCGCTCCTTACAATAAACTCCATAGTATCCGAGAGATTAGTCATTTGAAATTGTCCCATATTACAGCTCAATCTCACAAGTTTTAGAACCCTTAATAATGGCCAACTGGATAATATAAGCATTATGTTCTCTCTTACTTTCCTTATGAGACCGAACGTTGTGGCGACTAGTAGTGGCATATTTCTTCAAGTAGCAAGTAATAATAATTATTATAAATATTTATATATCTATACACAAGTTATTCTATTGCTTGCACCATCACACCAAGCAACATCTAATTGCTTACTGGGTTTGTATTGATCATGTAATATAATAGAAACACTTGTATACATTTTAAGTGTACAAGATTTCTTTCTTCATTATTTGAAGTGATCAAGCAAACCAAACCATGACCATGATGGGATGGAAGATTTTTCATCTCATCATCATCATCTTCTTCTTTTTCATGCTACCAAGGTTCAATTTTGGTCGTCCCATTACCGACCAAGCAACCTTTGACATGGTCTCGGATGGTGGAACTCGTGACCACAAGGAATCTAGTGCTCTAATATTTCGTCTGAACCAGCAAAATATGGTTTCATCAGATAGTTGCACAGAGACATATGGGTTTCTTCCATGCACCACCAGTGTTGTAGGCAATGTGTTTCTAGTTCTTGTCTATGGTTACTTGATGTTCTTAGCAGCCAAGATTTTGTCATGTGGAAGTGAGATTTTGCTTCAGATTCTTGGACCTGGTATTGTTGGTGGTCTCTTCCTCCCTCTCTTGAGCTCTCTTCCTGATGCAGCCATCATTCTTGGTAATTATTAAACCTCCTCTTTCTGCACTAATCTTTGTTCCGGCTTTACTTTAGATTTCTTAATTTTAAGGCAAAAGCAATTTCTATATCTCTAAACTTTATATATATGGTGTCCCTCAAAAGGACAAATAATAACATACACCACATATGGAACATTAATAACGTATCATTATTCATAACCTCCTCGATACATTAAAATGACGTTATTTCTTCTTCTCCTTAATGATAATATGAATAACCGATGTCGTTTTGAGTGAAGAATAAGCTTAATATGTACAAGTGACATTATTTGCTATTAGCAATTTGAAAGATGTTACGTGTTGAGAGAGACGAAGTTGATTGCAATTTGAAATTTTAGGACAGATTTAACCATAGAAAAAGTTCAGAAATAAAATAAAAAATTAATGTAAAATTTAACGGCATAAAGTGTTTTTGCCTAATTTTATGTAAGAACTTTGAAGTGCAACATTTTCATGTGTTAACTTGTTTGTGTTATGTTATGTTGTTTATCATTAGCATCTGGACTATCAGGGAGCAAAGAAACTGCTGAAACCCAAGTCTCTGTTGGGATGGGCTTGCTAGCTGGATCAACTGTTATGCTTCTGACTATACTTTGGGGCTCTTGTCTTATTGTTGGAAAGTGTGACATTGAAAATTCAGCAGCAATAGATCACAAAGACACACAAGGATTTAGCTTAACTGGTATTTATTCCACTACGTATGCTAGTAATGATATAATTCTATTCTTATTAGGTTAAAATACAAATAATTCTCTCTAAATTCTAGTTTATGTGCAAATTACCCCCCTCAACAAAATGGATCCTTTCTTATTATTTTTCAGTATCATGAGAGAGAGAGAGAGGATGGGACCCATAATATGTGGCTGTGAATCCCACCCTCTATCTCTATTTCTCTAACGGCATAATAACAGAGGATCCATCCCCCCTCCCCCCCTCTAAAACTTTGTAATTTGTGCAAAAAAAACTCTTTTGTTAACTTTTCCATCCAAAATAGATAGACACTTCAAATTATTTAAAGGATTTTTTTGTACAAGAAATAAAGTTCAAGGGATTTTCTACACAAGCCCTAAAATTCATGGGGTTATGCATTTTGGTATAACTTGATTTTGCTGACGTGTGACTATTACGTAAGGATTTTGGATGAAAAAATTAACACAAACTGCAAATTTTGGGGGGTTTCTATGTCAATTTGCAGTTGATCTATAATTCAGGGATTTTTCTACATTTTAGCCTTCTTATTATACTTGCAAGTCTTTGAATTCACAGCTGAAACATTTCATTCTTGATTCTTGAATGTTATGTATCTCATAGGATGTGGGGTAAGCACTGATATATGGACCAGCTATGGTGCAAGAACAATGATTATATCTCTTATTCCATTCCTCATTGTTCAGTTACCTCAACTTCTGCATTCAACTTCTTCAACTCAAACGACAGTTCTGCTATCTTTCATTGTCTCCATTTCTTTATTGGTTATTTATAGCCTCTATCAGGTATCATATAATCATATTTCACATTCACTTTTTAAGCATAAAAGATAATAGTTGAAAGTTGAAACATGAACTCAATATAGGTTTTCCAGCCATGGATTCAGAGGAGAAGACTTGCATATGTTAAGCATAAGAACTTAATGTCATTCCTTTTAGAAAATCTGAAAACACAAGCAGGAGGAGGACGGTTTCTTAAAGATAATGGTGAAATTAACACAGAAGTTATACAAAAGTGAGTCTTGATGATTATTTGTTCTTTCATTTTAGTCCAATTATTGTACTATTTAATTGATCAATTAAATTGATACTGCAGGTTGTTTATGACACTTGATAAGAACTTAGATGGATGCATAACAACCAAGGATTTAAGAGCTCTTTTAATAGGAATGCACCTTGAGGAGACAGAAATGGACTTAAATGAAGCCGTTGATGAAGTGATGTTGGATTTTGACAAGTCCCATGATTCAAGAATTGACATGGAAGAATTTGTCAGAGGAACCACCAGATGGCTTATGAAAGCTAAGAATTTTGCAAGAAACAATGATCAGAGTCCCCAAACTCCTAGACTCTTAAACGATTTTCGTAAGGTTAGTTGCTTATGATTATAAAAACTAAAATGAACATAACCCCTGAACTATTAGGTCTTGTGCAGATAACCCTTAAACTTTACAATTTGTGCAAAAAAAACTCATCTGTTAATTTTTTCCGCCAAAACCCTAACAGATAATATATGTCAAATTATTTAAGGGTTTTTTTTGCACTAGGCCTAAAGTTAGGGCTTTTTTTATGACTTAATTTTGTTGACATGTCATTATTCAGTTAGAGTTTTAGATGAAAAAGTTAATTTAGGGATTACTTTTTATAATTGATGGGGTTATTTGAACATAACTTATAGTCCATGGGATTTTCTGTATCACCACTAGACCGATTGACATGCATATCATTCATTCATCAATTTGCAGAAAACAATTGAGGAACAAGATCTGTTAGGAGATGATAGTGATGATGAGACCATGGGAAATGTGAAAAGTCCAAGGTGGAACACATTGAAAGCAGTGTTGATGTTGCTTTTGGGAACTATGGTGGCTGCTGTGTTTGCTGATCCTCTTGTAGATACAGTGGACAACTTCTCAACAGCCACAAGCATTCCTTCTTTCTTTGTTTCCTTTGTCATCCTTCCTTTTGCTAGCTCCAGTGAGATGGTCTCAGCTCTTATTTTTGCAAGCAGGAAAAAGATCAGAACAGCATCTCTCACATATTCTGAGGTCAGTATTGATTCTTATTGCTCAATCTTGTGGGCCCTTAATTGACTATCAAAATTTGTATATATGTTTGATTAATTGTGCAGATATATGGGTCGGTGACAATGAGCAACATACTATCGCTATCAGTAATGTTGGGTGTGGTTTACATTCGTAATCTGACATGGAATTTCTCATCGGAGGTTCTCATAATTCTGATAGTTTGCACAACTATGGGTGTGATTGCTAGCTTTCGCACTACCTTCCCTCTTTGGATGTCCTTTCTAGCCTACGCACTCTATCCTGCCTCTCTCTTATTTGTATATCTTCTTGATTATGTTATAGGATTGCCTTGATTGTATTGAACACTCTTTCAAGTTCTGTGAGTCATGTATATATTATATTGGTTTAACAAATTCTGGCTAAATCAGTCACAAAGTAATGTTTATTTGCTGAAATCAATTTGTTTGGAGTTAGATGATACCCAGGGAACATTTTTTTTTAAAAAAAAAATTATGCATGTTATGACTTCTTGTAGTATAAACATTTAAAAATTGTACTTGTGTTTTGTATGTTAATTAAAATTATAATTTTTTTAATTAAAGAAAAAAATGTGCTCATGATTTTGATTTGAGTAGTTTGAACAGATTTTTTAATGAGATATTTCTCAAATATGAAATTAGACCCTAATTACTTACGATTAGTTGCTAGAAGTTAAATCCTATAGTCTGTGCCTGACATGTCATCATTTAACAATGCAATATCAGACCACCTTATTCTTGGGTATTCCTATATATATCCCATATTCTCCGTATGCACGCAGATTGAGCCTCAACCTCTTGGAGTTTAGGATACTTGATTTCAATAAACCCACGGTGACCCATTTATTCATGACTCATCATTTTCAAATTGTTTTGTTTATGTCACTTTTATAATATATACACGTAATTTGATTTGGTTTTCAAACCAACAAAACGAAAAGGAAACCAAGTTACTCATAAATTATTTATATCAAACACATCAAACTGAACATCAATTGGTTTTTGTTCGGTTAAGTCTTGTTTAATATAGCGGATCGATTTTAATTAATTTTAAACACCATTACGTAAGTTTAAGATAAAACCTTATTCTGGAATGCCATTAATTTTGATAATGATCCCTCACCAACCAAATTTTAAGACTCACACCCCGTTTGGTACAAGGGAAATGGTGGGAAGTTGAGTTTGCTCACCTCTTTATTTTTGTTTGGTACCAAGTAAGTTTAGTTCCATGGTGAGTTTAGTTCCATCATACTAGGTGAGTTTAATTCCATCTCAAGAGAGTGGGAAGTTGTGGTAAGGTGAGGTGAGGTGAGGTTTAAAGATCAAAATGGCCTTCAAAATTTTGTAGCTTTTAAAAAACTAAGGGCAAAAAAGGTATTTCATACTTTTATCTTCTATTTCTCTATCTTCTTTCCACCATACCAAACAAAATTACTTTTATATTCTACTTCTATTTCCCTGCATACCAAACATACTTTTTATCACTTACTTCCACTTTCCACTTCCACTTTCCACTAAAATATTCACCGGATGCCAAACAACACTTCAAAGTGTTGGTTTATAATTGTTTGACTATGTCACACATATTATTATGCGTTGATTAGATGGAGATCATAAATCTTGAAAAAAAAAAACTATTTTGTCATATCATCTTATGAAATGTAGTAGTTGGGTTCAAAAGTCAGAACTTGGCGGCGATCTTTGAAAAGAAAGCGTTGTAGTCAATTATTCTACAAAGAAGCTATGTGGCCGAAAAGTACAATGTAACGTCAAAACTAAAATGTGCTTCTCATTTTACGTTGCCACGTTCAAGGTACCATCAACACACAAAACCACTTTCACTCATTAATCTATTTTAGACAAATAATATTTTATACAGACTAAAATAGCAAATTACTCCTAATTTTATACTCACATCAACAATTAATCATAACTCCCCCCTATTTTCCTTTACCATTTGATGGATTAATTTTGAGATAATGGAAATGAGAAAGAGAATGAGAAAAAATAAAATGAGGTTAAATAAAATGACAATTATATCCTTTATTAAAAATATTAACATCTAAAAGAGAAGCAAGATTGACTTTTTGTAGTCTCATTCCCTTTCTTTCACTCCTCATTCCACAAACAAATAACTCCTTAATAACAAAAAGTCAAAGTCTTAAAATTTTATAATAAAAAATATTCTATTTCACATACACAAAAATTTTAAAATAACAAAAGATATAACTTGTTAGAAAGGTTAAGCTCTCTCCAACCTTAAGATTCATTTCATTATTATTTTTGTATTAACCTTTATGATTTTTTTAACATAACCAAATCATATTGACTTCAAATATTATGGTCTTCTAAAATAAATAAATATGAAACAATTTGAAGGATTATGTATATCATCTGAGCTCACATGGGCTGCCACCTAATCTACCTATTTTATATCACTCACTGTAAATATTATTTATATATTTAGGTTACCAAACACCAATTAAAAGCAAAACTCAACTTTTCAATACAAAACCTCTCATCTTTGACTATCATGTATGTACACAAATCTTCAAAATCATACCAGCACTTTCCAGTAAACTTCTATTCTTTCTTTTATTAAATTACTATTTTGTTCATCGAAAAGTTATTCTTCTCTCAATCTCAATATAGTTCTTAAATTATAAAATTATTAAAATTAATTATTAAAAGATATTACTTGTTTCAATATAAAAATATATATCAAATTAGTCTATAAAATATTTTATCTATCTCAATTTAGTTTTTAAATCCTAACTATTATACCTGAAATCTTACATGAAGGGACAATTGTAACACAAAGTATTTTGTATGAACTAAATTTGATATTTATATAATTTATAGACTAAATTAAAATAAGTGGTAACTTTTTTAGACTAAATTAAGACATACCAAAATTTTTCCAAACATATACTCTTTTCTCACTTTTTTTTTTTATTCTCCTGTGAATTTGCACAACTAGAAAATCAATAATTAAAAAAAAAAAACAGGTAATACCAACAATAATGAATGATCACTGTCTCTCTAGATCAGGATCGCCATTGTTGTTATCATGATGGGTAGAAGACGAAGGTTGGATTCTTCTAGAAGATCTTTCCCTACTAAGAATCCTCCTGAACGAACTCAATCTTGAATTGGAACCATTAATCTTAGCCCCACCAACACCATCCGATTCTGATGCACCTTCTACGACGTCGTAATTAGCAGCAGCAGGACCCTCCCGCGGGTGCGGCTCAATCATCCTGATCAGCGGCTGAGCCAGGGTTCGACAAACGGGGCACGTGGAATGAGAAGCAAGCCACGTGTCAATACAACCCACGTGGAACACGTGCTTGCAATTGGGAAGCATCCTCACCCTTTCTTCCTCCTCTAGATTGCTCAAGCAAACAGAGCATTCGGTCGAATCATCGTCTTCCTTTGGTTTGAAGAGGAAGGTGGGCAGAGAGGCAATGACGGAGGGGTGGAGGCCGGTGTCGTCGGCGGAGGAGTGGTGGGCGACGGCGAGGCTGAGGTGGTGAATGGCGGCGCGGCGGCGGGCTTGGCGGCGGAGGAAGCATCTTGCGTAGAGATGAAGGGCGAAGACGAGGACGAGGACGATTGAGAGGGAGATGATGGCGGTGAGCAAGATCTTGGTGTTGAAGTCTTTGTGGTGAGATTCTTGTCTTCCTTGGAAATCTCGGAATATGGAATCAGTATTGTCGAAATCATTCATGATTTTCTGTTCAAACTTGAAACACAGAGAGAGAGAGAGAGAGAGAGAGAGAGAGGAGGAAGTAGGAAGTAGGAAGTAGGAAGTAAGATATATGGATGAGTTATGTGCTTTCCTCTGTTTTTTGTTTGTTGTGAAAGAAGAGAGATTGATATATAGGTTTTAGCTATTATATTCACCAATGTCTCAACTCTCAACTCAGGTGGGGACCCTTTACCAAAAATTCGTTTTTCTATGTCATTTCTCATTCATTTTCTTTTCCTTTATTAATCACTAAATTATTGTTATAGTCTTCATATTAGCTTTTAAAAAATTAACATACTTAATTTCATCAACAATATTTTTCAAACAGAGGATTGTTGTAATATTATTTGGTCAAAGAAGAGAGAAATAAGAAGAAAAAAATTCATGAATAAATTAGAGGCCATTTTTTTTCATAACTCTCTTTTAACCTAGAATCATCTTACTTATTTTTTTCCCCTTGTTTGTAGTTTGTAATGGTGTGAGAATATTTATATAACTAATGTAGGGTTTAAATTTTTTTTTTGGCCTCAATGTAGGATTTAAATTGTTTGAGAAATATTTTTTCTATGATAAAATTAAATATTTTAATCTCTTTAAGGATTAAATTAAATTTACTCATTTTCTTTGTATAAAGAAGTAACATGTAATTAAAGACCGTTTAAAATGCGTGTTATTTGTCAAAAAAAAAAACTTACTATGTATTAAATATTGTTAATATTGACATCTTATCTAAGATCAAAATTTGAAAGAGATACAAGATAGATTGAATAAATAGATCATAATATATTAAAAAATTTATATTACATCAATTTTTATAAAAAAATTATTTTTATTAATGTGTATTACTGGTATGGTATTTAAATTTTAAAAAAAAAATTGTAAGTTTTTTAAGATGAGATCGTAGAAAATGTAACATGTTAGATCGTCGAATCAAACATATAAGATCGAGATCCTATTGTTGTTCTAATATATTTTTATTTTATCTAACATTAGGATTAATTTCTAAGATCATAAAATTGTAAACCCTTAATTACTAGAAAAATCAAAATTCTAACAACTTTACTGGGTATATTTTCTTAGATGAATTGCTATTGCACTACCTAACATCACAAAAAAAAAAATAGTTAACAATATTATTTAATAACTTAATGAACCAAAGTTTGCCTTGAGTGAGTTTGAGGGAAAAAGAAGCAACGTTTTGAATTTGTTTTATTGTAAAGAGAAGACAATGACTTATAAGCAACACACATGTGAACAGGCAAAGGGAAAAAAGAATGAAAGTCTAACGGCGTTGTGAACACAAAAGGCTATGGTCTCAACTCTCAACTCACAAGAAACTCCAAATTCAAGACTTTGACTGTTGAACATAGGAGGGGATCGGGATTAAGGAAATGATATGATCACATCTTGTGAAAGTAGTGTCGAAATTTCTCACGGAAAATTTAATACAATTTCTGAAAATCAGACTTTAAGTTTGGTTTCTATACCGTAGGTTAAACTTAAAGAGAATTATGTGGAGTTAGGTTGCTATAAATTTTCTTATGTTTTCGTAATCATGATGTGGATATATATGGCAAAGGCTTCAGAAGTGAATATTTTATTTTTTTGTATTTGGAACAATATTTTTGGAACACTTTAGTGCCAATAAAAATATATTCTTGAAATTATATTTATCTTTCATTTAGTCCCTTAGCATGTGTTACTGTTCAATTTTATATTAAAAAATTATTTTGGGTATTTTAATTTCAATTCATAGTTTCTTATTGATTTAAATTTGTCTCAACCAAAAATAAAAACTTTTTTTTAGAACCAGAACAGCACTTAAAAAATTTATTAATTGTAATCAAACTTCAGTACATCCAAAAGAAATAAAGAGAAAGAGTTCATCCAACTATGAGTCCTTGATGAATTCTTCCCAAAAACAACCAATAAATGAGCTGACTTATTACAAAGTCTAGGCACCTAACAAACAACCAATAATAAAAACTTGAAGTATTTATGTCTATATTAATTTAGTTATTGTATCTTCTTAGGGTCTAAAAAGGGCCGCCCCATAAGGTCATCGTCCGGTCCCTGTAGAATTTTATGTTAGATAGATTGGATTGAGCTTGACCCACTAGTTAGGTTGGCCCAATTCTCAGCAATTGCAAGCCTGTCAGGGATCGTTGGCCTAAATAGACCAAGGCTAAAAAACCTTTTCAATTTTAAAATGGGCCAAATTTTTTTTAGTCTAGCCGTTGTTATTCTAAGTGCTAGGTTGACTCGATTTTATAGGCCAAATTCATTTTGACAGTCTTGCTTTTTGTCAATATCAAGATCAATTCTTTTATTTGATTTTTAAAAATTTAAAATTATTATTTTTTATTATATATTCTTAAAATTATTTTATATTATATTATGCATATTCACACATATGTGCATATAATTTTTTTCTTTAATTTTTAAAATATAAATAATTATTATTAATTTTTAAAAATTAAATGAAGAACACCTTGACTGACAAGAAGACACAATAACAATAATAATATAGATATCAATTTTTATTATTAATTGAGATAAATTTAAATCAATAAAAAATATAAACTGAAATTAGAATTATTTTTTAATATAAAAATTCAACATGCTAACTGCTAAGGGACTAAATCAAAGACAAATATATTTTTTATTACAAGAATGCATTTTTATTGGGATTAAAATATAAGAAAAATAGTGTTCGAAATACAAAAATATACTATTCACTTGTACAGTAACACATGCTAAGGGACTAAATGAAAGATAAATATAATTTCAAGAATATATTTTTATTGGGACTAAAGTGTAAGAAAAATATTGTTCCAAATACAAAAATATAATATTCACTTCTAAAGACTTTTTGAACCACATTGGAACAGGCGAGAAGTAACTAAGCGTTTGGTTCAAAAAAATTGTGGAATTGGAATTGGAATTGGTGAGATGGAATTAGAATTGAATTATTTGAATTGAAAAATGTGTTTGATATGAAAAGATGGAATTGAAAGTTTGTAAAAGAATGTGAGGTAAGAAGACTTATTTGCCCCTCAAAAAATATTAAATAATTATTTTTCTTTTAGTTTTATTTTTTTTGTATATAATTATTTTTTTATATTTATTATAAAAAATTTTAATTATTTATATTCATTAAAAGTAATTATAAAAAATATTAATAAATAATTATAATAAAAACAGTAATAAAAAAAAACATAGCCTGAGTGAGAGTGAGAGACGTGAGGGAGAGTGAGAGACGTGAGAGAGAGAGAAGAAAAAGCAGGGGCAAAATTGTCATTTCATCCCAATTCTACAAAACTTATTCCAATTTCATCTAAAAAATAAAGAATTCAATTCCACATTTTTTACACATTCACCAATTCCACATAATCTAATTCCAATTCTACATTTACCCAACCAAACTAAATAATTCATTGAAATATGTGCAATTCCACATATAATTCAATTCTACACCCAACCAAACATAGCCTAAGTAAGAAATGACACCAAACAACGTGGTATGAATATGGACAGCAAGGACAGCCCAGAAGACAGACAGCAGTGGATCATTTCTCAATGGCACCAAGATATCAATTTGTTTCGCATTTATGACTAAAACTCTTAATTTTGATTTCTCATATATACTCATTTTTTTAATTGGGTCCCTCGTAAATTCATATTTTCAAATGGGTCTATGGCATATTTATGTCTATTTCTTAATTGATTTCTCACAAGACAAATCTTTATAAATTTAGTACTTCTGTAGTTCTGTTTATAGAGAAGCTTGCCTTTTATTCGTCGAAGACTTGAAGTAAGAATATATTTCCAAAATCAAATTTGATAGGATATGTAATAAATGTAATAATGGCAATTCCTAAGGACTTTGACTGAGTCCAACTCTTGTTGAGTCAGTCATCTGCCAACATTCATAGACAACGCATGCTCATCTTACACCACTTACTCGATTGACATTTATCTTAATACAGACAAAGTAAAATTATCATTCTACCCTTAAGGCTTCGTCTGTAAAATCCATTTTCCTCCCTACACTCACATATTACTATTCATTTCCTTCCTACTCTCTCTCTTTCTCTCGCACAAGTCTTCTTCTTTTTTGCTTCATTTATTGCTGATTTGTATCCGAGTCCACAGCAGGACTTCGACTTCTTTGGAGGGAATAGAAATGTGATGTGAATGTAATAAAATTAAATAAAATAATCATTTTACTCTTATATTAAAAGTGAGAATAGAATAATTTAAGTGGATAAAAGGCAAAAATAATGTCGTCCGATTGCCAAAAATAAAATATTTTTAGTATAAAGAATATTAAAAGGAATGTTAAATTAATGTCAATTACATTCAACTTTCAGTTAACTTACTTTCTGGGCATATCACACTTGATCATTGATTGTGCTTGTGCAGAGTCGAGTTTTGGCTTTCTTTCAACTGTTTCTATGTATGCTCTGCATTGTAAATTCTATTAACCTTATTACAATATCTATTATTTTCTTATAGTATTTACTATCGAGTATGTTGATTAATTAGTCATTTAACTAACTACCACAAAGAATGAGATAATTGGTCTAAATCTAAGCATCGAACTCATGTTGATTAAGAGTAAATAAATCATTTTTACTCATTGCACCCAAATTTATTACAATGTTTATTTAGTCCCAAAGAACGAAGTTGTTATTTTTATCAGGAGAACATTGGCTAGTGTACTACCTTTATTCTGAATAACTTCAAAAACATTTTTAGTCATTTACATACATATGCACATGTTCGAAAGTGATTGATTGTCCGCCTCTCAATATTATTAATTAATTTGAAAAAAATGTGTGTAGTACTTCTAAGTCGAGCTCCAATCTTTTATTTTCATTTGATGTGGCATTTAGGTATTTAGGGTAGATAGTGATATAAGGTGCTCGTCTAGTTGATGATCTGAAGCTAAATTTAGGAGGTGGTGTGTATAATATTAATATACAAGGAGGAACCATCATACTCGAGGCCACCACTTATCATCATATATATGATTCCTATCCCACCAATGTGATATGGGATGTGTCATATGTGGAAAATCATTGTCATATAATGTCATGTCAAATTCTATCTCTTTTGTTAGACATTTTATGAGAACTTACGGCCATGAAAATCAATGATTGTTTGATCTTTACATTAAAAAATTCATCAAATATATATATATATATATATAAGAACAAAAATAAACTGAAAATTAATTTTTTTTTTTTTATAAAAATGGAATAGAGCTCGTCATGCATTCGGCTTCTTCACCTTTTGTTCATCAAGAGGGAAAAAAGAACAAAAAAAAAACAATCTCTTTCTCTTATTTAATAAGTTTAAAAATTAAGGGACAGATAATAAAAAGATTCATTTAAAATCTTATATTATCTTTATTTTTTATAATTTTAAAATACATCAATATAAAGTATTTTAGAGGACATTCAGACAAAAAGAAAAAAAAAAAGAGAAAATTAACTCCACTTCTCTTTTCCCTTCCCCTCCTTTTTAATTTTTTACCTTCGCTGCCCCTCTTAATTATCGTATATTAATATTCTCTTTTTCACTTTCTTATTTAGGCTTTGTTGCAATTTTTTTGTATCATACATACTTTGCTTTTTATGTTTTTATTCTTATTTTTTTAATATTTTAATATAAAGATAAAATAATCATTTTATTTATTTTTATTCTGTTCTCATTTTTATTCCCATTTTTTACTACCAAACATATCTAAGCAATCCTATTTTCATTCCTATTTCCACCACATTTTCCATACCAAATGAGTCCTTAAATATATCTTCCAAAATACTTCAATTAATCCTTTATTACCTTTCTCTCAATTTGTTAACTTTCTAAATAAAATGTTTTTCTTCTCTCTCATTTTCTCCCCTCTACCTTCCTAATTTTAATTATAAGGTATGTTTATATTAACGATTAATAACTTCTTAAACTATAAAAAATGTAACTAAAAATTGAGATTAAAAGAATAATTTAACCTAAAAATATATAATTTAGCTTGGGATAATTTCACAAAATATCCCTTGCCTATTGTTCACAAATTTTCATAAAATTTTATGTTAGTTATCGACTATTTAACACACACCTTTTGTTTTATCTGAATTTGTAATCGGCTTGTTGTATTGTTGAGAAATGAGGAAAATGGTAAAACGGCGTCGGCATGGGAGGAGCTTGGAGTAATCCCAAAGATTCTTATTTGTGAGGCTATGAGCAGACACTGCTCAAAGTCATGCTTCCATCACTCTCTCGCTGCTCCTTCTCCTCTCACGTTCCTCTCTCCCGTTTCAAACCCAGAAGCTTCTCTTCTTCTTCTTCTTCTTCTTCCCATTTCTCACCTTGGTCAGGTCTTCAGGCATGGAGGCAAAGTCCTCTCAACGAGAATCGCAATTGGGGACCCAATGGTCCACAATCCCACCTCACGTCGACGTCGTCAGCTATAGACGACGCACACATTTCTCTAATTGGGGAAGCATCTTCGTTGGCAGAGTTAGGAGCTGTGGTTCTTTCCACCAGTGATCCTCTCACCAAGTCACACCTCTCTCATCTTGCTTACTCCAGATGGCGCAGCCAAAACCTACCTCTTGGCCAATCCAAACCGCCCACTCGACCCGCCCGACCCGAAAAGCCTGAACTGGTCCGTTTTCTATTCTGAGTGACCATGTTGCTTGTTTCTCTGATTGATGAACAATTACAAATCAAGTTTGATTACTTCTTAATGTAATTTAATAAACAGGGTTTGGCTTTGGTTATAATTTGGATTGCATAGACAAGTTATTGGCTATTTCATGCCAAATGCAGGTTTCTCCAAAGGAAATTCCTGATCCCAAAAATTCAGGGTTGCCACTGAATGCTTATATGCTTCATAATTTGGCCCATGTGGAGCTCAATGCAATTGATTTGGCTTGGGATACTGTAGTCCGGTTTTCTCCCTTTAGTGAGATTCTTGGGGAGGGGTTCTTTGCTGACTTTGCTCATGTTGCTGATGATGAGAGTCGCCATTTTTCTTGGTGTTCCCAGAGGCTTGCTGAGCTTGGTTTTAAGTAAGGGTAGTTTTTACTTTGGTGTCTTCATTTATTCACATAGATTATGATGATTTTCTACTTTTCTTATGTGTGTAACAGATATGGGGATATGCCTGCTCACAATTTACTGTGGAGGGAGTGTGAAAAATCATCAGATAATGTAGCTGCACGTCTGGCAGTGATCCCACTAGTCCAGGTACCTTTTCAGTTTTTCACCTCCTTCAGTCCTCGTCTAAAGTAAATGTTTTCCAGTAGGTGTTTTTGTTTTTTCATGAAAAATGATTAAATTAAATTTCCTACTCCATCTAACCTTTATTGGATAACAAGAGTGATTCTTTATTTTCTTGTAAGATAAAAAACAAAAAATAATGATTCATGCAAATTTAAATTCCACTTAGGTTCTTTAAACATTAATTTATTCGTTGCGACTTGCGAGCCTTAGCTATACATCATTGTAGATTTGAATTAAAGTCTTGACTTTCAAATAAGTTTGAGCACTGATCTTTACCATAGGAATGATTATGAGAGTTCTTATTCCTGGCTACTTTGATGCTGGTAAAAAAGTTGGACAACCTCTGGTAATCTACTTTTTTATGGCAAAAACCATTTAACTTTGACCTAGGTATAAATTTCATCCCTTATTTTTTTTTTCTATTCTAATTAGGCCTCCTATTTTAAAATTCATTCCAATTCTTTCCTCTAGACTAACTTTGTTAACATTATTAGCAGAATTTTCCTTCTTGAATCTGCCATTTTCCCTCAGAGTTTGACTTATGAGCTGAGGTGAACAGAAAAAAAAAGTTCTTGCCCTTCTCTCTTGTCCTTTTATTTTCTCCTAGTTTTTCTTCTCCACCATAGCTCATCACCAACCCCTTCCCTCGTCATTCTTTGCAGTTGAACAAATTGGTGGTGAGTTTCAGCCCCTGAGCAAATTGGTAGTATTTGTAGAAGAGAGATGCTTGAGGCATTTGCTCTTGCTTGTATCCCATACTGGTCCCTGCTCTCTTTTCTTCTGGGGTTAGCAGATATAAAATCAATTCAGTAGTTGGTTCATACTTATCTTGTCCCTATTAGTTTTTGTGATACAAAAACTCTGTCTTTGTTTAATATCAATTATTGAGATTCAAAGTTACCAAGGTAGGAAAAGAAAAAACAAGAAAAATTCATCATTTGGTGAGTGGAGAAGTTCTGAAGTGTGAGTTCATACATATTTGTATAGGATCCGAAGATATCATATAACGTATAGTCAATAGTGCCATGTTTTCAGGGGGTAGTAATGTATAGCTGCATATTAATCCATTATTGCTCTCATTTTTGGGCAAGTCACTTCAACATTCTTAGCCTGTTAGTGTCTAAAACTGCAATTTCAAGGGAAACAAGCATGCTTGGTTTTGCACATTTTGGTCCTGTAAAGCCTATAGATTTCAGTTTAGCAGAAGTTTCAAGTTTATGGCTGAAAAACATGTGTGAGAGATAAATGGTTCAAAGAACGGATGTACTTCTGTGAACCTTCTCACAAGGTCGGACTTCAGAGATCTCCTCTCTACTTTCAAATCTCTCTCCTTTAATCTTCTCTGTTCCATGGAAAGATGGGAGAGGGAAGAGAGACAAAGAAGGGTTTGCAAAGTAAAAGAGAAGGAAGGAGAAAATGCAATTAAGAAAAGAGGGGCATGGGTATCCTTTTTCCTCTGTTTTTATTTTTCAATCAAAGGAGTCATAAAGCTTTGGGAGTAGGGTGTGGAAAATGGAATGATCTTGATAAAACCTAAGTACATAAGGACTCTATGGCACTTGAGCCAAGTTCTTGGCAAACATGAATATTTATTTAGTTCATGTGAAGTTACGACTTACAATCCAACCTACTAACATAGTTTGCAAAACAGAATGTTAAGGGATGAAAATGAAGCTTTTTCCTTCCTTAATTTATCCATTAAAATGTGTTATCCATGTACAAGTGAAAGGAGTATAATTTTGGTGCTTTTAATCTCATAAATATTGTATGTCTCTCTATCCTTTTTTCCCTTATATAATTGTTGCTCAAGATTAGCCATCATGTTTGTTGAGGCAATCCATAGTAACTGAAAATCATATTGCATTATCCTCATATGTGAGTAGAGGGATTTCTAACTGAGAATCAAATTGCATCATCTTTATCTGTGGGTAGAGGTATATCTGACTATTTCCCTAGAGGTTCTTCCACAACAGAAACTTGTGTTGTTATAATAACGACTTGGGAGCTTCAGGAAGTTGTCTGCGAGACTTTCAAGATTTCTAAAGGACTTGGGTGATCTTGATGCGCTGAATGTACATGTTTAATTTACTTGTAGGAGGCTAGAGGACTTGATGCTGGGCCACGGCTGGTGCAAAAATTAGTCGGATTTGGAGACAATAGGACATCTAAAATCGTGGCTAGAATTGCTGATGAAGAAGTTGCACATGTAGCAGTTGGTGTCCATTGGTTTGTTTCTGTCTGTCAAAAATTGGATTGTCCCCCCAACTCCACTTTCAAAGGTTTGAAGGCCTATTTAATCTCATCGTATCTGCTCGCTTACGCCACTGGTTAAAGACACGCAAGCTTCAACTCCAACATTTTTACAATCATGCAGACTTGCTGAAGGAATACGATGTGGAACTTAAGGGGCCCTTCAATTATGCAGCACGAGATGAGGCTGGAATTCCCCGTGATTGGTAAGAACCTGTAAATTTATTTGGTTGGGTTTCCTTGACTACCTACATAGTTTTCTTTTAGCATTTGTCTCACATGATTCAGGGCGCTTTTCCTATTAAAATTGTAGTTTTTTTGTTTTTTGACTTCTACATGGTTGTGAATAGAGTTCATAAGTGATATAATAGGCTGAGATTACACAAGAAAATACCAGATAACTGGATTTCCTTTTCACTTCATATTCATGATTCGTACTTGTTGCTTGCCTCATTTACTGTCTAGGTATGACACATCATCTACTAGCAATCTGAAGAAGAAAGATGAAAATGACAGGAAAAAGCAACTCCTTGCGGTAAGAAGTTAAAGAGAAATTCTTAGATGAGCTGAGTTAACCAAAAATTATGACCAAAGCAATTATTAATCAGGATCAGACATGTATGTATTTTTAATGTGATTTACTTGTACTGTTACATACAGGTTCGTGAGAGGCTGGCTTCCATTATTGAAATGGAAGGTGAGAATTCAAGTTTGAGCAGGTGATGGAGGATGCTTGAAGGAAGCAGCCTCTGAAGATTTGAAGAAAAGCTTGCAAAAAGCAATTCCAATTCTCCACCCTGATAATGATGGAGGGCCCTGGGCCCCTAAGAGAAATTTGATTAGGGGTTGTCTGTGAAGATGTTATTAAGCTTATAATATTAGTTTAGAAATACTTGAGAGTCATCTTTATCAGTTTTTTATATTACTTTTGGCCTTGGGTTTCTGTTGCGTGTTTTAGAGTGTCGTAGGATTACGACTTTAAATTTAGTTCTTGTCCTTCAATTATAGGAGTCAATAAATAATATTTACTTTACTTCAATATTGTAATTATTTTTTTTATAACTTTAATCTTATTATAGATTATTTGAGTTACTTTATTCTAATATATATATATATAAGCCATCCCAAAAGATTATTTTAAAAATAATATCGCACTTATAAGACATGTTATATTGTATGATACAGAATTTTGGACAATAAAAAATCACTGTAAATACTAAATAAAAATGTTGTGTTGAATGAATGATAACATTATAATGGATAAAATTAAAGAACAATTGTATTAAAGAAAAAGTTAGAATAGGAGAAAATTAGTTGAAATAGTGGTTTAATCATATACAAAAAAGGCCGTTAGAGACTCGTTGATCAGATGAAAAAAATACAATAATTAGAGGTAAAAGAAGATTTAATAATTTATCATAAAAAATATTAAAAAAAGATTTCATTGTTGTGAAAAATATTGAAAAGTTGGGAGAAAAGAAAGGGGAGGGAATATAGAAAAGAAAACAGAAAAAGTAATATATTATGAGGGAATAAAGTTTCCCCAAAACGTCACAGCCTCCTTCGCTGGAAAACTTGTCACGGCACTACACTGCGCTGGGTTCCGTGGGTGGCCCTTTTTTATTTAATTAATAATCAAAGCCCATAAAACCAAAACGTGTCCGCATTCTTTCTTCTTTCCCTTTCTATTTATTATTTACAGATTACACATCAAATTAGGATTTCGGAACTCCTTTCTTCCAACCCTTCTCCTTCTTTTCTCTCTCAATTCAACGTCAAAATCAAGAATGTGTAACTCCGACGGCGATTGCAGGCCACTGGGCTTCCTATTGGGCCTTCCCTTCGCTTTTCTCTCTCTTCTCCTTTCCATCGTCGGCCTCGTCGTCTGGATCGTCGGGTAATTTCCTTTTTCTCTTTCTTTCTTTCTTTCTTTCTTTCTTCTTTGTTTTCCATTTTCTGCGTTTCGATCTTCATAAATTGAATAATGAGTTGGGATGGTAATCTGTTTTGCAGATTGTTGTTGACGTTTATATGCCCTTGCTGCTTGTGCGTGACGGTTATAGTGGAGCTTGCTTTAGAGTTGGTCAAAGCTCCCTTACACGTCATGGAGTGGTTCACTTCTCAGATCCCTTGTTGATGCCAACAATTTTTAGATTTCTCTTTCAAGGTATTGTTTGTTGCGGTTTCTAGATTCTCATTACTAGCCTAGGTTCAAACAATAACAAGATTGAAGAGTTCTCAGTAGATTTGTTGTGCGTTGTTTCTTAAACATGTAAAATATGATATTATATCATACTGGTTCATCCAATATAGTCCTGTCATTTCCTGCCTGTATCTGTAATCTATTATCTTTTGACAATGAAGATTATTCTTTTTATTTTTTGGATAAATTAAATTAGGTCGATAAATTGTTTAAGCGCACTATCTTAGATTCTAGAGGCATGGTTTCCAGTGAATTGATGATCAACAGGAATCGATTGGTGGGATTATTATTATACTTATGCCAACTTGGATCTTGAGAGTTGAGTCAATTTTGGTTGACTAGTTAATTTTTTTTAATTTGATTTTAAATATAAATAAATAATACAGAATTATTTATTTTCTTAAAAATATTTGTTTACAATTCTCAATTTTATATATATAATTTATTTTTATTTTTTAAAAAAAATATAATATAATAAAATATTAAATATTTGATAGTATTTTATTTTTTAAAATATAATATAATAATTATATTTTAAATAATGTATTAAATCATGAGAAATTATTTATTGCATGCATGCAATGCAATTTCAGCCAATAAAATTGTGACATGTAGAAAATTATATTACATCTCAAGTCATCCTGTTCCTATGTTATAATTCTATCTGGCAAAATTCCATACAACTTGTTGCAATAATGGATTAGAAAGATTGTTTATCCCTCTTTTGTATAAAGTGGAAGTCAAACAATAGTCTGCAGTGTGACGCCAGATTGGACCATTATTTGTGTAGTAGAGAAGTTGGATCGTTCTGGATTGTCACCGCCTTTTTCCCCTTCAATATAGAAAGAAAAGGTTCAATACATGACATATGCAGTAGCAGACTAGCAGTATGTAATCCTCCTATCTACCATTATATATATATAGCAATCAATTGGGAAATTATGGTGCAAGGAAAATTTTCCAACAAGAAAATAGTTTTGGAAGAACGGATAACGCCTAAGTGAATGGATAAAAGTGAGTTCTTACTTCTTAGTCGTATATCTTGTATCACTTTATTTATATATTAACTAATGATAATAATTTAATTTGTCATACTTTAAGCTGAAGGTATAATTAAAACATAATATGCCTTTCTCAAAACTTTAAACACTTGAGCCCAAAAAGCTAAATAATAGTGTCCAATGTTGTGTCATTTCATTTTCACGTTCAATGTTTATTCTATTTATTTTCAGTAAATTGAAACTACTTAAAAATCTCAGTTTTCCATTACGGTTAGAATGAAGTTGGTAATATAGTCCCTAGACATGGCAAATATTCTTCTCATTAAGAATACAAGCATTAAAGCATAACAAAGATAAATAAACAAATATCACAAGCCAACAAACCCTGTGGACAAGAGCAATAACTATATTCTTAGTTTTAGATCCACTATCAACATGAGAGGCAACGCACCTCTCATAAGAGAATAAGAATATTAAAAAAAATAACAACACATCAAAAAAGAACTATAACAAAAATAAATTGAAGCAGCTTATGGTCTTTAGAAAGGCAACACACTTACCCAATCTTCTCTGAAGATTAACCTTTGCAATTTTATTTCTTGTAATCAGATCTATATACTTCAAGCAGCTTCCTTCCCTTCAAATTGTTGACAAGGCTGTAGATTTGAAGGTATTGTTATTTTCATAAATCTTCTTGAGCAGTAGAAGGTAGAGGAACAAAAACCAACAAAAAAAAAATCTTCCTAACATAAGTCTTAAATCCTTCCCTAATGGAAGGAGGACAAAGCCATGGAGGGGGGAAACTTTTCTTAATGAAATAGAGGAGCTAAGAGAACAGAAAAATAAACAAGAAGGGGGGGCTGCCGCTGCATGCAAAATGCAGCAGCAACCAAGCACTCATCATTTTTTTCTAAACCCTAGCAAAGAAGAAAGGATAGGGGAAGCGGTTGGTTAAGGAATTTTTTTTAAATGATAATAAAAAAAGATACACCCAATATTATTGAGTATGGCACCATTGGCATGTATGCTTATTAGGCTACACTAATCAAATTGGTACTTGTCACATGTTGTGCTAAACTACTTCTCAAAAGCCAAATGTCAAAATTTTATAACTTCATTTACTTGGTTACTTCTTCAAAGAAGAGGAGATAACTAACTATACATATACAATATTAGTAGAGGTAAATTACTTTTTATCTTTGAATTATTGGTCAAAAAATCTTTAAATTGTTGGTCAAATTATTATTTAGTCCTTGATTTTTGGAAATAGACTATTTAGTTCTTGAATTTAGACTTTCGTCAACTATTTAATCCCTGAGATGTTATCTATCAAGTCATTGCATGACGTAGCCATTATATGCTGATGTGACGTCGTTAATTTGTCATCATGTTGCTCCCTCATCTTGCCACATCGTCTAAATATTTAAAAGTAATACTAAATAATTTTTGTATTTGCCAACATCTTGCCACTTCTAACTAATATAAAGACTTAGTATATTACTTTTAACTAATACATGAATTATTTAGTATTACTACATCAACACATACCAGTAACGTCACATGACGGCTTAACAGATAATATTTTATGGACTAAATAGTTGATAAGACTGTAAATTTATAGATCAATTTCAAAATTCAAGAATTAAATAATAATATAATCAATAATTCAAGGACCAAACCTCGCACTAGTATATTACAAAATGAAGTGACTACCATTTATTCTTAAACCCATAGATAATAGTGGACAACTTGAGCCCAAAACTTTTTATAGACAACTTAGCCTTCACTTAGGGCCCGTTTGGTTGTTTGTTTTGTTGACGTAATTTTGGCTGTAATCCAACATATTTTTCTAATATTCTTCATACCAAATATACCTTACTTTTTACCATCTGATGAAATTATGGTTTTTCTCTTATTTTTTTACTCACTTTTATTATACTCTCACTTTTAATATAAGGGTAAAATAAATTTTACATATTTTTATTCTATTCACATCAGATTCTCATTTCCATTACATTCACAAAACAAATAACCAAACGGTCGGTAGTTAACAGTGAAGAAATATCTTGGGCTCAAAAAGCTAGATAATAGTGGACTGTGGTTTTTTTTTTTGGTGCTAGATTATTGAGGTCCTTCCCAACTTGAATATAATTAGTCTTCATCTATATGTTAAATCATAAATGGATGGACAGGAAATACTCATAGTCCTTTTCCCAAAAAAAAAAAAAAAGAGTTAGTGTCACGACAATGCATATATTTTGAATCAAATAAACCAACATTTGACCCTCCTCCCATCCAAAATAGATAAACTAATATTTTAATACATTTATATTAAAATGACTTTGTGGTCTTTTAGTTATTTATCTTAAAAATTATATATTATATAATAAAATTATATATTGTATAATATAAAATATAAAATAAAACATGGGATGTAACTTGTAAGGATATGAGAAAGAAAAAAAAACAATAATAGGAAGACAGAACAAAATAATAAAGACTTAAATAATTTTTTTATTTTAAAATATAATAATAATTATTTTATATTATAAAAATTAAAATATGTCATGCACAAATGTGCATGTAAGTATAACCTTTAATATAAATTAAGAAATCCAAATCCAAATCTTGCAAAATCAAATTTGGGTCAAACTCTTGCACTAATGAAGCATTTTATGCATTATTATTCATTTTCATTTTCACTTCTCTCTTTAGTCTTTACAATGCTTCTTATAAGCTTTTCCACGTTATTGTATCCGATTTTATGATGCCACTTTCTATGTGCCAAAAGCTTTGAAAGTGATATAGAAGACCCACCTTCCGTTAAAGTTTTGTTCTGAAACTTAAATTAGTCCATTAGTAATACCAAATATATAGGAACAACCCCCTTTTTTCTAATTTTATCTTAGCTGAATAATTAAGGAACCAATACATTAAAGACAAATAAAAAGAAGAACGCTAAACAAGTTTCCTCAACATAATATATCAGTAGGTAGAATCTGAACTACAAGTTTATTCCCTTTAAAGTGATGAACAATAATTGAAGGTAGATTTGAAACATTGGTCCTAGCACATTCGAACGTGCACTCCTTGTTTATTCTACCACTATCCACTCATACACTATAATGGCACCTATAAGGAAGACCCTCAATTAACACCCACAATCATTTTCATAGGAACTAGTTTAAAGTGTAATTTGCTAGGAAACAAACATACCTTTTTATACAACCAATAAAATAGAACACTTTAACCAACCTGGTGTGGCACATATGGTAAAGGATCTATATTTTTAACTATCGTCTCCTAAGTTTGATTCATGAAGGGATGAAAATGGAGTGTCATTAAAATTGTCACCCCGGCAATGGACTCGACAATAAATGACAGACTAATTATTAATCTCACTCTGATAGATACTCTAGTCAAGACCAAAAAAAATTAAAACACTCTAAATGGTAAAAGACAGGCATGTTTATGTTGTGTTAGTTATTAATGTGAGTGTGTGCACTTCATAGATTTTACCTAAAAGAAACTACATTGAAACCCAAATCTGAATAGCAACTAGAAACTTCATTTTTTTTCCCCATCTTTTTATTGTTTATGTAGCAAAAGGCCAGCATATCTCGTGGAGGAACCTGTTGTATGGTAGGTACATAATACTATAATGTTTTTGCAGATACCATTTTGACTAAAATTTGATACTACTTATTCTCTAAAGATTACGGTTAATAATGTCAACCTGCCTATGTTCCATAACACAAATAATTGTTTTGGTATTTCAAAAAATAATTAATAAATCAACTAAAATACAAATTTAATATGTATGCATGTCGTTATAGTATGTGCAATAGTTGATATTATATAAATATACTAAAAGCCTCCTTGTGTGAGAGCTGATATGAAACTTGCATATGGAAATCCACTACTATCTATATTCCTTTTAAGCTTAAGAGGATATCAAAGTAGGCATCAATGGAGGAAGTAGTGGAAGGCACAGAAATGAAGAAGCTTGCTAGATTCTCTAGCTGTCGTGGTGTAGCATTTGAGATCAATCCAAACAGACCCAACCCTTTTGCAATAGGCTCACCACCATCACCTCCAAAACACCAAGACAGAATTGGTCCACATCATTGGCTTTGGCTTCCATGGACTCGAACCACTTCTTTCAAAGTGGTCCCTCGGTCGAACCACGTCGTTAGCCCGTGCCGGAGCCGACCAAGCAGTCATTTCTGTGACATAGACATAGACATGGATGATGATGTTGAGATAGAGATCTTAGCAGAAGTTAATGATTTAGAGACATCACCAGAGAAAGGTAATTATAATAACAACAATGGAGTTCTCAAGGCACAGACAAAGAGTAATACGAAGAAATCAAGGTTGTCTGTGATTCTTCTAGATCAAGGCTTCACAATGTACAAGTTCCTATTTTTGGTTTGCTTGTGCTTGAACATATTTGCTCTGTTTCTTTCAGTTTCAGGGTATTTCCACTATGGGAAAAACAGAGCTACCCTGTTTTCCATTGGAAACATTCTAGCTCTAACGTTGTGCAGAAGTGAAGCAACACTAAGATTAATCTTCTGGGTCGTTGTGAAGACTCTTGGGAGGCCTAGTGTTCCTCTCAAAATCAAAACTTTTGCCACCTCTTTCCTTCAAAGCCTTGGAGGTATTCACAGTGGGTGTGGTGTTTCTTCCATAGCTTGGCTTGTTTATTCTATAATACTCACTCTCAAGAACAAACAACAATCATCCCCAACAATCATGGCTTTTGCATTTGGAATTCTCACTCTTATTTCACTCTCTTCCCTCGCCGCCTTCCCTCTTGTTCGCCATCTTCACCACAACCTCTTCGAGCGAACACATCGATTCGCCGGGTGGATAGCTCTCATCCTTCTCTGGTTGTTCCTCTTCTTCTTCATAAGCTATGACCCTACTTCAAAAACCTACACCATGAGCCTCTCCAAGATAATCAAGAGCCAAGAGTATTGGTTCACTCTAGCCATAACCATTCTTATAATTACTCCATGGCTAACTGTTAGAAAAGTTGAGGTTAAAGTATCAGCAGCATCAAGCCATGCTTCAGTCATAAAATTTGAAGGAGGTGTTAAAGCAGGATTACTAGGCAGAATAAGCCCATCTCCATTGTCAGAATGGCATGCTTTTGGGATCATATCAGATGGGATAAATGAACACATGATGCTAGCTGGTGCAGTGGGTGACTTCACCAAGTCCTTAATCTCTAATCCACCAACACACCTTTGGGTTCGAACCATGCACTTCGCTGGCTTGCCTTATCTCATAAACTTGTACCAAAGGGTGGTTCTGGTGGCCACTGGTTCTGGGATTTGTGTGTTCTTGTCATTTCTATTGCAGCCATGCCCAGCAAATGTGTTCTTAGTATGGGTGGCTAAGGATATAGAGGTGAACTATGGGAAGGAGATTGTGGAGTTTGTGGGGAGACATTGTAAAGAGAAGGTGATTGTTCATGATACTGCAATTAGTGGGAGGCCTAATGTAGGAGAGATGAGTGTGAATGCTGCAATTAGGTGGGATGCTCAAGTGGTTATTGTTACTAGCAATCCTCAAGGGAGTAGAGACGTTGTTAGAGCTTGTAAGAGGGCAAGAATACCTGCTTTTGGGCCTATTTGGGATTCTTGAATGTAAAGGCAAGGATATTATTATGTAATGTAGTAGTATTCATTCACTTCCTCTGTTTTGATTCAACAGGGTTTCACCAATAATGAATTATTGTTTTTTTATATAAATTTGTAAAATTGATGCCAAAAAGGATTTGATGATAGTTACAATGATTCCTTTATTTTTATGCTTATTTGGTAAGGGCTAGAGATACTTTACCTAAGCCTTTCTGTCTTCTGAGTTCTCTTTTCCTTTATCTAAGCATCTAGGTTTTAGTTATTACTGAAAATTCTTTCTTTGACTTAAAATGTGAGTTAAAATCAATTTATTAAAAGGAAAGATAGATTGTACAAGCTAAGTGGGGCAATATATATATATATATATGGAGCATTGGAGCATATTAAATGAGAATACTTGTGAGAGATAAAAGGGTTATTAACTTATTTTTAAGCACCAGTGATAGTTATATGTAATTCAAAACTAAATATTCATAAACTCGTTTCAATACAGATTAATCTTTTCAAATTGTTGAAGTAATTCAATAAGAGTGTTATAAAATGAGAAGAGAGTAATTCATTAAACACCTAATTTAAAGGAAAAAATAATGAGAAAATGTTATTTGTTCAAGACCAATATTTATATACTCAAGAATAAATACAGAAAACGTAACATATAACATATACTCCTTTAATAAAACCTTATATGGCATATAAGGCCAGTGGATGCTACTTCTGAACTTGCAATAAGAGGAGAATAAGAGAGAATTAGAACAGAGAGAAAGGGGACAAATATACAACTCATGACATAACTTAAGCAGAAACAACCAAAAAAACATGGTTATTCTTTTAAGATACACTTTGTACCTAAAGAAACAAAAAACAGAGTTTACACACAAAATTGACACATTCTGAAACAACAAAAGCTATTATTGTTATTTATTCACAAGAACTCCCTAGAACAACCCCCCAACAAAAACATCAAACTTGAAACATCATTATTCCATCTTTCTCCTCAGCGATATAATCCCCCTTGGGTGCCACCCCCACGATCACTTCCACTTATGCTCTGTTTCGACTCAGACTCTGTTTCGTCATCTCCCACGACAATGACTTTTGTTGTCTGCGCAATTTCCGCTATGGTTTCTCCAATGGCACCCAGAACCCCACCTCCTTCGATTTGTGTCTCTGGAACCTTCTCAGCTGGTTTTATCATTGTCTCCCCTATCTCTCCCACGGTTTCACTTACTGCTCCTAAAACCTCTCCTCCTCCTTGTGTTGCAATATCTAATGGCTTCTTCATTTTCTGTAAGGTTTCTTCAGTGGGTTTCATGGATTGAGCATTCTGGGTTCTAGTTTCGCCAATCCCACCACCTTCTCCTTTAGAGCTTGTTTGGTATGTCCCTTTCAAACTTGATTTTGATGATGGCTTCCCCTCAGTTCCCTCGAGTCACACAGTTTCAAAAGCAAGTATCAATTTTCAGTATCATTGCAAACATAGATTGACAAAATCTCCATTTTAGTCACTCAATTTTAATATTTTTCGTAATTTGGTCCCTCCATACATAGTTGAGGCAAGGACTGAATTAATAACAAAAACATGACGACTTCATTGAGAAAATCACTAAATTTAAGGAACCAAATTGGAAAATTACTAAACTTAAGGGACCCAATTGAAAATACCATTAAAAAATATATTTAAATATATTTTTCTTTCATAATAAATTTAATAATTAATTATTGACAACAATTTGTTTTAAATTCTTCTAAATATTTAAATATATTTTAAGACAAAAATGTTACTTTCATTCAAATATCAAATTTAGCATTTTTAATTTGGTCCCTATACTTGAATTTGGTTAAAAATGTTTGGGACTAAATTGAAAAAAATTATTAAACTTCGGGGAATAAAATGGAATTTTTGTCAATATAAATCAGATAGATACCTGTGGTTGAGAAGCTCTTTTGGCCTCCAATTCCCTCTGTGCTTCCTCCTTCTTCCTCGCTGTGTAATCCTTAGCGGTCTCACCAGCTGATGCAGCTAAACCCTTCACAGCATCCAATGACTTTGCTGCAATCTCCGTCGCCTTATTCGCCGCATACCCTGCTGTCCCCTGTACAACATTCGCCGCCGCCTTCGTCCCCTCCACCGTCTTCTCCGTCGAATAATGCGCCGCCGTCCACCCCGCCGCTGACGCCTTGTCCTTCAGATCAGCCGCCACTTTCCCCGCGTATTCCACGGCGGTCTTCCCCGTTTCCACCGTCACATCCTTGGCTTGCACAGCCTTTTCTCCGACATAATGTGCGGTGGTGCCACCTGCGGATTTCGCCATCTCCGCCGCTTGCAGGGAGTAATCCTTCGCCTTCTCGGCAACCGGAGTGGCGTATTCGGTGGCCGTCTTGGTGGTGCTTGACAGTGTGTCTTTTGCTGCCGCGTAGCCTTGTTGGGTTTTCTGTAAAGTCACGTCTTTGGCTTGAGCCGCTTTCTCCACGGCTACATCTTTGGCTTGAGTCGCTTTCTCCATGGCTACATCTTTGGCTTGAGCTGCTCTCTCCTGAGCTGCTTGTGTTGTGTTTCCGAGTGTCTCGCTTGCGGCTTGTTTGGCTCTCTCGTATCGCTCTTGAGCTCCTCTCATGGCTTCCATTGTGTTCTCCTGCACTTGCCCTCTGTACTTGGAAATCTCTTCCAATGTGGGTTGTGATTGCGATTGTTGTTCTTGTTGTTTCCTTCTACTCTCTTCAATTCTTGCTTTCTCTGATCTCTCTGCTTCTATTTTTTCTCTCCTATTTGTATCTCTTCCTTCTTCGAATTTGCAGGTTATAACTGCGGTTGGTCCTTGAGTTTCAACTCCAATTCTCCCTTTAACCTCTCCTCTATTTTCTAAGCTTGTCCCTTTCTCTGCTGCTTCAACACGTCCTTTGTTTCCCAAGGTTGTCCCTTTCTCTGCTTCAACACGTCCTTTGTTTCCCAAGCTTGTTCCTTTCTCTGCTTCAATATGTCCTCTGTTTCCCAAGCTTGTTTCTTTCTCTGCTTCAATATGTCCTCTGTTTCCTCTGTTTTCCAAGCTTATTCCTTTCTCTGCTTCAACACGTCCTCTGTTTCCTCTGTTTTCCAAGCTTATTCCTTTCTCTGCTTCAACACGTCCTCTGTTACCTCTATTCTCCAAGTTGGTTCCTTTCTCTGCTTCAACATGTCCTCTGTTCTCCATTGTTCTCCCAGATACCTCTCTGGTTCGACTCTGGAGTTGAGAAGCATCTCTGCCTCCAGATTCCATGCCTTGACCTCTCATTTCAAATTTGCCCACATTGGAAGCAGGCACAGTGGGATTAATATTAGTAGTACCAGTCCTGGCTTTATCAGCATAGGACTCTTTCTCTTTCTGGCCTTTGACTTTATCAGCAATGGACTCGAATTGGCCCCCAAGCTCATGGGTCTCTCGGGCTCTACCAGGCCCACCCATGTCTCCAATGGCCTTCCCGCCATGCTCCTTCTTGTACTCTCCACCTTGCAATTCCTCCTTGGCCTTGACGCCAGTGGGAATATCGGAATCCTTAACTTGCACTGCGAGGTGCTCGAAGTGGGTGGTCATTTTGGGCACTCTGTTCTTCTCAACGTGAACATCCCTCTCTGAGGTGGAGTTGTCCCTGCGTGACATTTGCTCCGACGCCATTATTGTCAAGTTTTCTTCTTTTCTTTCTTTCTGAGTTGATGTAATAGTTTAGCGTGAGATGATGATGATGATGATGATGGAGAAGAGAGGTGGCGTGGGGGTTAAAAAGAGGAATGGGAAGGAGGTGGGAGGTGGATGGGTTTGCATGGGAGAGGACATGTGTTGCCACGTGTGAGGGTGGTGGAACCAATGGGATGACTCAGCTTCTGCTTCTATTATATATGTTCCAAGGAAGGAAGCAGATCGGCTTTTGGAGATTAGGATCATTCTTTTTATGGTTTGAACTTGGAATTGAAATCGAAGGCTTGGTGTTGAATTCAGACACGTGGCAACCTTAAAACAATGCCTCGTGTGTCACACAATATGGTCATATGGACCATGCAAGACACCTGGCTCTCTTCTCAGTTCTAAAATTAATTCTCAATAATCATTTAACCAAATAGTATTGGATCTGGATGGATATATATGCTCTCATTCAACATATATATCTTTGTGTTTCATAGAATATACTAGTGCTAACTGCCATGCTATACTAACGTGTTTTTCATCAATTATCCTATTATCATACTCTGTCTAAGGACGAAATTACTGTTAATTAGTTTAGATTGATGATGTGAAAACATTAATTAATTTGGACTGCCCAATCTTTTGACGGCTATATATATAGATATACACACACAACCTGAATATAGTGTTACAATTTAATACAAAGGATATCTTTAATTTTGCCCCTAAATTTTATTTGATGTATGTTATATTCTTAAATTTTTAATTTACAAGTAATTTTACTTTTCACTCTCGTCTAATTAAATAATGAGTAGATATTCAGTTGTACAATAGTACTGAACTTCAGTATATCCTTCCAATCAGTTGGTCCCTAAACATTCAAGGTGGGCCCTAAACTATTCAAATTGTGTTGTTTACAAGACTTATAATGCTGACTATGATGTTAAATCATATATTTAATTACATTGTTTCATCAATTTAATCATAATTATTAACAGGGCGTTACAAAAAGGACATCATCTTGACTAAACTAACAAAATAACGTAACTAATTAAATATATGATTTGGCATCACATTTGGTATTAAAAATCTTGTCAACAGTGATATTTAATAGTTAATTATTTAAACGAAATTAAATTGAAAAACAAAATTACTTATAAATAAAAGTGTAGAAATATAAATGATGTGAAACAAAGTTTAGAGTTTAAATTGAGAAAAGTCTTATAATATATAGTTACTAATTATTCACAGATTTTGCTATTAGAGACTGACGGCTAGTTGCGTAAGATTTGATTGTTTTTTCTTTCCTTTTTTCATTTAATATAGACTTGTTTGTTTTCTGTCAAATGTTTGACATCAGTATAGTATATATGAATAAAACAAGTTGAAAACTCAATCTTGATGATGGACATCAATTTCCCAAAAACACTCGTGATGATGATTTACAAATAAAATTAAAGAGGTAGGTAGCCAACAATCAACAACATGCGTACATGTATTTCCAAATGAGAGCCCATTTTCATGAATGAATTTTAAAAAGGTCAAATAATTATTTGGTACAAATGATGAAGGCAAGTTTGTGCCAAAAATAATCTAAATTTACAATTTTGGAACACAAAGCGAAGCCAAGCTAGCGAGCCCATTATCCTAATTTTATTACAGAGAAGCAAATGAGAGTAGTTAAGCAAAGAGAGCAGCATGGAGAAGTTGATTCCAAGTGTCAGGGAGACCTGGAAGACACCAATGGCTACAATCAGTAGGCATGACTGCACTATAAGCCTCTGGGTGAGCATCTTTCCTGTACTGTGAGAGTGTGGTGACATCCAGAAAATAGACTGGTTTCTTTATCCTGCTCAACACTTTGTTCACCACCACCCATGCCATTGGGGTTCCTGCTGGGTACTTTGACCCAAAGAATGGCTCTGTCTCCCTCATGCATGACTTTGCTGGCTCATTCCAATCTCTCCCCCTATAAGTCCCACATCACTTAATTAAAACAAGTTTTGAGGCTATATAATGTATGCCAACATGCTGAACTAACTGAAGTGTCTGAGACTGAGACATTTTTTTCATTAGGTAGATAAATGAGCAAATTATCATTTCAGTTCCTGGAAGATGTAGTTAGTCTCAATTTAGTTTATGGAATTTGATGTTTCTATCTTTCAATGACTAAATTGAGACAGATTGTATCTTTTAGTAATATATATGAGGATGCTAGACTAAATTACCTCAGACATGCATTTTGAATATAAAGCATTCTCTATATTATGAGAAGCTCATAATGGATTTGGTGTTGTACAACACCAAACAGTAAAGAGAGAGATAAACACACTCACATGTGAGACCCACTCATGTGTCTATTTCTCTCTTTTACTTTTCAATATTGTATAGCATTGAATTCTTTTATCTACATTGTATAGGTCCAACAATATAGATATCAAATACTCTTAACAAAAACCCCCATTAGATAGATTAATGAGCAAATAATCATTTTAGCTACTCAAAGATATAATATGTTTTAATTTAGTTTTTAGGAATCTCCATTAATATAACTTATGAAAAAAAGGTTAATGACTAAATTGAAATAAATTATATTTTTGAGAGGGGTCAAAATTAATATTTTCATATTTGAATGATTAAATTAAGATGAGGAAAATGATGATTTATTTTGGATAAATTAATGGTGAGTGAAAAAGTACTTACTCATAGTGAACAGGGGAGATTCCTAAAAAGAAGACCTTGGTTTGGGCAGGATTAACATTGAGGTTAACCCATCTAGCCCATGTGGTTAGCCCTTTGTAGTATGCAATGAAACGATTCATGTCTTTGTACAACTTATTCCCTGCTTCCATATACTCCCACCTGCAACCAATTACATTAACTTATAATATACATACATTTCTTGCTAATTAAATACTAATTGTGTTTATCCTATGTTTCTTTGCAAACAAACACAGCCTTAAAGGATGGGGAGGGAAGAGGTTGATCTTACGGTTGTGAGGTTTCAGTGTGGGTCCACCAGTGCCAGGTGTTGAAGATCAGAACGTCCATTCCTCTCCAAGCATCACCACTTTTGATGGAGTCAAGCTTCAACACTCTTCCAACTTTCTCACGCTCAAGATCCACCAAATACGCCGTCCGGTACAGAAATAACTCAAGCCCATACTCCTGAAATTAAATTACCAACGTATCCTTCCTCAATTATTGAATCAATCAACAAAAGCCCTATGACATAATGTTTTAAAATTTGAATAAACTTATTTTTTATCCTGAAAAATTACATTACTCATCTCATTAGTCTATGAATCATTAACCGTTAGATGGCTCAAGTGATGTAATTTGTTAAATAGTAAATACTAACGTGATAACATTAAGTATTTTGTTAGATGTCCAATCAACTATTTATGTAGAAAAATGACTTATTAAAGGCAGTGTAGATTCTAACTATATCCAAAAAAAGTGTAACATGTTGAGTGATATAGATAAGTACGGAGAGTCCACATGGCATTGGTTGGTAGCTGATTGTGTGTCTAATAAAATACTTAACACTGTTGTGTATACTTTTAATATGTCACATCACTTGGGTTGTTAATTGCTAACAGGATTATAACAAGGTGATAGACAATCTTTTAAGAACTAAAATAAATATTATGATCTTTTAAAAATTAAATCGTAATATTACTTATCTTTCAAAAAGTAAAAAGTAAGTTCTTTCCTAAATTTTTCATATGTTTAGAAAAAAAGTATTTTTTATATTTCTTTTTCATGTTTAGTTTGTTATATCAAAAAGAGGTGGTCCAATTCTTGGCACCATACATACAGTTTAGGCTATATTTAGCACTGTCAAAACGGGCTGAAACCCGCGGGCTAGCCCGGCCCGCCCGCTAAATGGGCGGGCTTGGGTTAGCTAAAATAAGCCCGTTTAAAAACGGGCCTAAACGGGTTGGCCCGTTTAAGCCCGCGGGCCCCGCGGGCCGGCCCGCCAAAAAATTAAAAAAAAAAACAAAACAAAAAATTAATATATATTTGTTTAAAATATGTATAAATATATATATTTTAGATAATTTTATGTGTTAAATAATAATTTTATTCTAATAAAGTATATAAATAATTTAAATAATAATTAAAATTAATAAAATTACTAATTTTTAAGTAAATATATAATTTTATAATTAATTTTTAAAAAAAATATATTTAAAAAAAAAAAAAATTGGCCCGCGGGCCATTACGGGCGGGCTTGGGCATTACTTCCCAAGCCCGCCAAATAAACGGGCCGGCCCGGACCGGCCCGTCACGGGCCGGTGCGGGCCGGGCCGGGCCGACCCGTTTTGACAGTGTTAGCTATATTTATTATTTAAACGAAAAGTGTTGAAAGCAGAGAAATAATTCAGTAGTCCAACTCCAAAGGTATAGTATTTTTTTTTATGGACAAAGGAAGTGCTTAATAATAAGGTGAATCTATGATGCAACTTGTTGCATCCTACAATGCAATTTTAACCAATAAGATTGTAACACTTGTTATTTTGTTGCATCATATAATATAATTAGATCACATCAATGACTATAATTATACCACATAACCTATTATATAGTACAACAAAGTACATCATAGACTCACCTTAATAATATCATATATCATCATTTAGAAAGATAGATGACACAGAAACCAAATAAAGTAGATGAAATCCATGTAGAATTTATAGGAAGGATTGCAGAGAAGAACACTCACATCAATGATTCCACTTACGTACATATTTTAATTAATTTGTATTGTTAATAAATGGATGCTAAATCGGTTATTATGTACGTGAACCCACTAACTAAAGTGATGTTAATGGGTGTTAATTTGTTTCACTAATGATGTAGTTACCACTAGTGATGGCAGCTGGAGTCCTCAAGTCCAATTCCTAATTAAGACAAGACTGAGTACCAAACGGAGGAGGACGAAAACTATGTTTCCAACATTAATCATTGCTAATTGACACATTTCCTAACAAAGTTTCCCTCTAAATGCTTTTGGGTTTTGACATTTTTGGTCTTCCCAACCACCAGATTTAGAGAGGTTTAAATCGTGAAAAATTGTTTGGGGAGATAGATATTAAATAGAGTTTAATTTACTCATATTAATAACTAATATAAAAAGAAAATTATATATATATATATATATAATTTATATAATATGTGCCTTTAAAATTTAGTTTATTGGTTAATAGAGTTTTTAAATATTAAAAATTATTTTTTTTAAATTATTATTTCACACATTTAATAATTTCTTCGTAGCCATATAAAAACAACAATAAGAAGAAGAAAAGAGGAATTTTATGCAATTTGGGCAATTTTTGCAGTAAAAGGTTTCCAACTTATATTCCCCAAAACCTAGTGAAGGTGTGGCAGCTGATGCTCCACGTATAGGAGACATCAGACATTAAAGTTAAAGAAACTTATAGAAAATTTGTTCAGATGAGTCCAAAAAATATTAATGCATAGAGGTTTTGCTTTTGCAAACTAATACTTTAGGAACTTATTAAAACTTTATTTAATAAGTTTGTTAAGTTCGTTAATATTAAAAATCATTATTTTTGTTAATTTTTTATAAATTCCAATGATTAAACATTTTGTCCAGTATCAACCAATCAAAAGAAATAGTAATGGTAACATTAGTCGAAAAACCTATAAATAACAAAAAATATGTAAGATATTTTTCAATGAAATATTAATTTATTTTCTAAAAGTTAAATATATTTAAAATATTTTAAAAAAATTATAGTAAAATTTTCCTAAAATTTAGGAAAACCTTATGTGCACGTTCTAATTTGGTGGGCTGGAATAAGAGTTTAATTAAATTATGTATAGCCCAAGACACAATCATTAATTACCCATTAAATTAACAGTCAGCCATGTTCCCTGCAAAAGGAAAAGAAAGAAAGCACCCCACCAATCACGTCTACTCCTAAAATTATTATTGTTCTCTCTCACAAGAGTATATCAGTTAAAGTTACTAATTAACCAAACAGATCGGAATTGGGTAAACAAAAATCGAAGTTAAAATGAAGAAAGAATGAAAAAGTTGGAAACTTTAAAGAAAATGGAATTTACCCACCTCGAATATCACAGAAGAAAGTGCGTTTCTCTTATTGAAAGTGGTCCTAGAATTTGG
Source organism: Senna tora (assembly GCA_014851425.1). Lineage (NCBI taxonomy): Eukaryota > Viridiplantae > Streptophyta > Magnoliopsida > Fabales > Fabaceae > Senna > Senna tora. Next base: position 593,911 of record CM026263.1, on the reverse strand, counting down.
CACCGAAGCATGGATCATACAAGCCAGCGAGTTGAACTGGTTCAAACTCAGCGAGTCACCGACAAACATTATCTTCTTCCCCCTGTACTTCTCAAGGAAATTCAGAGCATTGAATCTGCAAATCACAAACAAATTCATATTAACATTTGATTAAAGATAAATAAGTTATTTCTGCCGCGAATACTAACCTGGGCATGGGACAAGAAAATGGCTGCCACCTATATTTCTGGTAGAGAGTATCTGGACGACCGTACTTTTGGCAGTTGAATTGTGGATCTATGAAGGGACAGGAAGAGGGGTCGTAGAGAGGATAGGAGGCGTCGTACACCCATTTGCCTCGGAACCAATTGCATCTTCTTCCACTTTCCAGCTCTGTGCTGCTTTCATTACCCAAGAAGGAATGGGAATCCTCTGCTTTTGTTTGGTGGGAAAGAAGGAACAGAGTAAGCAGGAACAGAGGTTGTAACGAGGACGAACCCATTTTTGGTTTCTTGGATTTCGTTGAGGAGTGGAGAAAAAGTTGTCTCAAACAATGCCTTATATAATGCATCTCTCTGTCTCTCTGGATGTGTGTGTGACACAGTGGGGTTTTGAAAGGGGTTACTTTCATTTCACATGGCAAGTGAAAACAGACCTCCTTTTTCTTTTCTTTTTTATTCTTTGATTTTGCTGCAATCATTTCAAACTTTGGATCAATTATTCAAAAAAAAAAAATATGACTATATACACAATTTGGTCCCTGAAAGATACAAAAATTAACATTTTCGTCCCTGAAAGATCTGGCGTACCCAACTTGGTCCTTGAAAGATTGGGCCGTTACACAATTTGGTCCTTCCGTCATACCCAGTTAAATGCACTTAACGGAATTGCTGACGTGGCACGTTAAATGCACACGTGACCTGTTAAGTGCTGACGTGGACTTGCTTACATGGCAGAAAACAATAGCATATACACAATTTGATCCTTGAAAGATTCTAAATTTGACATTTTCGTCCCCGAAAGATTGCTCTATTGGACAATTTTGTCCTTCTATATTTTTGAATTCATTTAAATTATTATGCTTTTCAACACAATACAAATTTGTTGGACATTATCAGCAGTAGGAAGTGACTTTAAGCTATCAAACTCAAGAGGTTTTAGGTCACCGCCATCAGATGGTTTCATTAGAACATCGGCATTTGGTATCGACTTCTTGACGGCATAGAAAACTTTCTCACCCAAGACATAAAACTTGTACAAAGTGGATGAATGATCCACGTATTCCTGAATAATTGCAGGAAGAGGAACATGTAAATTCTTCAAATCATCAACTCTGAAAATAATTGCCTCTTATGTGCATTGCTGACGCCGCAAGCAACTTTGGGTTTCACCATGCACGGGAAAGACAATTTAGCTTTTGTTAACTCAGTTGCAAAATTAAGGTCATCAAAATTATCAACCTTGAGAAAATGTGGCCCTCTGATCGTACAGCTGCCTTCAGCGTTGAGTTCTACCAAACTAAGTAAAATGTTCTGAATTTCTAGCCGATCTAGTAAAGGATAAATGTTATTCAGTGGGTCAATCACATGTTATTCAGTGGGTCAATCACACAGCAATCTTTGTGATCTTCCAAATATTTTTGTAGTTCTAGCATGCTCTGGGTAAAAGTTATATTGTCCTCTTCAATGGACAATATTTCATCAGTGGCTTTATGGAGGATTATGTCAACTTCATTTAATTGGTATGATAAAGGTAGATCATATATGAGTGGCATGAACATCAACCCATTTTGAGTAGGACATAAAGGAAAAGCACCCCTCTTTGCAAAATCTTCCACACAAGAAGGCTTCATTTTATTGCCGACAGTCACAGCATTAAGGCCAATCGACCTTTTATTTAAGCGACACATAGTCAATATCAACTCTTCTAACTTTTCAATTTGAAGAGTGTCTTGTGTGCCACATGAACTTTCACCTCCAACATTTAGAAAAACAACCAGCCAACTGTAATTGCTTAATTTAGGCAAGACTCCCTTCTTATTAGAAACCAGATAGACAAAACTCCCATCAATATTACCCCAGGAAGGCTTGATCTCACATTCAGGATCATTTGTGATAAAGAAATCAAGTGAATACAAACTTTCCATTCTTTTGAGATGACTGACCTTGGATTCTGGAAGATTCATTCCATAAGAAATCCCCAAGTGGATTCTGGATAGGAAGAGCATGTGAAGGAGAGACTCGGCTCCTGGTCGTAGTAGAGACACATTTTTATCCTATGTTTCGAGTGAAAGAGGATTAAGTTCACAGCAAATTTGTCCTCAATATGTTTGTTAGCTTTGTGTGTTGTGTTGAAAATCATAATAATTTAAATGAATTCAAAGATATAGAAGGACAAAATTGTCCAACGGAGCAATCCTTCAGGGACAAAAATGTCAATTTTAAAATCTTTCAGGGACTAAATTGTGTATATGCTATTGTTTTCTGCCATGTAAGCAAGTCCACGTCAGCATTTAACGGGCCACGTGTGCATCTAACGTGCCACGTCAGCAATTCCGTTAAGTGCATTTAACTGGGTATGACGGAAGGACCAAATTGTATAACGGCCCAATCTTTCAATGACCAAGTTGGGTACGCCAGATCTTTCAGGGACGAAAATGTCAATTTTTGTATCTTTCAAGGACCAAATTGTGTATATAGTCAAAAAATATTAGATTGATGTTATTAGGATAAAATGCCCAACTGTCACTTAATTTTAACTCAACTATCTTTGGAATTAACATAACCTTACTACATCAGTATTTTTATTTTCTCACTATTTTTGAACTAATTAAAAGGTATTTGGATCATTTTAGAATAAAAATTTCAAAAAAATTACAATAAAATTTATTCAATTAGTATTAAAATGAATGAAATATCTTTAAATTAACTAAAAAAATATTAACATGACAGAAATAATTTTATACACAATTAAAAATTTAGTAGGTTGGGTAGAATATTTAAAAACTCAAAAGAGTTTTTGCAACTATATCCTAAAACTCATAGATGCATTTTACCCTTGTTATTACTTAATATACATATAATATTTTTTTTTTCGTTCAATGTCCGAAGCACTATGTTGATTAATTTGAATTTAATTCGCATCGTGCACTTAATTTTTATTAGAGAGTATCTCAATGAAGATAACTATATTCACAATGTTTCAAACTTAAAATTTTACTTAAATCATATCAAGCCATTTACCATTTGAACTAATTGAATTTACATATAATATAACCATATATATATATATATATAAGTTTTTCATTATTTTAATTGGGACATGTGGCTTGAACTCTTGGAATCATACTACAATACGACAATAATCAAATTCTTTCTAGTGTGCTGTATGAATCAAACTATATATATATTAACGTGTTCTAATATTTAGGTAATTATCAATTACCTAAAGTTGACATAAGCAAAGTTAAATTCTTGGATTAAAAGAATTATATATGGCAACGATTTTTCCCCCACCAAGAAAAGACAGAATTGAAAGTGCCTTTCATTAAAGTAATTTATGGTAGCGGAGTTATGGGCCATTGTGCCAAAGGTGAGCAAAACCTTTTGAGTTTATATAAATAAATTTTAACATCAACATAAGCTACATTGTATTAATAATAATTATTATTATTATTAAAAATATATTATATTAATAATTTAAGGATAAAGTACACTTTAATATCTTGTGATTTACCTTAATTTCACTTAGTTATCTTGTGGTTCAAATTTTTTTTAATGAATGCATGACATGTAATTTATATATTATTATATAACAATTTAATATCCTACGTAATTTACTTCTATTGAATAAATTTTTGGTGGATGCTCAAGATATTCTCAAAAATTGTTTTCCATCTCCATAAATTCAAGTTTATATGTAAAATTTTTCATTTTTTATATTTTTTTCACCCAACTATATAACTTTATATTTTGACATAATATGTCAATTATTTTGCTTTATAATATAATCAATACTTCTACATGTGAAAGATCCCCATTTTAAAAATATTTAGACCATAAAACAGTTAAGTGAAATCGAGATAAACTACGTAACATTAAAGTATATATAATTTAACCCATAATTTTATTTTTGTTCTTCGTTTTAGATCTAAAAATATTAATACTTTTTTAAGGATTTTTACGAATCAAATTATTAATCTAATCTTAAACTAAAACCTCTTTATATCAATGCAATTTAACTTCATCATCATTTGAGCAATTTCTAATTGTTTATGCAGATAACTGTAATATTTTGTTGATTAATTAGTACGTAATTTATTTCTAATTTAAGTTGTATTTGTAATTCTATTATATATTTTAGTTAAATTAAAAGATCTAACATACTCCCTCAACCCTCGTACATATGCTTCATTTAGCTCTATTAATATATAATTGATGTTGATGATTTTATATAATAGAAAGTTAGAAATTGAGCAAAACAAGGTTGACCAGTTGTAATTAATCTCTGTTTCTATTATCTGTATGCTAAGCTTTTAATATATAAAAACAGTGGGCAATGTGGTGTTGGTGGTAACCTCAAGATCGAAATATCAGGAAAAAACATATATATTATATAAAAATTTGGTGTTGATATTGTTTACCTTTTTCAAGGTAAGATCACATTATTTAGATGAGTTTACATCAATACAGATGTGGATATAATAATAAAGAGGTAGTTCTTTTAGTTTTAAGGGAAAGCTATAATAATAATAATGAGAAACATCCTTATCAGTATTAAATTGAGGACAGCACAGCATCCGTCCCATGCAAAAATATATTAAAGGGTACCAAAAAAAACTTTAGTGCATATATTCCATCATATTATTTAATTAATTTACGTGTATGAATTAATAATATTTATTATATAAATTCTCTAATTTAAAAATAAAAAATTATATTAATATTATTAATAAATTTCTCTACAAGGGCCTTTTACTTACTCCTACCCCAGCTAAAGCCTCTTGGATTTTGACAGCATGCTTGCCCCACACACAGGTATTCCATACATTTATGCATAAGAGGTTAAAATGCACTAGCTTCTTTTCAAGTATAGGTTGTCTACAAATAAATTCTTTTAATTATCTAAATTTCTCTTAAATTTTGTAATTTGTATAAAATTTCATTGGTTAAATTTTCATATGAAATCTGAATGAATGATAGGTAGACACGTTAAATTATTTGAAAAGGTTGTTTTACACAAGGCTTAAAAATTAAGTTTTAAGAACTAATTAAGAATACTAAAATTTAGGAGAATTTTTATATTTTGGTATACTTTCCATAATCTTCAAGATGAGCAGATGTTCAGTGGTACGGTAGTACTGAACTTTAGTACATTCCTCCAATCAGTTGGTCCCTAAACCATTCAAAGTGGGCCCTAATTAATGTGAATTTTTATTAATATTAACAAATGACACTATATGATTGGAGGGATGCAATGAAGTTTATTGATACGGTACCATTGAACTTTTATTCACTTAAGATAGACTTTAAAAAGGGATGGCAATTATTTGCACCGATTTCAACTAGATTAATAAGAGACAATATTGAATAGAATTAATAGACCTTTTTGCTTCTCTATAGTCAACAAAAACGGCAATATATTATTATGCAATATTTATTAATGTATGCCACTCAATTAAATGGGAATCAAGGAATTAACATGTTTCCTCTGGCTTCTTTTCTGTCTAACAAAATTTGTTTTATTATAAATGGAGAAGTAAAGCTTTGGATCTTAATTTTCTTAAGATCTCATCTCATCATTCCCATCTCAATGGAATTTCAAAATCTTTGTATAACTTTCAAACTATAATAATTTTTCCAAATCCAATCATTCTGTGTATCTGTGGTTTCCCACTAATTACATAAAATTTCATTAATTTCCACTCAATTTTCTCTCTACACATAGGGAAATCATCACTGGCTTTTGATTTCTCTTTCATTATTACTGTCTTTAAGTTTTAAACCGCCATCATGCAACAATTTTTCTTTTGTAATATTTGTACATGTCTTAGTCTATTCAAAATTAAATGTGAATCTCTCCGCTATCATGCATGCATGTGGAGCCTATTATTAAACGTTACTCTCAATGAAAGACACTTTATTTTATCTCTTTAATAAAGAATCGAACCCAAATTAAAATACTTTATTTTTATCCTTTCAAAGATAAAATTCAAGTTAAGAAAATACATACTCTTTACCGTTATATTATTTTTCCTGTTTAGAAGGCGGCCACAATTAGAGGTGTTACCGGGATTCCATGTGAAAAAAATAACACTTTCTTTTTGTCATGCAAATCCAACCAATAAAAGCATAAACTCATAACTCATAAAACGTATTCCTCGCTTTTCAAAACTCGTGACCAACACAATGGTATGGAAGGTAGGCCTTCTACTAGTACTACTATACGTGGCCATTTCCCAATAACTTATCTATATTGTGATAACGACCTTTGTTTAATTTGTCCTACAATTTCTAAATTCATTAAAAAAATTCAAAAAGAAAAAAAATCGTTAGTGCTTTAGTGGCGGTTTTAGCCGCCACTAAATCTCATAAAAAATTGTTGCAAATAATTCCTTTTAGTAGTGCCATTCTCGTTCCATCTGGATCGAATTCAGGAGATTATTGTTAAAAAAATACATATATCTTAATATCTGTTTAACTCAATAATTTTTAAATATCGACGGGATTCAACCCAAAAAAAGTAGTTTCATATTCTCTTGAGTTTGTATAATTTTCATTGTGTGATAACTCGCTAGCATGCAAGCATCCTTAGCTTAGCTTGAAGGTTTTCTGAGTCAGAAGATGGTGACTATGAATCTTTACCTTTTTCCCCCACATCTAAATTGAAGAATTAAGGTAGGTCGCATCTGATGCATTTCTCACACGCTTTACTTTTCTTATCCTCTTTTGGCCATAAAGCTACATACATATATATTGGAATTCAAAACAAAATATACAACTTTGCCTAATTGGACCATCCAACCAAAACTAGACTCAATTCACTCCTCTCATCACTCTCCAACTCCAACCCAAAACTATAGGACATTAGATTAGGGCTATATATGCTATATATATACACACACACATTTCGAATCTCAAGAGGTGTATTAATAATTTAGTCTTTAGGTAATTTATAAATCAATTTAGTTTATAAAGTTTAAAAATTAGTAATTGCATGAGTTCCTTCCAGTGTTAATATTTTAATTTTGTGGTCAATTTTTTTTATATATATAAAGTGTTAATTTTGTCTACTGTTTTTTGTTTGTTTTAACTTTGTTTCTTTTATTATTTTACTAATTTATATAAGTTTTAAGACGGCATGAAATTATTATTGTGAAAATATCATCATTAACTGCATGTTCCCTTTTATAGTGATGAATTATTCAAAGAAAAAAGATTTTTACATTTAAATTTCACATTTTCTATTTTAAATTAATATATATATAATCTAAACACAAGTTTTAAAAAATTAAAATAAGAATGATCTAGGAAACTAAATACGTGTCTTGTGTGTGAAGAGATGAAAGTGACAAAGAAGAAGAAGAAATGGATGAAAAGTAGAGACTTTAATTTTGTGAAAGTAAATAACTTGTATTATTAGTTTTTTTTTATAAGTATATTTTTTTATTGGAGGTAGTTATGTTCGAAATATTATCAAACATTAAATATAAACATCTTTTTTATGAAAATTCGAATCAATTTGTATTAGTTACGAGTTGTCATGTTGAGTTCAGGAGGATTCTGAATCACTCAAATCCTTATCACTCACTCAACGCAAGAAGCAATTGTTGGTGGCTCTCAGGCCCCAAATTATTAGAGCATATATATATATGCCTACATATATCATCAAGTTTCTTTCATTAATATATATCTATAATAAGAATCATATAAGTGATCATGAAAGCAACATCATAGTGATCTCGTATTTTGATCTCTACGTGGGCGGAAGCAGATTAGGTAAAGTTAGTTTATGTCAAGTTATTTAGATCAATTAATTTGAATTATTGATCAGTTAAGATAAAATTGTGTTGTAGTCGATTAATGGTCTAGATCGTAAAATTTATAGGTAAAGTAACTTTATCTGATGTGAACTAGCTAATGACAACGTACAATTTGCTCAGATCTAATAAACTAAATGATGAGTCTATGATGCATCATGTAAGGTAATTTCAGCCAATAAAGTTATGACACTTGTTATTTTGTTGCATCATGCAATGTAATTTGATCACATCAATGGCTACAATTATGCCAGAAATTACATTGCATGATGCAACAAGTTGCATCATAGACTCACCCTAAACTAAATTAGTTTTTAAATAATTTTATTGTTTGAGTAAACCTATTTTTGTCAGAGTTTAGTTCTTAAAAAATAATATAATTTTGTATTCTTGAAAAATTATAAAAAATAAATCATTAGTCTCTAAAACATTATTAACAAATTAAATTATGATGATGTAATGACGTTTTATACTTCTATTAGTTGAATGCAAATAAACTTGTCTATGAAAAGTGTAAACAACTATTTTTGTGTGCAACCGGGCCACCTATATACTAAGGCCTTGTTTGGTAGGATGGAAGTTAGGATAGGTGAGTATTCTCACCACTTATGAGTTTGTTTGTTACATGGTGAGGCTTCTTCCATGGTGAGCCAAGTTCCATCATAGGAGGGGAGGTAGGTGCCATGGGTGAGGAGAGGGAAGTTGTGGTGAGATGAGGTGAGGTTAGGTTTAAAGACCAAAATGCCCTTCAAAATTTTGTGGCTTTTAAAAAAGTAAGGGCAAAAAAGGTATTTCATACTTTTATCTTCTATTTCCCTATCTTCTTTCCATCATACCAAACAAAATTACTTTTATATTCCACTTCCATTTCCCTGTATACCAAACATACTTTTTATCACTTACTTCTCCTTCCACTTCCACTTCCCACTAAAATACTCACTGGATACCAAACGTGACCTAAATATATACATAAGTATATATATATATCTTAATAAAAATTTAAATATTAATTTGTTTCATTGTGAGATTACTAACATCATCAAAAAAACCCCCCATTAATTATTATAAATTGTTTTTTTATGTGTTTTTCCATCAGAAACAATAATCATGCTTGTTTTTTCATAATTTCTAGTTAGGCACAGGTGGAATGATTTGATACACAAATCTGAAACAATGTATGTGACTGATCTTTCATTCCATCAATCATTTAATTTTAAGTGTAAAAATTTGCTATATCCCAAATCAATTTGTGGACCCCATCTTTTATACCCTAATTAGTCATGAAGAGAAAATGGATGGGGAATGATTATGAAATTATTTTTTTTTTAAAAAATAGATTAAAAAATTTAATATTTTAAAAGGTTGAACTCTCTATAGAAGAGTTATGATAATCATTATAGTTTATAAAGTAATAAATAATGATATTATTTATACCTTATAAAATGAATTTGAAATTAAAAGAGAATGCTTTTAAATGTTGTTTTTATAATATTAACTTTTAATTAAAAAAAAGAAAATAGAAAGATTTACAAATGAAACAGAAATTATAAAGAATGCTAATTGTTTCATATTATTTTCTTTTAAGCAAACCCCATTAATTTTAAAATATAATTAATGAATTAAAATACCCCATTTAAGCAAAAGTTACGTTTCTAGATTAAGATGGAGTTTCATTATAATTAAGGTTAAAATGCAAAAAAAAAAAAAAAAAAAACTTTTAAAGTATAAATAGCGCTCCCTTAACTATAAAAATAACCTCTCTAAATTGTGTATTTTGTGCAAAAAAAAAAAACTCTCTTCATTTAACTTTTTTATTCAAAATCTTAATAAATTACACATTAGCAAAATTAAGCCTTATCAAACTTAAACTTTCCAGGCCAAAAAAAAAAACTTAAACTTTAGGTTTTGTATGAAAACTTCCTATAAATTTTAGGTCTCGTGTAGAAACTCTAAATTTAAACCTTGTATAAAATAAGGCTTTGAATAATTTGGTATGTATGTCGTTCATTAGGGTTTGTGATAAAAAATTTAACGAACTAGATTTTTATTTTTTTGTGCACAAAATATGCATATATATCTTGAAGGGTTTTGGGTCAATTTTTAGTGTTGGATGGTTATCCATGATTTAGGTTGCGTTTGGTACATTATTGGACATGTAAAGAGAAGGAGTGTAAGATAATTGTAAAGTTAAAAAAAATATGTTTAGTATAAAATAAATAAGAGAAAATTTTTTTAATGTAAAATATGTCAAAAGACTCAAATGCTCTTAATATATTTTAAAAATAAAAATTTATATTAAAAAAAGTGGTGGTGCCGCCGATGGTTGGTGGTGGTGATCGGTGGTGTTCAATGGTGGTGATCGATGATGGTTGGTGGTGGTGGCCAGTTGTGTAATGTTTGGCAGTCGTTGGTGGTGGTCAACGGTGGTTGATGGTGGTGGTTGTTTGTAGTGGGGTGGTCGTGTTTGGAGATGGTGGATGGGTGATTGTGAAAAGTGAGAGGGACAATTTTGTAAAAAAATTTCAATTACCTAAGTTTTATATAACATTTAAAGTGGATTATTACAATGCTTTAAAATCATAACAAATAAATACATTCTTCGAAATTTGTGCAATTACATTATATCCCAATCAAATGGAGCCTTAGAGATTAGAAAAATTATTTATATTTTAGCCTAAAATTAATTATTACGTGCATGCATATGACTGGTTCTTATTTACTATTTAGTCTAAAATTTGGTAAAAATAAGTTCATTCAAATTTTTTGTCTAACAAAGGGCATCGTTTCAACATTTGTAGAAAATAATCTAAATTAGATTAAATAAAGGAAATGATTATGAAAAATTTTTAAAAGGTTGAATATTTTCTCTCCATCACTCTCTTACTTTTCCTCTCTCTTATTTAAATTTTTAATAAAGTAAAAAATGAGAAAAGAGAAAAACAGTCTAAAAAACTCAATCTTTTAAAAAATTGAACTGAAGAATCCTTACATAAAAACTTTTTTTTTTTTAAAAAAAAAAGTGAGTATGTTTGTTTGATTCGACATTCTTCTTCTTGTAAGACTTTTTCTTTTATGAGTTGGCATCTTCTTTTGATCAAAGCATTTAAAGCAACTTTTCAAATTAGTTAATTTGATGATAGTGAGCCATTAAGTGCACAAGTGTTCCATTCCAATTTAATTGGCTTAAGCCTTAAGGTGAACAAAAGAAGGTGGAATATTGTTTGTTTTTTAATATAAAGCTATTTCGAGTTGGGCTATGTGGGCCATGATGTCTTGTGTAAGCATAATATCCTGGCCCATTGCGAAGCACTTACAACAAGTTGCTGGTAAATTTATTTTTTGTAAAAAAAATACAAAACTTAGTAAAAATGAATTTGGATTGTTTCATTATATATTGGCAATGAGAGAAAAATAAAAGAAATATTATACTACAATTATCATATAATTTCTATAAAAAACAATTAGCATATAATAATTAAAAAAATTATAAAATAGTTAAGAAGATCCAAATAAGTTATTTTATTTCTTATTATATGATAATCGTAGTATAAGAAGATCCAAGTTATTTAAAAAAAATAAAAAAATTCCTTGTTTGTTTTTCTCAATAGAGCAATGGCGGCATTAATTGGCTTGACTTTGTGCTTAAGGAAAGTCATGTGCTTCATTTCATGACTAATTAATGGTGTGGTGGATTTGGTGGTTAATTTGATTTCCTCGTTATAATATGTTGTTCCCAAAAGGCTAGTCTAATATTTTTGGGACCTTTAGGACATTGAAAATGTTACAATACAATGATTTCAGTGAAAACTAAAATTTATGCCAATGTATAACAAATTAGATTAGGGTATTAATTAACTTTTAATATTATCTTAGTCATCTAGTAACTTTCAAGATAAATTCTGTATAAATGAAATGATTGTTTTTAGGGCAAAGTAATTTTGGTATCATCAATGTTTGAGTTTTAGACTAAATAAGTCCATAACAGTTGTGATTTAGTGGTGCGACACGTGGCAAGGAAATATGACTGGGTTCATTTATGCCACATTATATTTTCTTCAATCCTCCATGTCATTATAAAACACTACTGTTTACACTAACCCTTCATCTCTCAAATTTTGTAGATAATCACTTTAGGCATGCCAACTTTGCCATTGTTTTACTCTGAAACTTGACGAAAGAACGTATCGTCAACGGAAGAAGTTTTATCTCCAACAGTGTCGCACCACATAAGCCACAACCGTTATTTATTTAACATTGTTAGTGAAAATGGTAAGTTTGTTCAAAAAAATGAAATGTTGAAACATTAGGGGCTTAATTGACCGCAATCAAATTTTAAGGCATATTTGACCGAAGGCTGAAACGTTGCCAAAGGTACTTTACCCTTATGTTTATTGATGGATTATAATATATTTTAAACAAAAAATCCTAAAGAGATACAATTAAAGTTATAATTTAATTATACAATACAACTATCTAAGAAACACAGTAATAATTAGTTAAACATCCATTACGTTTTGTATTATTTTTTTTTAAAAAAAGACACTTTACTACTTAGCAAATAACTAATAAACAATAAAAATCAACTTATATATAATTCAATACAAAATAAATTTTTTTAAAAGCAATGGGTATGTTCTGGTTGGATGTGTTAAAAATTTACAGACTATTATCCAAACCAATAAGATTGCAAGTTGAAAAAGCAACTCAAACCAAACCGTTGACCAAAACAAACTCAATCCAATATGCGGTTCGTCGGATGACCCAACCCAATAGTCAATACACACCTATATTTAGAACCACATTTGAAGAAAATGCTAGGATTCTTCAAAATAATTTGATGATTAAAAAAATTTAAATAAAAAAAGAAAAATTAAACTAACCAATCCATTAACCCATGAATTGAGTGAATCAGGTTGCTTTTGACTCATTTATAAATGAGCATAAACCCTCTCAACCCGACTCACATAATATATAGATTAAATGAGCCAACTTGCTTTAGGTCCAAGTATTATTGTGAACTTCAAAGAGCATGAGGCATCTCATTTTTTAACCTTTTTTATTTATGTTAAGTGGATGTTGACATGGCAATCTAGTCATCGGTTTAGTGTCCAAATATGCCATGTCAATGATAGTATCAAGTTTTCTCTCTGCCAAATGAACAAAGGACCAAAATGATTGGGAGTGCATCTTTCAAGAATTAAATTTGATAATTTCATTTTGTAAGGACTAAATTGATACAAAGTACATCTTTTGGGCACCAAATTGTTAATATGCTCAATAATCTATACACCCGTGCATGCGCACACACATAAATTTATGTCAATTATATGGTTGTCAAAATCGGTTCGGACTGGCCAATTCAACTGAAAAATTGGTATGGTGAACTTGTCACTTTGTTCGGTCCAGATGAATCATAAAACTGCTCATCTAAAAAATTGGTTACGAATCGGCCGAACCAATCAAAAACCGGGAAAACTGATTGGTTCTTGATAAAAATCGGTCAAAAATTGGTTCGCACGAAAATGAAAGAAAAAAAGAAGGAAAAAGGGTGGAGGAAGAGAAAGAAAAAAATACATAATGGTATAAGAAAAACGATGATAGCAAGAAGAAAGAAGAAGAGGAAGAAGAAATGTGATTGAGAAAGAAAATGAAATGATGAAAAGAATATAAACATGCAATCATTAAAAGTAAATGGAGAAAGATATGGTAAAAAATAAAAAAGTTAATAAATAGATGTAAGTATGAAAAAAAAAGGTAAATAAGTATGTATGGGGAAAATAAAAAGTAGATAAATAAATATAGGTATAGGAAGAATAAAAAGTAGGTAAATAAATAAAAAATGAGTGGAAAGAAGAGAAAATATATAAAAAGTTATAATGAGACAAGAGTATGTAAGAATAATAAATGTTATATTTTATATATTTTAATTTTTTTAAGAAAATATAAGTGAAATATTAATTTTTTTAAAAATAAAAATATATTATATACATATTTTAATTTATATGTAATTATTTCTTTATTTATAATAAAAAATTACTATATATGTATATATATTAAGACCAATTCAACCACAATTAAATTAATGAATCGTGAATCAGTGTTTTGATCGGTTTGATAAGCTATCCAATTTTAAAAATCATGATCTATAATTCTATATATGCATCTTATGCTTGTTTTGTAACCAAAAACTTTAAGAAAAAAAAAGTCACAAAGGCAACCCAAATTGACATTGGGCTATAGTGCTTTACTGTACATAAACCTTAAAAATCAGATTAAAAAAAACTTATAAACATTGGTGTTTTGCTGGATCACCGATTAAACCGGATTGGTATAGTCCAAGTCTAAACACAGTACTTAAGAGTATGAAAATACAAAAATAAAAATAAAGTTTTCTAATAACTACCTTAAAGTTTTGTTTAAGGATTCTTTTTGAGTAATGAAAGAGCTTAAAAAATTATTCTTAATGACTTTTTATGAAGTTCAAGATAATACATTCTCACTTAATTAAACAAAAAATTCTAACAAGTGCCTAGGGCACTTTTTAAATAAGAAAAAATTAAGGTGAAGTTACTTAGATACTTGCTGTGGAGTTCTATCAATCACGTGTTTTATTTATATTATTTTTTTTCAATGATTAGTTATCATAATTTAATCTTCTATGCTCTCTTACCTCCTATGATTGGTTATATAAGTACTTTTTACTACATATTTTATTTTTATTAGAGAATTTCACAGTAAATAATTAAGTAACTTCACCTTAATTTAATCATTTTAGATAAACCCATAAAAATAAAAGGTAAGCCGACAGGACAGAACATCCTTGGAAGTCTACTGAAAAAATCAATGAAAGTTTTCATTTTGGATGAAAACAACGTAACATTTTCAGACAATTTTGGAGAGGATGGACATATTTGGGCCATATTTGCTAAATAAACAAAATATTGGGCTTCATTGTAGAACAAAGACAAAACACCCGGCCCAAAAGAATAGAAAATTTTACCATACCACACTCTCCAAGCGCGGTATTTGTCACGCGCTACATATCCGCTTACGAAAACACTTCAAATTTTCGCAAACGAAAATCCCCGCCATTAAAGCCTCCCCTCCTTTTATTCCTCGTCATTTACACGTCCCAGGAACTGGCTCTTCCCATTGGTGCGTGTAGTCCACATCACGAATCCTCGAGTGAGTCCACACCCTTCATTCGTGGTGTTATGATACTTCCCGAGCACGACTCTGAGGTGCACCCCAAACGCGTCGTTTGGTCCATGATTCTACACGAACCCACCGTTGCCGTACACTTAGAATTCGATAAAAGGATCTTCGTTTAGAGAGAGAGAGAGGAAGACGAAGAGTTCTAGAGAGAGAAAGTGTAGAGCGAAATAGAGAGTGCAAGATCTGATCGACACCAAGGTAACGAGCTCGAAACCCTACTGTGTTTTGTGAGCCTTGAAGCTCTCTCTCTCTCTCTCTCTCTCTCTGTTTCCCCGTTTTCTTCATTTGTTCATGCATATCTTAAATTTATTGGAGAAGGAGAAGGGTCTGCCGTAAGCCCTAGAAATTTCGACTCGCGGGGGCGAAAAGCCCTAGAATTCAGGTTTTGTGATTTTCTGTCTTTGTCGTCTCTGGGATTGTAAAACCCTAGTTTTGGATACTGGGTTGGGATTTGGGATAGGTGTTTGGAAATTCAAGTGCGAATAAGAATTAGGGTTTTGGATGTATGGCTTCGGGGCCTATAGTTGGAGGAGATGATGGAGCTAAAGAGAAGCAGAGATACACGGAGAGCAAGGTGTACACGAGGAAAGCATATAAGGGACCGAAGAACAAAGCTAATGCCTTGACCGCCGTTGTTCCCAACACTGCTCCTACTACCACAGCTGCTACAAACGAGGACACGAACAACAGCTCCGTTAAGAATAGTAACGTCGATGGAACCACGAAGAATGACAATAACGTTTCTGTTCAGCCACCATCGCAGACTATATTGCCTGAGGACGCCAATTCGGCTCAGCCGCAAGTGGATTCCAGATTGGATGTGGTTTCAGATGACTTGTCTGCCTTAAACCGCCAGCAGAATGAGCCTTCAAGCCTCAATTGTCAGCCTGATGAGCCTTCAAGCCCTGATCATCATCAGGATGCCACTCCCAGCACTCGGGAGTTGCCAACAGCAAATGGTGCTATAAAGCCTGGATTGGATAATCGAATTAAGATAAACTTGTCTTCAAGATCGAAGCAAGAAATGCAGGAGCTCCGAAGAAAGCTTGAAAATGAGCTAGATACAGTGAGAAGTTTGGTCAGGAGGATTGAAGTGAAACAGGGGCAGATTGGTGGTTTTGGTAATTCGAATTTGCTGGTGAGTGATAGGATTGATAATGGCACAGGGCCGAGGCGTGCTCAGTCAGAGGTGGCATCTGCTGGTGTACCAAGAGAGTCTACGAGGCCATTGCACCAGTTAAGTATATCAGTGTTAGAGAATAGTCAAGGGGCCAATGAAAATGTTGAGAAGGAGAAGAGAACACCTAAGGCAAACCAGTTTTATAGAAATTCTGAGTTCCTCCTTGGGAAAGATAAATTCCCTCCTGCAGAGAGCAATAAGAAGTCAAAATTGAATGGAAAGAAGCAAGGTGGGGGTGAAATGGGGCATGGTTTTGGGGTAGGATCAAAATTTTTCAAAAGTTGTAGTTCATTGCTTGAGAAATTGATGAAACACAAGCATGGATGGGTGTTTAATGCACCTGTTGATGTTGAGGCTCTTGGATTGCATGATTATTTTACCATCATTACCCATCCAATGGACTTGGGTACTGTGAAAACAAGGTTGAACAAGAATTTTTACAAGTCGCCTAAGGAATTTGCAGAGGATGTGAGGCTTACATTTCGTAATGCAATGACATATAACCCACCAGGACAAGATGTTCATATAATGGCAGACCAGCTATCAAAGATATTTGAGGACAGATGGGCTATAATAGAATCAGATTACAATCGTGAGATGAGATATGCATTAGATTATGGGGCACCTCTTGCTGCACCTTCGCCTCTGTCTAGGAAGGTTCCTGCATTACCTCCGCCTCCTCTTGATATGAGAAAGATTTTGGATAGATCAGAATCAATGACACAACCTCCCAAATTTATGAGCATTACTCCATCAAGTAGAACCCCTGCTCCAAAGAAGCCAAAGGCAAAAGATCCTCATAAAAGGGACATGACCTATGAGGAAAAGCAAAAACTAAGCACAAACCTCCAGAGTCTACCTTCCGAGAAATTAGATACCATTGTTCAGATCATTAAAAAGAGAAATTCAGCACTTTGTCAACATGATGATGAGATTGAAGTGGACATTGATAGTGTGGATGCTGAGACTCTTTGGGAGCTGGATAGATTTGTGACCAATTATAAGAAAAGTTTGAGCAAGAACAAGCGGAAGGCGGAACTTGCCATTCAAAGAGCAGAAGCTGCGAAGAATGCCTCACAAACGGTATAGTCGTGAATTTTGATTCTAATTGCTAAGCTCTTCTTTGTGAACTGATTATTTCTAAATGCAACTATTTAATGTTTTTGGTGATTCCAGGCATCTGTCATGGTAGAGGTTCCGAAAGAAAATGTAGCAGGTAAATAATTATTGAACAAAACTTGTGGCGTTTAAACTATTGCTTGTCTCAAAAATAATTAATTAATCAAAATATGTTTTTGGGCTTTTATTAACCAGATGAAGGGAATGTTCCCCCACCTTTGCCTGCAGAAGGGAATAAACAAATGGATAATGGTAGTAGGTCGAGTAGTTCTAGCAGCTCAAGTAGCGATTCTGGATCTTCTTCAAGTGGTATTCAGTTTATAACTTAACTATCATACTTTTCATGCATATACACATTTGCATCTGGTTCTTTTTCTTTAAGTTTAACTGTACTATATTTTTCACGTGTTTGTATTATTGCAGATTCTGATAGTGAAAGTTCTTCAGCATCTGGATCTGATGCAGGATCGCAAGGAACCTGAATATATTCTGTCAGGTAGGCTCTCAGACATCAAATTTTCATCTTTCTATATGCTCTGCTTTGTCTTCGTGTACTATATTCTCTGCATAATTTTCATTACTTCTGCTTTCCTAATATATATATATGAGCATATAAAATTTTCAGAAATGCGTGATTTAGTGAATTCCTGGTTTGCTTTTTTTCTAAACTGGTATTTTCTTAAGACATCGATTCAGGTTGTTGGTGAGTTAGGATACAATATTGATTTATTTGTATTTTATGAGGAAACAATGATCTCATTGTCTTGATTCTTTGCTTTGGAAGTGTTATATGAAATACGAGGCTCAGATTGACATGGTTTGCCTTTTAAGAGTCTATGAGCAAGAGCTTCCCCCCGCCCCTCTTTCTCTATAACTTGGAATGCTGGATGACATTATCTCATCATTCTGGTCTGGTTCTTTTACATTTATTTGGCTGGTTGTTTTTTTATCACATCTCTCTTTGTGTGTGCCATTTCTCTGCCCTATGGGATGGGTTTACTTACATTTGATTCTATAGTTTCTCTGACTGTATCCAAAACAGTCATTTCTGATCAAAATATGTTGGCTAATGCAATTGCCTTTCTTATGAAGGGGCCTGTTATGCGTTTTTGTTTTGGTTTAATTCAATTCTTGGAGTTAAATTATTGTTAATATCTCTTAAAAAGATAGAAAAAAAAGGTTGTGTGTGTGTGTGTGGGGGGGGGGGGGGTCGGAATTAGTGGTAAGTAAATTTGAGGCTTAAGTTTCTATGAAGTGCTGCAAAATAAGCTAGGTTCATGAATTATGAGGCATATATTCTAGTTTAGTTTGTTCTATACATTCTTGTTACTATAATTATTTTAATGTGACGCTGATTTGCTCAATCTTTTGTTGTTTTTGCTATTGATTTGCTCAATATATTTTGTAGTTTGATTCGATACGTACAGATGCTTCTTGCTAGTATGTCATGGAATTGTACATGTTTAACAAGTCTGAAAATAGGCATGCCTGTGCTTTTCATGGCTGATTTTAGGTAACAATAGATGTAGTGCAGTATTTATATCTATAAAATCTGCACCTATTTGGACGTTCTGCAAATACATTTGAACTTGTTTATGAAGTAGATTTTACTTGTATAAGATGAACAAGGAGTGCTGGTCCATGTAAGTGTAACTTTAGGTAATGTTTGGAAGTTTTAGAGGGGGGAGTGGAATGGGATGGGATTTGAAGAGAGTTATATCCTCACTTGATGAGGCAGGTGAGGACTGAGGAAGAGGGAAAAGATGCAAGTTTAAAATTCCCAAGACCAATGTAAATATTATGAGCTTCTATTATATGCCTTTTGATAAATAATACTTGAATTGAACATTGTGTGTTTTCAATATGCTGTTTGTAGACCTAATACAATTAGGTCATTATGTTTTCTTTTTTTGAATGGCATAACACTACCCTTGTTGGGAAATCTTGGTGTGGCACTTGATATGCTTTGCATGTACTCTGAGGTTTTGACAAATGGTCGTCATGCTGATGCATGTTAAAAGATCTGCATGTAGTAATACTGCATATTGTCAGTAGATTTAGCAATGCTGGGATATAGTTCTAGTTTTTTTTTTTAAAAAAAAATTTACTTTGCAACTATTGTGTATATGCTGCTTTTGATGTTTTCCTTGTCATTTAAAAATCAGTATCATGGATTTAGTTAAGTTACTTGTTGATTCAATTACGCCATTACCATGTTTCATGTTTCTTATGCACCAAATGAATTCTTAGCTTTTAGAAGAATGTTGCTCAGTATAATCTTTACCTTGATTAACCCAAAAACATATATACATATGCACATTCGTCAGTTTTATTGATTGACTGTCTGAAGAGATTATGAAATGAAGAAATTATGAATTACTGCTAACTCATTTCCCAAACTGTTTAATTTCATGTGGCAGTTATCAGGTATTTAGAGTTAGATAGTGATGACGTGCTTGCCTAATTGATGATCTGAAGCTTCCGTATTATGGTTCTAAATTTAACACCTGGTGTATAGAGGAAGCATTCTTAAGGCCACCAGTGATCCTACCAATGCAGTATGGGATCTTTTTCTTCCTATTTGTTGGAACTGTTGCTCGATTGCTCCACATGGCCTTATTTTATTTGTCTTGACACGAGCTTTTGTATAATATTTTGCTTAATGTTGTGATAATTAGATAGATATTAGATAGTTTTCCGTAGCATGTGTACATTGCTAACTACTGCTACTCATTAAGTTCCACTAGTGACTTGTTTTTTGGTTTTGTGGTGGCAGATTCAGGATTCTGGGTGTTATACAAAGATATTCTGTAATTCTAAGTTCTTGAAGTCATTATTGGTTCACATGAAATCTCATTCAATGTGGTAGCCTGAGTTTGACGTTGGGTTGGTTAGTAACCTTAGGGAGATAATACCTTGTTTTTACAATTAAGGAAGTTCACTTTCATGCTCTGGTTTTGGAAGATTTGATCCTCTGAGCAATTCTGTAGTGAAGAAAAGTAATATTATCATTTCTGGCCATCAAGATGACACTACCAGTTGTACAGTCAAGCATAGTTCTTAGGTCTCATAGTGATGATACGTGATTCAACTTCTTTCTATCAGATTGGTGATTCTTAAGAACTGTACGTTTAGAAAGTGATTCTCCCCCGGGCGATTAGCATTTCTATTTATTTATTTTTGGGTCGTGTCCATATATACCTACCTCAAGTTCATTTCTTTTCGTTTATTGCAGGCCAATTGATCATATCCATTTTTTCACACGCTTGCACTAAAAGTTCGAGAGTTGTTAAAAAGAATAAATCGTCTATCAGTATAATGTTGTAACCAGTATTTTTTGCAGATTTTTTAATGCATTATAAGTGAGAAACTTCATCTGATAAGGAAATTCCAGTTTATAACATCTTGTATTTCCCCTTCTACAGCAAGCAACGAAATGTTTTGTTTGAAGAAATTCAAACCTGACCTTAACGAATAACGATTTTGTTTGTTTTGGTATTTTTACCGTCATTCTTTTTAAGGAGTAATGACTACAAAATCGGTCAGAAAAAAAAAAGAGAATGGACCAGTATTTGGTTCTTTTATGTATTAGTATGTTAAGTTAATTTTTTTCATGATTTTTTTATTTAAATTTGAAAAATTATAAATTTTTTTTAAAGAATATTTAAAGTATGAAAGATAAAGATATAATAAAAATTAAAAATTTTATAAAAATCGAGATTTATTATAAGTAAATTAAGAATTAACTTTTTAGTCTCTAATTAAGATTTCATGTCCTTTTATCTATAATAGCATCGGTTTTGGCCGCATACAAATCACATGTATTGGAATGTTTTAACTTTTAATATGTAAGGTATCAAATGTATATTGAAATTTGTGCCAATTACAATTAAATTGCCCAATTACTTCAAACCAATGGTGAAGTGATAAAGTAAAGAGGGTGAAAGGAAAAACCAATGTTTTTAAAACTGGATCGGTCATTGAACCGGTCGAGGTACTGGTTCACGGTTCAATGGTCGAACCGATGGCATTTAAAATATATATTTTTAATTAAATATACTAAAATATATCATAAAAAAATTATATATTTCATAATTATATGTTTCCATCTCGATCTAAACATGATAAGAAATAGAACAAGTTGCAAATTACCACAATATCATATTAAACTCTTCAAATAAGTTCAAGGATCAACATATTTAAGTCTCAAATCTTATCACAAACCCAACAATAAATACTGAAATAGAACAATCCTTACAACTACAAGTCACAACAAATTTTCAATAAATATTAAATCATAAACAACACAAATTTTTTTTTTAAAAAAAGAACAACCGGTCAAACCGTCAAACCGTCAAACCACCGGTTCTGACCGGTTCTTGACCGGTTTTATATTTGACCGGTTCATTGGTTATTCCGGACCGGACTGGCTGGCGGTTTACCGGTTTTCCGGTCCGGTTTTCAAAACAATGGGAAAAACACGAGACTGATTCAGTACTATCCAATACTGTACAACAACAAATCTAATCTAAAAAAATCGGTCCTTAATTTATTTCTCTTTTTTTTTTTTTGTCGTATTCTTCCTTTCACTCTACACCATACCACTTCATGGAATTCTAATTCCGAAAAAGTACATCACCGAGAATATGAATAGGGCGAAATTGAAGTTAAAAGATACTTCATTGAGGAACCGTTGCTGTCATTGTCATATGCCTTGGGTCTGTAAGAATTGATTTTGTGTTCACAAAACCAGCTTCCCTCAGTGTACCTTCCATATCAGTCAAGTAGTACTCATCAAGGAAGGGTTCTGTACTCTTCAACAATGTAAACAGAACTGGAGAAAGTTCCTACAAGACATGCAAGAACACAAGGGGAAGAGTTTGATCAAGTTTCTAAATGTTAAGCAATGTGCCACAAGCAACCAGAAAAAAAGTGGTCACCAACAATAAATGGAAGATCGCCCTGGAGTTTGTGATGCAGCTAGCAAGAGAATTATTTTATCAACATGCTGGTTGATGTTAACCAAAATTTATTTAGTTCCTTAGGTAGGTTGTAGTTGCTTCAATAATTTATCCACAAAAACTTCAAGGAGATTTCTCATTTCTGGTGATCAAAATTAAATATGATCAGGTCCAAAAAAAGCAGGATCATACCTCGATCATCTTGGACTTTGGCTGCAGAAAACAGAAAAAATAATACGAGTGTTTATGATAGCGTCATAACTAATCAAATTAAAACAAAAGTATATATAATCATAAATCACATAATATACCGAAATATCTGTCAAAGCTAAGGAGCCTCCTGGCCGAAGGAGACGAAATGCTTCCCTTACTAAATTAACTATAGCTCTTTCAGGACATTCATGGAGCTGCAAAAACATAGAAGTCAGAGCATTAAAATCCGTTTCCCAAATTTCTCATAATGATTTTCTAAGCAATGCTAGTTCTCATGAAGGCAACTTCAAAATGTCATAATCATTTGGCTGCATGGTGGCTGGTACTTGTGAGATTCAAGAAAGGTAGCACCTAGAGTTAGTAATTCCATTTGTAAGATAACTTCCTAGAGTATTGTTATGGTCCTCCGAAAATCTAGAAGATTCCACCACATGAGAAGCAAAACAAGTGTTCTACAAATTGTTACGCTCACAAAAGTCTTGATATGCTTCTGTGAAATATGATAAATAAAACTCATCTGCCACAGGGTTCTTAATCACAGCCATCACTCTAAATTTACAAATATCTCAATATTGTCAATAGAAAAATAACATCTTCTCCTAACCTTGTAAAGAGGAAGACAAAATAGGAAAACAAGGCGTACCACAAAAGCAATGGAAATGAGGTCAAATGAGTCTGAAGGCAAGCCTGTGTTTTCTCCATTTGCATGTATCCAGCTTATGGAATTTTTTCGAGGTACTCTTTTCCTTTCCTTATGTTGAGCCACAGCAAGAAAGTAAGGTGACAGATCTAGCCCCTACAGGATCAAATATATCAATCATAAAGCATGCCTATAGTAATTTCCAAGTACAGGGTTTCTTGTATTCAGGTTCACCAGGAATGCTTTTCCATTATGTGGTATTGAGTACAGACTATAGAGAAAGCAATTTTGTTCACTAAAATTTCACTCACGGTGACTTTAGCTGTAGGAAACTTGTCTGCAAGATGTCTTGTGCTTTCACCCACAGAGCATCCAATATCTAGAATATCTCTTATGATGGATGTTTCCGAATACTGTAGATGGTGTTGTTCAATTGCTTGAAGCCAATTGGCTCGGGCAATCTGGTTTGCTTCATCTGCCGAAGAAGCATCTGGAATTGTTCGTCTCATCATTGACAAAGTAGCAGCCTCTGCTTCTGCTGCTGCCTGTCATACAACACGATTTTATTATAATTTCTCTCCATAAACTATAATGGTATCAAAGGAAAGCAGCAACAATATACGTAATGCATCTAGGATAACCATAAGCAAATGTGAAAGATTCGGAACACAAATTTTAACGAGACCATATCAACAAGGTCCATTGAGAAAGCTGTAATACTTCCAGGGTGCCAACATGGAGTATAATTGGTTTTCTATGGAAGATGAAAGAGCTTAAAATAGCCTCTTACCAGCCATGAAAGATTGCCCTCATTGTATGCATGGAATGGATTGAAGAAATCTGTACAGTGAAGTTGTCACTCTATCATTACACTGGAAGTCTTGAACTAGAGGAAAGATAACAATGTGAGAGATGCTAGTAACTAAAGCATAAGAGGGACAATGAGCATCACTTACCAGTAGTATAAAAATTTCTTACTGATGAAGGAAATAAAGAGGTACATGTTTTCACTTAAACCAAAAGCATTCAAAACTCAAAAATAAACCTAGTGGTCAAATATGTAATCCAAAATACAGTAAAGCCATATTGCATTAGGATTTAGGATTTGAAACTGATAAGCGAGCTAATATCTTTGATCCTAATCTATGGTATAAGGAAAATTATCCATGGATCCATCCATAAACATTATTAAAACCTTATTTTCAAGGAATCATTCAGGACATGATCTAGTGCATATGGTAGCTATCAACGAAACTGGTAATTTTGCATTAATATAAGAACTTTACTTCAGCTCAAAACATAAAAATAATGACAGAAACAAGTAACTGAATCTCAAATCCAAAAGTTCCGGCATGAAGCACAGGAAACTAAGTTCTAATGCATATAATTCAATTTGAAAGATCATCCTTGAGCAAAAATGCTTTATGAGGTTGCAGGAAAAAAAAAGATAAAGAAGATCAATTCAAACATCAGTAATACAAACAGCAGATTATTTTCTAATTTTTCTTCTCAATTCATTCAGAAAACATTTTAAGGAAAATGCCAAGGAAAGTAAGTGGAAAAACTAGAGAGGTAATTCTAAAAAAGTCATATAGAAAATTACGATCCGGGTATACTATGGAGTGATCTTGAATGCTTTCCAGCTCCCTATACACGTCAGACACTAAAATCTCTTTCGTCATTTCCCTCCAAGGTATGTTGTTCTTCTCAGCTGTACTGTGACAATCACAGGATCAAAAATCACATTCATGATGCAGCATAGCAGACATAAGAATCCAAGATATGAAGCACCTTACTTTGTTGAGGCAAAATATCAAACACCTTGTAAGCCAGGGAAATTAAATTGACCTTATGAGGACGTGCCTTGCGACGAGCTTGAGGATGGAGTAGAAGGGTTTGAAGGAAATAAGAGCTGAGACGAGACGGGAGAGAGGGGTGTGTCCAGCCCACTTGGGTCGCTCCAGCCGCCCTTGCTCGAAAGAACCAAGTGATGATGATGAGTCGGACGCCGCCATGTGAGGCAGCAAGCGAGGTCTTCTTGTGGTGAGTCGTCGTCGTGTTGTTGGGATGGCATTGCCAATGCCGTTGGCGGAGAAGTTGGTAAGAGGTGGGGACAGAGCCATTTGTGTTGTCTGTGTGGGGGAAAGAAGGAGAACGAAGAAAGGAGAACTTGCAGATGCATAAGATAACGGGTACCACCAGATTCTCTGCCTATACTATGTTGCCACATGGAGTGACGAAAACGTCATCTTGTTCAGATGCCTCCTTTATTTGCTCACACAACAAAATATTATGAATTTAATTCATCACCTTATCAATTTGGTCCCATATATACTATATAGAATCGTGTTGTCAATTTGAGCAAATTAAAACATTATTAATTTGGTCACTTAGTCAATCATTTAAATACTTAAAAAATTGATGATATGTGTAGTTAACTTTTAATTAAGTAAATTAATCCAAGTTTTTATAAATTTGTTTAGTCAACTGTAGACATTGGATAAATGAGACTGGAATTTATGACAGAATTAATCAAACTTGTGATAAATTAATTAATTAACCATGCCAATTTATAAGTGATCAAATTAATATCGTTCTAATACGTGAAGAATCAAAATGAGGTTTTAGTACACTTGAAACGCACGAGAGAATGTCTCTTTCCAAAACAATCTCAATTGGCTATACCAAACAGTCTAATAGAATTAGTACTTGGTTTTTTTTTTGGACAAAATGTACATTTTCTTTTTTGCCAGAACACAAAATATCATTTAGAACATAGTACTTTTATACTTGATAGCACTACTGGTAGGATTATCTAATTCTTTTTATTTAATATTTCTTATTTATTTTATATCTATTTTTTTAATTTGAACTTTATTTTTTAAAAAATTTGAATTTTATTATATTAGGATTTAGGAATATAAATATAAAGCACGCATACGTGGAAGATTTTTTTTTTTTGTTTCCCAAGGTATCCTCCAGTCCGACAGGCCAAGGACTAATCCTCCGTGGATCTGAGCTGAATTTAAGGGTTTGCCGCTGGCCAATTGGTTGTTCCATACACAAGGTGGGATTCGAACCCCCAACACTTGCTTAAGCGACCTAATGAGCTAACCAACCAAGCTTGGTTATATGTGGAAGATTCTAATAAATAAACAATATCATACTCAAAACATACAATTATCTTCACATTTACCCAAAAATTTATATATACACAGTTATCTTGAACCTCTCCTGATTCCTGAAGTAAACTTTCAGATTTCCCCTAGCAGCCCAACTCAGCAAAGAACAGAAGTCCATGAAACATGTCTATAGAAGTCGTAGATAAAACTAAAAGATAAGATCAAAGCATTACATAACATAGGTAAAAGATATACTTAGTTTTCAAAATAAGGGAGACCTAGTACACGAGACTCCCATCAAATAAGATCTAAAGAGGGTTAAATGTATGCAATCTTACGTAGAGAGAATGTTTCCATAAATAATTTACAAAATAAGAGCTCACAATTATTTGTTGTATGTTGTTGAAGCAAAAGGAAATCATGACAACAGGACACTCATCTCTAAAGAACCTATTATAACATAAACGAGTGCATTCTTCTTTATCAAAAGAATGAAAGATTAAAAGATGCCTCTATTAGTTATCAAGGTATCTGTCAAAGGTATTAGCAAAACAAGCTTCCCATACATTATTATCCAGATATCATACCTCTTATCTTTTCACCTGATGTGTTACAAATTTTTCTTCAAATAAAGCACCAATTCAATTTAGAAAGAGTGGAAGCACAAGATGTTGTATATATACTTGACCTTTCAACATAAATGAAACAAGTTCTCTCTCAAATGCTCACTCAGATTATTTAAGAAGTGATGCTCACAAGATATCTTCTAAAGCTGATGAACTGAATATAGAAATCCTCCGTCTCTTTCTTGTTCCTAAGAGGTCTTGTGAAGAAGAAAATCTATCAAGTACAGACCTAATAGCTTGGTGAACAGAGCCAGCAAGAAAGTGACGGTATTCAGCATCCTCGATGTTCTGTTCTTTGCAGCTAATTATGACAAAGACATTCTTCATCCTTCCTCCCAAGGTGGAAATTTCTGCCCTCATTATCATAAGATGAAGGGCATCAAGTGCTTGTCTTATATCAGACAACAACCCAGGTTTATATTCACAACATAGAGAGGCCCTAATTGAATAAGGGAAACCATATGAACCACCCTCCTGTTCTTCAACTTTTATTTCATCGTTGTCTTTTGGTATCATCAATCCTTCACATGCTTGACTTGCATTCCGTTTCAAATCTTTCAAATGTCCGATAACCTCAGCAAGTAAAGACGCCTTGTCCATCTACAAAATTCAAAAGTTAAAAAAGAGAAAAACTCAGATTTTCAAACTGTAAAATGAATTATTTATCATGTTCTTCATGAAAAGTATGAGCATACCAATATCAGGTTCTTCTCAGCTCTTGCTTTTAGGAAAGAAAATTCAAACTTTGTTCATGAAAATCGAGATTCAAGAGTTATATACCCAAAAAAAAAAAAAAGCAAGGTTGCCAAAATCCTATTAAATGGCTTTAATCCATGTATTGATTCTGAAATTAAGCTATAGTCCAATTGTTTAAGCATCAATATTTTCATTCAACTAAAGACGCCCAATACAATTGCTAAGAAGTATCACTTCCGGTTAAAGCTATAGTGCAGACCTATAAATATATGGTTACATAATAAAAATCTGTCTAAAGCTGAATGCTCGATCGATAGTTGGTAAGAAACAATAAGTTAAACAATAAACCATTATACACCTTCAAGCTACCAAGTTATATTGATTTGATCCAAGTTCAACCAAATGACTTTTGAGTTCAATAAACAGAACATATAAGATGGAAGATATTCAATAAGAAGCTAGCACCTAAATTTCCCTTAATTTGTATGAATGCATATGGGTCTAGCATGGTCAATTCTTGTGCACAGAAAATAATCGAACACCTTAAACTAGAGCCAAGGCAGAGACACAATAAAGTATATATATGATGGAACAAACCTTCTTAGCACCAGGAATTACACTCCTAAGAGTATCAAGATGTGCATTGATCCTTGCTCTCCTCCTCCTTTCTGCCTCACTATGGTTCCTCAAAGCTTCAAGACTTCTCTCAGTGGACACACCCTTGCGATCCAATTTGACAGGGGCAGCCACAAGCTCTCCCTTCTCGCTATCCAAAACAAGAGACGAAGATGAAACAAACCCACTTGTTATTGCATCAGAATCAACCAGAAAACCACTAGGACTTTTCTCTGAGGCATTTGCACAAACACCTGAAGTCCAATCAAAAGCCTCCTCCATGGGCGGCCAAATTACGGGGTGAAGAAAACGAGGAGTTTGGAGGGACAGGAGGCAGAAGAGAAGATTGGAAGGCGTTGGTTGAATGGGATTGAAATGGGTGGGGTGGATTGTGTAATTTCCATGAGTGAAAGCTGAATGTGTGTAAGAGGAATTTAATGGACGAATGGGAAAGTAGAGTTGTTTGTCATGTTGGGTTTGGATTGGACTGAGTTTGGAATGAAGAGAGAAGAGGGAAGAATGGTCAAGTGGAGAATCAGAAGCAGTCAGCGAATGCTGAAGCAGTGAGACAGACAGAGAGTGGGAAGATCGGGAGGCTGTACTAAGAACTAAGTACGGTGCCTCTTTGCTTGGGGGGACTCAAATAATTTAATATTAACAAATGAATAGAACAAGTACTCTTTCATCTCATTTATTATAGGTAATTATATTTCAGATACTATTATACACTAAATATGAATATTTCTTTAATTAAACATAAATTTAAACATTGATTTGTCATGTGAAAGATTAACCTCTTTCACTAAACTCAATTTCCAACGCAATTAAAATTTTGAATTATGATTAAAATTAGGATAGTGAACTAAAACCATAATCAAATATAGTTCACAGAAATCCAGCAAATGCAGAAAAGGTGCCAAAAGTCTTCAAATTCAAGCCCAATAAGAACACGACTTCATGGTTGCTTGAAATTTGTGCTTTCTCTTGATTTTCTCTATCAGATAATTTGTCTGAATTGATATTAGCTCTTTGGTTATTTTATTTTTATTTTATGAATTGTGGTAACCTGTATATAACTATATATTTTTAAATTTTCGCTCGTACTAGTTTCTAGTCATGTGAACTCAACAATATCTATCCACACGTAACAAGTTTAATCTATCAACGAGTTTGACTAGAATAATTACAAAAGATTTTGCTTTTATCTAATCATCTTTAATTCCAATATATTAATTAAGCTGACCAAAAAACAATTCCAATACAAGACTGCGATGGTAGACAGTGATTCTAACCAATATAGATATATTAAGTACTATCACGCATGGCGCCAGTAATATGTTGGGGAGACCAACAGAGGCTCAACCTAAAGGATTACTGCACAGGCCTAAACCGCAAGTAGTTTTACCCAGTCGTAACTACTCAACTAGTCCTTGGGTGCCAGAGGATCTCTCTGAGGATGGATGCCCACCAAAGCAAGATTTTGGATGGCTTCAAGAGGGATTCGGACCCTCGCCCATGAGTGAGGCGAGAACTTTTCTCCGAATCTTTAACCATTTGTGCCAGCCCACTTTGGCATATATATATATGAGAGGAAAGTGTTTGATGAGGAATTATATAGGAAGGCAATATAAAAGTAGAAAAAGAGGCGTGAAAAGGATTTGTTGTGATCTGAGAATTGGTTTTTAGTTATTGCCGCAATTAGCGTCTGTGGAAACGCACGCAATGCTTGAATCTTGTCTTGGATTTATGCTAAGCTTTCTTTAATAAGCAATTTCTTGCTTTAAGTTAGGCTAAACCCAATTTTGGATCTAAACACCCAACTAGTCACCTTTTTAATTTATTATTTATTAAGCTATTTTATACGTATAGTATTATAAGAGTGATTGTTAGAAATATATCTCTCAGCTCGCCAGATGATGGTTGTCATCGTGATGATTAAAAAAGCATAATGCTTTACTAATGGTGTTTCTTTTTGGTTTGACATTAGAATTGAAAATCCATTAGCCACGTCATGATAATGACACAAAAAATGATTAATGTTAGTTTTTTCAATAAAGCCACAAGGATTCACAAACTTTTCATAATGGCCACCATAGAATAGATCGTCTCCTTTTGCCTCCGCTGGTGGTCCTCCTTTCTTCCACTAAGCCCAACACTTGCATTTTCAAGGTCCACGTTTCTATGAGGATTCAAATTTCAATGAATACAATTTACTCATGCTTAATTTTATTCATATGGAAATTACAAATTAGTCACTGTTTGAAAAATATACTGAAGAATCCTTTTATCAGTATAGGCAGAAACCACAGACAGAAGGAAGTGTACTTTATTTTTATTAAGACAAATTTAATAAAAGAATATAAGAAATTGTACCCAAGTTTAATCTTTTCATATTCTATATCTTCCCCATATGAGAATTCATACATAGTGAGTTCTATTCATCCAAAATGTGCATCATCAATCTTTAATTATTTACTCTAAAGTCTAAACTAGTGCTCTCCAACAATAGTCTCCACCTTCTTTGTTAAGAATTAAGATATATTATTATCCTTTTTAAAAAGGGATTAATCATTATATATTAATATTAACAGATTATTGGTTTAGAGAAACCAAATTTAAAATTTTAATAAGCAAGTAAGCAATCAAAGAAACAAGAGTGGCTGATTGAGTTGGATCGGATCCTATAAGCCATATGGATTAGACCAGTCACTGAGTAGGCTTATTGTGTTGGACCTGATGCCGATACTTTTTATTTTGGGCCTATATGAGCCCAATATCGCCATAGGATTCGACAAACATATTGGGCTGTAAATTCATTGGCCCATATCTACACGTCGGGGTAACGCAACAAATAAAAAGGCTTTTAGACCAATGTGGACCTCTAAAGTTTTGGTTTAACTAATATTGAAGGTAAAAGTAATTGTCACATATATATGAATCCTGGATTATTTTTTATTTTTTCAGTACGCAAATAAGGACTCGGAATTGACTAAATTCAAAAATAAAGTTTTATTTTCTTTCTTTTTTTACCGTCCCATTCACACTCACAATGTCACAAAATAATAATAATAGGTGACAATTTAGGTAATCGAAACCAATGAATTGACTAAAATTCTTTTGCATTTGTAATGCTTTTGGTTGTGTGAAGAAAAAGAAAAAGCAACGGAAATGGAAAATAGTTGGTGATTAGTTGGTTTGCACAACTTGTTATTTTAAGATTTTCCATTCATGCACGCACGATTCACTCATCACCCTAAACATTCCAAAATGGAAGCAAAAGGGTTAAGAGGGGACAAACTTGGACGAGATTTGCAAGTTGACACTTTAACAATATTTAATTTGTAAAATAATGTTTTCACCAAATATATTATTATATATAAAATGTTTGAATCAGTGAAGTGGATCGATGATTATATTTAAAAAATTGGCTTTTTCTCTCGTTTATCCCCACAAATTCTTTCCAGTTCCACCGCCTCAAAAAGTTAGATTCTCCGTCTTTTCACCCCCTTTACTTATTTTTGAGTAAAATATACTAACAAGTGAATCCCGCTTAAATAAAATTTAAATTTGAGATTTTGTGAATATAATTATTTTTATTGAGAGATTTTTTTATTGGTATACGATGTAAATTGAATTTGAATTAATCAAGATTTCGGAGACAAAGCAGACAATAAGAAAAACTTGTTTACATTCTATTGGAAAGGCCACAGTTCTTTTCTGTTGCTACAAATAAACTAGAATAAATTTACGTCTCAATTTTATTTCTTAAAAAAATTATGAATTGAGACTATAAAAATATAGTTCCAACCAATTTACTCTGTATATTAATTATAATATATTTTACTAACAAACAGTTGTTAAAATGAAGGACTGTTTTCAATTTTTTTTACTAGATTGCTATTTACTCCTTAAACAACAATTCTCTTTATTTTCAATATAAATATAATTATTTTTATTTCAATGAAAAAAAAACTACTTGACTAGTATAAAAAATAATGAGATTATATTAATTCCTTTAAAATTTTATTTAAATTATATTTTTTTTATGAAATTAAACTTATTCTTTACAAAATTAACAATAATTTTTATTTTTATTGTATAATATTGTGATCGAATTATTTAAATATAATAGTAAAATTAATAGCATGCTGATGTTTATAATTGTGAAAACATACAATAGTAGTATATTAAAATGTAAAAAAGTCATATATAATTTATAAAATTAGCATAATTTAACTCTAATACTTATACCACGTAGAGGGATAAAAGTTCAATGGTACTGTACCACTGAACTTTAGTACATCCCTCCAATCATATTGTGCCATTCGTTAATATTAATAAAAACTCACATTAATTAGAGTCCACCTTGAATGGTTTATGGACCAACTGATTGAAAGAATGTATTGAAGTTTAGTACTACCGTATCACTGAACATCTACTCCACGCGGAGATGTAATTACTAAAACATTTTTACTAATTACATGTATGTAAGTTGAGACATAAATTTGTCATCACACTAAGACAAATCGATGATATTAAATACAGTTGTTAAAATCAACGGATTTATTCAAATAGATTAGTTTCTCATAACTCATAATATGAAGAAGTCGAATTAAATATTTATTGAAAGATGTATTTATATTTAATATTAAATAATATTTTGAATAAAATTATTTTTAATAAAATAATATATATATATATATATATAAACCAAAAAATATAGCTATTAAGACGCATTAATTCTGTTCATAATCTATTTAAACATGATTCGTTTCATAATTTGGCTGAATAATCATTTTTAATTAAGACAGAAATTGTTATATCCTATAAATTTAAATGTTAAAATTGGCCCTATACAAGATGTAGGGTATGATAGCCTAAAATCATAGACTTTTGCTTTATTTGGGGAATATTTTATAGGTTTTGCTGAGTTGGCAACTGGAAGGCTTGTGGATGTATGGGATCTAGATTTGTATTTTGTTAAAATACAGATCCATCCGATAAAATACATAAATTACATTATTTAAGTTGTTAGATAAAGCTTTTCTTGTGTTAATATAAATCTCAATTTTTATTTGATTATCTGAATGATACACTTCTGAATTTAAATTCTATGGGACTTACCCACCTGCCACTCGATTCTCATTTCTCCACCTGCTCAGCTGCTACACTCTTTTCCCCCACAAACTATTCAGTACTTGCATTTCCACAATTGCACTATCTCCATTTTTTTCTTTTTCATTTTAAATATATTTCGCACTTAATAAAAAATTAATAATAGTATTTGTTTGATGAGTGCTTACTATTAAGTCAAACATTATAATTAATTATGGTGTACTCTTTTTTTTATCTAACTTGGCTCCTACTCAGATTTTCGTCACGAGATAATTGCTATTAGATATTGGTCAACAATTTCTCCTTCAACAATTGTTTCATTAAAAATTGAATTGTTGAATCAAGCACTTATCAGTAGATTAAACTATACTGATATAGTTATTAGTCATGATGAAACTCTTTTTACTTGACCACCAATTAAATTAATTTATATGGTGATGGGAGTCCGGCAGAATTTGATAGCTCTATTCATTTGTTTTTTTATCCCTAAATTTTGTTGTGAATAATGAATTTTACGATAGATAAATAATCATATAATAAGCATGTTATTTTAAATAACAAGTTATAGGTTAATAATAATATTATATGTATAATGTAATAATGTGTTAGAAAAAAATTTAAAATTTTAAAAAACATTATCAATTATAATTTAAATTTTCTAAATCACAATTGATCACAAAAATTAAAAATAAATAAAAAATTAGTGTAAACTTAAAGTTAAAAACTGTTTTGCCATTATTTTACTATTCTTCTGGTCAAGCCTCCCTCCCTACCATTCTGTCATCCATAAAGCAAAAGCATATACACAAATTTGAATAATTGTGTCCTTCCAAAACTTTTGCTTCTTATGAATTATGATATGATATGACCTCTTTTTATTTAAATTTCGTAATATTTTAATTGAAAATTTCTAAATATATTCAATCTTTCAATATAATTACTGTTGATTGTTGTGGAATTTTGAACTTTGAACTTTTTTTGGGCCAAATTAAATTAAATTTAGAGTTTAATGAGTATCTATTTATGTACGAAAAAATTGATAATTTATTTATGTAAAATTTTTAACCCAAATCACAAATTGCCTTTTTTTAAGCTACCAATTATGTTTTCCAGTGATGAAAAAATATGACTATATATATAGCAACACATCAGTATTTTTTTTTGAAAAAAAAAACTAAATTTATGTTTCTTATATTTTTGTCATCAAGTTCTTCAATATAAATCATAAAAAAAAAGAGTGTTAATATAACATATAATTAATAAAACTTAATAGCAAAAATACACATAAGTTGACCTATATTTTTTTCTTTTTCATATTGAAAAGGTAGATGGTAACTTTCTTCTTCCATCTTTAAATCAGTATTTTTAGAATAGTATTGATTAAAGGGTCTCAAAAAAGAAATAGTATTGATTAAAGGATCTAATTATTTAAAATATTGGAAAATTCAATAAAAGAATAATATTTAACATTTTTAAAAACCACCAATTAATGAGATAAATATTTTAATTAATTGAGACACCTGTTAACTTTTTTTCCCTCTTATTTGGGTTTTAATAATAGAAAATACTTAGGTCAAGTTCTTTATATTCTTGCCATCAAATTCTCTAATATAAATATGATACGTGACAAAAAGTGTTTAAATGACCAGTTACAATAGAGAGAAAGTAAAAGAACAAATTTTATATGATTAATTACAGAAAAAATTAAGAGAGTGTAAATGCAATATATAATTAATAAAATTTAATGAAAAAATATAAAAAAATTTGAGTTAAAATTATTTTTATTAGGCACGTTTTAACTTATAAATTTACTGTCACGAATAGTTGTTGTCTTCTTAACTGAAGACATGCAACTTTTCATTATTTTCATGCAGAAAAAGTTAGATGAAAAATTATGATTATGAAATGACTCTTTTTATCTTTTTTGTTCCACATATCACTGCATTTTAATTTTTAAAAGATTTATGATAGATATAGGTCGTTGTACTCCAGGTTCCTCATGCTTTAAATAAACAACCACAATCAGGCTAAAATAATAATAATAATAATAATAATATATAGAACAAAAATAAAAATAGTATTGATGTTTAGTGCTGCATAGAGTAGAAATGAGAATGAGAATAATAAATTATGATTTGGATTTGGAATTATATTAGAATCGGAATTGGTGATATAAAATTGGAATTAGATTATTTGAATTAAAAAGTGTGTTTGGTATGTTTAGATGAAATTAAAAATTTTTAAAAAAATGTTGTGTAAAATGACAAAATTGTCCCTGAGTAAATATTAATTACAATTTTTTAATAATTTTCAAAAATAAATATTAAAAAAAGGGTCATTTCTAACCAATTCTTTAAAAATATATTAAATTCCACGTAAAATGGTCCTCAATCCAATGCTATACAAAAAAACAAAGGAAGTTGGAATTGTGCATTCTATAGAATTCAATTCTCAATTCTATAAACCCAACCAAACACTTGAAATTCTTGATATACGTACAATTCTATGAAGAAACCAATTCTTGATCCAACCAAGATAAATAATTAATGATTGAACTTACCAAAACAAGAACTGTAATAAATTGTTCTTAGTTTTTTTTAGCTTCATTCTTGGTTTTGAAACTTGAGAATGGCCGGGTCATTCGGATCGGGTTGCCCGGGTCTATTGGGTTTAACCGGATCACTTTTTTTAAAAAAAATACATAAATTAAAATTACATATAAAGCATAAATTTTACATTAATATAATATATTTAAATATTTTAAAAAATAATTTTAATTAAATTAAGGTTATATTTTGTGTATTTTCAATTAAAAATCAATAAAAAAACAAAATTACATATACAAATAATATATATCTTACCTGCAAAGATAATAAATTTAACAAAATAAAAACAAATGAAGTGGTCGAGCCGACCGGGTCAGGTTCGAGTCCATTTTGTACACCCCTAATCTTTTCAACCAAACACACTCTACTTTTTATAATGGGAACAATTCTTTTTTTGCCCTTACTTTTTTAACCACTTTATTCCATTCTCACTTCTAATAAAAGGGTAAAATAATTATTTTACCCACTTTTATTCCATTCGCATTATATCACTTTTATATTACTTTTTTTCATTCCTTTTGCAAATCCCATTACATTCTCAATTTCCATTACCATTACCATTATATCATCCACCCTACTAACCAATCACACCTCAAGGTGGCGTTTGGTATTCGGTGAGTTTTTAGTGGGAAGTGAAAGTGGAAGTAAGTGATAAAAAATATGTTTGGTATGCAGGGAAAATGGAAGTGGAATGTAAAAGTAATATTATTTGGTATGGTGGGAAGAAGATAGAGAAATAGAAGATAAAAGTATGAAAAAAAAAATTTTGCCCTTACTTTTTTAAAAGCCACAAATTTTTTAAGGGCATTTTGTTATTTAAACCTCACCTCACCTCACATTGCCTCCACTTTCCTCCCTATCATGAGGGAAGGAAGCTTCCCTCTTGACAGAGAAGGTCCAACTAACATTCCCAACCGATGAGTCTTACCAAACGTGTTCAACCTCACCTCAAGCTCACCTCACATTCAATATTACATTCTCCACCCCACTAATCAAACACAACTTTATTTTTACCAAAAATTATTTGTGAAACATGTTATTACTTCTATACTGAATTGAATCTTAAATTTTAAGAAGTATATTACTTGTGCAAAACATTGGTGGAAAATAACATTTAATTTTTAATGAAAAATGAATAAGGTTTGGTGGGAAATTAATAATTAATAGGAGGGATAATTTGTTGAGTAGGTGTAATAAATAATAATCATAGACTTGCGTAGCTACAGAAATACCTGGAGTAGTACGGAATCTCATGTGGCATGGAAGGGCGTGAATGGGAAAGAAAGTTAATTTTGGAAAGTACACGTCAGCCCATCATTAAGGAAAACCCCTCAGAAGTATTGTAATTTGCAATAAAGGGCCTCCCGCCTCTGCCGTCTTGGTTAGGCTCCACCTTCACTAAGCTAAGCTAACAATTGACCATTATTATCAATTCTTTTTTAATGGTATTTATTACTATATTTTGCATCCCATACAATCTGAAAAATTCGATCAAGAGTAGGAAGATCATAATGATTCATTAAGAACGAAGGAAAAACGTGCACTACTTTAATTTTTTTTATTCAGTTTTAATTATGTAGATAGATGAAAAATTTTATATTTTAGTTTACTATGATTCCATTCATAAAAATAGATAGAGTGAAGTACTTGGCATGAAATTATTATTTTTAATCGATTTGGATGGTTGATTGACTATAATTACATTGATAATTATGTTCAATGTTGAATCGAGCCTTAAATATGAATACATTTATTAATAAAAATTTAAATCTTAATTAATTCGTTAAGTTGTTGCAAAGGATTAGTTTCTTTAATTTCAATAAAATTCACCATAGTGAATTATACCTAACTAAAAAAGAAGTAAAAAATATATATATATTAGAGGCTTCACATGCATGTTAATTTTAATTTATAAAAGATAATATAAATTATTATTATTAATTTTAAAATAATAAATTAAATATTAAAAAGTTATTATTTTAATAATTATCACCACCATTATCCTTGTTTTAAAAAAATTACCACTACCACTATTCCTATTTTCTCTCTCCTATTATCTTTTCATATCATATTTTTATTTTCTTTTTAAATTAGTTAATTGGTCATTTTCAGTTTAATTTTTTGTAATTTTTAAATGTAAAATAAAACTATTTTAGGAGACTATTGATGAAAAAGATCAAAAGCCATATTAATATACTAGAGATTTTACATGCACGTACATGTTAAATTTTTCTTTTATTTATAAAATATAATATAAATTATTATTATTAATTTTAAAACAATAAATAAAAAATTATGAAGTTATTTTCTTTGATAATTACCACTACCATTATCCTTTTTTCTAAAAAAATTTACCACACTACGTACTATTCCTATTTTCTTTCTCCCATTATCTTCTCATATCATATTTTTATTTTCTATTTTAATTAGTTAATTGGTCATTTTCAATTTAATTTATATTTATAAATATAAAATAAAACTATTTAGGGAGATCATTGACGAAAATGATCCAGAACTATATTAATAACTAGAAATTTCACAAGCACATACTTGCATGTCAACAAATTTTTAATTTACGAAATATATTATAAATTATTATTATAATTTTAAAATAATAAATTAAGAAATTAAGAAATTATTATTTTTTATAAATACCACTGTTATTATCTTTATTTTTTTAAAAACTATCATTATCACTATTTTTATTTTCTCTCTCCAATGATCTTCTCACATCATATTTTTATTTATTTATTTTAATTAATTAAATAACTATTTTGGGAGACCATTGATGAAAATGATCCAGACCCTTATATATATATATATATATATATATATATATATATATATATATAGACACACACACACATATTTTATAATTTGATCGGTCATAAAACATGCCAATAAGATAAGAAAGTGTGGATTGGCTAGTGATTTTGTGAGTATGTTAGCCAAAGCTAATGATATGTTGGAATGTATTAGGGAAAAATGAAACCCTCTTTGAACTTATTGTGCTAAGTGCTTTGTTCACTTATTAAATGATGAGTTTGTTGATACGGAAGGTTGATTGATTAGGGCATCAAAGGGGAATTGGTGTAGGCATCTTGATTTGGAAATCAATTAGAATATATGAAATTCAGAGTGGCTCACATATAGTAGAGTGGCTCACATATAGTAGATCCTATACTTGATCAATATTTTGGTTCACATTAGAAATTATTGTTTACTTCTTAATTTTTCTTGAGTCTAGTAAATTTTTGAGAATAATATATACAAAAAGTTAATGATTAATATTCGACAAACTAAGTAGTAAGTAGTTTACAATGTGTATTTTTAGAAATGATCGAATTTTTTTAGGGCATGATGATGGCATGGACGAGCTTTTTAGGCTCGTCTCCCCATTACATTGGTCATCTCATTTTTTTAATGAAAATTTATGTTAAATTTTTTTTTTCTCTCTTTTTAAAGGAGAAAGAATGAAAGAGGTGAAGACGACTTCTAATTACATTACCCTTTCTTTTATATAAACATTATGATATAGCAAAATGAAAAACTCTCATTCAAACGTATTTCAAATGTGGATTATACCTATGTATTGAATGATTTGTTTTGTTTTTCAATAACAAAATTACAACAATCTACGCATTCTATTGGTTGTTCTCCTTCTCCTTTATCCATGTGACTTGAGGATCTAAACTTTCTCTAATAAAATGAAGGAACTCATAGGAAAAGGAAGAGTATAAAGATTAGATTAATGAAGAATGAAGGAAAAATGCACAATGGCCAATGAGTGCACAAGCTTCAACTAGCTATTCCCTTTACAATTGATCAAAAGTGCTCATATTTTACAATTCTTTTGAGAATATATATATATATATATATATATATATATATATATATATATGTATTATAACCAAAATTTCTCCTTGGTAACCAAGAATACATGCAAATGCCACCATGACATTGGTCTAGAGTAGATATCACCATCAAAATCAACATTATTAAAAATCGATAAAAAATCAAAAGAGTAAGAAATAATTAACCAGTCAATCGAAATAGTAATTAATTAAAAAGAAAGTAGTTCAATTGTTTAAGATTATAGAACGCCCAGATCATCTGCCGTTTTGGTTATGCTGTTTGAATAACCGTAATTAGCTAATCAATCAAAAAATCGTGGCCAAATTTTTTGTTACAATTATTGATCGATTAATCATGATTATAACTATGACTAATTTTTAAATAACACAACCGTAGATAACAGAGAATCTAAACTCAAGACTATTACTATGTGAAAATTTTTGCCTTTCTTTTGTGAATTGATAATCCATCTCATGTGACGAGAAAGAGAAAGAAGGAGATGAGGTTTTAAAAATAGTGAAAAAGGGAGAAAAAAAGTTTGAGGAAGAAAAACAAATTGGATGAGTACAAATGTTTTTTTTTTCTACAGGTATTTTTTTATTAGATAATAGAGATAGAGCTCTCATAATAAAGTTTTTTTATACGCAAGTCTCGAATCTGAGACTTTGTTTAAGGAGAATGGAGTATCTACTACTACAATCGACTACCTGTTGAATACAAATGTTATAATATCATAAAATGAAATCAAGGTAGAATATTAAAATCTTACCTTACCTTGAGTCATTGACTTTACTTTACATATAGGTATTTTCTTCCCTGTTATTTAATTATCAAAATGTTATTTTCCTTATTAACATTTTCTAAGTAATAGACATCTCTTGTTGTAATATATATGCAATTTTCGTCTCTTATTTACTTTATAAATTTTAAAAAGATAGTTTTAATTTTATTTAGAGAAAGAATTTGTGTTTAGCTAATATGTATATAAATTAAATTCTGATTGTCAATTTGTCAAATTATCCAAAAAAAAAAAAAAATTTCTACATTTACTTTGCATTTAATATTATATTAAAGTTAAAAAAATGATTATAATTAAGTACTTGTCATTATTTATTTTTTACATTATTATTATTATTTATTAAAATATAAAAATATTTTATATAATTATTCTTAAAACAATTTATAGATAATAAATTTGTATTTACTAAAGGTTTTAAGAGAAAATAATTGAAAGTACTACCTAAATAAAAAAATTTTATAGAAAATTTTTCTTAAAAAAATATTTAACTTTTAGTTTCTATTTTTTTAGAAACTAATTCTGCTATTATTCAAAGAGTTCTTTTTTTTTTTGTTAAACACCTATTTTTTAAAAAATATAAATATTTTTTAAAGAAACAATTTCTTTCCCTCAGGCTGCGTTTGGTTCAAAAAAATTGTGGAATTAGAATTAGAATTGGATTATAATTGGAACTGGAATTGGTGAGATGGAATTGGAATGGAATTATTTGAATTGAAAAATGTGTTTGGTATGAAAAGATGGAATTGAAAGTTTGTAAAAGAATGTGAGGTAAGAAGACTTATTTGCCCCTCAAAAAATATTAAATAATTATTTTTCTTTTAGTTTTATGTTTTTAATATATAATTATTTTTTTATATTTATTATAAAAAATTTTAATTATTTATATTCATTAAAAGTAATTATAAAAAATATTAATAAATAATTATAATAAAAACAGTAATAAAAAAAAAACATAGCCTGAGTGAGAGTGAGAGACGTGAGGGAGAGTGAGAGACGTGAGGGAGAGAGAGAAGAAAAAGCAGGGGCAAAATTGTCATTTCATCCCAATTCTACAAAATTTATCCCAATTTCATCTAAAAAATAAAGAATTCAATTTCACATTTTTTACACATT
Organism: Senna tora; assembly: GCA_014851425.1. NCBI lineage: Eukaryota > Viridiplantae > Streptophyta > Magnoliopsida > Fabales > Fabaceae > Senna > Senna tora. Next base: position 552,019 of record CM026263.1, on the reverse strand, counting down.
CACCAATTCCACATAATCCAATTCCAATTCTATATTTACCCAACCAAACTAAATAATTCATTGAAATATGTGCAATTCCACATATAATTCAATTCTACACCCAACCAAACATAGCCTCAAAGTAATCCCATAGGGACAATTAATGTTTTGGATATGATAACAAGGATTAAATTGAGAAAATCTTAAAAGACAATCAGTGATATATGGAAATGCTTTTATATGTGTGGGATTATGGTGAATATGAAAATAGTTAAAAACTTAAAATTGTGAAAATTCAGGGCATGTAAAGTATTGTTTCATGGTCGTCGTCATTATGTTTAAAAGGGAAGAGAGTGTGAGTGAGAGAGAGAGAGAGACATGGGAGGAACGTAATATCTGCAGAGGGAAACGAAAGAGAATCACAAAGAAAAATACATTCCTTGCTTCCTCACGGGATACCTATCCCTTCCTTTTCTCTTACATTCTCTCTCACACCAACAGCTTAATTCTCTGTTTCTTCTCAAATCTGAATCCCATTCGCTTTGAGATTTTCCTCATATATATATATACACAATAAACACACACACAGAATGTCGCAGGGGTTTCATTCTCTCACTACTACTCCATTCCGCGATTTCTTGAGTTCTGAAGAGAATAAGCCTGATTTTAAAGAACTCGATCTGGCCTCGCCGTTGAAACCTCGCGCCGCAATTAACGCCGGCGCCGGAGGCGCTTACACTCCGAGCTCCAGCTCCAGTTCCTCCTCCGGCTCACTTTCCGGCACCAGAAACACCATCGCCAAATTGCCCAAAAAACCAGACGCTAAGCCGCACAACCACTCCGGCGAGCTCTCCGAGAGCCTCCGATCCACTTCGGTGACGCGAGCCTCGAAGCCAGGTCATCGGAGATCCGTTTCCGCTGGAGCTCCGTTGATATACTCCGGTGGGAGCTTTAGTTGCGCAAATGGAGCAACTTCGGGGTCCAACTTCAATGGCAATTTGTTCGCAGCCGGCAACATTTGCCCGACCGGGAAGATCCTTAAACCCGGTTCAGTGTCTCGACCGCCGTCCAATAGAACCGATGTTTTGGGTTCAGGGACGGTGAACTATGGCCTTGGGAACATAATGCGCGGTGGCACAAAATTAGGGAATGGCGGGCACGTCATCGCTGACGACAATGTAGCCGGAAATTCTCAGGGCGGAGGGGTTTCTGCTATTGTGAAGAGGGCAATGAGTGGTTCCGATCCAGAGGAGGTGAAGAATGCAGGAAATGAACTGTACAGAAGCCGTCACTTTGTGGAGGCATTGTCCTTGTATGATCGCGCTATTTCCATATCGCCCAATAATCCGGCTTACCGGAGTAATCGCGCGGCGGCGTTGGCGGCGCTGGGGAGGCTGGCTGCGGCGGCTAAGGAATGTGAGGAGGCTGTGAAATTGGACCCTAATTATGCAAGGGCTCACCAGAGGCTCGCTTCTCTTTACCTTCGGTTAGTATCAATAGTATCAATATATTCATATCTACTATCTATGCTTTCATCAAATGGTCCTGTTTTTGATGTTTGTTACTGTGAAATTTGAATATACTTTTTTTTTATAATGAATATAATTTTTTTCCATCCGATTGACGATTGTATTATGTTCATTGATTTGGAATTTTAGTTGGCTTATTTAACTTTAGCCCTTAAGTAGATGTGGAATTTCTGCAGCTTTGGGCAGGTTGAAAATGCCCAGAGCCACCTGTGTTTCCCTGGAAAACAGGTGGATCAATCTGAACTGCACAAGCTGAGGCTATTGGAGAAGCATCTGAAACGATGTGCTGAGGCACGAAAAATTGGTGATTGGAAGAGTGCGGTTAGGGAAGCAGACGCAGCCATTGCTGTTGGAGCAGATTTCTCACCTCAGGTTAACTCTTCTTGACCCTTAAAATTTTAACAAACATATACTCTAGTACACACAAAACATGCCTTCAATATACTGTTCACAAAACATGTTGGCGTAGCTTGATCATATAGCTAGCCCCATCTAGTGGGAAAAGGTTTTGTTTGTTGTTGTAGTATCTTGACGTGTTTCATGCTAAATTGGTCTTTCAATGTATTATTCATATCATATACATTTTAAAGTTTAAACTATCACTTGTTTGTTAAACTTAGGACTACTATGACACATAACAAGCTTAAGAAACCAAATCAAAATAAATGAATTTAAGAGACCAAAATGCCCACTTAACTTTATTTAATCTCAACTTTCTAACGATACTCTGGAGTTTCTACTCCCCAACTTGCGCGAGTTCTACTTACAGCTTCTTGCTTCCAAAGCCGAAGCCTATTTGAAGCTTCATCTACTTGAGGACGCCGAGTCCACCCTCTCGAACATTCCAAAGCTGGATGGCTGCTCTCAGACCAAGTTCTTTGGTATGGTTGGTGAGGCTTATGTACCCTTTGTTCGAGCTCAGGTTGAGATGGCCTTAGGAAGGTAATACTAAATACTAGATAGTAGTCAGATATGACTTTAGGTGAACATGAAGAAATAAATAAATAAATAAAATGATGGGGTTATTGTTTGCAGGTTTGAGAATGCAGTAGCAGAAGCAGAAAAGGCTAATTTGATAGATTACAGTAATGTGGAAGTTGCAAGAGTTGTAAGTAGTGTGAAAATGGTGGCTAGGGCTCGTTCTCGAGGCAACGACCTTTTCAGCTCTGGAAAATACTCTGAAGCTTGCTCTGCTTATGGAGAGGGCCTCAGATATGACAGTTCCAACTATGTTCTATACTGCAATAGAGCTGTTTGTTGGTCTAAACTTGGACTGTGGGAGAAATCTGTTGAGGATTGCAACCAAGCCCTCTCCATTCAACCAAATTGCACCAAAGCCCTTTTCCGTAGGGCTGCCTCAAATGCAAAGGTGAACCTTGTTCTACATTACTTATTAAGAGAGTACCACCCTTAAGTGCTCTCAAGTTCATTGCTCTTGTTTTTTTTCTGAGTAAATTTGTGTGTTTTGTTTGTATCAGCTTGAAAGGTGGGCAGACTCTGTGAAAGATTACGAGGCGTTAAAGCACGAACTTCCCAGAGACAGTGAAGTCGTAGAGTCTCTCTGTCAGGCTCAACTTGCATTGAAGAAATCTCGTGGGGAAGTGTTTGGTACAAAGCTTGGTGTTGAGGTTGAAGAGGTCTCTACATTAGATAGATTCAAAGCTACAATTGCTTCTCCTGGTATTTTCAACTCTCTTGTCTTTTTTTTCCTCTCATTTCAGCCTTTCTCTTGCTTCATTCATTTATTGATTCTGTCTAAAGCAAGAATCTCAACTTTCAGGTGTTTTAGTTGTTCATTTCAAAGAGGCGTCAAACGAACTATGTGAAGAAATATCCCCATTTGTAAATACGCTCTGCGTTAGATACCCAACTGTTAAATTTATTAAGGTACATACACTTTTATATCTCCTTCACATTATATGTGATTAGTGATACATACATTTAGTTTTACATGATAATTCCCTTTGTATAAAATTCAATAACAGGTGGAAGTGGAAGAGTGTACAAGTATAGCAAAAGCTGAGAGCATAAGAACTGTACCAACTTTCAAAATATATGCAAATGGAGAGAAGGTGAAGGAGATGATCCGGCCAAGCCATCAGATATTGGAAGACTCAGTGATGAACTGTAGTAACATGTAGGTTCTAGAATTTAATTATACCCATTTTGCATTTACAAGGGATTCAAGCAAAATTATAGCCGTTGAAGAAGGTGCTTCAATAATGCACCGAAACCCCTCAGTTTCAGAAAGATTAGGATCATCAGCTTTTACCTTGACATACACAGCTCCATACAAAAATTTTGGCACTGCCCTTCTAGGCAGATGAACCTCAGAGAAATTAATTGCATGTTAGTTTTACATTTTCAATCCATAAATGTATATCATATTCAGTGTTCTTTTTTCAAATTTTGTTTTTCCCTATTTCATGATCCTTATGCTAGCTTTATCATAGCATTAAAGTTCTTCGGTATTTTGTTTAAATTAAATTGATTCATAAAATATAGATAGAATGTAAATAGATACCTAAGCAGTGATGAGTGAACATGTTAAGTACATTTAAGACACCAGACTTTACACAGTTTTATTTATATATATTTGAAAATAAAACAAGTGGAAAAAGAAGACCCAATTACTTGTCATGTTATGATTAGAGAATGTGATGTTAAAGACATGCAAATTTTTTTTTTTGAATTTTTTTAATAGATTCTTAGATGGTAGATGAAGTACTCCTTTAAAAAGATAATAAACAAATTCAATTATAAGTAGATATAGAAATGTGTTAAAAGTTGAAAATGTGTATAGGACTCTAATTTGGGTAATAATTTGAATAAGTTATACTTACCATTTGAAAAATTGCAATTATTTGGTAATGTTATTTTCTATCAATAAAAATATTTTTCTGTATAGAATAAGATTGTAATAATATTTTTAAGGAAAAAACTTATGTCCATTTCCTTATGTCCATTTCCTCCATTTCCACTAATCATATATTGTATTTACACTCTCTTTCTTTTATGATTGGTCATATAAAAGGTGGTCTTCTATATTCTCTCTCTACTGTGATTGGTCATTTAAACACTTTTTGCCACGTGTCATAATTATATTGGGAAAATGGAGGAAATGGACACAAGGAAATTGACATAAGTTTTCTCCTATTTTTAATCTAATAGTATAGTTAAATTTATAGTAAGTTTTAATATGAAATTCTTAATATAGTTGAGTAATCTTATTATTTTAAAATGAACATATGCCGTGTCTGTGTGAAATATTGCTAGTACAAAGTTTAGATGTGTAATCTTATTATTTGTATAATATTGTACCAAAGTTTAGATGTTTTCATATATAGCAATTTGATTTTAGATTAAAAAGTTGTTTTGACCAACCCCTTCACCCCTTTCAGGCTTTCACCTTTTGCTGAGTTTTGTGTTATATCTAATTCTTTTGTATTCATTCATTCCATATTAATTAAAAAAGAAAACTCAAATCCTAAAAGAAAAAAAGAATATTAAAATAGTTTAAATTGCCCAGAACTGGAAGTTTGGGTTTGCTATAAGTTAGGCCCAAAACTAGATAGCGAGTTATTTATACATACATCTACAGTATAGAGATCGGGAGAGGCATGCGTAAAGATAACAAACTCAAAACGAACTCACGTGATTGAAGTTTATATAAAAATTTGCTTCCCATTTCCCTCTCTTTTCTTCACTCGCAGTTATCACTTCGTGAACGACGATGGAGTCGCAATCTCAGACGCAAACGCAAACACAAACGCAAGCAAGCAAGGCCGGTTCCAAAAAACGACCGGTGAAGAACGACAAGCTATCTTTGGAGGACTACCTCGATTTCCTTCACACTCACCAAACGCTTAATCTCACTATGAACCATCTCAATCAGGTTTTCTTTCCTAATAATTCATTGATTGATGACTTTTTTTTTCTTTCGAATTGGATTTGAAATTAAAGCTTCTTCGTCTACAACCACTGGTTCATTCTGTAGATCATCCATATTCACGGCTTCAAGAAACTCCACAGACATTCCAAGGTCAGTTTCATACTCTCTTTCTCATGTATACGCTGGTTTAATTTTGAGTCTCTGTTTGGCTGGAAGGAAATTACCGATTCTCTGTTTAATATTTTTCTCAAGAAATTCAAATGGTGGATCAATGCTAAATGCTAATGGTTGAATTTCTGGATGATTTCTCGCAGAAAGTGTTAGTCGAGGCTGTAGATGCGCTTGATCTAATGGATTTGGCGCGATCAACGCTCAGCCAGAGCGTGTCCGCCTTCGCAACCCTCACACTGGAGGATGCAATCGCTGATCTCAACGAACTAAGCTGGCAAGAGTGCTGTGTCACATCAATTTACAATATCAGTTCTTGCACAGAGAACTTTCCGCCTCCCTGTCAGAACCTGCACGCCAATATCAAACACTTGCAGATCACCAAGGCTTCCGAGAAGACAAGGAGTACTAATGAATTCTACAACCTCCTCCCGGAAGCTTCACAGAATGACCTGCGAGCCACGAAAATGGTGCCCAAGCGTAAGAGGCTTGATGGCGACGCTCTTGACTGTGCTTCAACTATGGATTCCGTATCGCTCGCCTCTAACTGAATTGTGAACGGTTCGTTTTCTCTTCTCAGAGACTTTAATTTTTTTCTTATTCATGTTTCTTTGTTAATTTCTTCAATTTTTCGGTCCAAAAAATATGGATTATGTTACTGTAAGTGGCTGGAAAGTGTATATGCAACTTCACAGTTCACATCAATATTAATTCAACTTCAACTCTCGCTCCTCTTCAGAGAATTTGAATCCTAAAGAATGGCCAATAAAAATTATGATATATTGATATGTAAACACGTACTGTCTGATTGAGGATTTCAAAGAAACTTATTTATATGTGATGTTTCAATTATAGAAATAATTCAACAATATTATATACAGTTTTATCCAAATAAAAATTTCCCCCATTAAACTAGGCACTTATAAAATTATATTTAGAGAGTCAGGCCTTCTTTATATATTTTTTTTCCGTGAAATATGTAAATTAAATTAAAACGAATCGAGTTACAAACATACATAACAGTACAAGTACCACCACTAAAATAAACAAAATCACCAAGTCCTGCTAAAGAAGCAAATGAACACTCCAAAAGGGGGAGTGAAGCTGCCTTTTTTCCCGCACTCTAAATTTAGCTAGGCAATCTGCAAGCCTTATTTATATCATTTTCATAAATCCTATAAGTAACATGCAAAAGCTCAATTACATCATTATAGATAATCTTAACCTGATTTGATAATTCCCAGAAAGTAAGTGATTAATGAGATTCACTTTTAATATCTTTACGTGTCTATTTATTTTTATTTAATTTGATGAACATAAATAAGGTATAATTTTTTAAATAAAATTCATAATAAGGCAAAAGTAAATTTCCTGCCTCCAACGTTTGAGGCTCCTGTCAATTTCGCCCGTAACATTTTTTTGTTGTCAATTGTACCCCTAATGTTTTACGTTTCTATCAATATTACCCTTTTCGCTAACATCGTCAAATATTTAACAATTTTGTAAGAAAGTTTAAATTAAAATTTTGTTGTACCTTCATGCCAAGGTAGTGGCTTGTATTTTCATTTGCTGAAGAAGGACATTTCCCAAAGTGTTGAAGGGAATCAGGACAACATAAATGGAAAGCCTTTTCAAAGAATTTACAGCCACTTGACAAGATGAATACAGTTAGTTATGCAGGTATTGGTGATGTATTCTAAACTAAGCTGTCTCGCACACGAATATGTTCTTTTATTCTCCAACATGATCTCTCAATATTGTAAAGACAGCAGTTTATAGGTACATTCCCTGCTCCAATACCAACAAAAGTCAAGAATCTAGCTTTCCTTCAACTAATCTTTTAAGTGCAATTTTTCAATGTATGGATATTTTCTTTGGGCTCAACATGACATTATTAAATCATTAAAAATTTAATAAATTTTTGCTGCTATATTGTTATGTAACATTCAATTCTCCTCCCTCTAAAATTAAAATTAAATCCAAGAAATAATAGTTAAAAAAACACATCTTTTTATCATCTATACCACACTCTGACTATGCTATCTTTCAATTTCTAATTCTCTACTTGAGTGGTAGGTCGAGCTCATATTGTGTTTATCTTTACTCATTTTATTTACTGAGGATACAAAGCCTACTTTGACATGCTTATTTTATTGGCTTGGTACTTTCTTTTTAGAGGGGAAAAAAAGAACAAATCTACCCAAGATTCTTTATAATTAGGTAAATTTGTAGGAGAAAGCTGTAGAAGTAAAATGGGAAAATGTCCAATAGCAGTTTTTCATTGGTACAAGAAATACAACATAAACAATAAACCTCACTCGACCCCCAACAGAAAGGAGGAAAAGGTTGAGGATGAAATAGGCCATTTTCAAACACCACACGAATGAAACAGATGATAATATGGCACAAACAGTTATTTTCCCCTCTTGGGAAGTGTGGCCAATCAACAAGAAACAAAAGGAAGGAAAAAAAATGGAACCCTATCTCTAGCTAATACACAGATGAGTTATCGGCCCTCATGTTTCATCCCCGGACACATGAAATCTTCAAAGAAGTGCTACCTACAATCTGTCTCACTGCAAAAAATAATAAGATGCATAAATTACAGCAGTCAAAACAGAAATATTACTCATAGCCGCCTTGTATTAAGAAAATTACTCACTTCTGCATCTTCGCCTCCACCAACCTTGGCAGTGCCATTCACCTTCTGGGCATCTTCTGTAGCAGCAGGAAGAAAAAAAAATGCAGTAAACATCAGAGTGGTAGAAAAGACGAGCCAAACATGACAGGATCCTCGTAATAAACGATCAAACGGAATTGCACTAAACAAAAACAATAAGACTCCATAGTGCCAGTTACTCTATATGAATATTCTTAGTTCACCATTAGATATCAGTGAATGACATGTACTTAGTATCAGAGGAAAAGTAAGGATGCACTGAGATTGCTCATTCAGAACTGTCATGACTGATCTTTCATTAAACTAAATTCATCTCAACGCACCAACATTTGAAAAGTTACGAGGATTAGTTTATGTATGTTCATCTTGCTATCAATGGTAGGCTTGCTATAAAGCTAAGAAACATGGAACTCACAAGGATTATACCAAAATCTACAAATTTAGATACTTCTAAACACAGACATGTCCATGTATCATAGCTGGAAATACTCTAAGAAAAAGGTAAATGCATCAAATATTACAACTAATGAAAGCAAATGCTTATAGTCACAGAAGTAATTTCAAACAAACTATTTAAACTCTGTGTTCCAATTTTCTGCGTCTTGGGAAAAGAATAGAATATCCCAAAGGAACCAGCAGATTAAGACCAACACAATGATGAAAGTTAATCAGATACATGAGTGGAAAAAAAAAAAGACTCACTTCTAAGCAAAGTGAAATTTCACACTCCTTAAACAGGAGAAAGTAAAATACCAATAATCAATTATGATAATATCCATTTCCAGAAAGAAAACAATTTCTTTTCCAAGAAACCGAGTGTGTGAAGATATATATATATTATACTAAGCACTTTCAAGGTACTTGAAGATATCATAAAGCAAATGATAACAGAAACACCATAGATGTTCCAAGAAAATTAATCAATAAATTGGAAAGAAGAAAGGATGAGAAAATAATAAACTACGTGAACGACAAATTATTCAATAATAATCACCTCCATCTTCTGGGATGTCAGAAGTCCACAGGGTAAGGTTGTCCCTGAGAAGCTGCATGATCAATGTGCTATCTTTGTATGACTCCTCATTCAATGTGTCAAGCTCTGAGATAGCTTCATCAAAAGCTTGCTTTGCAAGATGACAGGCCCTGGAAGGAGAAAAGTACAATATCCCACATAAAACACAATAACATTAAATTGCATAATTTATGAACAAAGTAAAAACTACACACCTTTCAGGCGAATTCATGATCTCATAATAGAAAACTGAGAAATTTAAGGCCAGACCCAATCGGATGGGGTGTGTAGGGGGTAACTCAGCCTCTGCTGCGGTGGTAGCAGACTACAATAAAACAGAAACATACTAGAGTTATAGGAGATAAACAAGAGAATATGATACATAGAAAGAAATTGATATGAACACTTCTTCTAGAAAGTATATTATTAAATATATGCTGAAAAAAAAAAAAGAACATTAAATCAAATAAATGTTAAAAGCACTACGAAAGGGGGACTTATCTTAAATGAAACCAGCAAATCGCAATCTATAATATCATGTAACATGCAATCAAATAAGTTAATTTAAATTGCACCTCATATGCTTTCATAGACTGGTCAGCAGCCTCCTTCTTTTCATTGCCTGACTTAAATTCAGCAAGGTACCGATAATAATCTCCTTTCCTGCAACAAGAATATTTGAACATGCTATGATTTTTGTGGGGAAACCAAAAAATAAAACACCCCAACATCTTCGGTAGAGAATGAGACATGAATACTCACATCTTATAGTAAAAGACAGTTGATTCACCAGCAGTAGCCGAAGGTATAAGGTGTTCATCAATCACCCTCATAACATCATTACAGATGTCTGAAAGCTCTGACTCAACCTTGTGCCTATATTCCTTAATCCGTTTGGCATTGACTTCGTTCCCTTTTGCTTCTTCTTTTTGCTCAATTGAGGACAGGATCCTCCATGACGCTCTGCGAGCACCAATCACATTCTTATAACCAACAGAAAGTAAATTTCTCTCTTCAACTGTCAGTTCAACATCTAGATTTGCAACCTTCTTCATTGCATCCACCATTTCTGTTAAAATGGAAGCAGGGCGAAAATATTGTGAATCAAACTTCATAAAGTTGAAAAAAGTCACAAACCAGAAATCCCAAGTAAAAAAAAAAAAAAACACACACACACACACACAATCCCACTTGACGCAAATTCAAATCTTAAAGCAGAGATAAACTAATGCATAGATTTTTCCGGGCAGTGGCCCAGAAACAAAAATTCCACAAGCTTCATTGAAGTACTCAAAAGAAAACACCAGATTTAATCAAAATCAAGTAACTGCCTACACCAAATTTTAAAATTTTAAATCCAACCCATAGAACTGAAATTAGCCGAGAATTAATCGAGAATCGGGATCTTCACAGTGAAACGAAGAAAAAAGCAGACAGAAGTATAGAGTGATCAGAGTGAAATCGAAGCAAAGCACATAAGTTTAGTGAACAAGAAAGCGAAAGAAGATAGAGCATAAGGCAATATGCATAGAAAGAAGAAGCCCTAACCATCGTATCGCTCGGCCTGCTCAGCTAGCTTGGCAACATAGACGAAGCTCTCGCGGTCTTTGGAGGAAGCCATAGCCGATCTCGTGGAGAAGAGGGTAAAGGTATTGGAGAAATCGGAGCTCCGATCTGCGAAATCTCCGCCCTTTGGTGTTGATGGTGAGCGTTTGTGAGAGTGAGAAAAAGAACCAAGAGAAGAGTGTCAGTGTGGGAGCGAAAAAGGAGAGTAGGGTGAAATGTCAAATACCTCCCTCCTCTTTCCTTGTTTCTTTCTTTCTTTCTAATTCTACCACATTTTCTTTCATTTTGTCCTTCACAAAATTCTCCTCTCTCTCGACAACGACTTTCATTTTTTGTTCTTTTTATTTTGCAAATTTTTTTTTTTGGTACTGGCCAACATTTTAAAATCCTCTTTCCTTATTTTATCTATATCTATATATATATATAGCTTTGGATTTTTTGGTGTCACACAAGCAAAGTGTGACACCAAAAAAATAACTTCCCTCTCAACTTTTCAATAAATAACCAACTTCTCACAAAATAGTTGTATTTTATAATTAAAAAATACAAAAAAATAATATGACTGGAAGATGTGGGAGAGAGAAAACAAGTATGATAGGTGGTTACTAATAAAATGGAAAAGTGCATAACTTTTCTTTTTTAATTTTTTTATTTTAAATTATGATAACAATTTTATTTAGAAATTTTAAAATTATCAAATATTTAATTTTTAATGATTTTAAAATATAATAACTATTTTATATTATATTTTTAAAAAATTTAAGAATAAATTACATGTATGCACGTAGGTGCATGCGAAGGGACCGGGTTGGACTTGACCAACCATCTGATTCCCATGGTATAGGCTTGTGGGGTTCAAGACATTAGGGTGCCATTTATTGCATGTAAAGACAAAATCATTCCAATCATGTTTTTAAGGACATTAGGGTGACAAGTTACTATTTACGATTTTTTTTAATATTTTTTTTTTACAAGTCGCATGTGAGACATGCGACTTGCTCTAAAGAAGTCGCATGTGAGACATGCGACTTCTTTAGAAAAAATATATTAAAAAAATGATGAACAGTGATTTGTCACCCTAATGTCCTTAAAAACATTATTGGAATAGTTTTGTCTTTACATGCAACAAAATGACACCCTAATGTCCTTAACACAGGCTTGTGCTTTGTTTGTTGGTTTTTTACACGTATTATATATTAAAAATAATATTCTTTAAAATTTGTTATGAATTTAGAATTTTAAAAAAGAAAAAGATCAAGTGGGAAAGATAGGACATCTTTCTTTTTCAATGAACTTAATGTTGATTACTATTGTGTTACTATGTACTCTTTTTATATTGAACAATTGTATACATTATCTTCTTTTGGGTAGCCCACCAATTTCATTTCACTAGTTTTGGTGCGAAGAAAGTTGAAACTAAGGATTTACAAGATATATAGAATATAAATAGTCAAACATATATACCTTAAACTTAAGGCGATTAATCTGAATTCAAATTAAAACGAATTATTAATAAAATTGATGACAAGTCATTGCATAAAGGGAACAATTACACCCAAAGATGATTCATTTATTTGTTTGAGTATGGGTATGTTTAGAATACAGTGATAGCATTGGTTATTTTGATGGAAAGTGATGACAACATTCTGGCGTTGATGTGGAGGTATACATAGTGGATTACAATAACAATGCAAGGCCTTGAAACAATCATTAAGAATCAAGAAAATTTTATATCATGTCAAGTATGTTGTGAACCAAATATATATATGTATATGTATATGCATACATACATACATACATATACACATACACACACACACATATATATATATATATATATATATATATATATATATATATATAATTTAACGATTAAACTAAAAAATATTAAAAATGGTAAATATATATAATACTAAATAGAGGTGCCTTTTCCCTTGTACCAAAAAAAAAGAGGTGTAATTTGCAGGCTTTTTAAATTTTTCATACAAGTACTCATTAGTAGGTAAAAGGAAGACATATATACAGGCCAAGGATTAATCAATATGTTCACAGATAAATATTTTAATTAAAAATAAGAAGATATATATAGAGAGAGAAAGACATAAATGAAAGAAATAACAATATAATACAAACCAAACATGCATTCTTAAAAATTTTGAAGATATGAGAAACCTAGCAAACTCTAGACAATAAACTTAAAGAAAATAGGCCTAAAATCTTCGTACAATTTCAACAAAAATACAGTATTGATCACTCTTGGTTCTACACAATTTTCTATTATTATGAAAAGGTCTAAAAAAAATTGGAACAAGAGGCAACATATGCATGCACACCCCTCATCTCTATAAGAAATAAATCTTTTCAATAGTTCTTCATTATTCTCACTAAGCCTATAAAAATAAATATGGAAATATTGCATTCTTTTCAAAATACCTCAACCGAAAAATGGAGAAAAATACTTCCATAGGAAAAGGAACGAAAAAACTTCAAAAAATATGAAGTTGAAACATCTTTAATGATAAAAGAAGGGAAAAGATACGGTAATATCACTATCCCCTTGTTTTTTTTTTCTATAAGTATTCTTTTATTGGAGACAATTTATGTTCGAGTTAGTTGAGATTATTCATAACGGGAGTAAAGTTCTCTTAACAGAGATTTTTTCATATACAAAACTCAAACTCAAGACTTTGCTTAAGGAAAATGGAATACCTATTTATTGTTGATCTTGTTTCTTTTTATCTCCACTTAAAAGTAGGGGGAAAAAATCTGATATATATATAAAAAATTTAAGTGAATCCAATTAAAGGAAGCTCGAATTCTATTTGTAGAACGGTGAAAAAAAAGTTAAAATGCACATAGACCCCCTGAGTTTTCACTTTAGGGGCACATACACCCCCTGAGTTTTAAAACGTTGCACATAGACCCCCATGAGTTTTTACTTTGGGGCAGAGACACCCCTTTTGTTAGGGTTCCGTGAAAACTAGCCGTTAAGTGCCACGTCAGCAAGCATGTGTGAGGGGTGTTTCTGCCCCAAAGTGAAAACTCAGGGGGTGTATGTGCCCCTAAAGTGAAAACTCAGGGGGTGTATGTGCCCTCACACATGTTTGCTGACGTGGCACTTAACGCCTAATTTTCAAGGAATCCTAATAGAAGGGGTGTCTCTGCCCCAAAGTGAAAACTCAAGGGGTCTATGTGCCCCTGACCCAAAACTCAGGGGTCTGTGTGCATTTTGGCCCAAAAAAAACCCTATTAAAGAAGAGAATGAAAAATGTATGAAAAAAAAAAAAGTAGAGAGAGAGAATAAAAAGGAAAAACAAAAACAAAAATTCAATTGGACTTTACATAATGGGCCTTGTCCATAAGAGATACTCCATAATTAGACTACTAGTTTTAAGGATGAGTTATGAGTATGCTTCGACAACAAAAAAAAAATAAATTATGAGTATGCTTATAATTAGCATGCTTGATTACAGAAGTCTTACAACAATTTACTTTTATTAAACTTAACCAAAACTATATATATAAGTCACATCCTATTAGTGTGTGACAATGAATTGCAAGACCCAAACTCATTTTACAAATTAAAATTGGCATTACAGAAATTGAAAGGGAAAAAAAAAGGCATCCAAGAGAACTACTAATTATACAAATACAATTCTAAAACTAATTTCATTAAAACGAAAAACATATTTGATTTGGATCCCCTCAAACATGAAGTAATCACATAATAGAACAAGCATGAGGATTCTCATCACTAAATGCAGAACCAGCTTGATGACTAATAACAGAAGATTGAGAAGGATAATGATAGTAACGAGGATCATTACTATCATAACCATGCTTGTAATAGTTATAAGAAGAGCTTGGCTGAGAAGCATAGAAGTTCACTGGTCCATTACAATGGTGTTGTTGGAAGTATTGGTCTCCATGAAAATCTGTTGTGTAAGGAAGCTGCCATAGCTCCGCCCTCCGACCGGTCTTCCGAACCGTCTTTAGAACCTTCTTTTGGTCCGCCCACCCTGTCACCGTCACCTTTTGTGTGTTCATGTCTATGTCTACTTCGTCCACACCTGATTACCAATATAAAAGATAATAAATCATTTTAACCGATGTTATGATAGATGCTTTAAATTAAAGTGCGAAACTCATCAAGGCCATAAAGTGTACAATTTTTATGAGTTAATTAATGTACAAAATAAATCATTATTTTACATATTTCACACATTTTATGTGATGTGCACTTCAAAGATCTACTCTTCAAATTTTGATGATACCATGTCTAAAATTAAATTTCTTTTTCCTATAGACATTAAGTTAGAGCTTTAAAAAAATATAGAGAAGAATATTCTTTTTTAAGGTATTCTTAGATATTAAGTCTATGTTTAAAAATTAAATCTCTTTTCTAAGACGCCTTATTAAGTTTTCAATGCTGGACCTCTCTTCTTTCTTTTCTGTAACTTTTAAAATATTAAATAGTGATTAATATGTAAGAGCTCGAACTTAAAATAAATTAAGTCATCATCTAATATAATAAAAATATATTTGTGGATCATATATATGGTTTTTATAACACAAAATTGACGAAGAGAAATAACATAATCCAGTAAAACTAGTATGAACTAATTAATCTCAAATGTGGTTTTATATATGTATGTGGATTATTAATTACTGATTAATTAGTTGATAATTTTACAACAACATGTAAGAATTAGAATCATTAACAAGAAACAAAAATACCTTTAAGCTTTTCAAGTGCACTTTTCACCTTGCTTTCACATCCAGCACAATCCATGTGAACTCTCATCTCTATGATCTGAATGAAATTAAGGGAAAGAAAGAAAGAAAGAAAACATCAAAATCAGTACCATATATATATACACACACACACACACTAATTAATTAGAAAGAAAACATTCTAGCTTGTAATTAATTAAATAAAATCGAAATAATGAAACTAAAGAAAGCCACTTACCGTCATTATGGTGTTGAATTTGAACTAATTATGATATTGGAAAATATATATGGATGTAGAGCTTTTGATTTGAAGCTATATATTGCCTATATATATGTGTGTGTGTGTGTGTGTATTGTGTAGTAATAAACAGAAGAATGACCTTGGAGTGGTTTTGGTTTATGGAGAAAATAAGATGGGTTTTTATAGAAGAGGGAAGGAAGCCTTTATATTTGATCGTTGTGTCATCTTCATCTATGAATTACTTAAATATTATTAAATTATGAGTATACGAGAAATAAAATAATAATTGTATGTGGGTAAGTGCACCGACTTTTATTAGTTTTGGAGTTTGAAGAATTGGGAATTGAAGCAAAGGGAACATTGCTTTGTTAAATAATCATTCATATTACGGAGCAGAAGCGGGAGCACATGTATGTTCTGCTTCACTTATTTTCATCATCATTTACTAAAATTATGTATATATATGGCTTTTGACTTTGCTTTTCCATAAATTGAAACAATTATTAAAGAGACTTCCACGGTCAACAAAAAATCCAGAAATAAAATTATACCAACATTATATAAGATGTGATGAAATTATATTTAGTAGTTCTTTTTCAAAAATTAAATTCGGCATATATGAGATTTAATTTAATGTTTAGCATGCTTTAATTTCCTTATAGTTTATTTAATTGGTTGTTTTCAAAAAATAAGATTTTATTAAGGATAATCTTAGTCTAAGAATGATTGTGCAGTAGTAAATATAGGATAAATTAGGGAATTCTTCTAGTTGAGTCAAATTGAAATTGAGAGAGAATTGTATAAATTAACAAATTAAACATTATTATGTATAGTTGACCGTTTGGAGATGGCATGAGAGATAAGCACATGCAATGGAAGCGACATAAGTGGATCATGTTATAAAGCTTTTCGGCCTCCATTTCTACAATATACCTCAACCTACTTTTTTCATTGTTACTATTAATAAAAAAATTATACTCTAATCTTTCACGTAAGTGTTTATTTACAAGAATTTTTATTAATTTTTATCTATATTTAAGCCACATTTACGGTGATTTAAATGGTTGATTATTTGATAAACATATATAAACAAGTTGGAAATTTTGTTATAATTTTCATCGAGTTCTGTGTATTTTGGGTTGGGTTTGTGAATGATGACGTGGCACATCTTTGATATATAAATGATGGATGAAAAAAATTAACAGATGCTCTTCTTAATTTACATGTCAAGATGGAAAATTATATTCATGGGAGAATGGAGATCCTGTATATGTTAGATTATGAATTAAGTTGAAGGAATTATATATATGTACACACCATAAATTAGTTAAGGAGAATTATTACATATATTTTGACTAATTTTTTGGTTTGTATTATGAAGTATGAACATTGAATTAAGAAAAGGTAAAGAAGTATTCGCTATTCCTTCTTCATTTCTAAACTTTTGAATATTAATGGTTGTTAATTTCGTCATAAAACATATATAGCTTCTTCAATTCTTCTTAATTTACATTAATCTTATAGTAAATGAATTACATATATACTTGGCAATCTAGTTGGAAATCTTGTTGATGACATGGAGAATGTCCACATTAGTTAGGAATTAAAATGAAATTGACAGCAATATATAGTGAATTACATATATTGTTTATTTTCTTATTTTAGCTTGAATTCTAAACTTTGTTTTCTCTTCCCAACACTTTTAAATCCTCTTTAATTTGTCCCAATATATACTACCCCAAAACAACTCACCGGCTAGAGAAATCCACCTTTAATTAGAGATAAAACTTTCATTTACTTTTTTGTTAAGAACAAAGTTATTAGACTTTGGAGGATCTAAATTAATATATATAAGAAACAAAGAGAGGGAGCGCTCTAAAATATGAAATTGATAAAGATCACTTCGAGTTCAAAACTCTAACTTTGATAATTTTTTTGGATATATTTTTTTTTGTCTAGAGTTATTTTTTCCCATCTGTTTTAATTACTTGCTTTTTCTCTAGTTGTTTTAATTACTTGCTTTTCTCATTTCATTCTTTTTGTAACAAGTTTTTTTTAGATGAACTACTATGGTAACTTCTAACAAAAGTAATTAATTAAAGATTTGACTAAAGCAAAGCTTTGACAAATTAAAGTGTGAATCAGAATACAATACTAATTTTAAGGTAAGAATAAAATAATTTGATAACTTTATAGTGGAAAAAAAAAATCCGAATCGAGTTGGAGATTATAGTTTATGATTAGGAGTTGGGGATTCAAACTTAAGAAAGGAAATAAATAAATAAAATCAAGCAAAAGTATCTTTGATATGTCTCACATTGAATTTGAGGATGTAAGATAATATTTTAGTTATGATAGTCACACCCAATGGGTTGGTCTTTTGGAATGGATACTCCTCATTAAAGTTGTTAGATCTTGATTTAATTAATAATTAAGATCTTATAATTTTATAATTTTATTCATAGAAATCGATTTCAATCTTATATAAAAAAATATCTACTATAATAATAGAATCTTGATCTTATATGTCTGATCCTACGATCTTACAATTTCATATTAGAATTTTACATTTTTTAAGAAAAAAAAATTTAAATATCACACTAGTACTACACATTAATAAAATAGATGTTTTGTGAACATTGTTTAAACATATATATTTGAATTTATTGTGACTTATTTTATCTTTATGGAAGAATGATAACTTTTTGATAATTTGATATTTGTAAAAAAAAATTTATATTATAAAATATTTTCTTATTTATTTTATATAAGAATGATAAGATCTTATAATTTTCGATTCGATTTTACAATTTGATCTATCTTATCTCTTTTTTAGTCTTATACAAAATCTCGAACTTAACAATCTTATTCCTTGTGGTGCTATAGAAATAATGACAATCAAAAACATTGCTCTATAATTTCAATTGCCCTAGGGCTAAGGAGTAGTTAGTGCAAAGCTAGCCTATGTGATTGTCAACACTATGCTTGGTGGTGAAATTTTAATGACCAGGGCTTGAGATCATATCAACATTTTTTTTGTTCCTAAAGTTTGAGATTATTGTCAATTTCGTCCCCAAATTTTATAATTGTTAACAATTTCGTCTTAGTTTTTTACATGATCCAAATGCACATGTTAGTTGAAGTTGCAATTGGCGATTGCCACATACATATTCATATTTCTTGAAGACATAAGAATGTGATAATAAAAATGACAATAATTTGAAAGTTTGGAAACAAAATTGATAGTTAGAAAAGTGTAAGAATAAATAAAATAATTAGTATAAAGTTTAAAGGCATAAAAATTAATTATTTTGGCTAAAGAAAAATAGTACTTGGTGCGTTAACATTTAGCAAATGACTATCTGAGAACGGATTCAATGTTTGACTCTTCTGTGTATTAATATGATAGACTCTCATTTTTCATCGTTTTCTTCACTTTTTTAATTTAAATTTTAGAAACTATAAATATATTTTAAGAATAAAAGATATAAACACAAAGAAATTAAAATTTTCACATAAATCAGGACTTACCGTGAATAGTTTAGGGATTAAAAAGTTAGTTCCTTATTCATTCATGATAAATCTCAATTTATGTGGAGTTTTAAAATTTTTTTGTATCTATTTCTTTCATACTTTATATATTTTTACAAAATATTTACAACTTCTCAAATTTAAATTAAAAAAAGTAAAGAAAGCGATAAAAAACGAGGACCTAGCATACTAATGCACAGAAAAATCAAGCACAAGATCCGTTCTCTTAATATTCTAGTCCTTCTCTTACATTTCTTTTTCTAAAAAAAAAAAGAAGAAATAGTAAATTTCATCAACCTCTTAACGTCTCTACCAATCCTCTGATTTTAAAAATTACACTTGACATCTGATACAATAATATAACACAAATCTATTTTTAAATATTTTTTAATGAAATATTTTATTTTACACTATATATATGTTTAGTATAAAACAATAAAAATACATAACTATGTTATACTAATTAAGATTTTTATATTGAATCTCAAGCATTATAAATTAAACTGCATTTATTATTTTAAAAATAATAGTACAGTCCTATTCTATAAAAAAAATATTTTTATTGAGTTCATTCTTCAACTAGCTTCTTCTTGCAGATCTAGAGGACGGGTTGCCAAAAATTTAATTTTTGGCAATCCTATCTTCTTTGAGTCTTATTAATTTTTTGGCAACTCCTTCCTATTTTTCTTTTTCTTTTGTTATCGTCGTTTCATAAATAAGGTATATATAATCCTCCACTTTTGGTGATGATTTTCTTTTGATTTTTTAGTCATCTCTCATGAGAGTGCAGTCTTCCACTGTTAGATAGATGCGCAAATATATAAGTGGAGATTGTTTTGTTTTATTTTGTGTATGTTTTCCGTTGTGATTTTTTTGACAATCAAATGATTCTGGACGATTCAAAGTTTGTAATAATCATATATATCTAAAATTTACGAATCTTCTATGTTAAAAAATTTTCACTCGTTCATCATGTTGTTGGAAGAACCTACGACAATTTAATTAAACTTTGAAGATTACTTCAGATTTGATATGCAAGAGGTATAATAAGAGTAACAACTTTGTTGGCAACACCAAGGACAGTGAAATTTTTCATCTTGAAGAAATAGGATCAGTTGAGCTTAAAGGGTTTATTCTTCAATATTATTATACTGGAGTTTTTAAATTATTGTAAATGCCGTTTGGCTTTTTCTACAATACAATGGAGATTTAATTTTATAACAAAATATATATTTTAATTAATAACAATAATAAATATATTTAGTCAAAACTTTAGGAGAGGTAAATATAATTATCTTTAAAAAAAATATTGTGGATGAAATACTGATGGGTTGGACTCCACGTTTCACAAAGGAAATCCAAATGACCCATTAATTAGGATCCAATTGTGATTCAGTGATTGTGATGATGAGGATTCCCCAATTGATCTCCACGATGTGTAATTACTGGTTTTAAGAAATTATTACTTTAAAAAATGATTTTTTGTTAATGAAATCCCTAAAATTTTGTATTGGTTGATAGGATATTTAATTTAAAAAAATTCAGAAAAATAATAATTTGTAATATTTAAAATAATAAAAAGGTATATCTAAATCAAATTCCTTATCTGTATATATCTAGCTATAGCTATAATTATATATGGGGAGTTTGAAATAAATGTAATTAATGGGCTAAGCTAATTCCAAATCTTACTCTGATCACTTTCCTATTTCCTGCAGATTCAATAACTGTGTTTCTTTTGGACCAAGTTTCTAATTCACTATACTATTTGGGAATGGGAGGAATCACTCATTCTCCACATTCTACTTCTTGCTCCATGCGATCATCACCCACCAACACAATGATGAGTTTCGATTTCTCCATAGGCGATGCCGTTGAGGTTGTGTCTTCTTCCCAACGACTTGTCGTTTCTTACTACGAAGCCACCGTCATGTCTTGCCTCCCCAACGCCTTCTACGTCGTCGAGTACAGCTCCCTCTTAAACGACGACGACAATTACAACTTTCTCACCCAAACTCTGCACGCCAGCCATCTTCGCCCTCTCCCCCCGCCGCGCATTGTCGCTTCCTTCTCTCTCCACCAAGCGGTGGATGCTTTTGAGGATGAGGGGTGGTGGCCCACACGTATTACTCAGACGAAATCAGGATCTGACTTGCATGTCGTTTACTCCCAAACGACCCAACGTGACGCTGTGTTTCACAGTTCTGAGCTTAGGGTTCATCAAGAATGGATCAATGGCCAGTGGGTTTTCTAAGGGGATTTCTTGTACCGCAAGTTATTCCTCTAATTATATTATATGCTTCATTTTATAATTTTCTCTTAATTGTAGTGGTTCATTCTTTCTGAATTATATTTGTATTTTCAAAACGATCCTCTTCATTCTAATTAATGACGGTTTAGACATTGATGATCTCAAAGAGAGAAGATATTATGCAAGTCACAGTTTTGTTTTTAATTTCCTCATAAATTATTTTATTATTTGTTTGTATGATAATACGAAATATTTTATAGAAATTTTAAACCAATCTAAAAAGATAAGAGTATAACTAACTCGATCTTATTTCAAATTTATGACGAGAATGGAATAGAGGGTAGTCTCACCGTCTTCGTCTTGTGCACTTAATTTCACGGAAAATTTTATATATTTTTTCAAGACTGAATTGATAATGATATATATATTCGATTTTTATTCTTAATTATGACACTATAGAATTTTTATTCTAATTTCAAAGCCTGTTTTTAAATAAGGAAAAGATAGCTTGAATCTCTTCCCTTCTTAATGCCTATTCATGATAAATTATTTTATCATGAATTCAAAGGAAGTCAGATGTCAATTAGGATTTTAACATAATTTTTTTAAAATTTAAAGAAATGAATTAAACTAAGAAGTGTAGTTCATCAAGTGTTAGAATAATGGTAGGTATTATATTTTTCTTAAACAAGATTTCAGACTCAAATTTTGTCTATGAAAAAATTCTTATTAAAAAATTTATATTTCCGTCATAAAATTATTTCTATTAGCTCAAATTAAATTAATCAAAATTTAATAAACTTTTAAATACTAGTAATTTTTTTTTTAAAAAAAAGAACAAACTAAAAAAAAATGTTCTATTTATCAAAAAAAAATCTAAATTCAATACTTTTTCATCCCACGAGATTGATTCTGTTACGTAAATTAGGCTAAGGAAGTTTTTTTAAACCTAAATTAAGGAAGTTAAGAAAATAAAAGGAAAATATTAAGTCTACTCGCCACTCTTCCAAACTTCTTTAATTTTCCTTACTTAATTTCCAAAAGACCTTTTTTTTTTGCTTTCTCATGATTTCTCTATAGCTTTTCTTGCATATAAATTTTTGTTTTGTGTCTTATATCTTCATTAATTAATGAAATTTCATCATCTTTTCAAATGTCATCTGTTATACTTAAATGGAATTGCTCTAGTGTGAAATTCTTCATTTAGTTATTATAAAATGAAAAAAGTTAAATATCTTTTTATTATATTAAAATTTTATATAAAAATAGGTATGGGTTGAGCCATCTGCCTAGATCAGATTAAACGCAGCCCAACTCGAAAACTTAAAGCCCTTAAAGGTTGGGGCGGATTAATTAACATCCTAATCCTAACTAAACTCTACCTACCCACCAAAAAGAAAAACTAAACTTTACCGTATTATATAACCTCCGGTCCTCCAAATGTTACTTACACACATTGCATGTTATTTCCAAGGATTCGGTGCAATTTTTTTTTTTAATTTTTATGTTATTTTTTAAAATTTTATTTATAAAATAATAATAATTTTTTTAATAGAGATTCGTATTAATAGAGATTTATCATGAATAAATTAAAAATTAAAATATTATTAATACTAATAATGACTAACTATAAAGAGATTAAGGATCAAATTGTTATTAAAAGTGACAAATAATTCTATTAATATAATATTACATAAATATCTTTTTAATTTATTTTTCAATGAAATTATTATTATTTTACACAATATATGTTTAGTATAAAAAAAAAATACATAACAGTGTTATATTAATGTTTTTGTATTTTTATGTTGAATCTTATTAAAATTTAATGTATTTATTGGGTGGGTCTATGCATGCAATGTAATTTTGGCCGATAGGATTATGACATGTGAAAAATTGCAGTGCATCTCAAGTCATCCTACCCACATGTCACATTTTTATCGGTCGAAATTGCATTGTATGCATGCAACAAATTACATCATAAACTCACCCGTATTTATTATTATATTAAAAATAAGATGATAGTTTTATTCTATAGGAAAAAAATTATTTTTGTTAATAAAGGTAAATGAGAAAAAAGTCTAAAATTTAGGAGAGGTAAATATAATTTTCTTTTTAAAAATATATATTGTGGACGAAATACCACATGTTAGTGAGGTGGTTTGGTTTTGGAAGTGTCATCCTGATGAGTTGGGCTCCACGTTTTACCAATAAAATTCAAATAGCCCATAGGATACAAATGTGATGGACTCCACAGTCCTCCACGATGTGTAATTACGAATTAACTAATTGCTGGTTTAAAAAAGTAAATATTTTTAAAAACGATTTTTTCTTAATCAAATCCCTAAAATTTTGTGTTGGTTGATACGAGATTTAATTAATAAAAAGTCCACAATAATAATAATTTATCACAATTAATCTATCTATCTATATATATACAAGCGCACTTTCAAATTCAATGGGCTAAGCTAATTCCAAAGTGTTAGTCAAAATATCGCCTTCTTTCAGTTTCCTATTTCCATATTCAAGAACTCTGTTTCTTTGGGACCAAGTTTCAAGTCTCCAGAATTGATCGATCAATCATGCGTCCACCGAAGACGAGAATGGAGTTCGTGAGAGGCCAAAACGTGGAAGTTTCCGTCAAGCAAGATGGGTTCATGGGTTCCTATTTCGAAGCCAAAGTGGTATCTCATCTTCAGAATGGCATCTACGTTGTAGAGTACAAGACCTTAGTGGAAGAACACGACCACTCCCAACCTTTGACTGAAACTGTCTATTCCAAAGAGCTTCGTCCTCTGCCTCCTCTTATTTCTGTTCCTCGCTTTTCCACCAATCAAAAGGTCGATGCTTTCGACAACGATGGATGGTGGGTCGGCGTTATTACTAGGAAAATTGGTGGGTCTGATGGTTATTATGTGTATTTTGAGACCACCCATCAGGAGATTTTGTACCCTTTTTCTCGCATCAGGGTTCATCAAGATTGGGTCAGAGGAAAGTGGGTTTTGTCCAAGAAGCTTAAAGGTTAAAACTTTAATTCTTTCAATTAATGGCGGTTTCTTTTTCTTCTTGTAATTTCGCTAGTGCAGAAACTTATGTAATTATAATACACCAGAAACTCCTTTTTTCTTTACAATCTGCTTTTCACGTATTTGAATGTTATGTTCTTAATTAATCCTTCATTCATCAAGAATGAGTCAGAGGAAATTGGGTTTTGTCCAAGAAGCTTAAAGCTTAGAACTTTATTTCATTGAATTAATGGCGGTTTCTTTCTCTGTTTCTTGTAATTTGGGTAGTTCTTGTGAACTAGTTTCCTAGTTTTGTAATTAGTAATTACTTGCTTGTTGAATGTTGATTCAGAGTTTTTCTTTACTGGTTCTGGTTTTCACGTTTTTGAATGTTATGTTCCTGAATTGTAATGCTTCATTCTTTCTTATATAATACTACTTTTGTTTTCTAAAAATGATCCTTTCATTCATTATTAGCTCTTTTCCTTTATAAATAAAAGAGTAATTAAATTAATAATTTGATGCTTGAAAGATGTATAATTTTTCAATTGGATCTCTAAAAAAATTGAAATATCTCAATCAATTTGATTATTTTATTAAACAATGGATATAAAAAGTTAATAGTACGGATGGAGAGATAACTAGTAGTTAGTGACATTAATTGATACTAACTTAATTATTAAAAGATTAATTAAATTCTATTCAATAAAAATATATTATATTTACAAATTATTCATTGTCTATTATATAATTTAAACTTTTTATTTGTAACTTATAAATAGGATAGATTTTATTTTATATTGAATAAGATACAATTTATCGTTTAAATAATATATCATATTTTATATTGAATTAGATACAATTCATCGTTCAATGTAAGTTAATGTTGAGGAATCCAAATTTGTTAGGGTTACTGGCAAATTTAAGGCTTTTTTTTATACTTATATTTAATTTCCTATCTCACTTACTTTTGCAGTATTAAATTGGGTACTTCCTTTAACAAATTTGAACGTACATTTTTTAAGTTGAATTCGCTACTACATTAAGTAAATTTGAGTGAAAATGAATTCCACCTAATATACAGCAAATTCGTTATCAGTAATAACGAATTTAGTCTAATAAATTTTGACATTAGTGAACTAAGTTTGAATTTTCTTTAAATTTGTGAATGCTACTAGCAAATTTACATCGAAATAAAGTATCGATCTATAAATAATTTTAAAAAATAAAAAAAATAAAATAACATGTATACTAATATGACTGTGGGGTCTTCCCGTCAACGGTCTCTTAAAATAGTCAATTAGTTAATTAAAAAAGAAAATAAAAATATGATGTGAGAAGATCATGTCAACGGTCTCTTAAAATAGTCAATTAGTTAATTAAAAAAGAAAATAAAAATATGATGTGAGAAGATCATGTGTGAGAGAAAATAGGAGAATAGTGGTAATGATAATTTTGTTTTTAAAAAATAATAATTATGATAGTTATCAAAGAAAATAAATTTTAATTTATTATTTTACAATTAATAATAATTTATTTTATATTTTGTAAATTAAAAAATTTTTAACATGCACGTAAGCGCATGTGAAACCTCTAGTATACCTATATAATACTTTAGGACATATTAATGTTTCACTTAATTAATCAGTCAAATATTTAATAATTTAAAATTTGTGAAAAGTCAATTAGAATTTTTTTTTAAATATTTAAAAATTTTGCTAACTGACCAAATGAAATTTTTATACGTGTCCATAGATAAATAAATATTAGAAAAACTTGAATTACCTGTTTTTGTTTTCATTCTAACTCCATCTCGGATTTTCTGCTTAAGTGCATTTATTATGCATGTTAGAAGTCAGATGTTAGACGAAGGGGAGGGCTATTTCAGTAATTTGAAACCCAGCTTGTGTCATTGTGGGAGCCACAAATGTCCCAAATGGTGGAGGCCGTTTATGCCTCAACAAAACTCCAAATGCAACAATGGCTTTTGATCTAAGCTTTAACGCTCTAATTCTGGGAAAAAATGTCTGATTCAGAACATCTCCCAAAGGAAGAAAGAAAAACATAGAACTTGAAGACTACATATATATATATATATATATATATATATATATATAATAGATTGTGATTTTGAAATGCTAGTACTACTCCAATTAGCACTAACACCAAAGAAAGAGTACTGAAAATGGATTCCTAGGAGAAAAAAGAGCTAAATTAGGTACCAAAATTCAGACAAGGAATTAAACATAGTACAAAGATGGTGAACAACATATAATAGAATGCCTTCTTTATTTCATTTTTCTAGCAATCAATTACACCAAAGAAAGAAACAAAGAGGAATTATAGAAGAAAATTTGGTGATGTACATCAATCATACATGATATGTGATCTAGATTCATTTTCAAATGTAAAATTCCTCTCCTTTTCCTTCCCTATGCTTCCAAATCACATCCATTGTCAAAGTTTGTGATTATTGTGGCGGTGTGAAGGGCCAGAAGGTGGCACTGGAAAGCCTTTGGGGAGGAAATTGAAGAACTGTCCCCTCCTTAAACTGTGCGTTTTAGGCACAAAGAGTCTTGTAGTTGCAGATGCAGTGTTTGCATGAAAGAGGAGAAGAAGAAGAAGAAAAGAAGTTGAGAGGAACAAGATTTTGGAAGAAGCCATGAAATGAATTGAAGGCTATTTGGGTTCTGAGTGAGCACCTTCTTCGCCTTTTTCTGCTCCTTTTAAGGGACTGGTAATTACTTCGTGGACTCTTCAGAATAGTCACAAGTCAATACTTGGCTGGTGTAACGCATCACTTAATTTCCCATGGATTAAAAAACAAATGGAAATTAATGTTATCTTTTATTGTTATATTAATATTTCTTCTTTTATTTTTTTTTAAGTACATTGCTGCCCCTTTTGAAAAGAATGTTGGTAAATAATCCTTCAATCTCGTTGCATGATATTTCGAATGCTTCTATTCAGGGATACAACACGGGGCGAATTTAGAGTCAACTTCGAGTATGACTCTTTTATACCGTTGACTTCACAACTCTTTTTCTATAAAAAAAATCTTGTGACGTGAGATGTTTTTGTACGTTACCAGCTAGCGAGTTAATATGTAAAACAACAATAAAATATTATATTCCAGACATAACTTCATATATTCTTAAATGTGTTTTTTACACTCAATATTTACTTATCTACTATCAAAATGCATTAAAGTATATGTCATTGAACTCATATAATGTCAATGATCTCCTCTAGTATTGGATGCTGTTTAGTATTCAAGAGTATCCAATTCCCTTTCAGTCCCTTCATCTGTGTCATTTGATTCTAATTTTGTTTTCGCCAAAATTGATTCTAATAAAAAGTTCTAATTAATAAAACCAATAAATTAATAACATCTTTATAAAAATGTTACATCCCTTTTTAGTAGTATCTATCTTTGATTTGTTCGTGTTCTTATTTTCTTATTGATCTGATTAAAAGTTAATAAAGTTGATTCAATAAAGTCCACAAATAGGAGGTGATGTTTGTAGTTTTTCCAAAACCAACACTAATTTAAATGGCATTACTCCTTTCGATATTAAAAAAAGAGTTTAAATCAACAAAAATTCGCAAGACATAAAAAAAATGTTTGTAATTGTAGAAACAAACAAGAAAAGTTTCATTTAGTATTATTTCCTCTCAAATTTTGGAATATTTAAAAGAGGACTAGAACGAAATAGTACGGCATAAAGAGGTCCTAAGTAAATATCATATTTGTGACACAAACCAAACCCAAGTTTATTATAGCTATAATAGGATAACAGTTATTTGATGCTTGTTCAGATCTCTAGCAGACATTACAGATTACGATATCTTAAAAATATATCTGATGCCATAACATGAAAATCATAAGAGAAACGTATAGGCAAGGCTTCTTAACCAGTGTTCTGCATGCCAGCTGCTATACCCTTCATTGTCAAAATAAGGGTGTCCTCCAGACCAGGGGCATACTCACTTGTAGGGTTGAGTTTTACAAGTTCAGCAGCTGGCTTGCTTGATTCCATTTCCATGTACTCCTTTGACAGATGCGGCCTCAACTTCACATGGTAGTCGGGATCTCGGATTCGCTTCAACGTGTACGCTTGCAAGACATTGAGAGTGGTGATGTAGGAATCGCGAAGTCGGAGTCTTTGCTTTAAGTAGGGGTCTCCTTCCAGAAGATCCCTGTGCCCAGCAATCTACAAACAAGATAGAAAGTGGAAGAATATTAAACATTAGGAACTTCATCTACAGCAGCAGCAAAGATAGTAATCTAACATGATTACCTGGAGAAGAAGGCTTTTGGTTTGTTCAAATGTAGTCCTTAAGCGCTCTCCAAATGGCAATAGGTCTCCTGACACTAGCAGTTTATCATATAGGGCAGCAATCCCTGGGTCTCCCTTGGCAAACACCATCTCAACCAAGTCAAGGGTGACCCTGAAGAATGGCCATTGATTATACATATCTTGAAGCATTTGTAAATTCTTGGGATCCTTCTCAATTACATGTCTGAATGCTGCACCAAACCCAAGCCAAACTGGTAAATGAAACCTTGTTTGGGTCCAAGCAAAGATCCAAGGAATAGCACGAAGTGATTCAATGCCTCCACTTGGCTTTCGTTTTGATGGACGACTGCCAATATTCATTCGTCCATACTCTAACTCAGGTGTTGCCTGCAGTAGCAATGATAGAATAAGAGTGGGAAATAAAAGGAAAATAAGAGGGAAAGAAAGAAATTGCATAGTCCTAATGCTCAAGTGAATCCAAAAGGAAGGGGGAAAAATTAGTAACTCAAATTATCAGAACATTTTATAACTGTAAGAAAAATGAAAAAATTGTAAGCAAGAAGAATATATTGAAAGAAACTGGGGAAGAAAACTGGTGCTCATTGATGTAGTTTCTTGAGAACTCGGCATTAAATAAGAATTTTTCATAAATCACAAAATTTGGAGTACTCGTGTTAACTAAATTATCATTTCTGAAAGAATTCATCAGCACTGACAGACTTTCAAGAGCATCTTCGTTCTGAGGCTAATATAATATAGAATGCAAATAGTACTTACACAACGGAAGTACTCAACAAAACGGGGTTCCTGGAAAACAATGGAACGATACTCCTTTGTTGCAATAACTGCCATCTCTTCCATGAGGGAGCGCCATTCTGGTTTTGGAGACACAGGAGGATGCATGCCATGCTCAAGTGTTGCAGCAGTGAAACGCTGAAGCGTTCTAAAGCACAAGTGCTCTTCTCCAAATGACTGCTCAATAACTTCACCTTGAACTGTTACACGAAGTGACCCATGAATGGTCTCTGGTGGCTGAGATAGTATGGCAAGATGAGTGGGACCACCTCCTCTTCCAACAGTCCCTCCTCTGCCATGGAACATTGTAAGCTTCACACCAAACTCCTTTGCAACCTTTATGAGCTCTTCTTGAGCCTTGTACAGCGCCCAAGCTGCAGAAAGACGGCCAGCATCTTTTCCTGAGTCTGAGTATCCTATCATTACTTCTTGCTTCCCATTGATACGGTTTCTGTACCAATCTATAGAGAATAGACGGGCAACTGCTGCAGGAGCAGCCTCAAGATCAGCAAGCTTTTCAAACAATGGGACAACCCTTAATGGCTTTTTCACATGACATTCACGTTGTAAAAGTTCTACAGCAAGCACATCAGATGGGGATGTAGCCATTGAGATGATATAGGCACCAAAATTGTCTGATGGAAGTTCTGAAATGACATGGAAGGTTTCCAATACATCAGCAATTTCATCAGTTTTAGGGAGATCAGGACCGAAAAGAGGACGCTTGCCACTGAGCTCAGACAAGAGCCATTCCTGTCTGCGTTCCTCAGACCATTCTCTATAAGATCCAATACCCAAGTGCTTTGTAATTGCATCCATAACATCAGTGTGCCTGTCTGATTCTTGACGAATGTCAAGTCTTACAAGTGACAGTCCAAAAGTTGAAACTTGTCTTAAGAAATCAAGGAGGCTTCCATCAGCTATTGGTCGGTCACCACATGCACAAAGTGACCTATAACAGAGTTCGAGAGGCTCAAGGAACTACAAGGAAAAAGTATTAGGGGAGAGGAGAGTAAGCATAAGATCTTTAATAGAAGCCACTACATCAACACACGATAGTCATTGGTCAATATTATATCATGCCATGCATCAGATATTTCCCTTCCTAAGTCATGGGTTTAATGCTATCGGTTATAATTGGTGACAGAGACGAATTATACAGAGTTTGGATGAAAACGATAGTAGATTGAAACAACCGTTTAATAAAATGAATAATAACAAGCAATTTCCTAAGCCCTCTTTTTTAATTATAGAGATCCACAAATTATCGCAAGCAAATCAAATAATAAAACCTAATATTACATGTTTCAACACTAAAACCAGTATCCATTTAATTAAGCAGGGAAAGTTTGAAACAAAATATTTAAGTATGGGAGATCTACCAATGCTAAAAGTAAGGACTGAAGTTTTCATATTGCTAAAAGTTCTATTGTTCCTTGAACCCCATGGGTAAAGCTTTAGGGTATTAGAAGTGACCAAGAATAAAGCATAATTTAAAAAGTAAAGAAAAATGAAGAACAAAGAATTTAATGTGTTTTGTCAACGGACTTCCCTTTATGTGTGTTAACCCATTGTCTCTATCCCATGACATACGGTTTGTTACGTTGATAAGAACATTACCTGCTCAACATTTGTGAAGGTTGTCTCTTCAGGTATGTCAGAGGTCCCATTGGCTAGTATATGGCGAGCACGTTCGCGAGTATTATATAGTTTGTCCCTCACGTCTCCAAGGATAACACGATAAGGCTCGCTTGGAGGAATCTTTTTCCAAAACTCTGCATCAATGAAAAGTCAATTACTATTGAATTCAAGGCCAACTAGTACTTGATATAGAAAAGTTCAACTTTGAATGAATCTAGAGGTATGGAACATCCACTAATAAAAGAATATAACTAAAATCAAACATCAAGTTCAACACCAGTTCTGAAGTGTTGGTCTGATATCACGTTCAATATTCAACTACAACAACAAACAAAGCCTTTTCCCCATTGGTAGAGTAGGCTACATGGATCAAACGAGGCCAACATGTTCTATGTATTCATTTCTAGAGTTAAATTATTATTAGTTAAATCCATCCCAATAGTTTCTCCTATAAGTTTTTTTGGTCTTCCACTACCTCTAGTAATTGGGCATTTGGACTATCTTCTATCTAGTCAACTCTTCGCACATGATCCTCTCTAATGGTGTCCTCTCTGTACATGAACAAATCACTAGGCCCCGTTTGGTATGAAGAATATTGGAGGGAATGGGAACGGGAATGGAAATGGGAATGTGATGTGATATGAATGGAATAAAAGTGGGTAAAATGGTCATTTTACCCTTATATTAAAAGAGAGCAAAAAAGTAAGGGCAAAAACATAATTTCATCATATTGCAAAAAGTAAGGTATGTTTGGTATGAAGAATGTTTGAGGGAATGTTGGATCACAGCCAAGATTACGCCCTAAATTCTAGTAACCAAACGGGGCCTTAAGATGTGTTTCTACTTACTCCAACTTTCTCTCTAATGCAATCATTCCTAATTATATCCTTTCTAGTATGACCACTCATCCAATGCAACATTCAAGAGTACAATAGCTTTATATAAAGGTTTCAAAAAATCAAAAGTAAGTTCACAGCATCGTTCGGAAATCCAGAACAAAATAATCTTGTTGTATACCAATATAATGTTTTGCATCTCTCTTTGAAGAACTATGGAGTTCATCAGCACGAACACGGAGCTCATCATTGCAGCGCCACATTGACAACTGCAAGGAGCAGAAAAACGATTGATAAAGAAGCAAATGGTAAGAACAATACCCTTGATGCTTAACAAGAGAGGAAAAATAAAAAAAAAAAGAACAGAAAACAAATTGAAGACAGTGACCAGTATATCTGATACCTCAAACATAAGATCTTCTATCTGAGAGAAGTACAGATTAGCAGCCATCATTCTAGCCAGCAAGCAAACGTCCCTTGTAACCTCGGGGGTTACTCTGGGATTTCCTGCAATACACATTAGTCATATTGTAAGACAAAAAAGCTTTATTGTAATACAGCTGATGCTTCCAAAAGTATTGACAAAGTAGTTAAGGTTAAAGAATCCAATTTGGATGGTAAGATTTATGAAGAATTGATGAGACATCAAGGATCAGGGACACTGATATCTTTACATTTATACTATATAATAATAAATAAATGGAAAAAAAGGTATGGACATTTAACAAAGAAAACTTTATGAGGACAGGTTTACGAGGTAAATATAAAAAATAATAATATGTAAAATAATTAATTGCTCGTGGAAAAAGAAAGATACCATCACGATCCCCTCCCATCCAAGAAGAGAATTGAATAAGAGGTGCATTATATGGCACACGTTCATTTATTCCAATGTTCTTCAGAGCTGTGTCAACCCGTCGCAAAAACTTTGGTACACCTTTCCAGATTGTCTCATGAAAGTAACTCATTCCTGCCCTCATCTCATCTTGTGGCGTAGGAGGAGTTCTTCTAATTTCATCTGTACGAAATGCAGCTTGAATCTGCACATAAAGAAAAGCGTCATTAGGTAACCTATCCAATGATACTTAGTCAACATCAATGATAATTTTGCTTATCAATTATAGGCACTATGAACGATTTAGCAGTACACTTAGAGAATCATGTGGTTCTGTCTGTTATTATTCTATAGTGTATATATCAAATCAAGACAATAATATTCTGCACTTATCAATTACATACCTCTCTCTGTAAAGCCTCATCTAGTTCCTGCTTATCATCAGGTGTTATATCTTTAGCATACAATTGAGTTAAGCAATTCCTTATCCTGAAGAAGAAAAAAATGATTGTCAACATAATAGAAGTTTTGCAGAATTTGCCATGATGCCAGAAAGGGGATAGCAAGTGCTGTCACTACAGGTCACAGATTCTCAGTTCATACTGCATCTAAATGATAAAAACACCATCAAAGCCTTAACTCCATTTTTTAGTTTTGACCATTAAGATCAAGCTACAGAATGAACAAACCTGGCATGCTTTTGTAGCAAAGATCTACGAACAGATTGAGTAGGATGAGCAGTCAGCACCAAATCTACAGTTTGGTTCTTCAAAGCGTCAAAGACTTCCTCTGGGGTCTTCTTCAGTTGATTCACAAGCCTCTTGAAGGTCTCTTCAATGTCTGATTCAGTGATGGCAGAGTTCTCATCAGCAAAATCACCCTTCTTTAATAATTTGATCCTTCTCCGGTAGGCTATCTGAACTTCCTCTGCCAAGTTGGCCAAATTAAGCATGTGAGAAAATGATTTAGCTATCACTATAGAGTCCCCAGCATCAAGACCAGTCAGCATGTTTCCAAGCTCCTCCAATTTCTGAGGGATATGCTTCCCTTCATACTCAGCTGACAGCTCATAGCACTCTTGAACCTATTCAGATCACATAACTAAATTCGATGAGTCATAGAGTTCATGCATGCAGCAACAGAAGGCAGACTTCTACAACAATAGTTTACATGTACATCGTGTTTATATGTTTTTCTTATAAGTGAATTTATATACGACCATAAATAAAACTTCTACAAACCTACTACAGTCCAATACAACAGCTCAAAGCACAGAATCTCAAAATGAGATGTACAGAACACACAAATTTCTTGATTTGCCCAGGGATCATTAACCCATCTTTGTTAACAATTCAATATTAAGAGCTTTTCCAGCTGAGATATACAACTTTCGCACAATTACAACAATCGTCAAAATAAAGAAAAGGACGCGTTGCAAAAAACAATTTCTCCAAGGGATCCCAAAGACAGCATATAAAGCCTCCTACCAAATGACCATGTTCTAAGACCAAAAGAATTCAAAACTTTGAATACAATTGACATGACATGGGCTTTAAGAAATCAGTTAGAATTGTGCAGAAACAAGCATCTTTCCAGGACCCTATAATAAAATGTACAAAACTAAAAACGGGGGCGAAAATGACAATACCGTTTCTCTGATGTCTTCACCATGTAGGTCCTGAAGAATGTCAAGAAAGCGGTCTAGCAACAAGGCATCATATTCGACTAGCTTATCATCGTCAGACACCTTTCCCGGTGCCAGTAATCTCAATTGAGCATCAATTGAAGCCATCTTCTCAATGTTCCGAGTCGTCATCATCTCTCTCAATCTCACACTCAGTGTGTGTGCATGTGCAGTACTCTCTCACACTCCAATACGATCAATTAATCTAAAAAACACCAGATAGCAGATAATGCCTAAAATTCTAGCAGCGAAAGAACTAGTGTATCACAGTTAATGTACTGAGCTCAGTGGATGAAAAGCAGAAAATTACAAAAATGGAGACAGAAGGATCTCGAAGGTTCGAAGCTAATAAATTGTCTTACAAATTATGATCGGGAAACGGAAAACGCAGAGGAAAAACAGGCGCCTCTGATCACGGAGGAGAGAGACAAAGAAAGATGTTATGTATGTATGTATGAACTATGAAGGACTCTTGGACGGGCCTCCTTGAATTTATAGAGAAAACCACTTTTTCTTCTTTCTTTAAAAAGAAAAGAAAAGAAATCATTTCTTCCCAAATTTTTCTTTTGTTAAACATATTTCTTCTTCAATTGTTGCTTCTTTTTAATGTTTAGAAAATTATCAATTTGGTCTTTAAAAAAATATAGATTATTTTAATTTAATCTCTAAAATAAAAAACAAAATTAATTTAGTTCTTAAAAGTTGTTGTTTATCTTATTTTGATCATTTTAATTTTTTTACCGGTGTATGTATGACTTTTTAAGGGATTAAAAAGATTAAATAAAAACAAAAAATATCTTTTATGAATTAAATTAAATATTTTTATCTCTTCAAAATTAAATTAAATTAACTCATATCTTTCGATAATCAAATTGTTAATTTTCTCTTTTCTTTTATAAAGTTGCTTCTTCTTTTTAACCAATCAAATTTGTTTTAGTATTAGTCTAGAACTAATTATATCTGTGTAATTAAATTTTTATAAAAATAAAATATAGAGATGAATTTAAAATTACAAACTCAATTAGGAAATGATAAATTGTAAAAAAATATTTATTAAAAATTGATTACTAAAAAAAATTACACCTATTTTTTTTTATATATATATATATATTAGTTTCTTAAAGAACCTTCTGATAATAAAATTGTAAATTTATTATGTCAACAGTCAACACATAGGAATTAATAGTTTTCAGTGGAACTTTTCTACTAAAGTCTAAACTATTGTTTATTTTTTTTCTTAAAAAATTCAGTGATAAGAAAGGAGGTATTCGTCCTTTCGTATCACGATTCACGACACCACATCAAATTGTTCAATTGCTTATCTAGACAACATTCTTCAGGAATTTAAAAAAAAAAATTGAATATATTTATGGCAATTTAAGATAGATAATATTTTATATAATAATACATAAATAAATATTAAAAAAGCTTATCCTTGTTTTTAAGAGGTATAATTTGAGATAAAATTTTAGTAGGTTAAGTTGGACTAAACGACCTCACAAAATATATTATGCTATATATGTGTGTGATAATTAAATATATTTATGTTATTGTTTGGGCACATGTAGCATTATAAAATAATAATATTAACAATGATTCTATGAATTTATATTAGTATTAGATAAATATTTATATATAGTAGATACTCCAGTTAATATTAAAAAATATATAAAACAACCGGTTGGTTAATTGGTGAAAATTTTAGTTGGTTAAATATTTATGCTTAATTTATAATATATTAATATTCAAGAGTCAAGACTATATTTTTTGCATAATTTTTAAACGCCAAAAATGCCCAATTCATTTTGTCCCCTTGAAGCAGAGACTCGAAACTTGTATGACAAAGCAAATTCGCTTTTATTTTTTTAAGAAAAAATCAAAATATAATAAAAATAGTTATTATATTTTAAATAATAAATAGATTTACATACCAAATTAGGGAATTGCTAGAAGATTTCAAAGATATAATAATATATCTATATTATAATAATTTAAGATCTTTTGGTCATTAATTAGATTCCAAAATCATATATTTATATAATATATAATATAAAATGGATGACTTGAGTTCTTGACTGAATTTTTGTGTGAAATTTCAACTCCCACAACTAATAAACTTTCATATTTTGATATTAAGAAATAGATGATTTATTGAAAACTAAAATATATCAAATTCAAATGAAGTCATATATTAGAGAGAAATAGCATTTGCATAAACACGTTATGACTCAAGACTTTTACAACTTACAACCCTTCCTTCACGCTTTGAGTCTTGATGAGCACGTGCCAACTGTAAAAACAGGTTCTTCTAGCTTCTAGAACATCCTATAAAATTGGAATATCAAAATATTGTAAAATCAAATATTTTTATGTATAATAAAACAAAATGGTATTTAGTATTCTTGTAATAAATTCACATAAATTTGATGTAATTAAAATTCTTTTATAATAAAAATTTTAAATATTATCCACACTTGCCTTAATATTTATTGGATATTGAATTTTTTTTTCCAAATGAATACCACCTACAATATTCAAACTTATATATATTATCATCCCTGCATGTAAGTAAAACAAAGTCTGCTTATTTTTTAATTTTTTCCTCTTATATTTTAAAAAAATTGATCATCCCAAAAATGTAATTATTAATTATTTGAATTTTCTGGAATTTATTTAATACGATTTTTTATTAATTCAAAACTAAAAATATAATTATTTTTTTAGAGAGAACAAATTCTAACCTTAGGATATTCAAGTCCAAATATAGAAGGGAAAACAAAAAATAAAGAGAAAACATATCATTAAAAATAAGAGTAAATTACACTGCCCTCCCCTGAGATATGCTGAAATTACACTGTCATCCCCTCTAGTTTGCAAAATTACATTGTCCTCCCTTGAGAGATCAAAAGTCATTACACTTTGATCCATAAACACCATTTTCCAATAAAAAAAAGTCTAAAAGGTCAAATTTTTTCAACTTCCAATACAATAAACATTCATGACTAAATTACCCCTTACAAAAGAATGAAACTCTATAAAATATGACCTATACATACTTTCATCCTCTTATAATAACATTATTCATTTTTTTTATTGTCTTTTATTATTTTATTAGTCTTTAGAGTAATTATTATTGTTAACAAAATAAAATTCTCAAAAAAGCCTCTAACTTAAAATAGTTTACAGATTTTTATATTAATAATGTAATATAATTTATCAAAAAAATAATGTAATATAATATAAAATATCTATTATCTCAATTAATTTTTAACAATTGAGTTTAATATATATATATATATATATATATATATATATATATAATAATAGTAATAATAAAATATATCAAAAAAATTGTTAGGTGTACTATAATTTAGTTTTATAAATTTCGATAAAGCATAATGCTATACAATTTTTATCTTGTGTGAAGGTCAATTTAGTCATGAATATTTTTTAGTCATTAATATTTATTATATTGACTTTTTAGACCTTTTTTTAATTGGAGAATGATGTTTTGGATCAAAGTGTAATGAATTTTTATCTCTTAAGGGAGGGCAGTGTAATTTTACAAACTAGAGGGGAGGACAGTGTAATTTTAGTATCTCTCAAGGGAGGGCACTATAATTTACTCTAAAAATAAATATTTTCAATAATTTATATTTTAATAGTCAGTAGGTACTTGTCATTTATGAGTTTTAATAAAGTTTTATACCGTAATTAAGATGGAAAATGAATCCTTATTTTTTTAGGAACTTCATATACACAAAGAGAGTTATAGGCCTTATACAACAATTCAAGGGTCACATGTTGATGTAGCTTGTTTCCTATTTTTGGAAATATGAGCTTTTAAAATTTCAGAGAGGCAAATAGAAAATGAAAATGTGATTCACATAATCAATCACATTGCACATTGGTTCTTGCTTGCACTGTATGTTTGGTATAATATTTGGCAAATAAATGCAAAGAAGGCAGATATACCCTAGGTACATTCCCTACAAATCAAATGCTCATTATTATTTTTTTAAATAAAGTTATGGTAAGCAGGTAAGAATTAAGGGCATAGTTAGAAAGGGAGAGGGAAAGGGAAAGAGGGAAAGGGAAAGGGAATGGGTTTGATGTATTTGGTAGTAAAAACTTGGAATGGAAATGGAATGGGAATGTATTAAAATGACTACTTTACCCCTTATATTAAAATAATAAAAAGAAAAGATGGTTATAATTGTGTCAAATCAAAGGGTATAATAGATATTTTGTATTTTCTTTTTTCTTTTTTTAATTATACACATTTTTCAAGATAAAAATAAAAAAATAAGTAACATGTGGGACCCATATATATATATTTTTTTCCATCCTCTTCTCCCTACTCATTTCATGCCATCCGAACACCACCTAAGATCTATCTTCTTCTCAAATGACCTTGAGGATTATAAATTTCAAAGCATTTTTTGAAAATAAAAATACAAATTAATAGATAAAAATATTATGTTCTTTTACAGGTTCAAGCTAGCTAACTTTTTTTAAAAAATTAATTTAATTTAATTTTTAATATTTTATAATCGGCATTCCTTCTTATTTTAAAATTATACTTATTATTTTTTAATTTCATATTGGTCATTGAAGCTTAGCATCAATTTATTATACTCAATGACAATACAAAAGTTGAAATTTAAGTTCATTAAAAAAAGTTGAAATTTTAAGATTTTGTATCAATTTTCCATCTTTAAATATCACACTTAATGAATTGCCTAATTCATTTTTCTTTTAATTATTGGTAATTGGTAGGTAAAAAGTGATGAGCTTGGGAAAAGAGAAGTCAAATTATAATTAGCAACCAATTATAAAATTAATTTATAAATTTTGATTCTAATAAAAAACGAACACATGTATAATTCATATATAGTTATACAATTTATCTTTGATTCTTTTATTAAAAAAAATCAAATATTTTGTTTAATTAAAATTTCCATATAGTAAAAATACAAGAAAAAAACTATATATAAATCTAATCCTAAAATCCTCCTAGATTATTATAAAAGTCATGAAAATGAAAGTGAGCACAAAAGTACAAAGCCATTGATGGTGGGCAAGCATGAAATGAAAGTCTCTGTCATTCTTTCACACTTCAAGGACTTGTAAATATTTGTTTAAATAAAAATAATTATTATTTTCTTTGGAGGTGTTTGGAGTGGTGGAGAATCTGAATTTAAAATACATAAAATATGTTAATTAAATTCCATTCACTAGCACATCAAGTTTATTAATTAAGTACGTCAAAGTAACATTTGACTGTAATGTTTACAG
Organism: Senna tora; assembly: GCA_014851425.1. Lineage (NCBI taxonomy): Eukaryota > Viridiplantae > Streptophyta > Magnoliopsida > Fabales > Fabaceae > Senna > Senna tora. The sequence continues at coordinate 512,041 of CM026263.1, read as the reverse complement.
TAAATTAAAATGGTCATCAAGTTATTTATTAGTCTAATGATCGATATTGTCATGTTTCTTGCAGTCATGACCACGTTATTTTTTTCCCTAAAATTAAGGTATATATCGAAAGTTTAATCAATATATTTCTTAATTTGATTGAAAGTAATTAAATTGTTTATGTTAGGTATGAATGATCAAAATATTCATACTCAACGGATATCTCAAAATTTTATTCTACGGATCTAGATATGGATAACGGGTACAAAGTCAACGAGTTTGAGTACAGGTAAGAGGTACTCTACCCATATCATATCCGCAATAGTAATTATTTATTTTTATATATTAAAAGTCATATTTTTAAATTTTTTGTCTTGAAAAAATATATAATAGTGAGAAAAAATCTTAAATATTTTATACATATTAAAGTAATTTAATAGTATATTTATATTTATGATTTAATTATTTTATTTTTCGTGCTTATAGATGAAAATTTTGATAAAAATAAGTTTTATATTAATAAAATAATAATTTATTTCAATATTTTTACGGGTCTGAGTCCGGGTATGGGGATTTGACTATTCGTAGACTCTGGAGATATGTATTGATTTTGATACCCACTCAAATATGGGTTCGAGGACAAAAAATTTAGTATTTCATCCAAATTCTATCCATGATAATTCATAATCTGAAGATTAAAAAATATGAGTAAATAAGTTTTTATAATTTGATTTATTTTTAGTTAAATTATTTCTTATCCCAAGATTGGGCACATTCTTTACGCATAAAGGAAAAGGGAATGAGGTTAATGAAATATCATCACAAATAATGAAATAGAAGATGACGTGGAGTAACTCGTCGGCTTAAATGGACACGTAAGAAATATGATATGTCCACCTCAGCAAGCCACGTCAACACTTAACAGAATGACCAATTTGGAACTTCTGAGAAAGATAAAGGACCAATTTAAAACTTCTAAAACATAAAAATTCAATATGAAACTTAGGTACAACATAAGGGACAAAATGAACTTTTGACCAATAAACTTTTTTGTGCACAAATTATAAAATTTAAGGTATATTTGAGAACAATTATGCACATAACCTATAGTTTTTTTTTAATTGTTAGCCTAGTCTCTGAGACGTTGCCTTGATTAACTGAAGTCGACCTGTATTGTACACTTAGTTATGGCAGGAGAGTCTTTTAACAGAGATAGTTGTACTCATAAGGACTCTAACCCAAAATCTTGTTTAACTGATATCAAATTGCTTATCACTTAAACTAACTCCTCATTGATACATGATCTATAGTTAATTTGAGAGGATTTATATTTTAATTATATTATCAAAATTAAATAATTTTAAATTATAAGAATTTAATTATAAATTTCAAAATTATAAAATTCACAAGCTTTTTTTTAAAGGAAGAGAAGATAAAATGTTTCGAATATAGAGTAAAATTATAGGTACAATTTTTTTGGTCTCGACTAAAAATATATACTCATTACAACGGGCCTAATAATTAATTACTTACAATATTGTCAAAATTCATTAGTAAAAGCACCCTTTCTTGTGGTACTATTTTTTGAAGTGATTATAAAGCAAAAAAAAAAGAAGAAGAAGTAATTATCATGTTTGACAATATGTACCTAACAAAAAAAGGAAGGCAAATATAGAATCCGAATCCCAAGGATGAAGGACCACGTCTCCTTAGAAGATGAGAGGACAAGAAAGGACTTATAGGCTTTTCTGCTCACTAACTTATCTGATACGCACCTTTATTTATTAAATAATATATAATTTATCGGTTCTTTTAATATGTACACGAGTATTAAAGTTTTATTTAATTAATTAATTGAATTTTTAAATATTAAAAATAATGTTTTGAAATAAATTTTTATAATTTTTAAGATATAAATGCTTTATTAATCAATTAAAAAAAATTTAATATCTTTTTTAAAGATATATGATAGAGAAATCTATATTTTAGTGAATGAAAAGAATCTAAATATGGACAAGTGCTTATGTGAGGTCAATGAAATGGCAAATATACCCAAATTAAAAATAGAAGATTCCTTGGATATGCCAACCTGAGTCAGAATCAGATTATATGAGAAGGAAAATATATAAAAATAATTTAGGCTAAATTATACTTTTTTGGTGAAGCTGCTAAATTATATTTGGGTGGTATGTAATTTGATTTAATTTTAATTAGGTGATTTGTAATTTTATTTTTGTCAATCAAATATTTTAAGATTGGCATAATTAATAATTTAATATCTCATTATTTAATTCGTTAATTTTTTAACAATAAAAACCCCAAATTAAATTTTACTTTCATACATTTGTCAATAATATTATTTTCGATAATACATTTGTCGACGATGGCTTTTTGAAAAAAATTTTGTAAAAAAGAGTATTATCGACAATTATTGACCATAATAAATACTACTATTTTATTTTTCCATAATTTATTTAACGATCAAAATTTAGTTGTTAAAAAAGTATATTTTTTCAATAATTAAGTAACCGTCAAAATAGAAGTTGTTGAAAATACTTATTTTTCACTAGCAGGTGGTTGGTTGGAGTGGTAGATACTCCATTCCCTTCAAATAAAGTCTCGGGTTCGAGATTTGTGTATAGAAAAACTTTTGCTGAAAGAGTTCTAGCCTTGTTACGAGACATTCGCTAGCTCAAATAGTATTCCAATAAGAGTGTTGTTATATAATTTTATTTTAGAAAGAAATACATAGTATATGAAAACTTAATTTTAATAATAGAAAGTAAATAGTAAGACGTTTTTACAAGAAACAAAGAAAATATTATACTTAATATAGCCAAGCCAAATTTCAATGAAAGTTAATATAAATTTACCTTGTTTGGATGAAGTCAATTTCAAGATGGCTGATATATGTCAAGTTCTTCTAAAGTGGGTAATAAAAACATATGTGGCTTTAAATTAAATACTAACGGGTGATTTTTTGGCTTGAAATACTAATGGGTGATTAATTGAATTGAGATAAGTGCTTGATTTTTCTTTTAAATGATATTTTGGATTCGAGTATTATGTATGAAAATATTATCCCGAAATATATAGTTATACCTTAAAAATTCAAATTAAATTAATAAATTAGTTAAAATTTAACGAATTTTAAAATACAAGTGTATTTTTTATATATATAAAAAGGCTTTAAGCATAATCTTGCTTTTTTTTTTTATCTATCTTTGAGACAAAAATTTTTTTCTTTTATTTTTTTAGGGAAGATAAGAATTTCTTTTTGATAATTAAGAATATAATCTACGTCAATCATCATCATCTAATTAATGCCCTTAATATATATATATTGATGCAAGTGGTCTGGGAATGTGATTCCCAACTTTTCTTCTTCTTAATTATAATACAGACATTTAGATTCATCTATGTCATCGTATAATCATAGGTACTTAATTTAGTAAAACTAATATTATAAAAATGAAAGCTTAAATTAGATATATATGAAAATCGTCCATCAAGACGTAATCCTAAGCCTCACATGCCCTCTACTCTTTGAAATTGGTAAATATTATTGGTTAATGAAAAAAAAAATATAATTCATTAGAGGTTTTATATGCACATACTTGCATGTTATTCATTTTTTAAAATTTTAAAATATAATATAAATTATATATATATATATATATATATATATATTAATTTTTTATTGAGAAGTTTTTTTTGTGTCATACTTTTTTTTGTGACACAAAAATTATCATTAAAGATAAGTTTTTTTAAAATTATTTATTGAGAAGTTACACTTATGAAGTTATAAGAGAATTTATTTATTTTTTTTATGTCACACTTTACTTTTATGACACCAACAAATTCAAAACCATATTAATATAGATGCACGAGTAGCTGAACAATTTTCCTTTACTCATTCTTGTGCTGTTTGAGAATTTTATTTTCAGTACAAAAAAATAATAATAAGGAAAAATATTTCTAAAATTATCAAATATAGGACTAATAATAAAAATATAATCCAAATGATTTTTGTATAAATTGCAAGCAATCCACCAAATTAGATTCCTTGGATGATTTCAAGGAGATTTAGTCAGTACTTTTCTCTGAATAAACAATAAAATAATAATACTTTTCTGGATCATTTACCATTTGTATTAACTTAGGTAAATTAATATATATATATGTTTAGAAAATTTTTTAATATGCAGTTATAGGTTTTAGAAGGGAAGAACATAAAGGATTTTACAGTAGTCCTCCTTAATCTGCCTTTTTCATTAATTAACTTTAATTATCTCACATTGAAAAAATTCTAAAAGAACTCTAAACAAGAGGAAGATAATTATGATCACCTAACTTTTTATAATTTACTCCCATTCTCTTTGGCTTTCTTTTTTAAATTCCCAAAAACAACCTAAACGACGATAGCATAATCCGTATATCATATTAGATTCCATTTAATTTCATTTTCTCTACTTCAACAAAGAAGAAATTAAATAAATTAAAGAAAGATTTCGTTGTCATAAGAACTAACTTCTTATCACAGTGTGTGTGTGTGTATATATATATATATATATATATATATATACACACATATTTGAAGAGAAAATTATATCAATACTAGTGACCTCTCATTCATTTTAATAGGAACTCACAATTGTAAAATAGAGTACCTTTTCTTAGGATATAAATTTAATGTATTACAAAATAATGTTGAACGTAGGACACTTGATAACTTTAAAATTAATAAATTTAAGATTAAAATAGAAGGGCCTGAAACCCTATATATAATCAAGCTAAGTACCTTATGCACTTTTCTTTTCTCATATAAAAAAACAATTTTTTTTAAAAGTGATAATTGATCCATTTTATATTTTAGAAAATAGACCATTGTGTCTAAATTTATTTTAAAAGTTAACTCATTTGTAGTTGAAAAATGTGCAAATTAAATTAAAATGAATTGTCTAATAACCCACTCAAAGTTCATTAGGTTGTTTTTGTAATATATTATAAAAGAAAATAAAGCACATGAGGAATATTTTTGAAAGAAAATGAAAGGACTCCCACAACTAACATTTTCCAACAAGTAGAGGAATCGGCTTTAATTTCCACCAAGTTTGGCATTGAAGGGCATATATATACTATTTAACAAATTGGCTGTACGGGAGTACCTGCATGCATCACCATCAAATTAAATAAATAATATTCTCCACTTTCACTATCTTTTAATCAACAATTAACTATATATGTTGTTAATCCATCATGCACTAGCCACTAGCTAATAAAGTTCTAAACACACTTTCATGATTAAGATATTTATGTGTTTGCTCAATCTTAGCCTAAAATCTCACTAGACCAGCGTTTTCAAGTTCAGTATTAAACTACAGTATATTTTTTTAAATAATTTAATGTCAATTTTTAATATTAATAGGAACCCACACTAATAAGAATACACGTTGAATAATTTAAGAATCAAGTTATTAGAGGGATAAATATATTATAGTTCAGTATTATCATACTACTGAACATTCACTCACAATATCAATATAGTCCTATACTCCTATTCTTCATCGGAGGGAAAAAAAATTGCAAATTAAGGCAGCTTATATAATCGTGGAAATTGTACATCGTGTTGAAATTAATGCTAACAACTAAAAGATTAAATAATGTCATGGATTGGGAAAAAGTTCTCATCCAGATTTATGAATTATGATGAAAACTTGTACCATTTTGGATAAAAGTCTTGTACAGGAGTGCTGTGTTTTTAATATTCTTTTTATTTATTTAATATCATTTATTAATATTAATAGAGACTCGTATTAATATATATGAAACCACTCTGAATAGATTGAAAGTCAAATTGTTATATAATATATATTAACTAGCAATAATAGATTAAAAGCCAAATTGTTATATAATATATATTAAGAAGAAATACTGAAATTTGAATATTTTATAGTATCCAACTTCCTCTCCAAAGTTATAATTTGCTTTCAATTGTCCAAAGTCAGAGTTTATTGGGGTTTAAATTCAAGAGTGTAGGCCCGAGGAGTAGGGCTTTAAGTTTGGGCCAAGGGTTAGGTTTAGGGTCCAAAGGTTCAAGTTTTAAGTGTAATCTGATTAGGTGTAGGCTACATGTAGTAGTCTTGGTCCAAGCCTCCAAGGTTTTGGTGTCTTAGGAATGAGGCCACGGTTCTAGCCTTCTAGGACATATAGGGCCTAGCTTGGACTGAGGTTTTAGCTCCTGGAAAAATAGAGGTGCAATTTTAAATATAAGGTTTTGATAATAAGGGCCTATTTTTAAGTTATTAAATCGGAAAGGAAATGTATTTATTGTGTTTGTTAGGGCGTGTTTGGTGCGGTGGAAAACGGGGAATGAAAAAAATGTGGATCCCAAATGTTATTCACTTTTTTATTTCTATATTAAAAATGTGTATAATTTAAAAAAATATACAAAATGTCTATCATACCCTTTGATTTGACACAATCATAACATTTTTTCTTTTTATTATTTTAATATAAGGGATAAAGTGGTAATTTTAATGCATTCACATTCTATTTCTCTTTTCAACTTTTACTAACAAACACAATAAAAACATTCCCTTTCTCTTTCTGTTTCCATTTCTGCGTAAAGAACGTACCCTTAGTAAAGTTTGAGAATGAAAATGTATTAAAATTACTACCACTTTACCCCTTGTATTAAAATAATTAAAAAAATATTATAATTGTATCGATTCAAATGGTATAATAAATATTTTATATAATTTTTTTTAAATTTCTGAGCAAAAATAAAAAAAATTAAAAGTGAGTAGGAATCCCCCACCGGACCTCACTTACTTTTTTGCTTTTCGTCTCATTTTCCTTTGATATACCGAACAAGCCCTAATTAACTTATGTTTTCTTAGAGGCTAGAGCACTAGTTAGCCCCAAAATATATATTAAGTTTTCTAAATAGAAAACAGTTTAGATATAATTTTTATGTCGTTTTCGTCAATGATAAACTGACATGTATATATAAGAGGAGAAAAAAGAGAAAGAAAAACAAAAAGACAAAAGAAAAAATTTCCAATTTGCAGAGACGATATTAATACAAAATGCAGAGACGTAACATTCTTAAATATTTCCATTCCATACACCAAAGTAAAATATTAGACAAAAAACAAATTAAAAGAATAATACAGAAAACAAAAAGAAAAATATTGTTAAATTAAATCTAAGATACTAATAGAAAAATATAGGAGGAGAAAAAAAAAAGAAAAAGACGAGATATCATCATAATGCAGAAAAAAAGAAATTACAACAACAATAATTAAAGCCTTGAAAAAAAAAATTAAAACAAAGAAAAATGATTGTTTTGAGGAATCTCGATTTTGAGTCTCAGTCTCACCTATGAAAAAAAATGTTGAGAAAGATTTACTCATGTTATAAGAGCTTAAAGAGACTTTGGTTGGGAGTGGGATGATTTAGAGCTTTATTAAGCCCTAGTTAGGAATATAATTAGTAAATTATTTGTAAATCATTTTAAATCAGTTAACACTCCAAATCCTATAAATTCTTTTAAATTGGGTGGTTTGGGATGGTCATGAATTGTATGCTTTAATTTGTTAACCCTTCAATCAAACCACCCCACTTCATTAATTATACTACAACATCCAATCAATAGTGAGTGGTTAATCTTCCATTAACTTTTAAAAAACTTTCAATCACTGGGTGTACGGTTTGTCTAACCCACTCTACCCCACCCCACCCCGGCCCAGTACTCCGCAACATTCTACTCCACTCTCTTTAAAACTCTCAACTAAGCTCTAAGGATATGCTTAGATTGAGGATTAAGAAGGTGAATTGAATGGGAGATAATCAAAATATTTTCCCATTGTTTGAAAAGTTGGGAATATGAGGGAATTAAAGATAGGCTAAAGTACTATTTTGGTCCTCAATGTTTGCATGAAGTTTAATGTTGGTCCTCAATGTTTTTGTTTTGGGTCGATTTTGGTCCTCGAGCATAACACGTACCGTTAACTTTTTGCCGTTAAATGATGATGTGGCATGCTTATGTGACACACCCTCTCTCCTACGTGTCATATTTTAATGACGTGGCATGGCATATCACTGCCACGTCACCCACACTGCCACATCATCATCTTCTCTCCTTCATCATCATCATTATCATCATCATCTGGGGTGACGTGGCAGTGATGTGTCATGCCACGTCATTAAAATATGACACGTATGAGAGAGGGTGTGCCACATAAGCATGCAACGTCATCATTTAACGGCAAAAAGTTAACGGTGTTACGCTCGAGGACCAAAATCGACCCAAAATAAAAACATTGAGGACCAACATTAAACTTTTGAAATATTGAGGACTAACATTAAACTTTATGCAAACATTGAGGACCAAAATAGTACTTTAGCCTTAAAGATATAACGAAAGATTAATCATAAATCCCTTTATTATCTTTTCCCTTCACATATTTAAAATACTCAAAATTAAAGTATTTTAAAAAAATATTAACACCCAAATAAGAAAAAGACATAATCTTCCATTCTCTAATCACTTACCTCCCTTATTTTCTTGATTCTCAAACATATCCTAAGCTAAGTGAAGAAAAAAAGGAAAAAAAAAAAAAAAGCTTAAGGCCCGGTAAATTTTTAGACACCAGTGTTTTTTTATTAAAAAATGCAAAGAGAATAATATCTATATTGGTGTCTCAAAATTGTTATTATATAATTAAAAAATATAAAATAAATTATAATATGAAAGGATGTGGGAGAGAGGCAAAATAATGGGTTGAAACTTAATACAGTAGTTAAGAATTGAAAATGATCGAATATTTAATTTGTTATTATTTTAAAATATGATTTTTATAATTATTTTTTATTAATTTTTTTAAAAATTTAAAATAAACTATCTGCATGTATATGCATATGAAGCCTTTAGTATATATATGTGTACTATTTTATAAAAGTTTAGATATATATTAATTATATATTAAGATCACTTTAACTTGGATTAAAAATTCTTGAATTTACAATTGTTGTTACTTGTTAGCAATCATTTGATCAATAATTTAAGCGTTAAGACAAAATCTAAGCATGATATTTTGAGCTTAAAATACAGTCTTAAAACAATATTAAAATACAAAAATTTTATATGTTGATTAATTATTACATTATTTTAATGTCATTGGTCATTTGTCATGAGTTAAATTGAATTAATTTAAAGAGGAAAATTCAAAAGAAGTATCAATTAGTAGTTCTTTGGGACCCATATTATTAGTCGGCAATAAAAAGGATGACAATCTTTTCATCCACTAGAATCATAATAGTCATCAATCCTCATTATATATATATATATATATATATATGGGTTGGTCTATGATGCTTGCATGCAATGCAATTTTGACCGATAGAATTGTGACACGTGGAAAATTTTATTGCCTCTCAAGTCATCCTATTCATATGTCATAATCTTATCGATCGAAATTACATTCAACAAATTGCATCATAGACTCATCGTATATATATATATACACACACATAGGACAAGAAACATTGGGCATCTTTGTGAGGTCTCTGTTCAATAAATTGCTTGTTTATTATATTGATTGAGTACATATCATCATGCACTATTGTTATAACTTATTTTCTAATTTAAGAAGAAAGGAATATGTAATCTATATATACAATTAAAATGTGTTTAAAGTGCTTATATATATCGAAATTAACATAATTTAAATGGTGATCAAACTGATGATCTGACCATCATGCCAATTTAAACAACGTGCCAAACCCAGAAATGATAATGTAATACATTCTAGCTAATTAATATATAAGAATATTAATTTCTAATTAACTAGTCAATGTAAATATCCAATGATTTGTTGAATTAAGTAGAAATTAAAATGGATTATCTAAGTGGGCCATAATAACGTCAAATGGATGATAAGGCTGCAGAAAAAAAATGAGATGAGGACAAAATTTTGCAGTAAAAATAAGGTATTACATGCATGAATATGACAAAATTTCTGCAATGAATTTGTTCATCGTTTTCTGTTTATTTTATTTTATGTCCACTTGCTTCTTTATTCTATTATTTTCTGCACATAATAGATGACTTTTATTGCAGTGAGATCTTTCTGGGTCACCAGCTTCTACAAGTTAACTTCATTTTTTCATGAGTCTTTTATTTTCTCCACTATTATTTTGAGACATTGAAACATGACTATTTGGTCATAAACAAGTTAATTACAACTTTGGATAAAATTGTGAGAATTGACATGCACTAATTTTTTCTCTAAAGAAGTTTCAATTTATGTCGCATTAATTTTTTTTTTTTGAAATCAGAGTACTATTTAATGACAAGCTAAGTAGTGTAATTGATTTCTTTACTAATTTGTAGGCACCTTAAGAGGTGGAACTCATAAATTTAGAGCTACTCCATACTTAATTTTAAGAATTGAATCATTGAATTTATTTAATGGTAAATGAGTCAATTCCACTCCAATCACATCTATGTTATGTTGCATTAAACTTTTTTTTTTGTCTTGACTAGGGTATTTATCGTTGAACATAGTGACTAATCTTCTCATTGAATTATAAGCACTTCGAAGGATGTTGCATTAACTTTTATATAACTTCATTATTTGTGTAAACTGATGAATTTTTGTGCTTTTTGATCAGTATTATTAGACTTTAATAAGTTTAATATCCATAAAAGAAAAAAAAATATTAATTTATGGCTAATTAAATTTAAGATAAGGTACACTTTCCTCCTTTAAGATATATATAGAAATTACACACCTCTCCTATTACACAGTACAGTTATATAAGATATAACAAACATTAAATGTATATAATATTGTTATATTTGGGAGATTTCGGCTCACAAGTTGAAGAACTGGGTCTTCCATCAATTAATCAATAATACTAGGAGCGGTGTATGTTTCAGGCTCAACAATCCCAAGTTTGAAAATTATTAATATCCCGTTGTTCTTTGATTTAGTATATAGTTCTAATCAACGCGGGTTGAAACAAATGATAAAGCATTCAAAAAATATATTTTCGTTTCACCTATAGGTGAGGGTTATCAAATCCCTATGAAGTTATTCAAAATCTCACTTGATGGACATCTCTATCTAGGGAGATTCCTTGGCAAGGACTAATTGAGTAGTTATAACTGAGTAAAACTACTTGCAGTTTAGACATATCCAGCAATCTTTTGTGTTGAGCTTATGTTGGTCTCCCCAACATGCCGGTGGGACCTTACCCAATAGTATTTGAAAGTAACTTCCCTTACTATTATTTTTTTTTACAAAAAAGTATATATGTTCTAAAATCCTTAAAATTGTGGATTTGTGGATTAGGTTAATTAGATTTTATTATTTCCTAAACACTAAAAAATGATATATATATATATATATATATATATATATATATATATATATATGACATAAATATTAAATAAAATATAAATTTAAATATGGTTTTCTATATTTTAGTGATCATGAAATTAAGTTATTTAATTTGAAGCTACGATGGAAAAAGTTATAATTATAAAATTGAGTCATCATCACTAATTATTGGAGAAATTAAAGATAAGATATATATATATATATATAGCTCTTGATCATATATAAATATGGTATATATATTGGTTTATATTAATGTAGCTTAGTGCAAAAGGCAATTATATTAAAGATTGAAAGAAAATTAAAGTGGAAGGCAAAGATCAGAAAAGGGTGAAGGGGAGGGCCTGGTTTTAATGTATGCTCATGTTGATTACACATGTGTAAAAATGAGAGGCAAATAGTTGAAGATGAGTCCAATCAATTTAGAAAAGAAAAAAAAAAAAGAGGAAAAGGGTTTGAGTATGTCTATCACCAAATTAAAAGGGACAAAAGATTTGTGGGGTTAAGTGTCTTGGATGGACTTATAGCTTATAAGTGCCAAGAGAAAAATATTCTCAGAGGACAAGCAGAAGCAGAAGCACCTATTTTTGTGAATTCAGAATAAAAGAAAAAAAAATAAAAGAAAGAAAATGCACTGAACAAATTTGCAAAACGACAACTTTAGCTTTGTTTCTTCAATAGTCGGCAGGGTAGACAGCATTATTTATTTATTTTTTTGATAGGAGCACTAATTAAAGCAAAGCATATATAACAAATAATGAGGTTCTTTATATATATATATATATATATATATGATCTCTATGTATATGTATATAATAAATGTTCACTTTATTTGAGTCCCTTGAGCTTTCTAGTGCAAAGTGCAAACTAATTATAAGGGTTTAATTTGTTGTGAATTATTATCAAAAGAAGACAAGAGGGGAAAACCAAAAGTAAGAAACTAGGGCTGTGAAAATGACGTGGATTGATCAATTTTAAGGATGGGCTTTTAGTCTAAGTTATATATTTGGCCTACATATTATAAGAGGACGTGTCAAGCCCGACCCAACCCATTAAAATAAAAATCATGTGTGAACTAACCTGACCTATTTTGATAAGCCTAAGGAATCGTGGAAAAAATGTACATATATAAATATAAGGATTAAACTTAGGTAAAATTCTTTATATCCTTGCTTCACGGTACTTCAATATAAAGATGGCATGTGGCAAAAGATTGCATGACCAATCACAAAAGAGAGAGAATATAAAAAACTAACTTTTACATAATCAATTATTGAAAAGAAATAGTATAAATAAAGCTTATGATTATGACAAAAATATAAGCAATTTGAAGGAAGTCTTTTTAAAAATATAATGATATATTAATGTCTAGACTCTGCTTTATACAAATATAGTTTCCTGTCACTACTCACTAGGTTATATTCTATATATATTAGGAAAAATACAATTACTCTTTTTGAAACCAAAAACATGTACCTCTTGAACTATTACTCTTCATGATTTAGATTCTTCAATTCTGTTTCTCTTCCCTCTCTCTTAATATCTTTAATTGAGATATTGCCGTAAATTATAGTATGCCTTTATTAGTTTTTGAATAGAGTTAAGGGTTTTCCTGATGCCGTTATATAGAGATTTAAAGTGTGAAATTTGGTTTAGTTTTGATGCAAATTATTATAATTAGTATAATAAGAAATGAAGTGCTGCGCTTTCTGATCAGTTAATCATATTAGTGAGATTTAGACAAAAATATCTAAATTCTAAAAGGTGAATTGTTTAGAGAATTATTAAGTTGAGAAGGAGCGAGAGAAAGTTTGGTATCACGAGAATATTGAAAATTCGGTATTTTTGTTCTTTTTGTTATTTGTCAATATTAATACAAATTTAATCCTTAATCCAAGATGTGTTCCTATTAGTGTTGACAAATGTCAATAAATAATGGAGAGAACCTCTACTATTAGACTTTTATTCAAAACTCAAAAGATACAGAGTTTACAAATGACCTATTAGTAGTATTTTAAAAACTGAACCAGTCATAACTTAAAAAATCTATGGGGTCAAAAAATGAAAAGAAGAAATCAATATTCCCTCCAATATATAAGGCAAAACACATCCATACAAGGCATGACAAATTAAGGGTAGGGTGGGAGGAATGGAGAAGGTATAGTGAGGAAATGGTAATTAATATATAAAATCCCAAACTTTGTGCACTTACTAGAAAGGCAAATAATGATGATGAACAGGGGAATCTAAAGAGGAGCTATCATTATATCTGTGCACGTTTGAATGTCACCTAACAGCAAACAATTCTTTCATCATTCAAGAATTTCTAACGACTTCTATTAATGTGAGACAACTAATGCTGCATAATGCCCTAGCTTTGCTTTAATTAATTAGTAGACTCACAAGTCAATGTGCACATATTTGTGATTACTATAGGATTATAGCATGCCTCTAACCCCTCTTTCTGATATTTTCCTTCATAATATTATATTATTTCCTTCACAAAAAATCTCCAATAGTATATTGAATAGCGTCAGATTATCTCTCCAATAAGTTTAACGTACTCATCACGCATTTCTGCTGATGAGGTTGTACTGTCAATATTAATCAAAAAGTTAAAAAATATCATAAATTTTAGGTATGATTAGTGAGTAAACAACAGATACTAATAATTTTGAAAGGTGTCATCACTCCGCGATATTCAAATAAGAAATGATAAATAAGCTAAAACTTCCGATATAATAAAATAGATATCATGATGATAATACTAATAACAATTATTTAGCGTACTCATCACGCATGTCTGATGAGAGGTTGTAGCGTTAATATTCATCAAAAAGTTAAAAAGTATAATAACTTTTAGGTATGATTGGTATGTCAACAGCAGAGACTAATAATTTATGAAAGATATCGTTTCTCGATATTCAAATAAGAAATGATAAATAAGTTAAAACTCTTACTATAATAAAATAAATATCATGATGATAATATACTAATGACAATTATAATTTGATCCAGCTCATTATATATTCTATATTTCTATGTAAAGATGAATTTTCTCCATAATGAAATGTTAATTAATTTGAGGGCTTCAAAATTCTTAAAATATATATATACATCTGTGAAATTCTATATGTTTAATACAATATATGCTTACTTAATGAATCATTATGTGAAAATGAAGTTAACATGACTTGGTATTTAAGGAGATTCTAACACTGATTGAAATCTAGAAATTAATATATCCTAAAACCTAACACCCTCCTCCCTCAAGAAAACAGGAAGAAAATAAAAGAAAATTTGTGGACATGACATTGATTTGAAAAAGGAACAACTTAGAGAACAGTGAAAGGACAGATAGCCTAATAGTTTCAATTGGATTGCCCTCAAAAGAAAGGTATCTTTTCTGTGCCCTCCATAAAGGTCCAAAGTGTGAAGAAAGAGTTCCTAAATAAAGTGATTAACAGTACAATGTGATGGCAATAGGCAAAGATCTAAAGTAACAAAATCAAGAGTGGCAATGAACAGCAAAAGAATCAAATTAATTAATTCATGTAATCTCTGTCAACTCCAATATGACATTATATATATTAATTGGCCAGTTAAAAAAAGAAAACCCCAATTATATGCATAGAAGTTCATGCAACAAATAATTGAGAAAAAAAACAAAAGAGAAAGACACGAATTTTTTATACTGCAAAATGAAAACTGACTTATCTTCTATTTGCTAGCTATTTTCTCAACCTATATTACTTGTTTTGGTAAACCAACTATTATGTAATTATGAGACTGTGTGAAGACTGCGAATAGCTTGTTAAATCAGACGTAATAGATTAGCTAACCTATAGTCCTATACTAGTAGGCTACCAACCTAGCTAGTAGCTGGCTAAGACTAATATATATAGGTATTACCCTTCTTCCTTGAAGCCTTACCACAGTTATGAAACCTTATCAAAAGGGATAGAACTCTCCAAGTAACGGAGGATTTTTCATTCACAAAACTTGTATCTATGGCCTTGTTTAATGAAAGTGAAGTACTTACTACCGATCCAACTGTTGGTGTTAATTTTGTTTAATTGAATTTTACCCGAATTAAATCTTTTGGTTTGGTTGATTAGGAGATTTCTATTTTGGTAAGAATCGTACCATAACTATACTATCATGGGTATTTCACACCTATTCGTTTTACTGTCAAGACGAAAATTAATCCCATTCGAATTGGGAAGAATCAGAAGGATGATAAAGTTCTTTCAACCAAATTTTAACACTACCATATTCTCAATGTTTAAACCTGAAACCCTTAATTAAGCTGAAACAACTCCTTATACCAATTGATCAAAGTTCTTGATGGTATACTAGGAGATTTCTATATGTGTATGTATGTATGTAAGATGAAGTCCAATTGTTGTTTGCTTCATACTTATAAGAGACAGTCTCCATGTTTTTAGGCAAGTTGATGGTACTATTTATAGAACGATACTGCAAAAAGGCATACTGTGAGTTCAATTATATATCTGCGGGAGGCAGTAAAAGTTTAAATGGAACAGAAGATCATATATAGTTATTTTCATTTTGTCTTCAAATGTAATTTACTTTGCCTTTACTGAAATTTCATCTCCTTCGCTCCGTATTGCTGGCCCATCTTGTGCTTTCTTCAGTACATGTACCAAAACCATGAGGTAATTAACAATTTAACATATATTTATACATATATTTCCTCAAACTGGTATATAAACAAAAGAGAATAAACAATTTTCATTGAAATAAATATTCAAATTAAATCAAATTGCTAGATCTCTCTCTCTCTTTGTATATATATGTAAAACATACCACCTCCGTTAGTTAGAGTAATTGATATCATATTTTTCTTAAGTAAGATTTTGAGTTCGAATCTTGTATGTAGAAAAACTTTTAGATTGAAAGAGCTCTACCCCTTAATTATTATGAAACCTCAGTTAGCTCGAATAAAATTGCCTGCGATAAGAGAATCGTGACAAATTAAAGATATATATATATATATATATATATATATATATATATATATATATATATATATATATATAACATGCTAATACGAGCAGAGGAGGCGCAAATAGCAAGCGGGCTATCAATAGTTGTTGAAAACGTCATTTACATCAAGTGGACTGGAAATGGAGCTTTACAACATGTATTGGGCTTGAGAACATCAATTTGGAGTATTTGGACCAAGTACTATATATATGAAGACTCATTTAAGCCTAAATCATCATATTTTTTTTGGGTTTAAGAAGTTAATTATAATTTGGGTTAATTATTTGTGCGGAAATCATTATATTTAGGCACCTATTATTTAAAGTTTATTAGTAAACTTACTTAATTTTAAATGTAGGGTTTGCTATTTAAGGTTCATTAATATTCTAAGACTCTTATTTTCTGATTTAATGTTTTAATTAGTTTGGATTTAATGTTTAAAGGTGCAATAGGGCTTTCCTTATTTTGGGCTTTAGTATAAATTGTTAGAAATACTCATTAGTTTCTTTTAAGGTTTTAATTGTTTTAGAATGTTAGGGTTTTCTTTATCTTTGAGTATAAATACTCTTTATTTTCTCTTGTAAGAAGACAAGTTGAATGAATTTTGATTGAGTGTGTTTTCTTCATGAAAGCTTATATGTGTGTACAAGCGAGGAAGAATTTTTTTGCTGGTTGTATCAAGAGATTGAATTTACTTATCAAATATTAGTTTATCTTTGTGGCGTTTATTCATTTTCTTCCTTTTAGCTTCATTATCTATGTTTCTAAGAACGAATTTCTTAAGAGTTCAGTAGGACGTGTGTTTATTCTAAGATTTTGCTTGATTCAAAGCAGGTGTTGACATTTTAGTCTCAATCATAAGCTGAGGTTCCATATCACATGCGTTAAGTATTAATGTAGTATCTAGTCACAGACAAATTGGTGTGAATATTCCATTATATTACATTCTTAGGGAATAATTATAAATATAACAAGAAATAAATTCTTTGTTGGAGTTGTCTCTGATTATTTATAATTTGTATAGAATTCTCTTCTAGCTTACACCAACATTCAATCCTTTATAGCATGCATGCGCTACTTATATATATACGTTCAACACTGAGGCATGAAAATTGAAAATCGGAATAGGCTTATTAAGAGGTTCATGTTTGGGAGTTACATATTAATATATGTTGGAAATGCACGAAGAAATTAAAGAGGATCCTATAAGGCTTATATAATATATACGCCTTAAGTATTATGAACATCAAGCATATCCTCCACACTTAAGCTCATACTCTGAGCAATATTATGACTCAAACTCATACTTAATTAGGCATATTAGTGGAGAGAGTCGTTTGTTTCATTCCCCAACGAAGAGAAAGGGGGAAAATTATCATTTAACCATTACTTCCCTCTTATTCTTGCCATATTTTTTCTTTGGATTCCTTCTCTTCATCTCAACTCCATTCTAAGGGTTTGTTTGGGAGGAGAACAAATTAGAAAAGAAAAAGGAAGGAAACGGAAATAAAAATTTGTTTGTTAATTTTTTGTAATTGAGATTCAAATTTAATTAATCCTCTTTTCATCTTATCATCACTTCAATCTAAACATACTTCAAGAGAAAAATGAGATTCCATTTTAAATAGAAAAATATATTAAAATAAAAAAAATCACTTTTCTTCCTCTTCTCTTCAATTCCTCCGTAATTTTCTTCGCCAGCTATCCCACCCTTTGAAGTACTTACAATTCAGCAAGGGGATTAGTCACTGTGCTCGACGGTGGATACCTTGGTCTAGAAAAAAAAACCCTAATAAAAATATATATATTTTTTCTTAATTCATTAGGTAGAATTGACTAGGTAGTAACATATATGTATATATATACATAAAAGTTTTACTAGAAAAATTGAAAAAGATATGATGTGGGGGACAATATTGTTTTGGAGACATATATAATTGGCACCTAATGTAGACCGACAAGGTGCACGTTCATTCTCATGTATATTTGAGATCGCCATTATTGTAAGCAATTTCAAGAAGAGAGATAATATAAGCTATAAGCTTTTTTTAAAAAAAAAACAAAAACAAAAAGAATGGGCGCTATACATAAAGATTTTTCAGGACGACGTCACCCATCCTAATACTTTAGTCCAAGCATGTTTAATTATAGAGTTCTGATAGGATTCTGTGCATTAGTGCTCATATGATCGCATCCAATAATAAACTATAAGCTAACAAGGAGAGAGATGATGAGATGGAGATTAAACGAAGTGCATGCATATTGTGCTGTAAAAGGGATTGGATGAATGATTATTGATTAGCCAAAGGTGACCAACAGTAAATAATAAAAAGAAAAGTCAATTCATGAGAATTTCTGAATCACTTGCCCACAACACTTTCTACTCCAAAAGCTTACTTTCCTACCAAAAGCATTCACTTTATGACACCATTTTGGCGTCAAAAGTGTTCTTCTTACCTCAAAAAAATAAAGCAGGAAAATTTTACAAATTTTAAAAACAAAATTAAAAATTTGTTCTGACTCTTCTGAAAACTCCCTTCCAACCAGTCAATTATTGATGCCATATATATGCTTAATTAATTACCATCCTCTTTAGGTATTTTCTGTTTCTTGTTTTAAGAAACACAAAAGGAAAACGACCGAGGGAACTTGAAATTTGAGGCCCTATTCAATTTGATTTGAATGTAGTTTTTAATATAAATTTAAAAAATATATAGAAAAAATTATTTAAATTAGTGTTTCCACTAAAAAAATGGTTTCGGAAACAAAAAACACAGAAATATTAAAGATGTTTTGAACTTTAGTACCTCAAGAGCATGAAAATTTGAGTTGTATAAAATATAGCTAGCAACAGAAGAACGAGGTTCCTTATTGTTATTATCAATGGTATAGTCGACCATGTGGTGAATTGCTGTATAATTATTTCAAAATTTTATTATTATTATTATTAAACTAGGGTTTGCTATGTATAACGAGGTTAACACACTAGGTAGGACGTACTCATAAGTCATATGTATAATTTGCACGTGAAGATGTACCATGTAATCCCAAAAAGAAAAAAGTGATATGTATATATATATAGCTAGTGCCCGCCAACTCCACAGGGAAATTATGCTAATTAATTAACCAACACATACATATGTGTGTGTATATATATATATATATATATATATATATATATATATATATATCCAATTACATTTACATTATTAGAGTAAGTTTAATTTGTTGATCGGAAAAACCATTGTAAATTTGTTTCCCACACGTTAAGCTTAATTAGCCTGAAAATGTGGATCAAACAAACGATAAATAATTTAACTATATATATGAACGAGTCAATTAAAATTAAATATGTTTGTCGCATCATTTGATTTATATAGTCAAACATCTTTAATAAAAAAGATTTAATTAACAATTTTGTGATAAAATGCATATAGTTATAGACTGTTTCATTAGTTTGTTATTAAAGAAAACTTTGCATCCATCTTGGTCTGTATATATAATTAATTAAGGGGAACTTATTCTAGAAATGCGTTTTAGGAAATAGTACATGGCATTGAGCAAAACACAAAGGCTTTGAGCCGTCCAATTTTGAAAAATTTCAGACAAATTAAATGTATAAACTCGAATTAATTATATCGATTAGTGAAAATAATTATAATTTTTTTAGTTTAATTAATTAATAAAATTAGACTTGGGCAGTGGGTATCTTCAAGGTTAGGTCGGTTGTCACCTTCACCAAATTGACGTGAAACTCAGTTATCTCTTATCTCTAAATAAAATTAATTAAATGATAATGGGCAGAGAGAATTCATCGATTTCTTGATTGATTATGTTCTATAAAAGCCACATCAGATTTACTGACAAATTGCATCACATGCCTTACCTAACCTAATTTCTTCTCTTTCAAATTAAATATATTCTATTTGTTTATGCATGTAGGAAATTAATTAAACATATATATTAGTACTTTTAATTTGATCCAGTTATATATTTCTCAAGCCTCCAATTAAAGATCAGTAGAAGAAAATATGTATACATTTGGTCCATATTTAATTAGAAGATGATTCAGTTGATTAATTTGGATACATTAGAAAAATAAGATTGCTAGCTATCATTTAATTATAACTATAACCTAACCTCTCAACACCCCTGATAATGACATAGCTAGCAATGAGATATTTATAGAGCTGTGGGTAAGTCTGGTTCGACTTGGTTCTAACTTCTAAGTCTAATGTGATCCCTTTTTATTAGAGCTTATTTTTGGAAGTTTTGAAGAGAGAGGGGTGGATGGTAGTTATTAAAAGAGTGGGGTGGAGTGGAATGGAATGGTTTATATAAACGATTCTATTAATTATGAGTTTTAAAAAAATGAAGAGGGTGGTAGACAATATTATCTTTAATTTTTAATGAATGAACAGACATAGAAAAAAGAGAATTGATAATGAAATTAAATATTATAAATTATGCATAGTACACACTACCCTAAACTCCACAATTTAGAGGAGTTTGAAAATTGAGGTGTTAAATGGTTTGGAAGGATTTTTAAACCATCATAAACCATTCCACTCCATTACTCACTTAAACATTAAATCAAAAGTTTATAAATCCAAACTACCTCACAGATCACCTTCAAATTAAACTATTTTTCCAACCAAGCCCTTAAAATTAAATGGATTGTGATGATCCATAGAATTCTCTAGCCTAATATAACCCAATTAGGGTTTAGCCATAGATTGGATTAACTCATTATTTTTCTAAAAAATAATATTTAGGTTTTTTAAATAATTGCACTATATATCTTTTACAAAACATTTTATAGAATAATATTAGTCTTTATTTAAAAATTAAAATAATAAAATTTATTAATAAAATATGACTTAAAATAATTAAATAAAAAGTTAAAATAATTAATATAATTTGAATGAAGGTAAAAATCAAACAATTAATTCATCATATAAATATTAAAAATTAAAATAAAATAAATAGTTAGTCCAATCCAACCTAGATTAGCTCTATTTTTTGTAGGTTCTGGTTTGAGTTGACCTATTCATTTTAAATTATGAAAAAAATTCTCATACCAATCTTATAAAATTTAAAGGATCAAACAATTCAGTTGTATGTTGCAACTCATTTTAATACATCTAGTTATTTATCGCACTCACAATTAAGTGTTGATCCTTGAACTTATATAAATTATGAGCTAATGGAGAAGTGAATCAAGAATTCATAAATAATCAAACAAACTTCAAACTATATATTATATATAAAATGTACGTGGCGTTTGAGCAGATAATACGGTAGCGTTTTTGGTGGAGAGGTCTGTTTGAAGAGAGCAGTGGACTGTGAAGTTACGTTCCAAATGGATTGAAGGGAGAACAAAGCATGAGTTAAAATAATTGTAGGATTGTAAGGCGTTTTAAAATTGTAGGTGAGGGCCAAATTACTAAATAATTCATGTATGTGATTCCAAATATTACACCAACTGAACATACTAGGATGCCTTCGGATCGCTGCACCACCCCACTGGATACATAGAAAAACATACAATGATGCTTAGATTTCACATTAACTAGGGCTTACACATCAAATTTATTCTATACTTTATTCGATGAGGTAAATTATTTTTTACTCCTTTAATTATTTTAATCTCTAAATTTTGAAAATAAATTATTTGATCGTGAATTTATACTCACATTAACTATTTAGTCTTTAGGATGTTACCCGTTAAGTCACTGCATGACGTGGTCGTTGTATGCTGATATGACACTGTTAATTTGCTATCATATTGACACCTCAGCTTGCCACACCATATGAATATTTAAAAATTAAATTAAATAATTCTTGTATTAGTTATAAATTAAATAGTACTTTTAAATATTTAGATGATGTGCAATGTAAGAGGGTAACATGATGGCAAATTAATAGTGCCAACACATAACGACCACGTCACATGATGACTTAACGAATAACGTCTCAGGGATTAAATAGTTAAAGGGAGTGTAAATTCAAGGACCAAATAGTCTATTTCTAAAATTTATGAATTAAATAATAATTTGACCAACAATTCAATGACCAAATTAAATGTAATTTACCTCTATATTAATCTATTACTTAATGTGCAGTACACTCTCACATAATAGAAAATTATGAATTTGATCCTTGAAAGATATAAATTGTTTTAATTTAGTTTTTGAAAGATGAAAATGCTTAATTTAATCTTGAAAAATATCTTTTGTCTCAATTTGATCATTTTAATTTTTTCTTGTCAATGTATGTGTGACTTTTTTAAAGGAATAAAAAATTCAAATTTAAACACAATTTTTTTTTTCAAAAATTAAATTCGTATCTTGTAGACCAAATTAATAATTCTCTCCGTATAAAATTGACAAGGACAAGCAATCGGATACGAAGACCCCAAATCCCCTTTTACATCTATATACTCAAATACTAGCACTCAGATTTGTATAATACTTTTCCACCACACCACTATAGTCTATACTAATAGTATAATACTATACTACAACCTTGTAATATCCTTTGGGTATTACATATATAATAATTTACCTAAATATATGACACACAAGAGAAGCCAAGTAAAACGTTGATACTATACATATATAGTGCTTACTGTTCTCTCCAAGTACATCAACATTTACTGCTCTTCAGTTTCAATACGTCAATGGGTATATATATAGCTACTATTATTGTACTTATTCCTCAGAGGGACCATAGGTACAAAATGTTTTAACATTCAACATCATTATATCCTTTATTAATTAGTATTAAAAAATAATATTAAATGATAAAAAAAATTACTAAAATTCAGCATTATCGTGAGTCTCAACTTTTATCTCAACATAACTTAGTATGTATTGTATTGTATAGAGTATAGACTATAGAGTGATTAATTAAAATTAATTATAAATATATTATGTTTGCTTTGTTTAAATAAGTCTATCTAAAATAATGTGTTCAATATAATACCTACGTGTCATTTTAGAATTTAGTATATGATCAGTTTGATATCTTAAAATTTTCTGTGTTAAATTAAGGGCAAATAACAAAGGACTTGGTTCATAGGTTTTAAACAGTGAGACCATAAGGCTCCACCACTTGATTGAATTTGTTTTTGGTTTTACCATAAAATTTAGTATTATTGTTCATAAAAAAACATTTAGTATTATTGTTATTTAATTATATTTTTTCCTGTTATCTAATTTATTTTTAAATAAAATTAAAGTGATTTAATTTAATTAAAATTATATAAATTTCAGTTGTTTAGTATACTTTACATGCAATTTACTATTCATCTGTTTGACTTTTGCATTGACTATTTTTCAAGATGAAATATTCAAAATTTTCCTCCCATTTATTCTCTCTCTTTACTTTCTCAAATACCAAAAAACACTTTATATTTAGGTATTAATATTATATATTAATTTTATAATATAATTAACTATAATAATTACTATTTTATATACTTTTATTACATAAAAAGATAAATATTAGATTATTTAATATTAATTTTTTAAAATATAAAATTAATTATAATCTTTTAAAATATAATTAATATACGGTCACACATATTCTAAAGTTACTTTTCCACTCCTTCATTTTCAATAATTTTAAAGAATTGTCACTATCATAATTGCTCTCTACCATATTTAATGTCATTCTCTTTATTTCTTCCTTCTCTTTTTGTTTTGTTTTGTTTTTTTTCAATTTTCATTATTACATTTTTCATTCTCTTTATCTACTTCTCTACATCTTCTTCTTCTTTGTTCTTTAATGATATATAGATTTGAGAAAAACACTATTTTGGTCCTCCACGTTTATCCCTTGTCTCATTTTGGTCTCTTACGTTTATTCGGTCTCAATTTAGTCCTTCACGTTTGAAATTTGTACTAATGTAGTCCTTCCGTTATCTCAATGTTAAAATACTTAACGGAATGCTAACGTGGATAGTTAAATGACACGTATGTGTGATGATTGGACATCCTTTCATCTCTCCAATTTTATTAAAAATATTTTTAAATATTATTAACCACGCTCCATCTCACTGTGATGATTGGGCATCCCTCTCCTCTCCTTCAACTTCATCTTCTCCAATGACCCTTACGACATGAATTGCTTCATAGCCGCCGATTCCTTCTAGAAAGTGGTCATCCTCGCCGCTCTCTTCACCAAACACGACAGCCTGGACTGGAGCATCACGCTCTTCTCCCTCAAGGGTACATAAGCTTAACAAATTCTTGCTACGGTGGTACATAAGCTAAGGAGCTGAAGGAATCTCTCAAGGGTTAGAAATTTTCTTTAGAGGTTGAAGGAAGTAGATGATGAATTTAACAATTGAAAAAAATATTAAGGTTTAGATCGATGGAGCGTTTGAAGGCCAAAACAATAGATCAATGGGGAGCGTTCAGTATTTTAGGGATTTTAGTTTATTTTTAATTTAAAATATATTATTAATAAAATTGGAGAGATGACGAGATGTCTAGTCATCACACACATGTGTCATTTAATTATCCACGTCAGCATTCTGTTAAATATTTTAACATTGAGATAACAGAAGGATTACATTGGTACAAATTACAAACGTAAAGGACTAAATTGAGACCGAATAAATGTAAGGGACCAAATTGAGACAAGGGACAAACGTGGAGGACCAAAATAGTGTTTTTCTCTATATAGATTTTTTTCTCTTTCTTATTTTTCTCTTCTCTTCATCATCGTCGTCGTCTTCTTCTTCTTCGATCTATTATTTTATTTTTTTATATGTTATTTTTTCTTCTTTCCATTCTTTTAAAATTTCTAATAAAATTTACTTACTTTTTTAACTCTCTTTTTTTTTTCTTCCTTCTCCTTCTCCTCCTCCTCCTCTTTTTGTTCTTCATCTTTTTCTTCATTTTTAACCGGTCCCTCATCGGTTTTCTCAATTTTTAATTAATTCAAATGATTGTTGATTGAATAACTAATTTTATGATTATTTTGGATTAAACTTGTAATTGGTTCGTCAATTCTTTGATTGAACTGTCGGTCCGGTTCGATTTTAAAAATCATGATTATACCTATCATTTTCTTATTGACATGAATTATATTTTTTAATTAATTGAGTTAGAAATTAACAAGGTTGACATATGTTTTTCAAATTAATTTTCGGTCCGGTTCGATTTTCTGAGAACCATGCGATTTGTGAATTTTGTGTTTCTACAATCATATATATCCTCAAATTAAATTAATTAGTGTTATTTCCATTTCAATGTTTTTTCAAAATGTTAATTAATAGAACTCTACCAACCCAAGTTCAAATTTTAAAAATGGATTAGAGTTAATTTATAGTTAATTTTTTTAAAGGCCAAGATGAACTTTGAGTAAATTACTGTTTGATCCCTAAAGAGTTTTATTTGTTTCAATTTAGTCTTTAAATAATAAAAATATCAAATTTAATTCTAAAAATTTTATTTCTCTCACTTTAGTCCTTTACCCCTAAATCAAAAAACATAAATGCATGGACAAAAATTTGATAACACATACCTCAGTTTAGTTATACTCTAATTATGATGTAAGCAAATCCTTTGCTGTCCGAGTAATGCAGTTCAATTTTTTTTCACAGTTATAATCGTGGCTAATTGATCAATAATTGTAACAAAAAATTTGGTCATAATTTTTTGAATAAACCGTGGTTAATCGGAAAGCATGAATGAGGACCGGTCTCATTGAATTGTTTATTTTTTCATATATTACTAATAAATTGAAACTTAAACTTTGGAAGACAAAAGATCATGGATTAGTTATAATAACCAAAATAAGAAATTGCAAAAGGACGCGATGGAGAGTAATAAACAACAATAATAATAATGGTAATGTCACTATCCAATATATGCATAGATATTTTGTTATTTAAAAATAAAAAAATAAAAATGGAGAGAGAGAGGAAGAAAAAGATGATGAAGAGAGATGGAAAGCAACTAATAATATGGCCCATATCATATCATGTCTATACTCACTCACTCACTAGTCACTAGTCACTAGTCACTAGCCCGGCCAATGACGTGATCTATCTCCATCTTCTCACTTGATCTTCCTATTCCTTTCACCTTCATTTCATTTTCACCCCTCTCTTAGCTTCCCACCTCTCCCTCCCATCCCCTTAATTAGCTTCTTCAATTCCCTTCAATTCATCACATCAAATTATATACTTAGCGGAATTAATTAATTAGTTAAGATAGCATCATGTCCAGCAGCACAGGCAAGCACTTAGCGGAATCATCAGAGTACCCTCAGAATCAGAATCAGACACTGAGTCGGTATGAGTCTCAGAAGAGAAGAGATTGGAACACATTTGGTCAGTACTTGAAGAACCAGAGACCAGCCGTGTGTCTTTCCCACTGTAACTGCAATCATGTGCTTGACTTCCTCCGCTATTTGGACCAGTTCGGTAAGACTAAGGTTCATGTTCAGTCCTGCATGTTCTACGGTCACCCTGACCCTCCTGCCCCTTGCACCTGCCCCCTCCGTCAGGCCTGGGGGAGCCTCGATGCCCTCATCGGCCGCCTCCGAGCCGCCTACGAGGAGCACGGTGGCACCCCTGACTCCAACCCCTTCGCCTCTGGCTCCATCAGGCTCTATCTCCGTGAGGTCAGAGACTGCCAGGCTAAGGCTAGAGGCATTCCTTATAAGAAGCACAAGAAGAATAAGACCACTCATCATTCTTCTTCTTCTTCTTCTCCTAATTCCATCTCCAATCACACTCACACTACTACGACTATCTCCAAGGACAATAATAATCTTGATGATCATTCCACTCTTCCCATCCGCTTCTCTTGAATTCTTCAATCATCAATTCATGGTAATTCATTCTATATTCTCACTAATTTAGTTCGGTTGGATTGGAATTGGATAACTATTCATTCAATAATGTGGGATGAATTGTTATACTATGCTTTATTATTTACATTAATTACACATGGAAATTTTCCATGAGAAGTTATTAATTTAGGACTTGTTATAATTAAAAACCAATTAACACTCTTGCTTTTTCATTTCTGACCTCACAAGATTCTTTAGAGTGCTATATATGTCATTCCAAAGGTTGTGATTGATTGTGTTCATTAAGCTAGCTAATTGTAGTAAGAATAGTGGAGGTATATATTTGTCTGTCCAATATTAAATATATGTTGTGTCCCATGAATATGATGATCTTACATTATTTTCTTAAGTGATTAAAGCATCACATAATTAAATTAACAAATGATTAAAAGCACATGATTAATCAAGGATTTAGGTTGTTTACAAATCATCTTACTCAAATATAAAATTGTTCAAAATGCATGCTTTTTGTGGGGGTTTCTCCAATTCCTAATTTTATAATACTAACAAAGTCATGATTGAATGGAATCTTTCGGAGCTGAGAAATTAACCTCATGGTCATGGAAGCTAATTAAATATTAATTCATTCATTCTTTGTTAATTAATCTATATATAATTAGTCTCAACAATTCCCACCCTCTACCTAGCTTGCTTATCATGCCCCACTTATTGCCATCTTTAATTAATTAATGTATAATAATGAAATATGTTTTTTTTTTAATTTTTCAATCTTTTTCTCCACTACTGTGTTCCTTTCACCCTTTGTACCTTCATTAGATTTGCATGTCGTCTAACATCTGATTCTGTGGGACACACAGTGGTTTTATTATTCTCTTCAATTACATATTCAAGTACTACTGTGTGGTACTTAATTATATATAATTTATAAGCATAAATATATATTAATTAATCTGGGAACAAAATGCTGTTTTGGTTAGGCAAATACTCGAGCCTTGTGTTTCCCATCATCTCACATGATGTTGTCGGCTATAAGGAATTTCAATAGCAATTTGAATGTATATATGTAAGAGTAATTTGTCTGAACTCATTTATTTGTCAAAATTTGCTGCACATTATAAATTTTGATTCTTTAATTAATTTAGGCATACATATATATATTTTTATGTATGGATTATTGAGCTAAGTACAACTTTTGGTTGGGCTTAATGCTTCCTCTAACACAACATCCATACAGAAATCATGTGTGGTTTATAGCAAATATCAAGGGAATATATGAAGTGGCAGTATGGAGCTATTTAGGGTTTGTCTTCTTTTGTATGTACTAACCAAAAAGTACCACAGCAGTTTTCGTGCTTCAGAAGATGTTTTAATTTAAATCTCATTCTCTTCTGCTTGCTAATTCAGATAGATATTATTGCTCAAGTACTTGCCATTTTTTAGTAAGATTTTTTAATGAAAAAGCTCGATATTTAGCATAGATATTGATGAGTTTGTTTACATCAAATTATTTTCATGAGATTTTTATATATATATATATAGTAATTAATAAAAAATATTATATATATACATATTTCAAGAAAATATAATTAATAGCTAGTAGCATAATGTAGATCAAACTAAATTATAAAGGGATATATAATTAAATATATCATTAAAGTATATATACGACTTTTAGTTAAACATATATACTTTTGACATACATACACACATATTTAGTTATTTAAGAGTAGCTAGCCTTGACATATACTTGTATATATTTAATTAGTATATTGAATTTATCTAGAAATTTCCTTATTCTTTGAAAACTTATTGAGTCAAAGTTTGAAAGATTTTGTGTTATTTTTGGACAAAGAATAGTGGATGTATATACATAACATATAATTGCATCTTGTTACTTAATTTGCAGGATATAATATATAATATTAATGTAGCATATGGTGATGGATCAAAGTGGAGGATCGGAGTTTGTTGATTACTTGCAATGAAGGCAGAGTTTAAGTAATTAGATGATGGAGGAGGTTTGATTTCTCTCTATTTCGAATTCACAAATTGATGAATATGGCATATATGCATGCCAACTCTTGAAACTTTCTGTGTTGAATACTTTGGAATGAATTTGTAAGGTCCTTGCAGAACCAAACTGATTATATATATACATATATAGAATATATATATCCTCAGTTTTATATATATATATGCCTTAATTAGTGTATCTTGTATTCAAACTTTCATATTTTCATATATCATTCGTGGGTGTTATTTGTTTATTTTAAATTTTGTTATAAAATTTATTTTAATTTTTTAAATATAATATAAATGTTTATTATTATATTGTAAAATAATAATTAAATCATGAGAAGTTCTCGTTTTTCTTATAATTACCTTACCTATCATCCCTACATTAAATTATAAAATATGTATGTTGTGATCATATTAATATAGATATAAATACTAATTAGCTGTATTTTAGTTCTCACACACACACACATATATATATATATATATATATATATACGAGAATTTGTTGCATGCATGCAATGCAATTTTGGCCAATAGGATTGTGATATGTGAGTGCATTGCATGCATGCAACAAGTTGCATCATAGAGTCACCCTAATTAAACATTTATATATGACATTTATCTGATCTGTTTTGCTTGTTAGTTGTTATACATATATATAAGCCAGAAATTAAAGTCTGAGCCTTATATAAATGTCGTAATTAGAGAAAGATGAAAAACAATCTTCAAAAGTTGGTGCATGTCTTAATATAGTAATAGAAGCATATCTGATCTATATACATAGGAGGAGCCTTGATGACGAAGAAAAGTAGTATTAGATAAAAATATAGTCAAACTTTCATTTTCTTTCTCATCTATCTTTCTCATTTTTTTTATATTGATCATTTATCTTTTAAAAATTTTAAATTAATCTTCTATCTTTACAATTTGTTTCAGATTGGTCTTTTTGTGTAACACCGTTATTTTGATCCGTTAATTAATGACATATGATAACGAAAACTTTTCAAGAATTATACTTAATTTCACGCATTCTTTAAGCTCAAAATTTTTATTTGAATCCCTATATATACCAACTCAACTCAATCTATTTCTCTTGTTCTTGACTCTACATTTCCTTTCTGACAACAATGGCAAATAGGTAGGTAGCGGAAGTGTAAGTGGTTAATTGAATCTTTATTATGTATATATCACGTCAGGTAGGAACTAGGAACGAATTCGTTGATATCCCCTTGTTCCTTTGTGGTTCAATATTGTTTTTAATTAACATTTAACAGAGCTTAAGTACTCAACCTGCTTTATCCTGCGTATCTCATATCAAAATATAGTGGCTGCTCTTCTTTTATTGGAAATCAAATTCTAACTCTGACATAATTAAGAACAAACAAGCCAATTTTACCACATATCAGTTTGTGCTAATGTAAAAGTTCTGAACAATGAGGGAAACTATATAATTTCTGAAAAGTTTCTATCATGCTATCTCATCACTTAATGGATCAAATTAACAGTGTTACACAAAAGGGTCAATTTGGAACAAGTTGCAAAGATAGAAGATTGATTTAAAACTTTTGAAAGATAGATAATCAATATAGACTAAATGAGAAAGATAGGGGACCAAAATAGGTATTGGTCTAAAGTCTAGAAATATTAGTCAAGGTACATATTTTATTTTCTTTAAGCGAATCTTCATCAAATTCAAATCTTATATATGAAAAAAAGAGTAAAACACTCTTTTGGTCCTCCAAAGATGTCCACTTTGTCAATTTGGTCCCCCATAGATCGGTATTATCAATTTGGTCCCCCACAGATCAAACTGTTAGCAATTTGATCATTCCGTTAATTAACTTGATGACATGTCAAGTTAAGTTGTGACTCAGCAACTTTTTCATCTGACTGGGCATAAATTAATTTAGAGTAATTTACTTTTTATTTAAAAAACCTTTTAAATTTAAAAAAAAAGTAAAAAAAGGCACAAATATGCTTATTTGTGTTAAAAGGAGGTATGTCAAAAGTTTTTTTTTTACTTTTTTTTTAATTTAAAAGATTTTTTAAATAAAAAATAAATTATTCTAAATTAATTTATGCCTAGTCAAATGAAAAAGTTGCTGAGTCACAACTTAACTTGACATGTCATCAAGTTAATTAACGGAAGGACCAAATTGCTAACAGTTTGATCTGTGAGGGACCAAATTGATAACACCGATCTATGGGGGATTAAATTGACAAAAAAGACATCTGTAGAGGACCAAAACAATGTTTTACTCTATGAAAAAACAACTGTTGAAAGAGTTTTACTCTCCTAGACTTCCACTCCTAACTCAAATTATATTGGGCACCACTTAGATATTGAACTTTTAAATAATAACAGTGGTTTCTACAAAAATGTGAAAAAGAAACCTGAACTTCTAGCCAGCTAGAATTCCTCAACAATATTAATGACACACACACACAAAAGAATACCAAGATCATAATGTAGGCATAAATTGTAAAATCTCATGCATTAATTATGTTCAATCTATTCTTCAACATGTCTTGTAAGTATAGCTCAATGTTGTGAACAATAGGTGCTTCAAGCACATGTTCCAAAATTTAGACAAATTAAATGGCTTCACAAGTTACACTACTAATTAATAAGTACATATATGCATGTGCATTTGTTTTTAATATTGTCTATCTACTACTTAGTAGTGTAACTTTCCTCAAAACTATGTATCATTTATAATAAATACTTTCTTGAACTATAAAAATTGACAGATATAAACTACAGAAACGGGCAAATGTCCTTTTCTAAACTTGCAAATATATAACTACTGAACTATATATAAACATTGGCAAATAATACTCTTGACATTTTGATATGTTTGCATGTAAATTCATTTTTCAATATTTTTGAGTCCATAATAGAGAGTTTTTACATTATGCTCTTACAACTTGGTATAATTTTGGTAGCTTGGAAGATCGACAACTATTTAATTTTATTTTCAGATATCCATATATTTCTCTATTTGAAATATGAATTTGTTGTGTGTGGAATTCAAAGTCCCACATTGGTTAGATTTAGTGAGTGAGTGGGTGAGGAGCTTATATAAATAGGTGTGAGTTATATAGGTTCTAACACACATAAGAATACTAGCCTATAACCATTAGGTGTATTGGGTTTTGGGTATTTTTATGTATTGAGGAGGGTTTGTAATTTTTCCGTTCAAAAATTACAAGTAGTAAAGTTTGTCCCAGTTGGGGTCGTGGTAGTAAATCTTTGGCACCAAACCACGTTAAAATTTGTGTGTGTTCTTCTTTCTCTTTTCTTTATATTTTTGTGCGGGGCCCAACAAATATTTCCCCCTTTTTTTTTTAAAGAATTTGCAGTTCACATGTTAATTAAACAAGATTGTATCATAATTCACATATATCAAACAGAAGTGTGAACAAATGAATTTAAAAGGCAAACATGCAAAAGTCTGCTAATTAAGGGGTATAATTACCCAGCAGCTTTTATAGTACTTTAGGGGAAATATTTGTAAATAGATCATAATTAAAGGATCGGAGTACTAATTTTTATAAATAGTTCAGTAGAGTATATATTTAAACGATCAAGTCTTATAGGTCAAGGGAGTAGCTAGATTTTTCCTCTAATTTTTATTAAATGCAAAATTATACTTTTCTACATTAAGAAGTATATAAATTAACTTCTTGACTTTATAATTGGGCATTTATATATCATACTTTCAGATCAGGATGGTAGATTTGGCCATAATCGAATTAGATCGAACATCCGCATTTTAATTTCTTTTATTCAAGTATTATTAGATTTTTTTTTTTTGGACTGAAGTATTATTAGATTCTACTTTAACGGAGTTTTTTTTTTTTCAGCAATTATAAATTTGGAGTTGGTAATATCAATCTCTTTAAGAAAAAGAAAAGAAAATCTCTTCCAAAATCTACTAAACACAATGGGAAAGGGATCCCTTGAATTGAATTTTGGTTTTTGATTTTTACATTTTAGAATTCTATTGTGCACCTTTTTTGTTTATCTAAAATTCTTCCTCCCTAGATTAGGATGTATATAATTAAAGAAATAAGATTTTAGTGAGACTTAACATATAAATTATTTGACAAACCGAATGAAGAAGGGGTGCTTATAATCTCTTGCAAGATAATAAGTTGAAGTTTGAATTGTTGTTGAGAGAAGTGTCCAAAATTAATACTTGACACGGCCTCAAACAAAATTTCTCCCATTTTCAAATACTTTGAACATAAAAACTGACAAATATTCCTTCAAAGCTTAAACTATGACTCTTTACAAATATTTCCTAAACTTTAGAATTTCGTATATATTCTTCCAATGAACAAATTTACAAATAATCCTAAATTATAAAAATTAACAAATACTCCTTAAACTTTCATGTGTTTACATTTAAATTCATTTGTCAATTTGTAATTAAGTTCATAGAGTTTTCATTTCACACTCCTGTTATGACATGGTATAATATAACTCTCCCAGCTTGAAAACAATTTGTAGATAATTAAACTTTTTTTCAAAAAACCAAATCTTTCTCTACTACCATTTTTTATTACCCAAAAAAAAATCAACTATACTAAAGGCCACCACTCATTCAAAACTGATACAACGATCTTATGAATATATGAGTATATTGTGATCATGATGTCATGAGAGAAACTTAAGAAATCAATTAATAATTAAATTTGTTGAATTAATATATGACAAATTAAATCAATAATTGAGACCTGGTTTATGTTAAGTAAACCTTAGAATATGGTAGAATTATACAATAGTAGAGGGTTGAAGTTTCGAGAATATAATATCTGATAGAATGCTTATATATTGGGAAAAACTGAAAAAGTATAATTTGTTTAAGTGATAGAAAGAGAGTGTAATATGGGTTATTGTCTTATTGATGAATATTGGGTCATGGTTTATTAGTTTTTTGAGTATTGGACCAAATGGATGATGGGCTTACTTTTTGTTTGGATATGTTTTGGGTTGGATCTATTTTAGATTTGGACTCTTGTTTTTTAATTTTAGTTTCGTAATTTGACCTTATATGATATTAATTTTTTAGGCTAAAATCATATTTTAGTTCCATATCTTAGTATTTGTTTTATATTAATCTTTTATTTTTTAAAAATATAAAATTAATTCTTTATCTTTACAACTTGTTTCAAATTGATCCTTTTGTATACTAATATCAACTTGAAATATTAAATACTAACGTGTCATAATGGAAACTTTTAAAAATTTATGCTTTCACCTCTTTTTCAAACTCAAAACTTCCATTACAGTCTCTACATTCTATGTCTTCTTTTTTTTTCAATCTCTTCACACCAACTAATTGATTAAGAAGTAATCAAATTACACAAGTCTATCAATCATCTAAAGCTAAAAACATTTATGCTAATTAATTAGCACTGGAAATCGGAGTTAAATTGTTCTTTTCAGCTTTTGCTAATCCCTCAAACATCTTGGCTTCTGGAGAGGTAAGAGCCAAATGCACCTAAAAACATTCATTGAAATCATAAAAGCCTCCCATTAAAATTAATCCCTTCACAACAATACAACATAAACAAAGGCAAATTCAAGTGTAAGTTACATTTATGCTAAATTTAGAAGTGTTAATATTTAAAGGCTAAAAACTTTTTAAAATATTAAGTGATTACAAAAATTTAAAATGAACCTATCTACTAATTAACTTGTGAGTTAAATGAATCGGATTGTATAAAGTCTTTTAATTTAGGCATTTAATTTATTAAATAAAAAGCCAAAGAAGTGGGTGAATAAATAAATAATTAATTTAATGGAGACAAAACAATGACGCACAATAAGACCGAAAACTTTGATCAAATTCACCAAGATTACATTAGTCTCAGCAAAAACAAAATGAAGAAACGACAGGTGAGAGGTGTGCGTTTTGTGTTGTCATTTTGAAATTTTCAGTGCGGACAAAAACGTCGTTTCGTTTCGGTGTCTGTCATCTCCCAAACATCACTCACATCATACATAAGTAAGCTCATGGACCATATTTAAGATTGTGATGTGCGGCTGATATTCCAGCCACCTGGCCTTTGCACATGGCCCGCATAGTGATGCATTAAATATCAAAACAAATTATATTATATAAAACTCAAACGTTACTTACAATTATTTAGATAATTCTAACCCAATAATAAATAATAATGTGTAAATATTATTCAATTAAAAAAATTAAAATAAAAGTACAACTAATATTATAAAAAAGAGAATTTTATGATGAAAATCATCACTCGTCTTAATGTTCTCAACAAAATATTTACTATTACACTTTTTCCATACTAGAAAAATAGTGTTCTGCGCAGATGTCATAGACTTCTCTATTAATTTCATAAAAAACTTGAAAGCTTCGCGACATAGACACACGGATCTAAATCGATTTAGTAATTGGAACAAAATTTTTTACAAAGAAAGACTGAACCCAAAAATATATCTAGACAAATTAAACCACCCCAAATTTGAGGACTAAAAGATCTAATTTATTTAATGGACAAAATAAAGAAAAGATAACTCCTCAATATAGATCTTTTCAGAAACGAGGGATGATAACTCTATGAAATAGAGCTATTTAGGCTATGATTTCACTTTTTTGAGGTGATTAAGTGATTTTGAGTCATAATTTGTTGCATTTTAGGAGAATTTTTTGTTCTAGGCTTTTAGGTATTTACTTGTATGATTTGTGTAGATCAATTAAGTTTTGCGGGTATTTTATTGAGTTTAAAGTTTGTTGGGGACTAACTTGCATTTTCCTTTTTGTGTTCATGGCCAAATGATAAAGAAATAAGTGGTTTTGGGCATTTTTGGAAGCAAAAAAAGACAACAAGAACAATCCAAGTTAGTAGCGAAGCGCTGCAGCGCTTGATTTGAGCATTGCAACGTAGGGTTAGTTTCGAAAATCAATATTTTTACTGATTTAAGTGCGATTTTTTTACCTAAGCTTCATCATTCAGAGCGTGTTGGAGAGGCTAAGAGCAAGGGAAAGCTTGGGGATTGAAGAGGCATCAAGTTGAAAGGATTTCTTAGTGGATTCAAATGAAGGGATAGCCGATTAAGCTTTGAAGACGGAGTTTTCTTTCTTTCTTCTTTCTATCTCTTATATTTTTGTTGATGTTTATTCTCTAAACCTTGATTTTGAACATGAATATGTTAGACTAGGCTTTTCTTATCTTAGGGTTGTGGTGCCCAAGCATGTATCATCATATTTTATTTGTATATTGACTAATAAATATATATATATATATATATATATATATATATATATATATATATATATATATTAGTTATTTATATTGAAAAGTTAAACTGAAGTTGAGGATAAGTTATTTTCTTGGTTTGTTTTTTTTGGGTAGAATTTTTTTGTTTGTTTTGTGATACCAAAAAGTTTAAATTCATATTAATATAGTTTATCTATACTAATTATTTATTTAAAAGTTATATTTAAAAAGTTTTTTTTGTAGTTATTTATTTATTGGAAACTAATACTTGAAAAGTTGAGGAGAAAGCTTTTTTTTTTATATCATATTTTATTTTTGTGACACCAAAAATTTCTGAACTATATTAATATAAATAGATATATTTATTTTATAATTATTCCTTTGATTTGGCCATTGCCTATGTGTAATGCAATTAATATAATATTTATAAATATGAATGAAATAGAAAAGAAGAAAAAAAAGCACAAGTTTGACAAATCTATAAAGGAAAATGAAATGATGCTACTTTGGGAGAAAAGAAAACGGTACCACGGGAAGGTACAATGTACACAACACGATTACCCTCACTTTCGGACTCTTCGGATAAGGTTGCATAAGTCTATACACTTAAAGCACAAGTTTGACAAATCTATAAAGATAAACACTTTTTTTTTAAGTTCTAAATTAATTTTTTATATTTCAAAAGTTTCATATTGGTCATTTATATTCATTGAAGTTCTATATTGATTTTTACGTTTTATTAAAATTTTATATTAATCATTTATGTTTCATTAGAGTTTTATATTGGTTATCTCAGTATGATTTTATTTTTGGCGTAAACGATATTGTTTGGGTGTTTTTGGTGTGTCTAAGGTCACGTCAATTACGATACACGTAAGAGAGATTATTTTTACCAATTTTTCATCTATAACTACAAAAAATAAAAAATAAAAAATTAAATCATAAATATAAATGTACTATTAAATTACTTTAATATGATAAAACATTTAATATTTTTCCTTACTATTATATATTTTCTTAACACAAAAGGTTTAAAAGTGTTATTTTTTATATATAAAAATAAATAATTATTATTGTGAGTAGGGCTGAATAGGGTATTTTCTTACCCATTATTCGAACTCATACTCAGACCTACATGATAAACTTTTAGATATTCATTGAGTACAAATATTTTTTTATCATCCCTTTACATAGTTGTTTGTGAAGTCTGTACTATATTATATTATTTTGAGACATATAAATATGATCCAATTTAAAATAATTTTATTTATTATGTACTTT
This sequence comes from Senna tora, assembly GCA_014851425.1. Taxonomy (NCBI): domain Eukaryota; kingdom Viridiplantae; phylum Streptophyta; class Magnoliopsida; order Fabales; family Fabaceae; genus Senna; species Senna tora. The sequence goes on along the minus strand of CM026263.1, from coordinate 474,254 downwards.
GGACATCACTTTATGTTATATATATGTAGTTATAGTTCACTTCCAAATTTGGTGACAAAACATAGTGATGACTGATGATGCTATGAGAAGAGGCTTTTATTATTATAATAATTATTATTATTATTATTTTATATAGCTAATTTCGAATGATGGGTTATGAGATGTTTAAGTATTATTTGCCATAGAAGCTAATCCTAAAAGTTTAAGATTACGAATATTAAATTTTAGTACGTTGCTCCAATCCTTTAGTATTATTTTTAATAGTAATAAAAATTTATATTAATAAGAATTTATTTTGAATAAAGGAACCAAATAATTAAAAGAATGTCCTAAAATTTAATATTATTATACTATTAATAACTTCTCAACTACATTATATCCAAATTAGCATTTTCTATTAAGGAGACTAACGATATTAAAAGTAAGAAATTTGTAATTACTTATTTTTAAAAGGAGAATGAAATAACAAAGCAAAACATTATAAATTAAATGGTGGACTTTGGGTTCGAATTTTTGCTGGTAGAGGTACCCTCATTTAGTATTTGATAGTGCCTCGAATAGGATTCCCTCCAATAGAATGATAAATATAAAAAATCAAAAAAAGGTAAACTACAACTTATCTTATAAAAGTTGTTTATTCTCTTTTTAGTTTTATAATAAAAGTTTTCATTTGAACTCACTAGTTTAAAAATAAACAACTTATCATATTTTGTGAAATGATTTAATTTTATTCTTTTATCGTATAGTTGATCCTATATTTAGTACCAAATTTGATAATATGTTGACTAAGCTATATTCAGACAAAAATATAAAACTATTAACTCAGAGTCAAATATAGTCTATTCAACCAAACGTTTGGCATTAAATTTTGAATGAAAATATGCAAATATAAAAAGATTATATCATTTTACAAAAAGGGAGTAACATGATTAAAAAAAAAACAAGCTAGAGGGACACAAAAGTATTTAAACATGAGATAATTAATATTGGAAATTGAGAATAAATTAATTATTAATATGCATCCTGATATGATATTAAGAGGAAGGAGAATAGGCACATGGGAGAATGTGATGGGGAAACATGATTGTGAATCCAATATACAAGTTGTGATTTTTGGGTGTGAATGTCTTTGTTATTCCAGCTTCTATCCTTCTCATTCCAGCAATTTCTATAACACTATACGAATCAATTATCATAACTTTTATTTTTCTCTTGTGACCCCACACCTAAAAATAATCCCAAGGGAATACCCCCACCTTTTTTATATAAATATTTTTCTCTTTGTTTTCCCTTTTGGTTTTGGATAAGATTTCAAGGTTTTTTTTAAAAGGAAATAACATAAGTGTAATTTTTATATATTTATTACAAAATTCTTCGATTAAAAATTGATATGTATATAATTTAAAAAAAACATATTATATGTTTTATTTTGATGAAAATTTTGATATCAAAAGACATAAAAAATTGTATATCTATATATATATATATATGGCTTTGGACCCTTTTGGTCATTGTGGTCACAAAATAATTATATTTCATAATTAAAAATATGGAATAAAACATGATTGGAGGAGATATGAAAGAAAAGGTAGGGTAGTTAATAAAAGTGGTGAGAGAGAAATTTGAAATAAAAGTAGTTATTGAATTATTTATTATATTTAAAAAAATATATATTTTTATAGTAAACTTAAAAAAAATGATTGCATGCACCTTGGTGCATGGGAAGCCTCTAGTAAATTTAATGATTTTTTATCGTCCCACCTGTGAAAGTGTATATCTTACTTTTTTTTTTAGAGATGAAAGTGTATATCTTACAAATGAGATCATGTGAGTTTTTGTTTTTTTTTTAAGTTCAATAATGTTTATGATTATCTTTAGTATTATTATAATGGCGTTGTTTGATCCATTATAAGTAACCGTGAGCATTCTATAATTTAACGAGATATATATTCCTTCAAAAAAGTCATAAGTGCTATTTCTTCCATTTATTTAAGGCCAAAACTCCATTTTGGTCCTTTATGTTTCATCTAAGTTTCAAATATGTTCTTTATGTTTTAAAAATTCTAAATCAATCCTTTATGTTTGTAAATTGTTTCAAATAAGCCCTTTTGCTTGATACTGATAGTGTTCTTCGTTAAATGATGATGTGGACAACTTACATGAAAAAACTATCTCGTATTTATTCTTTTAAACTGATGTGGCCAACTGATGTGAACTAAATCTCTTTCTTAAAAGATAAAAGGACCAATATGAAACATTTTTTATACATAGACGACTGGGATTTTATCTACATCAACTATCTACATCAGTTTAAAAGGACATGTAAGAGAAAACATTTGTCCACATCAGTTGTCTACCTCATTATTTAACGGAGAACATCAACGATCAGGTAAAAGTACTTATTTAGAACAATTTACAAAAATAAATGACTGGTTTAAAATTTTTAAAATATAAAAGACGAATTAAAAACTTGAGATGATCAATAATAAAATTTTGGCCTTTATTTAATTAATCTCGATGATCAATTTTGGTTGCTAGTTGCTGCTCCACTTTCAAATCTTTACCTTTTTTTATTTCTTCTTTTGATAATGTTCAATTTATCTCTATATTTGCTTTTTATGTTGCGAATTTTATAAAATTATACATATAAATCTTGACATAATAAGAAATTTAATAATCTCCATATCCCAAAAATATAAGCTTTTAATAATCTCTATATTTCAAGTGATTGGTTGAAATGATAGGTATTCTATTTCCTTCAAATAAAGTCTTGAGTTCAAGTCTTGTGTATAAAAAATAGATTACTTTCAATAAGAAGACACCTGTAAAAAAAAATTTAGTGAAAAATATACATGTTGCATTATAAACTATGGTATAATTTTTATAAAAAAAAACTATGGTATAATTATAATCAATACAAACATTATTTGAAATTGAAACAAAATAGATTCCATAAATTATAGACTATCCGACAAGAATTGAGTAACTCATAATTCATAAGTGGCACTATCCATGAACCATCAGAGAATTAAATGCTTCAATATAGCCTACCTTTCAAGAACCTTCTATATCAATTCTATTAATAAATTATTAGATACCATTACAATAATTTCATTTAAAATTAGTAAAACCATATTTATTATTTTTTAAATTTCAAAGTTATAATCAATATTTTTGAAATCTGATACAATGATATAATTTTAATTTATTTTTTATTAATAAAATTAAGACCCCGTTCATCTATGAGACTATGACTCATGCTATAAATACCTCCTAAATTATATTATGTGAGAAATATTTCTTCAACTATCACTCGGATGTAAATATCTCTTAAAACTATATAGTTGCAAATAACCCCCTATGTCCCAATTGCAAAATATTCATTAAACTATATAGTTTGACAAAGATTTCCTTATACTTTCATATACATGAAATTAACATCAATTTAACACATATTTCTTAACTCCTTTATTTATTTTTCATATTAAACATTGTTTTTACACATATTAATTTAGAAAAAAAAACCCTCTTCCATAAACTATACTTATTTATTCAAACATTTCTATATAAATCCTAAATTTTTATAATTTCCATTATCTTTTCAACACTCTATCTCAAATTTGTAGACATAATAATCTGAAAATGCTAAAATTTGAGGCAAGTGAATCAATGTTAATAGAACATATATATATTGTATAATTTTTTTTTACTAACTCAGGAGTTTATTTGGAGAGAGGGTTTTTTTTTTTTTTTTCTTAAATGTTGTTTAGTTCATATAAAGATTTGATATAAAAGATATTTAACGGAGTTAATTAAGAGATATGAGATTAGAATTAAATTCAAACATGAAAAAAAAATTTAAAAATATATTTGCTACACTTTATATTTTAAAGAAATATTTGTGACTTCGGTTAAAAAAAAAAGGTGTGACTAAGTTATAATTGAATGGATTAATATGCCACAGTTTGTAATAAGGATGAACATTTTGCACTTAAATAATGATTAAACAAGTATTTGTCACATCCAATAATATATTAGAATATTTTGTAATTGAATCATAGTTAAAAAAAAAACAGTTGACACACATAATAATTTAAGAAGTACTTATAAATGACTAAACGAGTATATGTGATGTGAAAAGGTATATTCATTTTCCCCTTAACTACCAGCCACTGTCCAATGTCCATAACCCTTCAAAGAATTAAATGCTCCAATACGGCCTACCGCCTACCTTTCAAGAACCTTCTATGTCAATTTTATTAACAAATTTTTACTACATTTATTTCATCTAAAATTTAATAAAACAATATTCAAGAAAAAAAAATTATTTCCATCAATAAAAATTTTTAGAAAAAGACAAGTATAAATATTTAAATTAAAATAATAATAATTAATTTTGACATAAAAAATGTATATATGCATAAATTATAGGAGAATGGATTCAGTAGGCTCTTCTATGTATTAGTATACTAGGCCGATTTTTTTTCATAGTTTTTTTTTTTTACTTTTTTATTTAAATTTTAAAAATTATAAACTTTTTCTAAAGAATATCTAAAGTGTGAAAGATATAGATGCAAAAAAAATTAAAAACTTCATGTAAATCGAGATTTACTATGAGTGGATTAGGGACTAACTTTTTAGTCCCTAATAAAGGTAGTCCCTAAATCATTCACGGTAAGTCCTTATTTGTGTGAAATTTTTTATTTTTTTGTGTTTATAATTATTATTCTTTATAAAAAGTTTACAATTTCTCAAGTTTAAATAAAAAAAATGAAGAAAACTATGAAAAAAAGTTAATCTAATATACTAATACATAAAAGAGCCAAGCACTATATCCATTCTTAAATTATAGGGACAACAAAATGTAATTTTGCAAAGCGTTAATAATAGAATAGAAGTAGAAGTAGAAACTAGAAAGGAGGAAAAGAAAAGAAAAGAAAAACACGAGCTTTCCTCAACGACCCATCTCACAGTATCACGTGGGTTTGAATGCCCCGACAAAGACCCACCCACCCACCTTCTCTAATACTTAATACCCAATCCATTCCAAATCTAATCCTTCTTCTCTCTCCCTCTCATCTCGCCGGCAACTTCACCGGCGATGGCTTCCACTATATCTCACCTTCCCGATGAGCTTCTCTCCAACGTCTTCTCCGCCATCTCCGACACTCGCACTCGCAACTCACTCTCTCTTGTCTGCCGGAGCTTTCTCCGTCTCGAGAGGAAGACCCGCACCTCCCTCACGCTCCGCGGCAACGCGCGTGACCTTCACCTCATCCCTACCTCCTTCAGCTACGTCACTCACCTCGACCTCTCTCTTCTCTCTCCTTGGGGCCATGGCCTCTTCTCCACAACCTCCTACTCCGATCCTCGCCTCCTCGCCCTCCGTCTACGCGATGCTTTCCCGCGCGTGACTTCACTCACTGTCTACGTTCGTACGCCCACCACGCTCCAGTTGCTCCTGCTCGTTCCCTGGCCGGAATTGCGACACGTCAAACTCGTCCGCTGGCATCAACGGCCAGCGTCGGCGCCGGGCTCCGACTTCGCCGTTTTGTTTGAGAAATGCAAATCGCTGTGGTCGTTGGACCTATCTAGCTTCTACCACTGGACCGAGGATCTCCCTCCGGTTTTACTGGCTAATCCGGTCGCGGCCGCCTCGCTGAAGCGGTTGAACTTGCTGACGACGTCGTTTACGGAGGGGTTTAGGGCTCATGAAATCCAGTCCATCACTGCGGTTTGCCCTAACCTTGAGCAGCTTCTGGTAGCTTGTACCTTCGATCCGAGGTACCTTGGGTATGTGGGAGACGAAGCTCTCTTGGCTGTAGCTTCCAACTGCACTAAGCTTTCGCTTCTTCATCTTGCCGATACGTCGTCGTTGGCCAACCGGAGGGGAGACCCCGTGGACGAAGGGTTCACCGCAGAGGATGCTAGGATCAGCCGTGCAACACTAATTGAGTTGTTTTCTGGGCTTCCTCAGGTGGAAGAGTTGGTGCTAGATGTATGTAAGAATGTGAGAGATACTAGTTTAGCCCTGGAAGTGCTCACTTCCAAATGCCCTAAGTTGAAGGTCCTCAAGTTAGGCCAATTTCATGGAATTTGCATGGCCGTTGGATCGCAGCTTGATGGGATTGCCCTTTGCCAAGGACTCGAATCTTTGTCCATTAAGAACTGCGCAGACTTGACGGACATGGGTTTGATAGAGATTGCCAGAGGTTGTTCAAGATTGGTTAAGTTTGAAGTACAGGGATGCAAACAGATTACGGAGAAAGGGTTGAGGACGATGACTTGTCTGCTTCGCAGGACTCTGATTGATGTTAAGATTTCTTGCTGTTTGAATCTTGATACTGCAGCGTCTCTGAGAGCGCTGGAGCCCATTCGTGATCGGATTGAGCGGCTTCATGTGGATTGCGTGTGGAATGGCTTGAAAGAAACTGATAATCTGGTCCTTGATTTTGACCTCAATAGCTTGGATGAACCATGTTCTTCAGACCCCAAGGCTGCTGAAGAATTTGCAGATTACTTTGGGAGTAACACAGAATACGAAGAAGACGCAAGCAAAAGGAAGAGGCAGAGATGCAACTATTCATCAGAAGCTGATTGGAGTAATGGAAATGGTTTCTGGTGCAACAGCTGGGACAGATTGAAATACCTTTCTCTTTGGATAGGAGTTGGTGACCTGCTGACTCCTTTGCCAATGGCAGGACTGGAAGATTGCCCCAACTTGGAAGAGATTCGTATAAGGGTGGAAGGAGATTGCCGAGGCCGACCCAAACCATCGGAGCGGGAATTCGGGTTGAGCATTCTGGCATGTTATCCTCAGCTCACAAAGATGCAGTTGGATTGTGGCGAGACCAGAGGTTATGCACTTACAGCACCTTCAGGGCAGATGGATTTGAGCCTGTGGGAGAGGTTCTTCCTCAATGGTATTGGCGCTTTGACTCTACATGAACTTGATTACTGGCCACCACAAGATGAAGATGTGAACCAAAGGAGCTTATCACTTCCAGCTGCTGGCTTGCTTCAAGAGTGTTATACTCTAAGGAAACTCTTCATTCATGGAACTGCTCATGAGCATTTCATGAATTTCTTCCTCAAGATAGGGAACTTAAGGGATGTGCAGCTGAGGGAGGATTATTATCCAGCACCAGAGAACGATATGAGTACAGAGATGAGAGTGGGTTCATGCAGCCGCTTTGAAGATGCTTTAAACAGGCGTCCAATCTATGACTGAAGTATGATCGATGGGTGCAGAAACAGAGGGAAGAAAAAATTGTAGCAAGGTTATGTAATATGTTATTACTAACATCTCAAAGTCTCCTTAACTCTGCTTCTTTATATCTTTTTTCATCCTTCCTATATTGTCTATGCCAATTGGGTCATGAATAAATCAATCAAATACTCAAGACTTGAAATAGATGTGTACTTTTTATTTTAAATGATAGGAGAAAGGAGGGAATTCAACTTTGCTTTCATTGCCCAAACAGGAGATACAGAGTTTGCAAAGGCAAAAGATGAAAATTGCAAAGATTAATGTTTTTCACGAGTTTTACTTATAAGAAAAGAGAACAAAAATCACAATTGTCTACAACATCAGCCGAGAACACAATGTAACAACTCTACCAAAAGTTTTATTATGTACAAAAGCTAGTTCAGATTGCATTCAGCACCCAGAGTGCTCGCAGCCATGCAAGCGAGTGAGGATCTCCTCACAGCTTGGCCGCTCATTTGGTTCTGCCCAACAATCTGCACAATACAAGATAAGAATAAGTCTAGATTCTTCCATCAATGTATGACCACTTTAAGAAGATAAAGGAGTAACATGTTTTTGAACTAGTGACCTGACATCAGCTTGCCTATAGGGCCTTCAGGAACCTCCAGTCTAGATCCCTCATTAGCAACGGCGTAGACCACCTGACCGGAATAGAAAATAGGCAAAATGGCGTTAATTTAAGAACCCAAAATGGAAAATCAAGCCAATAACAGAAATAAACACGAACAGTTGTGTTACCCTCTCAGGTGGTATGCCCTCCCATGGTCTGTTTAAAGTGCAAAGCTCCCACATCAAGACCCCCAGGCTAAAGATATCACACTTCTCGTTGAATGGTTCATTCCGAATAAGTTCTGGAGCCATCCATTCAGGAGTTCCAGCTGATGAAGAATCTTTGACGGAAGACTCTGTCATTATCCTTGAAAGCCCAAAATCACAGATCTTCACAGTCCAATGCTTATTCACAAGACAGTTTGCACTTTTCAGGTCACGGTGAACTATCTTCATACGGTGTATGCACATCAGCCCCCTGCACCGCCATCACCAGCATATTTTTGTAATTATGGACCAACAAATCAATAGTCAAACCATTTATATTTTAATTGAATTTAAGACAAATAATATAACCAATTTCACCCCAAAACGAAAAAGGTTTGTCTGAAAATGCTTTGGAGTTGACTATTTGGCACTTGATAATAAAGCGCAAAACTTGAGACAAATCATCTTTACGTCTTGTTTTCCCATCCTTATAAGTTCAGAAGAGTAAATAAAGCTCAAATTTTCTGATGAGTTGCTAGAAAATTCTTGAAAGCCCAAGAACAAATTTTTGTAAACTCTGGGCAAAAATTAGTTCACCAGTGTCTCTATCATCCAATAGAACAAAGACAACTGAGATTTCTAATATTGAAAAATGGACAGTGAAATCTTTGATTTGTTGGACAAGAAGGCCCTGTCAATGCGTATATATTAGTTAAGTATAAAGACCGATGGCGAGGAAAGGATTTTGGAAAGTGATGAAAATGCATCCAAACCAAACCTGCATATGTCTCGCAACATCTTTAGTCTTCTCCGCCAGCTAAGTTTCTTCTTTTGACCACTCAAGTGAATTAAGTAGTACAACGATCCCATCTCCATATATTCAGTAACCATTGATAACCGCGGAGGCTTTGTACACGCACCAAGAAATAAAATTACTGCATAAAACATCATTGCCTGATCAAGAGCAATTAAAATCAAAAGATTCATGCAACTTGTGGTATTCTTACAGCACTTCATGTATAATATGTAAGAGTATGTATGTTTATTTGGAGCGGAGAAGGTCCAGCTCCCTCTCTGTTTCTCCCACATCCTCATATGGACGCTTAAGAGAGAAATCATGTCAATATAGGAACCCAGGCTGTTTTTTCATTAATTACCATAACTGGAAAACAAGATGTAAAGATCATATACTGAAAAGCCAAAACAACAAAAGTAGCTTGTGAGGATGAAAATGAGTACCATTTGGATGTCGGAGCCGGCTGGAGGAAAAGAAAAACACAAGAAAAATAGCAGAAGTCAGAATTTGCTACAGATAACAGACAAATGCTGCCAAAAGCGTAACAAATTAATACCAATAAAATACCTGAGAATGGATATCTCATTGCAGAAATCTTCCATGTTTTCGGCAGTTAAATCTTGCTCCAGAAAGACCTTGATCGCAACATCTGTCCCATTCCATATACCACGGAATACTTCTCCAAAGAACCCTGGAAAACAATACAGGCAATGGTCAGAAAAGAACGTCCTTAAAACTAGCTTTTACATATAGTCATTCCCTTCCTTCTCAATGCAAGGTAATTCACGAAAGTATTTGCTTTTCCAAATTGCATTTAACCTTTCCCCTTTCTTGGTATGACAACATCTTGACCATTTATAATAGTCAATGTATTCAAGAAGTGTTTGAACAAAACAATCTGAACTACTCCATTTAAGTTCAAGTTTTAAGGCTTTATGCACAAATCTGTTAAAACAGAACCAACCAGTACAAGTACTGTGATAGAACCTCACAAATGATACTGAATAATACTACTATTTCTGATAACTTCCCACTCAAAGGAGTTTTACAAGACCACAGATAAAGGCTGTGAAACCAGGAATAGATCCTCTCACTCAATAGCTGAAAAAAGAGAAAAAAACAGCAGAAAGTATCCTCTCATAGTCCTAAGTACATGAGCCTTGAAATTCTCATCACCTACAATTTATTCGGATATGTCTCTTAAACATCCACAATATTCCATAGCTTCAATATACTAGACCCCATCAGAAACCTAACCACATTGAATAGTTAAGCCAATCAGAGAAGGTAGAGAAAATATTTGCCCTCATCCATCTTAATTTAACTAGGCCTGCAAGGTGGTCAAAAGCTTTTGTGGCGCCCTTGAGGCGCTAGACCCTTTTATAATGCCTTGAAGAGAGAGGCGCATGCCTAAGTAAAGCAAGGCTCTAAATAGGGGGGAAAGGTAAAAAATATGCTAGAAAATAAGTAAATATAAACTATTGATTAAGCTTCAAGAGGCACAGGAGACCTTCTAGTGCCTTAAGCACTGAGGCAAGCTCCATTTATTAAATGGTACCCTCACAATTTGTGTCATAAATTGAAGGCATTATTTTCTAAATGGTCATCCGTATCAAATCATATGAATTAGCGGCATAGTTCTTTGCATATTGAGCCTCTAATATCAATTCCCTTCTCTTATGAAATCCACAAGTTCAACTTCTTTCCCAATCATGTCTGATTAGTTTCAGGTTCCTGAATTACTCTCTTTGATTTTGTCTTAAACTTTTTTAATTATTCCTCTGTAGTCTCTACACTATGACAAGAACCAAGCCTTGAAATTGACAACTTCCAAAAAAAAGAGGGAGAATTTCGAAAGCCTTCAAAGAAACACTAAAAACAATGGGGGAATTTTATAGATGGCTGAGTTGTGACAAATTTGGTTGAGATCTGTCCAGATCTTCCATAACTTATAAACCTAATAAAAAATGCAGAAATCCGGCCTCTTTCGCGATCACAATTCTTGACATTAACCCAATTTGCATTATCTACCATATAAATCATATAGAATTGCACAGTGAAAATCATAGATCACTCAATTCCGATAACTATGACAGGTTATGTAATACTTACCAATCCCAACGCGAGTTCCAACAGTTATTTCCGAGAAGTCGATATGCCATCCTTCAAATGGTAAGAGGGGTTTATTATTAAACATTGGAGATTCAAGGACTTTATTCCATGTCGATTGCATTTCGTTCACTCCATATCTTGATAGCCCACTTCTCTCAGATGTCTGACCCCTATAATCATGCGGTGAAGAGGGTAAAGACATTGCCTTTTGTGAAGTTACTTGATCAGGTTGAATAGAATATAAAGCAGATCTCTCATAACCGTGTCGCTGGAAATTTGACACCTGTCATATTGCATCAGCAGAATTAGATTTCCAACTTGGAACCCAATTAGGCTTAATAAGTAAATTCCAACAACCCCCACTCCCATCCCAAAAATATAATAAAGAAGACCTACCAAAAAAGATGGAACAGGAACAACTTCAAATTTAAAAAAAGCTATAAAATCTTTTTTTAAAAAAAAAAAAATCAATAAAGTCACATTGATAATATAGCATTAAAAAAAATCTTGAAAGGATGAAACACTATAAATGTACAAGAGAATGACATAAATTTTGACACCTGCATAGATTATGACATAGTCTAGACAACATGAAAAACTATTGAATCTAGCAATTGTCAGATTCTCTTCTTTTTCAGAATTGGCAGTGGAATTTAAAATCTTAGATTTGGTTGCTCTGCAGCTTAATCACATAATAAACATGTACCATTCATTTCAGTCCAATATTGCCCCTGTTTGAGTATATAACCCTCCATTTATATTTCACTTTTTCTTACATACAAGGATTTAGCCATAGGATAGAGTTATATCACACACAAATATTAAAAGTAACAGTTAGACCAAATATTGACAGACATGCTTCAAATGAAGGTCATGCTCACCTCTGATTTTAGAATAATAGCCAAAAAGGATAATGTAATTTGGAAGAGTTTTGATCAGATGGTGAAAGATGGACAGATACAGAAGTTAAATAGAAGGGTCCACTGTTACCACAATAAGGCAGACATACATTATTCTGAAAATCTCCAATGCTATTTGTATCATTTGGAGAATTGGAGAAAGAGCTATCTTCCCCTCGCCTCAAGAGACGATTTTGCTTCAGTGTTTCATTCATTGCCCGTACAGCCCTTGATATATTAGAGAAACTTATAAATCGCCATACAGATGAACATTACACAGTCAAACAAAGATTAGAAAATTATAAAGCACTTGACGGAAGTACAGATAACAATATGCATTCTCGCATTTGATTATTTGGCCTTTGATTATTTGGCATAAAGCAGGAATCAGTTGAAATAGTCAATCCCCTACTCAGAACACTCTATCATAATAGTTCTCTAAGAAGTCAAGTTAAATTACAAATTCATGACAGCATACCTTAGAGAAAAAGTTAGATCTCAATTACATGGTAGCAACATTTTATTGTAAGCATATACAAGAACAATAGTTAAGAGAAAACTGATGTCACTTATTCATTTATTAAATAGAATACACAGTTTGCCATTGTTCAAAGAAATAATGAAACCGAGTAATGAAAACCCAACCACTAACAGGTTCTGTTACAGATCCCAACAAAGAAGGTCAAATAAAAAAAAATTGAACACTCTATACTTGAAGAAATGCAGAAAAAAACATGAAAGGGAGCTTTTTTTTTTTTTGAAAGAACAATTTGACACACTACACATGCTTATTCAACACAATGATCAACTAAAACTATTACCATTAGTATATCCAAGGAACCAACATGAGCAGATATATTTCCAGAAATCACAATGAAGCAAGTATAATATAGAAGCATAATGAACAAAAATCAACCTTACGATATCATCACCAATCTCAGGTGTAATGCTGATGCTTCTTCTTCTAATTCTACGAGCTTCTGACATGGATGCCCCATCTGACCTATAGTACAAGGATAAATTCAACTTTTAAGTCATACATGATACATATTTTAGTGAAAAGATTATAATGAATATATGCCTCCAAAAGTAGGAAAGAATATTATCTCCTAAGTCCCTTGTTCACTCCATCAATAGTGATTCGAATTAGGATTATACTCTTTCTGTTTTTCTTTTTGGGACTACTCATTTCTGTTGGCAGTACTTTGGAGGAATGCTGACAAAGCAAAATCTCATTGATTTCATCAAAACAATAACTTACATCAAACATGCAAATGTTGAAGACGTGTGTCTGAAATGTGTCAGATACTGACATTGATGTTGTGACAACACACTGCCAATACACGTCCAACATATGTACAGACATTTTAAAATAATTTTTTAGAAAAGCTTGGACGAGCACCGTATAATGGACTCAACATTGAACATGGCTCTGGCGCAAGTAAACGCAAAAAGGGGGTGAAAGACCCCCCAAAGAATGGTAAAATGAAACAGCAGAGAGTTTACCTTGTTGATATAATTGAAGATTTTCTTTTTTTTTAGTTCTTGTACATGGACAATTTGAAGAATATAGATTAACAACTTCAGAGAGTGTTGCATTGGATTAGTGGTCACACTAGAAAGGATAAGATTAAGAATGATTGCATTAAAGAGAAAGCCAGGGTAGCGCCTATCATAGGAAAGTTAGTAGGAATGCGCCTTAGGTAGTTTGGTCATGTATAGAGGAGACCATTAGAGGCTTTTGTGCGAAGAGTTGAGTAGAAGGAAGATAGTCTAGTAGCTATATGTAGGGGAAGACCAAAGAAACTATTAGAATGTATTAACTATTAATAATCTAACTATAGAAATGAGAAAAGATAGAACACATTAGCATTGTTTGATCAACATAACCGACCCCATGGAAAAGGCTTTGTTTGTTGTTGTTAGACTAGCAACTTCTGACTTAGTATATTCGATTTAGAAAATAAACTTGAAATACTTAAATTGCAGAATAATGCCAATTGTGTTTTTCTCTAACGTTACCACTCACATCAAAATAAACATTTTTTGAAATGTTCATTTGGGTCCATATCAATGTTTGTGCTTCATAGTAACAAAATCACAGAGTGGAAGCAAATTTGTAAGGATCATAAAGGAAGGGACCTTGATGTAGCCTCATCATCCACAAAATCTCTAAATGCTTTCCTATCACCGCCAAGCATGGACCGCCCACGTGCTCGGAAAGATGGATGTTCTGGACTGCAAAACCAAAATTATTTAAAAGCAAATAGAAAACTGGTAATAAATTATTAACATTCTAATATATGTAGTATGTAGAATTTATGGAAAATTTTCTCTAAATTAAAGAAAAAATATTATATACTTGAACCAATTCAAAAGACTGCATCAGCATATTCTAGCATTAAATTGGCTGAGGGCGTGTATGTTTTTCAGCCAACAGAAAAGCTACTTCTTTCATCAGTGCATGGTGAAAACAAAATCTAAGCACACATATGGATGTACATATTGCACAAGCATACACCAATGCAAGGCTTACACCAGAATATTTCTTATAAAATCTGATTTTTATCAATTGAATCATAAATAGATAGATTATCATATCAATCATATATGTCAAACTTCAACTAAGTTTTCTTAGTGCAAATTTAGTCAAATTTTCACACACTTGATAATCATGAACAATATTATTATGATGAATTGAGTACATAAAATTCCGCGTTTTGGCCATGGCCTTTATTGATGGGTGCTTTAATAAATCCCATCAGATTATGTAGAGGAAAGTCGCATGGCATATGGTATACTTGCAACTACGGGAATTTTTTTCTTACAAACAACAGTGTGAGCTAGACACAGTGTCAAGATTTAACATACTGCTACTCTAAATCAAATACTGATAGTCACTAGACAGAGAGTCATTCCAAACCCAAGTAAAAAACTCATAAAGTTTTAATCTAACAAATTGAACTCAGAAAGAGATCCTAGGCACCATGGCCAACAAAATAACAGAAATCAATATCATAAATAATAAAAAAATCATGTATGTAGAACCTAACATCTGCATACTCATTTAATTAAAGAAAAAATAAATATAAGAATGATGAATAACCTTGAACTAGCTGTCCTCTGCTCAGCAATGACTTTTCTCCGACTACGCCGACCAAATGCAGTTGCAATGTTGGGTTCACTATGAGACAAACTGAGGGAATTGACAAAATAAATTCAACAAGAAACAGTCGTTAGTGTATATTTTTAGATATTTTAAGTAAAATGTTTTGCTAACCATTCACAAATTGAAACTGGTGAAAGAACATTAAAAATGAAGTGGAAAATAATAAAATACAGCTTCAAACGAAAAATAAAACAATGAAAAAATGCTGAACTGAATCTCTGGTGTATATAGCAACGAAAATGGCTACCTCAGTTTCCTATCCAGACTGGTATTTGATCGTAACATCAGATTTCGCAGAGAAAGGCCTGATACATTAGGAGCATCAAATCTCCTCTGGAAAGGGAGGTTATCCTCCTTTTCGGCACTGCAATAGAGGACCAAGAAAATCAATACTGGAGCACTTGATAACTCTGAACATTAGCATGAAAGAATCGATGAGGATTCTTAAAGAATATTAGCATGAATCTCACGATTTACTTATTTTTAAAGAGATATTAAGTTAATTTTAACTTGACAATAATTAAGCCAATGCACAATCAAAAGTATAAAAGCAAACAATAAGCACAGTTTTTAAACCTGTCAGGATCCACTTTCTCAGAAACCCCATATAAAGGACTGTTTGGTTCTAGAGGCGAATCACAGGAATCATTTTCTGCAGAGTCACTCTCTCCTGCTGCAGAAATATGTGTCATGAAAATCGCTTTGGCTGATCGAGGAAATAATTGGCCAGGGCATCGCATGAGATCAACCAGAAGTTCCACTGAATTTAATACAACTATCACAGACATATGCTTGCATGAGTCTACACATTCAACAACACCATCATTTGGCAAACCCTGTCAAGGAGAATGGTAAAACAAGATGAATCTTTCAAAAACTATATATGCTGATAAAATTTGGCTATTTAACTCTTGCTAACACACTTAGTAACCAAACTAGAAACATTAGTTGATTAGTAAGTCTATGTATGGCAAAAAGTATTGACCCCACCAACAGAAATCAGTGCTTACCACCATGAGCCTACTTTCAAGACCTACTGTATCTGCTAAAACTTTAAATAAGATTGCTCGAGGACGGCATGAACCATGCTTTATTTGACCCAACATCAGGGCACCTCGATTCTCAAACATGTGAGAGGTTTCCTCTAGTGCAGTTTTTGCTGGACTTTCTACATTGGGCCGCTTGTAAAAATCAGAAACCTGTGCAGAAATAGAGGTCAACAAACATAAAACACCCTGTATTATGCTTATAAATACATTATATTATGATATGGGCAATGAAATGAAAATTATCACAAATGATAGAAGCTAAATCCTGAAATGCCCACCAACTTATCCATAACTATTACAAAAAATTGCAGCTTACTAATATCAGAAAGTAAAAACTGAATGGTGCAGATAACTAAAATAAACAACCATCAAAGAAAATTTGTTAACGGGACTGTAATAATTTTGGAAATCATTTTTTATATTAAGAATGATACAAAGGAGCAGTTTTCATGTGTTTGGTATTAAGTTCTCCAATAAAAATATGCAAAAATGATTTTTTTTAAAAAAAAAAACTAAGGGTACGCTTGGTATAAATGCACGGATGTAAAGTACTGTAGAATAAAGGAAAGTACTGTAGGAAAAAGTGAGGAGAGAGATAGAGATAAAAATTAGGAGACAAAAAAAGTATGATGAAAAATGTGTTTGGTATGTATAAAATATGATGTAAAATTTTTTTGGGAATCGTGAGATTACATGTATTTTACTATTTGGAATGCTTACCAAACGTACCCTAAGTACCACATAATTGGATTCTTCAAAATGGTTCCTTCATATGTTATATATTTACTAGAAAACCTGATAGCAGAAAACAGTTAAAGAACTTTACGTAATTTCTGTCCTTATCTTCAACACATTATTTGCAACAAGTAATATTGGATGAACTTGTTAAATACAGTTTTATACAAGTTTTAAGGGGGAAAAGCCTATTGCAAGATTGGCTACAGGGATGCACCTATATATTAGCTATCTCCAGACTCAACAGAAAATAAACAATAAGGTACATTAACAATACATACCAATCCAGCAATCTTTTTTATTATCGCAGCTGGATTGGAGTTCAATCCTTTAACTAGGGCCACAATCAGTTGTTTCAACATAGACAACTTTTTATCTTTCTCTGCGTCCACTAAAATGATATCAGCCTTTAGACCCTCTCCACCCAAAGCATGAATCTCATCCAATGTAGGAATATTATCAAAATTTTCCTTGAGTCTTTTTTCCTGCACATTATCAGATTAAACTATTATTACACAACAGTAAAGTGAGAGTAAACACCATTTCAATTACACACCAAATACAAGGACACAACCATCAAACTACAACAAAGATAAATGGACAGATGAGGTTATTGAACAACAACTTAAGAGGTAACCAAAAGAACTTAAGATACTACATATATTAAACAGAACGGGTGGTGTGATCATTTGTCCACATTCCAAAAAACAACTAGCAGTTGCATATTTGAGAGATAATGACAGTAGAATTTTGCACTTTGCAGCAATAGACAATATGATCATCAAAGAAATAATATCCAAGACAAGGGGACCATATATTAAGCCTTTGACCATTTTCCATAACAAGATAAACCAACAACATTTACTTGTAGAAAATATTGAAGCAAGCAAAGCATTTTGAAGTCCAGACTTTACATTTTAAATTTGTCTCCTATATGAATTCACCAGAATCCACATTATTTCTAAACCTCACCTTCACCCTTTAGTTTCTGCACTTAGTAGCAAATACAACCTGCCTCAAAGTCTACTAGAACTATATATTCCACCAAGCCAGCGTTAAAATATTAGCAAAAGATCCTTAATGTTGTTCCTTAAAGATACATAATCTGACTTGTTAAGCTCAGAAAACCTTTTTTAAGTAAATTACACTGACCTTTCTAAGGTTTGGTTAAATTACACTTATTACGCGTCTTGTTTCAACAGTATCATCCCACCCCGACATTTGATATGTAGAACAAAAATCTCCCTTACTATTTACTTTCTGTAAATGAAATTAATTTTTTGCACAATATTTTCGCTCCAAAGCATGAAAGAACTCTTCTCTATCATTTTCCAAAGCATTATTACTTTGTTCCCTCATTGTTTGAGGTGTTTATGAGGCTTTTGCATTATCTATGAAATGTCAGAGGACAAAATGATCATTTTGAAACAAGACGTTAGGTGTAGTTTAGATGAATGATGAATCTCAAGAGAGGTTAGTGTAATTTACTCAACTTTTTCTTCTGTAGAACCATCATGTAGATAGAAAACATACCATAAAGACAAATTTTCAATTCCATCTTCCACAAAGATATACTAACAAAGGACAAACAGAAGATAGAATATCCTCCCAATACTTGAAAAAAGAACAAAACAAAAACAGATAGATGGAAACGGGCCTTAAATAGACAAGGGATCTTTTCCTTCCATCCATGTAAATAACATTGAGAACTAGCACTAAGAGTTTTCTAGAGAGCACTTTTGAAAGTTTTTAATCAAAACCACCATGCAAATTGAGAAAATTAAACAAAAGAAAAGATTACCATATCCAAAATGCAACATTATCATATATCTCTTACAAGTATTACTTTTCGGCAATAATTATGTGAAAAAGAAATTAAAAATGCATTGGGAACACTAGAGCTATTGGATATCTGCACCAAGAAGGCAATGCAGGAAAAAATTTCTCACCGGAACAACTGAATAAAAACCATTTGGTATCGGTTCTGAAAGCATTCCAGTGTGCCAGAGAATTTGTGATGCCTTCTGAGGTGACAAGACATCTTGCTCAAAATTCTTAGGTAGTTCTTTATTATTTATGGTCTCTTCTTGAGAACCCAATGATATAGATCCAAATTTTTCAACAAAATCTGAAGGCCACCATGAAGAGCTAGATGGACCTTGTTCTGCAGGCCCTGCATCATCTCGTCTTTCATCCATCTCCTTATATATTTGGAATGTAAAACCATTTCGCCACAATTCTTAACCCATAAGAGATGTCAACAAATTAATTGTAGTTTTAAACCAGCAGCTAAAAGTACTTGATTAGCTTCAACTGCTTCAAGCTGGAGTCCATGTGACCTGCATGAACCAAATGGCAAGCTATATCGCATTAATACGAGAAAATCGTATTGGAATTTGAAAGGAAAGTAAAATTTCAAATCATCAGATACCAAATGAAAGTGAAGCATTTATAACCGAAAACAAATAAGATTTCCATACAAAATATA
Organism: Senna tora; assembly: GCA_014851425.1. Classification (NCBI taxonomy): domain Eukaryota; kingdom Viridiplantae; phylum Streptophyta; class Magnoliopsida; order Fabales; family Fabaceae; genus Senna; species Senna tora. The sequence continues at coordinate 454,980 of CM026263.1, read as the reverse complement.
ACTTGCAAACTTGTTAAATGCCCCAGCTCCACAAGTGAAAGAATCCGTCTCTGGAGCTTTGAATCTGACACTAAGGGAAGGGTCACTAAGAAGAGTCCAGAGGAACCGCATGACACAATTTTAAAAATGATACCAATACCATCTAACCATCACTATGATGAGTTCAGAGGAAACAAAAAGCAAGGATGATCTCAATCTGAATTATATGTTAATACAACCATGGGCAGCAAATCTCTAGGTGCAAGTTGTAACATTCACAAATCACAATATGACCATTTCTTTGGTATGCCACATGAAAAAACCAGATATCAAACTTGTAATCTGTCTTCACTATTCACTCCTCAAAGAAATGGAGAAACAATGAGACTAAATTTGACTATTGAGACCTTCTATTGACCATTTCCAGCTCAGAGCACCTTTCCCCTTATAACAAAGAAAAATTAGAAATCAATGCCTATGATATCAAGGATTCAGAAACTGACCCCCAGAAAATTTCATGAGGAGAATTCAAATGTCTAGCTTAAAGGGCAGGACTTGTCTTCAGTACTAGGTATGTGAACAAAGCTATACTGCAAGACATTCAAATAATCAGGCCATCTTGTCTATGACAAAAATTTCACATCTTAATACAATATACCTCACTTGTTGGCATTGCTTGATCCATATAGCCGACCCCACCTAATGGGGAAAGGCTTTGATTGTTGTTGTTTTAATACGATATATCTCACTTCCGTATATAGGTTTACGATCAATATAACTCCTAAATGGCACCACACCTAATTTAAATTTCTTTTTATTTCTTGACAACAAAATCCTAACTATAGAAATGAGCAAAGACAGAACACATTGACGTCGCTTGATCCATATAGCTGACTCCACCTAGTGGGAAAAAGCTTTAATTGTTGTTGTATTGTATGACTTTTTCTTCATTCAGAATATGATTGTCAATAATATTTCTTTTTCTATCAAAAAATAGTAATTTATATATGATCAACAACAATTGTATAGGAAAAAAGTACAGTTAAAGAGGTCAGATAAGCTCCACCAAATCAAGGAAAAAGTGTTCACCCTAAGATCAAACACAAAGGAATATATGTAGAATATGATTGTTAATACCGTAATTACTCTCTAAAATTACTTGTTATACTATATTCATTAAACATCCAAAGGTGAACTAATGGAACAAAGCCTGAGCCTCCAAAATCTACTCACCTCTATAATATTATACTATTACAGCAACCGTTACTGTAGCAGTTCTAAATCTATCAATCATGTGGCATTCAATCCTCTTCTTGATTTGAAGTATATTCTCTCATTGTTATAGATCTTTTTCCCTTTTTTATTTTTCTTTTTTGTTTTCTTTTGGGTTTCCTTCAATAATTCCTTCAATTATTTAAGACACAGACACAGTATAATAAAGTAAGCTTCATAACTATTTCACATCAACTTATTTTTTATGATTTACCAAAGCACTTTTGAGATTATTTCCCATTACAAATGCTTTCCTTTTCTTTTATAATGTATTTCCGTGTTTTTTCTTTCATGTTGACTTTCTTCTAACAAGGAAGGATATTCAACTTTCTTCCTTCTCTGATCATTCTGCTAAGGATGATATAATTTCATTTAACTCCTATAACAGTATAACGGAAAGCAGAAAAAGATAACAACACTGTCCATTGTGCGGAGATAAACCTAATTACCACAGTATCATTAATACAATTCAAGAACTGTGCACTATGGAAGAGTGTTATCATATCCCGGATTGGTTTGAAAACTCGTAGAACCAAAAACTTCCAAAGAAATATCAGGATCACTGTTAAATAATGCCGCAAAATTCAACTGTGTGAAACTACAAAGCACACGTAATTCTTAAGTTTAGCCTCTGCAAGGATTCTGTATTTAAAATTGAAAGTCGCAAAAGAAACAGACAACTTGAAACACGTTCGGATCAAATTGTTGGTGATGAGAGATATTCAGACCTAAAGAGAACCCAGTTTAAATGAAAGCTCAGTTCCAGTCAGTCCAAATCACCCATAAGTCCAAAAACAAAATAGGTAATCTTCCAAAATAACAGTTTAAACACCCAATGCCAAAAACCCACCAGAAAACTAGCAATAAGAACATGAACGAAGTATAACAGAAATGAAATTGTGAATACAAAATGACAAAACCCCCCGGAGCATATAATGATGAAGAACACACAAGAAACAAAAGATGAGTGATATACCGCCAGCAGATCCAAGCATTCGACCTTAAATCTGTTATGTCGTCAATAGCATTAGAATCTCAGTTGCTCCACATGAACGGCATCATCATTCTTCAGTTACAGAAACAGTCAGGTTGATAATAATACACCAATAGAGAGAGAGAAACACAGAGTGTGATGGAAACGAGGAAATGAAAGAGAGGGAGAGAGAGATGGGATTTGATTTTTGGGTTTTTTGATTGATCGCAGAAGAAAGCGATGGGCTATATTTCAGAGAGAGAGTTGAAGGGAGTGAGGAGGAGAGGAGGTGAGGTGAGGTGAGAGGAGGTGGTGGGTCACGTGCACTGCAGGCCACCTCTCTCCATAGCCAGCTATCTATACACATTACACATTACGCATTACACACCTTCCTCCGCGTGAAACAAGAAAATACCCTTTCCTTCCTCTTTCCCTTTAGGGAAAAATGCAAAATGCTCCCTTCAATTCTTATATTTTACTAAATTTGTCCTTTAATTTTATTTTCTTATTAAGAGTACTACACCTTATTTGACATTGTAAACTTGCTATATACTGTAATACATATATTTAAATTATACAGTTTTTACATTAGAGTCTATTAGCTTCCATATGGAGAGTGTGCTGTGAGGTAACAAATGGAATAATACAGTTGGAAATTTTCAAAATGACTTATTTGCTAAAACCTAAAACCTTGTACTCTAATTGCCTTTTTTGAAAGTTTAAAGGGTATTTTGCAAATTGCAAGTGATTCAAAATTTAATGTGTTTTTGCATCCCCCCCCCCCTTTTCCATCAAAATTACACAAAAATTATTTTAGTTTTTGTTGAAAAAATTAACCCTCGTTTCATATTGAAATCTCTTAACTTTGATTTGTTTCATATTGGTTTTTAAATTTCAAAATTATTTCAATTTGATCTTGTTTTGCTAAGGCATTATAAGTTTCATAGATGAAAATTGCATACATTGATTCAACCAACATCTTTTTTCTCAATAATTTTTAATTTGTTCTAAATTTTTGCTCATAAATTGTTGCTTTAAAAAAATACTTACAAATTATCAATTTATTATAAATTTATCATTATTAATATTTGTTGTAAATGATAATTTTATTATTTTTGTAAATTGTAATAATTTAATTCAATTTAATCATAACAATACTACTTTTCTACCATATATATGACTCAGAAGTATAAGATTCTTTGTTTTTTTTTTTCCTCCTTATAACAAATCAAATTCAAATGTAGATAGAATAAGTAAAAGAAAAAGAAGGGGAAGAAAGGACTTTTTTGGGCTATGAAATAGTTTTTTGAGTACAAGTTGTGACAATCTAGGTGGACCCTATTAGGTCAATGGGCTCAAACCAATTCTCTACCTTGAATGTTGAATCTTGATCAAGCAGCCATGCACGTGCGGAATTAATAAAATTAAGAAAATCGTTTTTAATGAATACTTGTTTTGTACTTTTTAAATAAGAAAGTCAATATATAAAATTATAAATTAATACGGTATTCTAATTATTGATCAAAACTTTGGAGAAAACTTATTCATTTTGAGTACTCAAAGCACATAGACAGTTGTGAACTCAAGATCATTAATAGGCAATAAAAAAATAGTAAAATTGTTGAAGATGTGATCAATTTGAAAAGAGATTTCCAATGCACTTCCATTATTAATTGGATTCATCGTCACTGTAATTTGGTGGTTGATTAGTTTGTTAAAGATAACGTTAGAAGGATGTGTCCTTTGGATTGGGTGTTATCACTTTCATCATCCCTGACTTTCTTATAATATGTTTGATACGGATGCAATGGCCCAATTGCAATGTAATTGATTCAACTTTTAATGAATGCATTTGTTTGGTACAATCACAATGAAAGGAATCTAAATACTATATATTAATTAAACTTATATTTCTAATTTTTTATATGCAAATTCTTTTTTCTCTTTATTAAAATTTATACACCATATCATATATGTGAGCTACTTTTGTGTTTTTTAAAATAAAATACTTTTAACCAATGAGTGTTGAGTCTAGAAAATGAAAGTTTCTTGCAACCTTGACAAATTAAATTCAAATTTTTATTAAAAGATATTCACATGAATGAATTAGGTTGGCCAAAAAAAAGATATATGAAGAAAATCAAAACAATAATATAGTATGGAAATGCGAGGTTGATTAAAATTGCTTAGTTTGAAAGAGAATGGGATTTCTTTGGATGCAACAAAGAAGATTGTGCAGAATATGCTTTTTGCTTGTGAAGAAAGAGATATGAAACGACAGTGTTGGACAATGACGTTTTTAAAGTATTAAAAAAAATGTAGTATAGAAAGTGTTTGTACTAAATATATTAGCTATAATAATAACAAAAAAAAAAATCAGAAGGTAATTTTGGTAATAAAAAATTTTCGTTACTGAATATGTTATGCTTAATAGTTAATATATAGGGCATTGGCATGTTATTTTTAAAGTGGCATGAGTATTTCAATAAAATATAGTTCATGAGGTAAATAGGTTCTTTATATATATATATATATGGAACCAAAACCGACGTATAATATGTTGATATATAGTGAAGTGATATTAAACTTGACATTATGAGCTTTGTGATCTAGGTTTTACTTTTGGGGGGAATAATATTGAAAGCAACACAATGTCAAAAAGAGTCAATTAACTTTTCTTTTTTTGGCCTTTCTCAAATTTAAATTTGTCGATTTTGAGTTTTTGACTTGTGAATTAATAAATTAATATTCAAGTAAAGGCATATATATGTATATAACGCTTTAGTGTGTAATAATTGGGATCCCAAGCATGAAGATAGGTTTGTTGTCCATCTCTTTTAATTGTCAAAACCACTCTTCTTAGTGATTATAAAGTTGAAGCAACAATTTATTCAAAGTTAGGCACGAAGGTACTTGCTAGGATAGGTTCTTAATTTCTCTATCATTTTAAACGGATTTTAATTTGATCTAACTCTTCTACGTTATGTTGTAGAGTCTTTTGATTATTTGATTCATAAAATAACTCTATTTTAATATCAAAATCTTTGTTTTTTTAGTTTTTTTTGTGTTTCATCCAAGTTTCAAATCACTAAATCAGTTTTTTATGTTTTTAAAGTTTTAAATAAGTCTTCTATGTTTGTAAGTTATTCCATAAGCCTTTTTACTTGACACGTTAGTATTATCCATTAAATGATAACGCAAATAGCTTGAAATAACCAAGAAGGGGTGGTTGAATTGGTTTACTTAAAAAATATCGACCTTTTAAAACTTTGGTTAATATAACTTGGGTTAATGGAAATCACTTAGTTTTTTTCAAATTAAGTTTTCTTTATCAAAAGTATAGTTGTGGTTAATTTGAAAAACAGTTTTAGGGTAATGCTAAAAGAAAATAAATCACACAAGGATTTATTATAGTGAGAAGTTCGGATCAAATATTCTACGTCCTTTCACTCTCTCACTCTCACTAAACGAGCAAGAGAGACTTCACTAGCTTGGGAAATGAGAATTATAACCCGGCGACCTTCAACACCAAGGGATCAGCCACTAGGACTTTTACTGCTTAACCCAGACAACCGTTAAACACAATATTAGTCACTAGGGCTTTTACAACCTAACCCAGGCAACCTAACCAAAAGCTCAGTACAAGCACTTTTACAACCAACCTTTGTAATTACAACCAAATCCCAAAGCTAAGCCTGATCAGTAACCCACTGATCAATTAACCTTCCTTATCTAGGTTCCTTAGCTCCCCGGACTCTACGACTGAAAGGGAAGAGATTACGGAAAAGAAATGAAGAGGATTACAGACTCCAACACTCTCACTAAGAGACAAATGATTGCTAATGACACTTTGAAGGCTGAATCTCAACTCTCTTTGAATTCTCAAGCTTGTAGATGATCTCTTAAAGTGCAAATGACCAAATCTTGAGTTTATATAACCTTTAATCCTTTAGACTGTTGAAAGCTCTTCAATGCAGCAAATCATCCTCATTTATGTTGGTCTTTAATCTTTTCTTCAATGCTGTCTTTATTGACAAAGATATTTTTCTTTTAAGTTTTGGTCAATGCTCAATCAGCTTGATGGCAGTGCTCAATATAGAAAGTCTGAAATGCTACATCAATCTACTCAATTCAACTTTTCTAAAATCAAGCTAAATTCCTTTTTTGGATTTGTCAGCTAATAAGGCTTTTAAGGACAATATTTATTCAAATAAAACATTCCTTATTTCAAATTAAATACTCAGAATCCGAAATTAATCATTCACTAAACATGATGCCATGTTGATTTCTTTCCTAAAATATTTAGTTAATACTTTATTGTTCAATCGGTATTTAATGCAAAATCAGCCTTATGACTAAATCTTTCTCTTTTTTTTGGTGAGGAAAGAAAGAAAAACTAAACAACACAGGACCTCAAAGTCCCAACACCACTAGCATCCTTATCAAGAAGAGGGACGATCTCACTAGGAGGAGTCGAAAGGAAAACAAGCATATATGGAGAGTTGTAGGCCTTCGCCGCCATAGCGTCCGCCACCCGATTGCCTTCTTTGAAAACGTGTTGGAACACAACATCACCAACAACCCGACACCTGCTCTGAATATTTCAGCATTTTCTCAAATCAGCCCGAGATATTCAAATTAAATAATTGATTGATATACAAAAAATCTAAGTCAAAACTTGATCAATGAAATTAAGATATGTCATGATTAAAATCGTATTTTTGAAAACTCATTATCAAAACTAATCAAATTAAAATATGAATATAATATGTTCCAACACAACTTATGTGAATAAAATATCTCCCTTACATGTCTTTTTAAATTAATATGGATGATTATTCACCTGTACAAGTGTATTCAGAGAGTTAGTCATAATGCTCATGTGAATACCCTAGTTCAAGAAAAAAAAAAAAAAAGACTATATTGAGTTGGAATCCTAAACATAGTATGATTTGTAAAGATACTTTCTTTCTATAAAGGTAAAGATGTGAGTAGCATGATTTGAAGTTCCTAAATTCTCTAATTTTCTTTCAAATATTTGGTTCTAATTAGTAAGCTACAATTAGTGTATTAATTAATCTTAGTTGAGAGTGGTATATAAGAACAACAAATGGCACATTCTCTGGACAATCTTGTCCCTACATGTTGACTAATACTAATATGGTCCTTTCCCTTAACGCAATCAACCACGCAAAAATCTGCTTTTGGTATAATGCAGCGAAGGGAAAAGCACACAAAATTATATATTGAATTGAATATCTACCATTACATATATAGATATTTCTAATATAATTAATATGACTATACCCACTTAAAATTTTTAAATAAAAAACGAATATATTAATATAAGATTATTCCACAATATTGGTATGCACATAATTAAAATACAAATCATAATTAACTCCTCCAATATGAACCAAAGGCGCGATTCTGATTCAAAGTTTTGGGATTTAAATGAACCAATCAAGAATTTGGTAAGCTATGGCTGTCACTATAGGGTGTGTCAAGTCAAGCATAATATATATATCCATAGTATAATAATCATAGAGATAGAGATGCATGGAGTCACATAAAAATTAATATAAAATAACTTGGCCATCAAGTTAATTAAATAAACAAGCATTCAATATTTCTAATCCACGCTTTCAATAACATAATTATTGATCATGCATCTTTGACTAACTTTTTAATTATATAGCACGTCATCGATCACTTCCCTTAAATAAGATTTAACAATTAATATGCTAAAATCAATATTCTCAAACCACAATTAAATGAGGCTATCTTATTAGAGCTTAGATCTTGACTTTAATTTTTTAGGGCTGTATAAATGAAACCTCCCTTTTCCCCCCACCAAATATATGAGACTACGGGAGGGAGAGAAAATGTTAAATATAATATTTTAGAGTAATGAAATATTCTATATATAATATAATTTAATTATAAAATTAAATACATATATCTTGCATGAGTTTGGATCCAGTGCTATTTTCTTCCGTGTAATTTCGGTGCAATTCTTATAAAATACACATTTTTACATAATTTTTGAAGTACTAATACGAATTTACTCTAATAATAACCCATTATGAATGGATTAGGAATGAAATTATTATCAAATTTGACAAATATCATCACTAAATAGTCTCGTGAGACTATTTTTTAATATTAGTAACAATTTGGTCCTTAATCCATTTAAGGTGATGATATTTGTCAATATTGATATTAATTTGGTCTCTAATATATTCTTAGTGGATTATTATTAGTGTAAGTCCGTATTAGTACTTCAAAAATTAAGTAAAAATATGTATTTTATAGGAATTGCACCGAAATTGCACGGAAGAGAATTGCACTGGATCCAAATTCGTCTTGCATACTGATATGAGCACAAGTCCTTAGGAAAATCATACCCCGAAAATTAACTGTTGAAGTTGGAGAGCGTAAAGTCTTATAAGGCATTTCCTAGAAATTAACCTTCCCAATGTGAGACTCTTATCATTACCATCCCCTTTAATTTGAAAGTTGGCATCTCGACGGCTGGCACACTGCGACACTTCACTCAATTATTGTAAGTCCCTCCACCGGTCAGAACCCTTTGCAGGTAGTCCTTTCTAGTTAGTTGGCTCTCAATGAAAGCATCAATTGATACGAGCACGAGTCCTTGAGAGAACTACACCCTAAAAATTAGCTATTGAAGTTAGAGTCCAAATTAAAAGTGGGAATGGAATAAATGTAGGTAAAAAGGTATGGACAAAAAAATAATTTCATCACATTGCAAAAAGTAAGGTTTGTTTGGTAAAAAAAATGAATGAGAGATTGTTTTCCTTCTCTTTTTTTATCTACCAAACAAGGCCTACTTTGAGCATGATTGTCCCCCCGTAAAATTCGTAGTTAATTGTTACATGTAAATAAAAGGTGGAGGAGATTGTTAGAATAATTTTGGTTTAGTTGGGACAAACGGAATTTTATGCATTTGACCCATCAATCTCCATTCATCCACCTTTTTCTGTTTTCTGTGATGATTTCCATGTAAATATGCCTTTCAAGGTTCAATTAATGAAACCTCAAATATTATTCTTTAGAAAAGTAGTAATTAATTATACGAGTCTGTTTTGAATATACAAACTTCATGGTTTAGTAATATTTTGCTACAATTGAACATTAGATGGAATCGGGCCTACGCAACCGACAACCATACTCCTCACCTAAACCAAACTCCAATTCCAAATTACATTTTAGCCCAAAAGGCATCAAAGTTGAGATTCACTAATTCAGCTTTTTGGTCGAAAAAAGTATTTGAGCTTTTGAAAAAAAAAAATTATGTAGACTACAAATCACAAAATCTATATACTATAATAATTTTTTTTTTGTCTATGAGATCAAAGTGAACATAATAACTAATCTCTTAAGTACTGCAGAATTTATTATTGGAGACGATTCTATCAGTGAAAAACATACTATTATATATACACATACATGTGAGAAAATAAAAATTATTTTTTATTATTTTAAATTGCAATAATAATGAACTAATATGATTTTTTTTTATAAAAAAACATTAAAGCTTCATTATATTGTAAAAAAAGTCAAACGGCACTTACAATAATTTAGAAAACTCCAATATAAATCATACTGAAGAATAAACCCTAACAATTATTGAACTAAGTAAACAAAGTGTAAGCTCAGCTGATCTTATTTCTTCAGGATGAAAAATCTCACCATCCTTGGTGTTGCCAACAGAGTTGTTACTCTTATACCTCCTGCATATTAGATCTGAAGTAATCTTCAAAGTTGAAATTGTCGTAGGCTCTTCCAACATCATGATGAACGAGTGAAATTTTTTTAACATAGATGATTTGTAGATTTAGATATGATTATAACAAATCTTGAATCCATAATCACCTGATTGTCAAAAAAATTAAATTCACAAAAGAAAATAAATACACACAAAAATAAAACAAGCTCCACTTACTAGATCTGAATCGATATAACAATGGGAGACTACACTCTCACAAGAGAGGACTAAAAAACTCAGAAGTAAATCTGGAAGAAAATCACCACCAAAATTGGGGAAATGAATATCTACCTTATTTATGAAACGTAACGGCGGTAACAAAAGAAAAAAAATAGGGAGGGGTTGCCAAATTTTTGATAATCCCTCCGATTAGATCTACAGAAAGAAACTGGTTAAAGAACAAACGTAATAGTAGAGAGAAGAGAGAATACAAAAAAATGATATACCTTTACCAGGAATGATGTTAGCCTTGAATTTTAGTTGATACACGTGAATTAAATTAAATATAATTGAATGAATAGAGCTTATACTCTTGTGATTATTTAAATAAAGCTATATATATACTTTGTATATGAGAATCTTGTTGCTCATTTTTTGTTTATACAAGTTATAGATATTTTTAAATATCGTTTTCAATATAACTTTAATGAGTTTGAGAAATTAACCTTGTTATAAAAGATTTAGTAATTGGATTTGTAAACTCAGGGGCGGTGCTAAGAATTTTTTTTAAGGGGACTGAGATAAAATAAATTATAATATATGATAATTTTTTAAAAAATATAATTATTTATTTTATAAAATATATATATATATATATATAATAATATATTATATTAAAATTAAATAAATTAATAGTGTCTGTAGGGCGCGCACCATTATTTTTATTTATGTAATATTACACAAATTCAATTAAATAAATTAATAACGCTCGTAGGGTGCGTACCATTGTTTTTATTTATATAATGTTACATAAATTATTCAATATTTATTATAGTATTATTTTAAAATACAAGGCATTGATTTATAAAGTAATTACAAATGATAAATTAAAAAAATAAAATAAAATTGATTGACAATTTTATAATAATGATAAATAAAAGTAATTTGTCATACTTAAAAAATTATATAAGTTGAAATAACACTTGAATAAGTTGAAATTACACTTAAGTACTCTTTATTCATTTATTGTAAAAGTAAAATTTAAAAAATTTATCTCTTAACTTTTTATGTTTCCAATGTAGAATAGCTTCAAAGTCTATTACATCTTTAAAAGTAGTAGAGCATGATTTTTTACTTTTGTGTTTTTTTTTCTACAGAGGGTCCATAATTTTTTATCCAAGGGGGGTCAATAAAATTTTGTTATCATATACTACATGTATATTTGTATCATCTTAGGGGGTCATAACACCCCTAACCCCCTCCCTCCGCCATTGTGTAAACTTGTATGTTGTTTATGGTTTACAATGTATCGTTTAGAATCCACACAGAAACATATGAATTGTGAAAAACGCGTGTCGTCGAGTTATTCCCTTCCTGTATGATATTTGTATTTGTTCATTGAGTTGAACTCACTTCTTCCTTTCATTTTTCATATTCAAATTAGCTCCTAACCCACCTTTCCCCGAGATGTTCGTTTTCTTGATGAGCCTACTATTGTACGTCTATCAAATTTAATCTATATGTATTTTATTTTAGGCTATATTTTGACTCTAAAAAGCTCATTTAATCACATGCAGGATTCATCGTATTCTTTTAATGTATTATGATGATTGTATATTGTTGATATACTATTTTTTTTATTAGTTGAGAAAATGTATCTCTAACAAGATGTCTATATATGTTTTGGGACTGTTGTATAAATCGGGTATATGTCTGAATTTTTGGGATAACTTTGCCGAATTTACAATATTAAACTATTCTACTTATTTATGTAGGCAATAATGTTAGAAAGTTTATGTAGAATGACTTATGTGATTTAGCTGAGTAGACAAGATCTTTTATTGTGTTGAGTACCAATCCCTCTGAAAAAGGATCAGTTGAAGTGTGGTGGCTGATGTGCAATTTTATAGTACACATCTCAGCTATTAATTTTATCAAGCTTTAAAATTGTATTGTATAATTGATGAAATCAATGACTGAGATGTGCACTGTAAAATTGCACATCAACCACTACACTTCAATTGATGCTTTTCCCAATCACTCCTCCTTTATTTTGAGTGTGACATGAAGAGATTAATATGATAAAATTTTGAGTAAGTTCATCAATTAATTAGCATCTAAAAACTAATATCAATATTTAATATAACATATCATTACAATTTAAAACTAATGAATTGACTTTTGTAGTATTTTAAAAAATAAAATATTATAATTTTTTATGAAGTAGATTTTTTAAAGCTTGAAAAGTAAGTTATTCCTTTTTTGGATTGTGTAGTTATATAATATTTTGTATGTTAGTTCATTGAAGACTTAAACATGGCCTCTTTATTTTGTAGTATTTTAAAATCAGAATTGACTTTTGAAGAATGAAAGAGTGAATAACATTGTCTGTTTTGCATTTATTCCGTGTTAATGTACGTTGAAGATTGGCCTTTTCTAAAATTGTGTGCTTTACTTATCACTCTGCCAACTTTAAATGTTACTTCATGTCACCATTCACCAATCACTAGGACAGATCTCTCGGTTTCGTAATTAACTAATTATTACTCTCACAAATCTACATTATTTCAGTTATGCTATTAATATATAGTTTAAAATAATATAATTATTCTACCCAACAAATTAAATATATGTATTTATTGTTCAAATTTCATTACAAGACCCTTAAGTTTGGAAATTTAACATTCAACCCCATGAGCTTTTAAATTTTGGCACTCAACCAACTTTCGTTAGATTTTTGTCTATCTTTTAATACTTTTAACTTTTAAGCTATATCAACATTTTTATTTAAATGAGTGAATGTGTGTTTTGATAATTTTTTAAATACTTTTCAGTTAGGTCTGTATTTTCGTTTAGAATTTTATTTGGGTAAAGTTATTGTCCCCAAACTTTACTGTAATGTTCATTCCTGTCCCCAAACTTTTTTTGGTTCATTACTACTCGCAAACTTTCAGTTTTGTTCATGCCTGCCCTTTTTGCTAACACCGTTAACTTGCTTGACGAAATTTGCTGACGTGGATGATGAATGTGTATTTTTTTGCCATGTCATTGTCCACCTCACCTTTAATTTTTTACTTTTATTAAAAAAATTAACTTAATCTAAATAAAAAAATATTTTAGGATAAAAGTTTGGTTTTTTTTTTTTAAATTTGGATTAGGTTAATTTTTTTAAATAAAAGTAAAAAGTTAAATATGAGATGTAAAATGAGGTGAACAATTAATGAGATGGCAAAAGTGTTGGGGCAGCAACCTGAAAATAAGAATAAACACAAAACTTTGGGAAATATAAAATTGTTAGAGAAAATATAATACGCGTGGTACCGGACTGAGGCACGGGTATCTCGTTATCTTTAAGGTAATTCACGCCTCCCACGGGTTGATTTTGCTATATCACCCGGTGCAGGGGTACTCAGACGCGTTACCTCCAGGATACAACAGCCCAGTACTCGCCTGTATGTCTATAACCTCTGCACGTAGGAGGTAGACAGGACTATGTCTCCCACACCTTTCTCTACCCAAATAACACACACAATATATATTTCACACAAAATCTTCTTGTGTTTTCTTCCCATACCAGTAAAGTTTTTCTCTTCTTTTGTTCAATCTCTACATCCATTCAGCCACCATATATCTCATATATATATATATATATATATATATATATATATATATATATATATATATATGCCTAAGTAGAGCAACATTATTAAGTAAATAAATTATATTGAAAGCATGACATTAAGAATCATCATTTTATCAATGGTTTTTTATATTTAATTGAATTAAAAACAATCAATTACAAAAAACGTATTTTGCTTTCAATTCAATTTATTACTATTAATTAATTTTTATAATAATATCCAACAAAAAGAGATACACATTCATAGTCCACATCAGCAAATTCCGTCAAGCAAGTTAACTGTGTTAGCAAAAAGGACAGGCATGAACAAAATTGAAAGTTTGGGGGTAGGCATGAAAAAAAAAAGTTTAAGGGCAGGAATGAACATTACAGCAAAGTTTGAGGGCGGCAAGGGTATTTTACCCATTTTATTTTTTAAGTGAAATTATTAAAACATAATTCGTTAATCTGAAAAGTACTGACATTGGTTAAATAGTGTTAAATATATGTATATAAAAATTATATGCAGCTTGAAATTAAAAGATTAAAGGAATGAGTGCAAAATTTTAAAATTTAGGGATTGGATTTGTATTTTTGGCCTAAAATTTAGCAATCTTTATTTATGCATTATATTTTAACTAGTTCATACCATGTAAAAGCGATGCCTTACCGGCAAAAATTAAAAAAAAAAATCCCTTCTCGTGAAATAATGAAGAAATGCATGCCAAATTTATAATATATTATGTAAAATCTCATTAGTGGACTCTATTATTTATTTATTTGATGCTGATCGATCTCTAGAACCAACAACATCAAAGAAAAAGACTTATGCCTTATAAGTTATAGAGTGACAATATATTTGTAGGACCTCCCATCACATGCATTATTGACGCAAAGTCGCAAACTATATATTTTAATTAATTTTTGTGGTTAATTTTCTTATATATATATATATGTTCTGCAAAACTCACTTCTTTTCACATTTTTATGATCGTCACATTGCTAAGAGTGACTAAGACGGTATCATATGCTAAATTATCTTTTATTTATACTCTAGAATTGCTTCATAAGTAAGTATGGTGATGATTTTTTTTGTTGTTGTAAAATTAGTAAATATTTTATCGTACTAGAGAATTGTTATTAAATTTTTAGAACTTTAGATTTTGAAACATGTATCTTGGGTTGATAAAGTTACAAGTTTTGAAAGTTTCCCTATATATATTCCGTGTCGATTATCTTAAAAATTCTTAGAAATATGTGTAAAAGTTGTATCCCTTTAATATGAATATATTTAATTAATGGTCAATGTTTTATTTTAGTTTTTATAAAACAAAGCACAAAAAGGGAAAACAAAAGAATGGAGAAAGAGAGTGATGTTTGTCTATATTTTCTTAAGACATTTCATTTATTACAACTTGTAAAGAACAATTACAATTGGTATACTATCATTATCAAATACCTAATCACTCTTTTTTTCTTATTGAAAGAGAATCTTCCTTCTCTTCATTTCTCCAAAATAACTTATCAAACATAATGAAGTTTGGTTTTTTTTTTCTTTTCTCTTTCTTATAACATAGTAACATATCAAACGTGTTATTAAATCATATAATTATTATGCGTTGAATGTAACCAAATGAACAAACTCTCATTCACTAAATTTTTTATGTAATTAATTAATAAACGATCAATAAAAATAATAATTAAATAAAACTTCAAAGAAAAAATCATAGAATACTAAATAGCAAAAACTTTAATTTCAGTCCTTTTGTGTACCAAAAAGTGTAATTTGAACACATGAGACATCATAGTTTGGATAAATGAACACGTAAATAAGGTGATCCTTTCATTTTCTAGTATTACAGCTCTTCACATGATCCCACAACATTACACCTATTGGCCCACCCCATTAATATAATGCCTAAAAAAAATCTGTAAGAACATTAAACAAATCCATTTCCTCTCCATATTAAATTCACATTCAATTCAAAAATTTAACACAGTAATAATAATAATAATAATAATATAGTTTATTCTCTCTCAAGTCTCAAACTTGCTCCTATATATGTACTCTGTTTTTCCTCTTCTTTCCCCTGAGATCCTTTCTTGTACAAGATACCAAGTCAAATCGCGTCTGCTCATTTTGTCTTCTTTGAGGGGTTTTTCTTCTGCTCGCATTCGCTGACTTTCCGAAGCTAGAAAGTGGTCATTTTCATGAGGTTAATTTCTTTCTTTCTCTCTCTCTGCGTTTGTCGGTGGTTCTTGAGTCTTCTAAATTGCATAGAAGATGGAGCTAGTTCAATTTCTTCCTAGGATGGATAGCTTCTGAATATATAAGCCTTCTTTGATATCTCTTAATGTTTAATGATTGGTATGCAGTTCGAAATACTATTAATCAATTTCGTAAGCGAAGGTGTTTGTTTGACCTCTTTGCATTAGGTTTCTGACAGGTTTCTGCTTCACAAACTAACTAACTAATCAATGGGTTGAAAGATTCTGGTTTATGATAGAAACATGTTTTCCATCTCCAATTTTATGCGTTTCTTGAGTAGTCCAGGTAGTTAAATATAATCTAGGAAAGTTGGAGAATGTGCCAGAACATGGGAAAAACCTTTAAAAGCATAAAGCAATCATCTAGCTTTGGTTGGGGGTGTCAAAGTATCAATTTAGAAGATTTGTGATATGGAGTTAATTTTTAGGGTTCAGTATTTCTTATTCATGTGTTTGATTTTTGATACTATACAATGCCTTGGTTCTATTATCCAATTTGATTTGATTTGGGTGTTTTGCAGAGAAAAATTTGCATGATATTCAAAAAATCTAATGGAAGAAAAGCAGTTAGATTTTAATCAGCCATTTTTATCAGTGAGGCGGTTCTCATCATCACAAGTGGTTTCTGAAACTGATAATAAAAGGAAAACCAAAGATTCTTCATTAGTCAGACTACCTCCTGTTACTCACTACAAATCAGATTTGAAATCAGGTCCAGTGAGCCATCCTGGAACAGTTCCTTTCATGTGGGAGCAGACTCCTGGAATTCCCAAGGACGAAAGCAAATCGCTGCCGACACCGGCTTCCAAACAGCCTCTCATTACTACTCCAAACCTTCCACCTGGGAGGGTTTTAAAGGTTAAACCACAAGATAGTTCTGATCAAGTTTCAAAAGTTGTATCAGTTACTCAATATGTTGCTGCATCATCTTTGGATAAAAATGTAACCAAGCATGAGAGTCCAAATGAGGCAATAATGAAGCAGGAAAAGGTGAGTGCTGGTGGTTCAGATGACGGAGATGAGGCCTATCAAGATGCACTAGATACACTTTCTAGAACTGAATCATTCTTCATGAACTGTAGTGTGAGTGGTTTGAGTGGATTAGATGATCAAGAGTTACAACAATCTGAAAGTTTCTCAAGGGACCAACAAGCTCGAAACTTCATGATTGGTCGGTTTTTGCCTGCAGCAAAGGCAATTGCATGTGAAACACCTCAATATATGTCCAGGAAGCCACCACTAGTTGTGCAAGAACAACCGAGACAGGTAAAGGAAGTAGTGAGTAGACAAAGGGACAGTCCACATAGGCAAATTGTTTTGTCACATTATAACCAAAATATCGGTACTGAAGAAAGTGAGGATGAAGATGATGATTACAATGAGTCTGAAAACCATGCAACCAAAGTTTGTGGGCTATTTCCTCGATTTTGCCTTTTGAATCCATTACCTGGATTGAGAATGCAGGATAGGGTTCTAAGTTCTGCAGCTCATGGGAGGCAGGCTAGAAAAGAGGTATTGATTATTTGTTTTGTCACTACTCTTTTTCTTTCTTTCTTTCTTGCATGTCATTAGTTCATGTGAGTTATGATTTTTTCTCTACCTTTGTTGTGCTGCAGCATGCTAGAACTGCTTATGGTGAGAAGAAATCAGTAGATTCTCAGTTTGGCTTTAAAGAAGCAAGACTAAAAAACAGCATTGATCCACACCGAAGAGGTTTCAGCAAATCATCAGCTTTTGAAAGTACTCAATGTGATTTTGGCTGTGCAAGTCCCGTGGTTGAGAAAACACTGTATGTTGATTCTGTACACAAGAGCAAGTCTCATTCAAGTCCATTTTCTTCTGCAATGGAGGGTCAAACCAATCACAGATGGGGTGATGTTGAAACCTTGAAAATAAAATCTTTAAAAGAAGCTATGCTGGAGGATACCAAGAATTTACATATTGTGGATGAGAAGACAACATCACAACCTAGTAGCAATATGCATCAAAGGTTCTTGAAGCCAGAAGAGCAAGGAAGTCACTTAGATGAGAATTCGGTGAGGTCAAGTCCAAAAGTGACTCAATGTCAGAAAATACTGTTAGACTATTTAGTAACTAACAGTCAAGAAAAAATTGATGGTCCAATTCAGAATCATGGATCATGGAGAAGCTCGAGATTGAACAGTGATGTAGAAGTTGATTTAAAAGGCCTGCTTGCTACCAGAACAATTGATCAAGAATGCTCAAAAGTGGTTAGTGATGGAAAGATTGACTCTGAAGGTCACTGTCTGAAGGAACTTGCTCTTCCTTCACCAAAAGGTCCTTCAGAGTCATGGCTTAAGCGTACTTTACTCACTGTTTCCTCGAGGAATATATGTTCGCGGTCTTCTCCTGCTGCTGCACACGTTCATACACACAGTCAAACGGCCAAGACAGCTTTACTTGATCCTAAGTGGGAAACAATTGTTAAATCTTCCAAGGTAATTCAGTAACTTCTGTGCATCATTTTGTGCAACTAGTGATGTGTAAGAATGTCAATGCTTAAAAATCCTTCAATTTTCTCTTTTCAGGATCTACTAACACCAATTCCAGAAGATTGAAATTGAACTTTGTCTGGATAGAGGGTCCCTGATCGTTTGGTTAGCAACTGTTCTGGTTGTTCACAGGTTTGAAGTTTGAACACTTATAATCTGTTCTTAGTAATTTAGTCTTACGGGGTTTTGCTTCTATATTCTTGAGATGGTATATATATATACTTGAAGCTGTAAATCAAAACTACCTTTTGTTTTCTTAATCCTGTAAATGCAATTAGATGTTTCAATTTAAAATTGTCCTGTAAATCGTCAAATAATAATATTTTTATTATAGGCAGCAATGATTATCATTGTATTATTATTATTTTTGATAGGCAATGTATTAACCAATAAAAGTATACATTGTAAATACTACCTCTGTGTATATAATGAATGTATCTTTCAGCTCTTCCTTTTGTTTTTCAAAGACAAATGAAGGGATAGAATTTGATATTTTTTATTGTGAGATTGATCATAAAGGAGATGGCCAGAAAATATGTTATGGTGGGAGATGGCTTTGGAGATGATGATGATGATATGGTTATTCCTCTTCAGAGTTCTGGTGGCATATTCTTGCTTCTCACGATCTTAACTTGAATCATGACTGAAACAATGATTTTTCTTGCTTGTGCCGATAAAGAGTACTCCAGAAACAAAGATGATCATAAAGGAGGGGGTTGTGGAGGTGCCGCCGGAGGAGGTTGTGGTGGTTGAGGAGATCCTTATGATCAAACGCTGATTTGAATTGTTGTCAAATCTTATAGCCTATTAAAACCTCTTGTTTTTGCCTTTTACTGTGTATTGCCTATTAAGCAGAAGTTGGGAGTGTTCAAAACCGATAATATTATCATACTATATGTAAAGTAGGCTAAAACATATACAATTCTTGTCTATACCAATTGCAAATTAAAAATCATAAATCGATTGAAGGGTTTTCTTCTGATCATACAATAATATTATCATACTATATGTAAAGTAGGCTAAAACATATACAATTCTATTTGTATTTTTTATATCCCCTGAGATGATCATTATTAACTATTTTATATAATTTTAACCCCTAATCTTATATTTCTGCCTCTGCATGCGACCTTGCATCTACCTATGTAATTTTGTCCACAAATTTATTGCAAGAAATTGTTGTATACTATATAATTACACGCGGCAAACTCTCCACGTATACTTATTAACCACAAAATTAGGATCTGAATCCCTACTTGCTTGCATTACTCTTAAATCTCACATTATTTTGTTATTTACAACCATTTGTGACACTCAAAACTCATGAAATCTTTTCATCTTTAACCACAACAATAATGAATCTCACTAGTAAATAGCTAATGCGTAGATTATACAGATCGACCAGACATGGATTTCTAAGACACAAGCTGGCATTAGAGAGAGATTAATGAATGGGTAGAGTATTGGTTAGAGAAGGTGGTGGACTTGGTGAAGATGAATATTTTGGAGGAGCCTTATCTTTGTTTTCCATCATCCTTTTGTCTCTCTCAGTTATATCAGTTATTATATTTTCATGTGGTATTGATGATGATGATGATTATTCTCGCAAAAGATCTCGAAGATCATCAACGAGAAGATCTAGTGGAAGAGGCATTGATGGTGGTCGAGTCGGAGAGAACACCGGCGATGGTGGCGGATGTGGAGGTGGTGGCGGATGAGGGATAATGGCGGAGGATTTGAATTCATCAGATAAGCTATTTGTTGAGTAATTAATAATTGATTTGAATTTATCCCAAGCATGAAATATATGTAAGATAATGAATCTTATAATGTGTGAATTCTACATATATATATTTATATTCCAAAATTGGCATTAATTATCAATTGACTATAGATACAAAGTTATACATTGAACTAGAGTTGGCTGGCTTAAACAAATGAGCTGGTCCAGCCTAATTACTCATATGTAGAAAAAGAACTTACATGGGCCCAAATTTTCAAATATGTTTAAAGTTCGGAAAAATACATATACCCCATCAGTTATCATTCAATTGCAAAAAATTTTTAAATTATAAAATGTGATAAATATTTTTCTTCAACTATGATTGAATTGTATTAAATATTCCTTAGACTACAAAATGTGACAAATACCATTTTTCAACTAAGGCAAGTACTTATATATATATGCGGTCTATCTCTCTCTCTATTATTATTGTTAAATAGTGATTGTTAATTACAATGAAAGAGGAAGCATGGTATTGATTCTTGCACCATTAGGTGCAGGAGCAGTACTACTACTGTTATACTCTCCAACAATATTATCATTACCAGAATCTGTGCTTAAACATAGCTTTAAAACACTAGATGATGATGATGATATTGATTCCTTCAACGTAACCTCTCTAATTTCTGATTTGTAAAATGTACCATCCCATCTTTTAGATCGTAAACCTGCAATTCATTTATATACATACATAAATATTACATCAATATCTCAATATATACATACAATTTTCCATTAATATTGCCATTTCTTCTAATAATAAATTCATCTCTAAGCTCTTAATAGATGTGAGAGTGGGACCCTCCCTCATATAGCCTCGAACTCGAAGATGAAGAGTCATGAACTTTGAAGTCAAATAATGGTTCATATATAGTTATTATAGCTATCAATCCCCAAGTGGTGCTGGTGCATCTTCAAATTCAATATGCGATCTCTTCTTCGTCCTTCCAATATTATCATTATTTGAGATAACACTGAAATAAAATCATCCCATCCATAAAAGTAATTAATGGTGTTTTAATTTATTAGAAAATTCAATATAATTCAAACAAATATAGAAATTAAAGTAGACATAATTTATTTTGTGAAATATTATTATCATTATTACCTTGGCCAGACTCATCAATCTTTTTGCTTCTATACTATACATTTGCAAATGACTTTTAACATGTGCAATGCTAAGTCCTTTCACATTCATCAACTGCATAACTAATTTGGGTGTTGCCTCTGTAACCATTAACAATGAAAAAGATAGATATATAGTCTCTCTCGGCTAAAGTATTATTTTAGTCCTCAATATTTTTTTTTGGATCGATTTTGGTCTTCGGGCATAACACCGTTAACTTTTTGCCGTTAAATGATGACGTGACATGCTTATATGGCACACCCTCTCTCCTACATGTCATATTTTAATGACGTGGCATGACACATCACTGCTACGTCACCCCAGATCGCCACATCATCATCTTCTCTCCTTCATCAACATCATTATCATCATCATCTGGGGTGACGTGGCAGTGATGTGTCATGCCACGTCATTGAAATATGACATGTAGGAGAGAGGGCGTGCCATATAAGCATGCCACGTCATCATTTAACGGCAAAAAGTTAACGGTGTTATGCCCGAGGACCAAAATCGACCAAAAATAAAAACATTGAGGACCAACATTAAACTTTTAAAACATTGAGGACTAAAATAGTACTTTAGCCAGTCTCTCTCTCTCTCACCAAGTTTTTTTTAACAAGTTTAAGAGACAGAAAACCCCATAATATATATAGATCATGTGCGGATAACTCCCCTCAATTCTCCCAAACATTTTGCAATTGGTGTCAACTGTCAATACCCCTCTGTTAACTTTTCTATCAAAAATCCTAACGAAACAGTTAACACGTTAGTAAAATCAAGCTACACAAAATAAATGTAGAAAACCTTCCTAAACTTTAGACATTGTGTAGAAAACCGTCGACTTGTGTAGAAAAACTTATGAACTTCAAACTTTGAGCAGAAAAACCTCTCAAATATTTTGAAGTTTTAAGATTTTAGATTGAAAGGTTAGCAAACAAGGTTTTCTGCACAAATCGCAAAGTTTTTTTTTTTTGGAACCTAAAATTCAGGGAATATATGCATTTTTGCCTTTTTAACAAATTGATGATAAGAATAAGTTACTCTAATTATATTTTTTTAAAAAAAGGTTGTTTGAAGTGATGAAGAAATTATATATTTTGTTGGTAATTAAAGGTAAGTAGACATACTTTGGGCGAAGCAATATATATTTGGTTTTCTTTGTCCTTTTTTGAAATGAAAATGAAGTAGCATAAACCTAGCCATACATATTGATAATTTACTATCAGAATTCTGTGATTAATGACCCCTACCTGTTTACTTTTCTCTATTATTTTCTGGGGGAAAATAAAAATTTGTATTTTGATGCATGTGTGTGTCTCTAAATTCGCGTTCTTAATAGGTTATTGATGAATTTATAACTCTCACAACACAATTATAAAATAAAAATTATAAGAAAATCTCCAACTCTCAACATACACAAACTAGAATTTATAACTCTCACAACACAACCCCAAAACCTTATGCCTCAATCTTTGATGTAGCACACAGGTTATGAAATCAAATAGGAGCTGGGGTTGATGGCTGATGCAAAGAGAAAACAAAATCATGTTTTTTATTCTCTGCAAGTAAAAATTATGACAAGGCCTCGCTCATAATGAGTTCTTCATAACATAAAGTAAACAGTCTACTGGATTAAGCTGAGGTCAGTAGTAACTCAGGGACTACATTAGTGCATTATTATGTACAAACCAAATACCTAACGGACATAGCCAAAAAATATTATATATATAATTTTTGCAATGGCCTTCAGACAACTCTCATTCCACAATTTCCTTTAATGTATCCTAATAAAAAAAAAAGCCAATTTCTTTAAGTGTAAGACACAGAGCACAAGAAAATATTTCAAGTTCTAATGACAGGACCTCTGTACAGCCCTCTCCGGATCACAAAATCATCAGGAGGTTGAAATTCTTCCAACCAACTCACTTCAGAAACTTCAAGTCCATTCAATTGAAGATCACCTGCAACTCAAAGAATATAAAAACATAAGTTTACAAGTAAAAGACCATGACTAGTGACACAAGGATCGGATTACCTGGAAGATCTTTCATGGGGGACCTCCGGAAGTAAGTGCAGTGTCTTCCGTGTTCAGAAGAGTAAGGTGGAGACAATACATCAAGGATTGCGCAAGGAGTTATGGCTCTAAAACAATGGATGTTACCTCCAGTTGTAGGATAAAGAACTGTTGTTGGGCTTGGCGCTGTCATCTCTTTATTTTTGACAAGCTTAGCAGGTCTAGCTGCCAGTCACAAAGTTTGGTTTTGGTCCAACAAACCAAAATCAGACATTCATTGTTACCAATTCTCAGAAGAGGAAATAAGTGATAGACAGTTGAAAATGTTGAAACTTTGAAAGTAAATAAAGAACAAACAACCATATCAGTCTCTCATAATGTAGTATAACACAATTGGTTAAGTAAATGTCTTTATTTCAATTTGTTGAAGACATTTCATTCTGTTTACTTCTATTTTGTTTATATAAAAATAAAAACAAGAATAATTTAGTTATCACACAACTCATGCATTTCGTGACTACAAATCCAGTTTTTCTTCTTTCTCTTTCTTGTGTCATTTACAGCTGTACTACAAATATCCTGAGTGAGCCAACGGCAAACTATGTCTTACTAGAAGAAACTGGATAGCCTCTTTACAAATGTCAAAGTGAAATCAAATCAAGAATACATTCCTTATAGCTGCTCTGTTGAGCTATCTATGTAGTATATAGCTTTAGGGATGACCAAAGGCAACAAGACAACAGTAAACTTGAAAAAAAAAAAAAGTGAAATAGCAAAGGTAGTTTGGTTCCAATTTTCCATAATGTGATTGCACCCTCTCTAATAATATGTACAAAATTACATATTAAAGCTTAATTACAACTTTGGTAAAACAACTTTAAAATGTAACAAAACGGCCCCTGTTCCTTGGGACAAAAATGTGAAAACTATAACTCTAAATTACTCTCATTAAACAAAAAAAAACACGTGGCTTCTGATTTTCATAATTTCCCCCCTATTCGTTGGCAGCAAAAAAAGGGTCAATCCCTAATTCCTTAAATCCTGAGCTCTATCAAGCCAATATATCAAAAATACCCCAGCAACCCAATAATTGAATTCAACCTTATGCATTTATCGTCCCTCTTTCCTAGCAGAGTTTGCAATTTTCAGCCTTTCCTATCTTTGAACTGCTTCAACTTCAATCACAACTACAATATTGCATCCTTTAATTCTTCAATCAGAAAATTAGGTCAAAGTGATGATAGGGAAAGAAGGAGGACAGGGAAATAATTGATTTTTACAGAGGATAGAAGGACTTAGTGTGTATTTGGCCTTTGTTTTTGATAAATGTACGTACACATTTGGCCTCTGCTTTAATTTATTTTGGGTTCTACGTGACTCAATATCATCCACATCAATTTAAAAGGATATGTAGGAGAGAGATTTTGTCCACATCATCATTTAACAAAGAACACTTGAGGTGTTAGACAAAAGGGCTTATTTGGAACAACTTGTAAACATAGAGGACTGATTTGGAAACATAAAGGACTGATTTAGAACTTGCGAGAAACATAGAGGACCAAAATGGGATTTTGGCCCATTCATTTCCTTAAACATGAGAGAGAAAAAATCTTACATTTCACTTTTCTTGTAGCTCTGAATGGTCCATTTCACTTTTCTTGTCTCTAATTTTACATCTACCATATAGTTTCAAGACAAGTTTAACTTTTTTATAGACACTTCAGATAACCTTGAGTGAGAAAACATAATAACTTTGGCAAAGGTCAGATTTCATCCTTCTATTTTTTAACGAATTAGCCCCTATTTTGTTTGCTTTGTTGAAGATGGACAAAAACTATTGTAGAAAACTAAGGTGTCTAATAGCATGTTTAAACCTTGACAAGGATTGTGCAAATGTTCTTTGGCAGGGCAAAGAAAAGTAAAGTTGAACTAAACTGAGAACCATAAAATAAAGAGAGCCATAGAGAACAGACCGTCAAGTGGATCATTGGAACCAGGTAAATCAATCCAGTCATATGATTTGACATGTAATGAACCATATAAGAGCTTGCTCAACACTGTCATTCCAGGATGGTTGTGGAGAGGAATAATAGATGAAGGTGGCATGCAAAATATTCCTATCTACAAAAGAAAAATAGAAATGCAGGGTCATACTTCAGTAGTTATACCCAATTTAAAGCAGAAATTTCACAGGAAGTGTCCAAGTGCTGTGAATCATATGAAGAATGAAACAAATTTCTGTGAGTGAGTGCTTACAGAGAAGCTGTCATCCTCATGCAAATGTAGGTATTTGATTGGTGGCAATGAGTGTTGGCCCCCGTTACGTTCAAGCATTGAACTAGACCAATTACGAACAAGTTGTGCCTCCTGTTCAAGACCTACATCTGATGGCTTGATTTTTTCTGTCAAAAGCATTATGTCAAAAATTATTGTGAAAAAATATCAGTTAACAAATCTACAAATCAAAAATGCTGAGCTCATACCAATAAAAGAAGGATACACAGACATTGAAATTATCTTATGCAGAACACAAGGATACAATGATATGATGAGCAGGAATTTCAAGTACTATGTATCTGTCAGTGTAATCAAAATCATGTGATCCACAACTGAATTGCACAAATTGATTCATCATTCATCATATTAGCAATACATATTACCATTGTCGGAAATGTACATACAACGGCAATTAAAAATCCCACATCGGCTGGTAAGACAAGTTGAAGGCATATAATGTATGAGGATACTAAACTAAACTGCTTTGGCATTTTGGGCATAAGACATTCTCTACATTCAAGCCAATACACAAAGGCCAACAACATGGTTCAATACTTCACCATACAAACTTGGACCGGGACCGTCAAACTCTAACATGATAACAAAGCTCCTCACGGACCATAAAGATCCAAGGTCCAAGATGAAGGAAGCCCAATTGACCTCATGCCAGGAAGATTGGGTTAGCAATTTCAAGCCAGACCCACAAAAGATATTAAAGACTTGTGGTCAAAGATTTGAACCCCAAAGATAGAAGGCTCAGACAAATATTGAAGAATTGTGGCCTATGATGTTCACATGGAGTATAAGCCCAAGCAAAGAAAGAGAGAGACTTGAGGCCTCCAAGACTCAAAGGAACATAAGCCTACGATAATTAAAAAGGACAGTCACAATTGGACCATGCCAATTAGACTTGAGAGGGAGTGTTGGTAATGTACAAAGAAAAAGAAATTAAAAGTCCCACATCAGTTGGTTAAGACAAGTCTAAGGACTATATAATGTCTAAGAATGCCAAACAAAATTGCGTTAGGCATTTTGGATATAAGGCATCCTCCACATTCAAACCTATACACAAAAGCCTAACAATATGGATCAACACTCCACTAGACAAACTTGGACCGAGATCATCAAACTCTAACCATGAATATCAGAAATGGTCTTGAATCATCAAGCGCTAAATTGTTGGAATAATGCAATTCAAGCCAGCAACTCTGAATCGCTCAATTCCAATTAGTTGGAGGGATGACTTATGTGAGGTTCCTGGTGATTGACTCAACACAACAATTAATGTTTCCTTTTTCCCCTTTAAATTTCATGCACCACATCAGACCTGTTCATTTTGGCTCTTAGTAATAACTTGAAAAACTATGTTCAATTCATTCTTTGGCCACGAGCATTATTCTATTTGGTAGCTAGTTGTTTCCATTCAACCCTTAATTTATTTACCTAAATCCTTTTCAACCTAAGTTTTTTGTCAAATCTTGGTTTAAATTTCTTATATTTAAGATTTTATTCATGCTATAGAAAAATACATCAATTATACGATATAGCCTCCCAAATCACAGTTTGATAACTATGGTCATTGTGTCTTATTAAAAATAAATTAGTATCACAAATATAAGGACCCATGGAAAGAGAAACAAACATATGTTTGCGTTTACAATTCATGCCCACAAATGCATATATTATGCATGTTCAGTTGAGTAAATAGCCACAAACTTATATACAAAATACCACCAAGTACCTAATAGGATGGATAAACTAGCTCTAGTATCACTTATTCATTTTTAAGAAACAAAAAATAAAAAATAAAAGAGGTTATTGCTACAAATTTCCATTGTTTTTCTAAGAAATGTTAAATATATCCAAGGATTGTCAAACTTCAGTGTTTGAATTTGAGACTGCTGAATAACCGATTCTGTTCTGACATGCAAAACAACACTTGATGAATCTGGTTTTGAGTTGTTTCTAAACTGCAGCCACATTACAGGGTTTTTTTTTTAATATAATAAACATCAGTCTTTTTTTCTTTTGGTAGGAAACATACACAGAAAGGCCAAAACTAGCCAACAGCCCAGTGGGCAGAATTCTTCAAACTAATGTCCCTATTAAAAGCCTCAACTCAACCAACAGGACTACAGGAGGACTGCTAAAAACAAGCAAACCAAAGTCTTGTCTATGAGCATTCTTGATTGGCATCCCTAGGAGTGAATCTGATCTTGACGTGCCAATTTCTTGAGAGCAGCTCGTGAAGTTCTTCGGTCAGCATGAAGTGAGGGCAATTATTATCACAATCTGACATAGCAACATGTAGAATATCTTGAGAATCAGTCTCAAGAATCAGCTTCTTAATGTTATTATACCAACCAAGCTTAAGCGCCAAGATAGCACCTATCAACTCTGATGTGAAAACCATGCCTTTTCCCAACTTCTTAGAGAAACCAGTGACCCAGGCACCTTTAAAATCTCTAATGAGACCTCCGCAACTGATCTCATTCGAGCTGTACCAGTGGGAACCATCAATGTTGAGAGAATACCAACTTGGATCCGGAGCAATCTAATTAACAGGATGTCTGATTATGAGCTGATGATTGTTGTGAACCAAACTACTCATATCCATCACATCCTTGTAGTTTTGAACTTGACAAATGATTCTGTTAAGAAGGTTGATGGCTGAAAGGTACTTCTTATTGAAAATACAATAATTTCTCTGCTTCCACACTAACCAAGCAGTGATGGAAAAAGTTGAAGACCAATCAAGATGATCTCTAGTCCCCCACTTGCTAGAAAGGTTTTTACTAATCCAATCTTGAAACTACAATCATTTCTCAGTCTTTTAGTTATGCACTAATTTTTACATGGGTGCAAATTTAAGACAATAATTCCTAGCATAGATAACTAATAGGGTACTTAAGTGACTTTGTTCTTCCCCCTCAATGGCTAGCTTTTGAGGGAAGGTTCCCCAAGTTACTTGGGTTCCATCATGTGGTATCATAGCATTTTTCCGAAAACACAAAGAGGGCTACCTGTAGAGGGTTTTGACAGGCGAGGGGGCTGATTGTGGTAGAGTGAAGCAATGATGTGTTAAGTGTTGCAGAGTGTAGCCGTTGGGACATCAACTCTTCAAAGTGATGCTATGATAGGGACTAGGGATAGTATAGGATGCCCCTAGGGTAGAGTATGGAGTATGGACAACCCAAGTCCCACATCAAATAGTATGGGATGTTCGATGAGGTACTTAAGTGACTTGATTCGTCCTCCTCAACAACTAATTTTGAGAAAGGGTTCTCCAAGCCACTTAGGTTCCATCAAGCTACCTTACCTTACATCTTGTATGTAACTAAAGGGAAAAAATAACATACAAAAGAGAACCGTGAAATCATATTTCACAAGGGTACCCTGTTTCATTGTGCATTAACAGCTGGGTCCATTCATTAGACATAGAAATGAAGTTTACAGGAGAAGAGAAGAGGAAGCAAGGTCATAATTTATTATATTAGAGGAACAGTCCCAATAAAAGACATACTTAACTAAAAAAATGGCATTAGTCTGCTCCAAAAGCTATTCTTAATCCTTTGACCCCTTTGAAAGACAAATCCCTGTAAGTTGTTTTGATAAAAGCACCAAGTATGAAAAGATTTGAGGATGAGGAAAATGATACAGAGAAAGAGAGAACTTGTAAAATTAATTCCAGAACCAAAAATTAGGTAAGTGGTACCATATCAATGAGTTCATGACTCATGAGGATAAGTCAATCTTCAGGCTAATTACATGGATATTAAAAGTCCAAGAAGTTCAGAAAATAAAATTATGGAGTTGACAACCAAAAAATGCATTTACAGAAAAAACCAACAACAAAAAAAAAAAAGCAACATACCTAACTTCTCACGGACTTTTTCAATGGCTTCATCTGACACAGGTCCATCTGGTGAAAAAGATGCCTTGCATAGCCTATAAAGTCTCTGTATATAATATGGCATCTTGTAAAGGCGAGACCAACTTAACTACTTAGACTAGAGTGCCAAATCCAGCAGGCTATAACACTTTGTAATCAGCTTATTGATTGCAAATGAGACTAGATATAGAATTAGATAAAAACTGTATTTTAGTCTCTGAATCAAACCACCTGTGCTGAATCCGCATGATAGTATTCTGATCCTTCACAGGTAATCTAGTTCATCATCACCTACGAACAAAATTATTTAAGTATGAGTTTTACTTCAAAGTTCATATATAGATATCACAGCAATTTCAATGTTAAATGAGTACATCATATAAATGTAATAATCATTTGGGAAGAAGACAATTCATTACAAACTACCAAGATTTAAGTGCATTCTGCTCTTTACTTTCTTAAATGATGTATCCTCGGGAAATCGGATCTATTTGTACACAAATTAACTCACTCACAAGCCAGTCTCAGATTATTTTCTTTTAAAAAAAAACACCTTTGTTATTGCTTACCCTCAACAAGATCACTACACCTGCAATATAAATATAATAATTGGGGAAGTCGACAATTAATTCCAAAACACTAAGATTCAGACGCATTTTTCTTCTAAATTCTTGAAAAGAT
Organism: Senna tora; assembly: GCA_014851425.1. Classification (NCBI taxonomy): domain Eukaryota; kingdom Viridiplantae; phylum Streptophyta; class Magnoliopsida; order Fabales; family Fabaceae; genus Senna; species Senna tora. Next base: position 424,632 of record CM026263.1, on the reverse strand, counting down.
AAATCCACATAAAATAGGTTATGTTGGGGCACAGTAATTAACCAATCCCACCAGCTATCCACAGGACAAATGACCTAAGTTAAATAAAATCTTCCTTCCGCCTTCATTTCAGCTCAGAAAAACAGGTTGTAAAGCATCGAATGTAATTCCAAGAATAAAACACTCATTTTCGAGATATAGCAGAAGTATACACTATTAAACCAGGGAAAAAAAGATTAAGGACCGTAAACAAAAATGAAGAATAGAAGACGAGCTATTAAAAGAAGTGAGGCAAGGAACTGGAACAAGTATCAAGAAGATAAAGTAGATCAGGAGCTGAGTGAACAATAAGATTCCAATAAAAATGGCAAAAAAAAAGCGAATAATAGAAATTGATACTGATAGGAGACGGAGGCCATCGTACCTGTGACGCCATGTTTGAAGAAGAAGAAGAGGAAGAGGATTCTGGAGTATGCAGTTATAGATGAAGGAGACAAGGTTGAGAGATGAGAGAAGAGGAAGGACGATTATGCATAGAAAGTAAGCGAGGGATCGCTAAGGAAAGGATGAAAGAAAGAAAGAAACGGAAGGAGGGAGAGGAAGTGAAAAGAAAAAGGAAGATCTTGAACACGTCATTTATTTCCCTTCTTTTTTATTTTTTAATTTCTACATTTACCTTTCTATGTTCTATAGAGCCGTTTGAACTCCAGCTGTGTCTGCCTCATCTCCTTGTTTTCTTTTTTCCTTTTCTGCCATTTTTTTAAAAAAAAATTTAGTTTTAATTCAAAAAAATTTGTCTGATTTCCATTTTTTGCATATAGAATAAGACATCAATTAAATAAAGTTCTTTTTGGTGTATGTTATTGAAGGAAATGGCTTTTTTAAAAAGTTTCATGAAATGCTCAATTGTAACATATTTTACTTATTATTTTTTATTACAAAATTTAATAGCAATGTTTCAAAATTGTAAAAATGTTACTTCGGTTTGATATTTCTTTTTTTAGGTGGGATTGTTTAAAACAAGTATTCTGAAATTAAATTTATTAAATGTGATTGAAGAAATGGGATGTAACCTTTTTGGAAAAACATGTCAAAATTGTGACAAAAAAAGGGTCATTGATATATGACCTAAAAAATATTATCTATAAATAATTTTCATTTTTGAATTTAGAAAAAAAAATTTCTCATCTTTTAAGCCAAGTGGGAGCAGGCTTAAACAATGAAGTTGAAGTCTGTTATTTTATTAATCTCTTTGTTTTATTATTTTAATATTTTAAAATTATTTTTTTATATAAAGTAATATTGTTACTCTTTTTTTTAATTTCTAATGTCAATCAAAATTTATCATATTAAATATAGTATGTCTAAATTATGTATTTGTTTTAAAATACAGTATTATCTTCATCTTAAATTAACATTTTATTAATTAGTTAATTAATTTTTTATTGAAATTGTAAAAATAAAATAGGGATGCAAGTTGCAATACAAAAGTCAAAACCATTTTTTTTCACATATATCCTCCTATTAGAGATAATCTTGTTCGAGCTCATTGAGGTTTCATAATGGGGGTAGATCTCTCCCAAGAGAGATTTTTTCATACACAAAACTCGAACTTGAGACCTTACTTAAAACATTAGAATACCTACCACTCTAACCAATATATTTGTAACCATTCTAATTTTTTTAACATATACTTATTTGAACTATTTTTTTGTGGGTTTGGAAACAAACGGGGCCCATGTTTAAGTGAGCCCATATTTTGTTCTATATTTAACAAGCTAAACGGATCATTTGTAGACCACAACTTGTTTTGACGTTGTTACTTGAATTTGAGTGGTTAACTAATAAATAAGTTTGTAAGAGAAGAAGAAGATAGATTCCAAAATAAAGATGTGAACTTTTATGTCAAATATTATGAAAATGGTGGATGTTACCTCTACACGAGTTTAGAGATTCCAAAAAATGCTCAGCAGAGAGAAGATGGATGGAAGGAAGCTGAGATGGGGGACTTGTTCAATAAAAATGAACATGATGATGAGTTAGTGCCATTTAAAATATGGGGGACAGATTATTATGTTCCTATTGACGAATGCCTCGCAATTCATGGGGTTGAGTTCAGGCCTAAGAAAAATTTTTACTACAAAGTGTCCGCTCGTGAGCTCTCCAACAAAAAACTTGTTTCCCTTCTCTTCAGGTGGTAGGTTTTTTTATTTAATCTTGTATTAGGTTTTCTTTTCCTTTCCTTCCTTCATAAAAGTTTCCTCTGAAAGTTTTTTTTTTTGGTTTTACAAATTGATCAATCTCCAAGTATCTCTGGTGACCTGTACGGTAGAATCACGACGGAGATGACCTTCGGATTAGACTCCGACGCTCAAGTCAGTATGATGAAGAGAGTATAAGAAAGATTTAAATAGATTCAGTAGTTTACCTAAGACTTGAGGTCAAATATTTACAGTGTTCCTTAAGGAGTAATTTAGTCATTTGAGATGAGACTGGTTACCCTTTTGTAACGGTAATTTGTTATAGTAATGATTGGATGATGTTGACAAGTACGACGGACCGACCGAGCTAATTAAGTAATTCAGTCAATGCGACAAGATCCCTCAATCAGAATATCATATGATAAGTCCCCAAATTTTGAGCTTATTCCTCAGAGAAAGCTCGAAACTTAAAACAAAACTTTTAAGTCCCCATTTCTGCATTTCACGCAAGTCGCCCCATTTTGGACATTTATATTTTAGTAAATTAATGATAATAAACATGGATAGAACATGTTCAATAATCAATAGGAAAAAACTTAGGTCAATTTCCTTATGTTCATTTCATCCAATTTTTCAATATAATTATGACACGTGACAAAAAGTGTTTAAATGACCAATCAAAGTAGAGAGAGAATATAGAAGACCACCTTTAATATGACCAATCATAGAAGAAAGAGAGTGTAAATACAATATATGATTGGTGGAATTGAATAAAGGAAAAAACTTATGTCCATTTTCTTATGTCCATTTCCTCCAATTCCACCAATCATATGTTGTGTTTACACTCTCTTTCTTCTATGATTGGTCATATAAAAGGTGGTCTTCTATATTCTCTCTCTACTGTGATTGGTCATTTAAACACTTTTTGCCACGTGTCATAATTATATTGGGGAATTGGAGAAAATGGACATAAGGAAATGGACATAAGTTTTTTCCTAATCAATATCCATATTCTCATTTCTTATCTATATTTATAGGAATCTAGATCTTTTTCGTTAATGGTATCTCAAAATAATTTTACTTTACATTTTAAAAATATAAATTAAACTAAATGAGAACGATCATTTAACTAATTAAAAAATAAAAATATTATATGAAAAGATAATGGGAGAGAGAAAATAAAAATAGTAATAATTTTTTCTTAAAAAAGATAATGGTAGTGTAGTTATAAAAAAAATAACATCCTAATTTTTAATTTACTGTTTTAAAATTAATAATAATAATTTATATTATATTTTATAAATTAAAAAAATTTTAAAATACACGTACATGTATGTATGTAATCAATATGGTGAAAGTTTTAAATAGGGTAAGTGTTTGTCTTACATGAAAAATCAATTATAACAGTGGAATTCCCAAATTATATATCCACTCCAAAATAGATTTGCTAAGCCAAGAGTGAAGAAGAGTAGATAGATAGGGGCCATAAGAAAGGGGTGGGTAACTCACTAACTCATAACTGAGTAACAAACAGTCAAATGTCACACAAGAGGATCACTTCACTACACCTTCATCTTTCCAACTACCAACCTTTCATATTCTAGTATACTAGTTATATTCGGCTAAATTTAAACCAAACTCTATTATATTGTATAATAAGCTAATTTTATAAGCAAAATATATTAAATATAATTAAACCAAACTTTAAAAATATAATTATAATTTAAACACACCACTACCACCGCAAAAGGGTTAAAATGCCAAAAAAAAAATTGAACTAACGTAGAGATAACTTACCTATAAAAATTGTTTTATTTCCATAAAAAAAACTTACCTATAAAAATTGGCATAGAAAATTTTGTAACTTGTGAAAAAAAAAATCTTCCTTATGTATTCCAACCAAAATCCTATTGGAACAAAGGCCACGTTCACAATACCAAAATGCAAAAACACCTCTCAAATAATTTAATGTGTCGACCCTCCTCCATTAAAATTTTGGGTAAAAAAAATTAATGGATAGAGTTTTTTTTGCACAAATTAAAAAAATATATTTACATCTTGCTCTTGCACACCTCACAACATGATAGTGATACTCATTCTTTGGATCTACACATAGGAGACAATGTGATACAAATACAATGATACACTACTCACAGCCTCACACAGCAACACAATATAATAATAAAAAATATGTACATATTATATACAATTTTAAAAATGAATAAGAAATTAACATTTTTTTTCCCATAAATTTATATTTCTTAATTTGATAGTTTTGAAATACCCACCCGTATTTCATATTTTCATTGATAGCTCTTCTGGCACAGGCATATCCTCTTGAGCAGGCAAATCCAAAACCCACTCCCCATCGTCCCTGAGCACCATACCCTTGTTCTTCTCCACCCACCATGATCCAGGAATCCTATACTCCTCCTTCAAGAACTCACACGACTTGTTCACCAAACTCAAGCTTCTCTTCACCTTCATCTCAAACTCCCCATCACTCCCATTCCATCCTGCAACCACATGCAGCATTGCCTGCAGATTATGCCAATCGCTTGGGTTCTTCGAGTTCTTCAAGCATGGCGATTTCCTAGTATCAATTTCCAGCTCTATTCCAGTCTCTTCGTACCCCATTAGCCTTCCTGGGTAATGCGGTATCACATCGATCTTGTTCCTTATGTGCAGTACCTTCAGATTCGGAAACTTGTTGAATTTCTCGTTGAATGCTCTGTTTCCTACCTGGGGGGACCCGAATACAAAAGCACAAACAGGAATGTTGGTCACTCCGTTTTCGACCAAATCGAAAGCGCTTAGAATCGATAAGCTTGCTCCTAGACTGTGTCCCGCTAGAATCACGCTTGGGTTCTCGTCTTTGTAGAGATTCAGTAATCGGTTTATTTTGTTCTGAATTTGGGTTCTCGCGCTTGATTTTGTAAACGGCGATTTTGGATCGTCGGATGTGTAGATCGTTAGCCATCCCCTCATCACCTTCGGCATACCAGAATCCCCTTCTTCTTCGTCGTCATCGCTGCTGCTAGTGCTATTATGACTACTTCCACTTCCATGGCGGATTTGAATTTCTCCGAGGGTTTTAGGGTTTAATAAGGCCTTAGCGGAGTCGGATTTAGCCCCCATGACATCGATCCACTCGTAATTTCGGGTCGTCCCCCGCCAGATGATGTAGATTTCGCGGCGGCCCAAGGTGGCGCTGACCTCGTCGGAGGTGACGGCGATGTAGCCGATCCAGTTGGACTCGCGGTCCCAACTCTCCCTGGACATGGAACGAAGGAGAAAAGCCTCGGGAACGCTGACGCGGGCGGTTGCGTAGAGGAAGGCGGCGACGGTGTAATCGGCGGCGTGGTCGAGTTGGACCTTATGGAAGAAGGAGGATTTACCGTAGCGGCTGGAGCCGCAGAAGCGGGAGTTGGGGTCGTTGTTGAAGGCGTCGTAGGTGGCCTGAATGAGGTCGCCGCATCGGAGGATGAGGTTGCGGAGGCTGAGGTGGAGAGGATGAAGCAAGGCTTCCCAGTCGTTGGAGCCCAAGAGTTGAGGCCATGTGGGGTTTTGGGTTTGGTTATGAGTTTCTTCAGCCATGAAATTAAAGTAGAGAGAAGAAAGGAAAGTGGTGAAGGAAAGATGTTGGAGAAGAAAGGAAAAGGAAAAGGAGGGATATTAATAGAGCTTGATTAGGAGCTTGTGAATTGTGATGATGGCTATGGCTGACCCACCATTGAGAATGCAGGGGCTACAAGGAAAGGAAGGACAGTGGTAGACTGGTATTGGAGCGCCATTATGATGCTTTCAATAGTGATTACTTAATAGTGGATCAGGATTGAAAATTTGATATATTTTCTTACATCTCACTTTCTATGGAAAAAAAAAAGTGAAATTCTCAAATTGGTTCTAAATATTTTAGGATAGATATTAAATTCGTTCTAAATATTTTATTTGTTTTAAATTGATCTTATAAGTTTCAATTGTATTTCAAATTGGTCTTGCTATTATACATCATTGTATTTCTGTTAAGTTGATATTATCATTGTTCAATCAACAAAAAAAATTTTAAGTCATTAATTTTTACTGTAAGTCTTTTGTTAACTTTTTGTGCTTATCTGGCTATAGCACTATTATATGGCATTGCTTTTATCATTTCATAAGAAGATAACTATTTCAACTTTGTGAAAGATAAGAGTATATAGACAATTTCGTCCTTGAAAGATTCGGAAGTTGATAATTTAGTCTCTAAAAGATCATAAGTGTACAATTTGGTCCCTGAAAACTTGCATCAATACACAAATTGGTCCTTCCGTCATCTTCAGTTAAATTCTCTTAACGAACTTACTGATGTGGCATGTTAATTATAGACGAGGGCCGTTAATTGCTTAGTAGGACATGCTTACATGGCACAAGTTAATTTTCACCTCCAACTCAGCACAAAACGCAACATTTTGAAGCTTCAGTTTGCACAATTACACTAAGTTAGAGGTGGATTTTGGCTTATGCTACATTTTGTCAGCACAAGCCAAAATCCACCTCCAACTTAGTGTAAGTGTGCAAATTGAAGCTTCAAAACGCTGCATTTTGTGCTGAGTTGGAGGTGGATTTCAGCTTGTGCCATGTAAGCATGTTCTACGGAGCAAATAACGGCCCCCGTGTACAATTAACGTGCCACGTCAGCAAGTCCGTTAAGAGAATCTAACTGAAGATGACAGAATGACCAATTTGTATAACGGTGCATTCTTTCAGAGATCAAATTGTACACTTATGATCTTTCAAGGATCAAATTAACTACTTCTAAATTTTTCAAAGACGAAATTATTTATATACTCGAAGACATATATAAAGATTAGAACTTCACCTACCATTCCATATGCATCTAATCTTACACCTGAAGCTCCATTTGGACTAAACATGTGCCTCTGGTTTCTTTTCCTTTCTTCAATGCCATTTCAACTAAAACGTTTTTTATGTTTCAACTTTCAAAACAAAATTGCTCACTTTTAAAGTCTAAAGAGAAGGAGCCAACAATAAAATACAATTTGTAATATCAGGAGTCTAGAGTGTGAAATTGATTGTATGACTGTCGCTAAGGCATTTCATGAGTGTGGGCGCGGGCATTATCTTAACATGTTGTAATCAGGTTGCCCATTATGTTGCTAAATTCCTTTAGAGCTTATATCCTTCTCTTTGGTATCGTAACTTTCCTACTCAACGCCATGCACTATGGGTTGGTTCGTTTGATAAGGATAGCAAAAATTAAAATTATAGTATTTTAATTTTTTAAAAAAATTTACATTATATTTTATATATACTAAATATACTTTTTCTCTCTCTTAATTTTTTTCTCTATCTCTTTCATCACTTTTCGTTACAGTACTTTTTTTTATTTTACAGTACTTTACTCTACAGTAATTTTTTTACAATACTTTATATCCGTGCATTTATACTGAGCATACTTTAAGCATATGTTTCTGAATTCTGATGATGTTTAATATATATATATATATATATATATATATATATATACACTATGTAAAACAAAACAAAAAATAATAGTGGCTCAATGAATTCTTAGTTACTATTTAGTAAAGATAAAAGGCAAATTTGGTTTATTGAGAAGTGGGAAGTGTGATCTCTCAATATTTTGGAATGTCCCCCGGTGTCTCGCTCACTCGCTCTCACAGCTTTTGGTCCGACCCTTGTAAAATTATGCATCCATGTAGATGGAAATAAATCTTTTAAATAATTCTCTATATTTTTGTGGAATTATGAGAGAGATAAAGAGATAAAAAATTCATCTTTTTTAATCCTTCTATCTCTTTTTTTTTTTTCCTCTATCTCTCTTATAACTCAACAAAAAATATAAAAAATTATTCTAAAGGATCCACTCTCACATGTAGATTAGGTGTTGGTTAAGGGGATTTGCTTTGTTGTTTGTTTCCTTTTGTTCTCGGCCCTCTTGGATCTTTGTGCTTCGTCTTCGGATCTATGTGCTTCATCTTTGCTTTCTGTTTGATCACGTAACTTTGTTGTTCAGACGCTTGTTTATTAATTTAAAGTTTCATATTTTACTGAAAAAAAGGCAAAAGATTTTTTATAGGCTAAAGTATTGTTTTGGTCCTCAATATTTGCATGAAGTTTAATGATGGTCCTCAATGTTTCAAAAGTTTAATGTTGGTCCTCAATGTTTTTTTTTGTTGATTTTGGTCCTCGAACGTAACACCGTTAACTTTTGCCGTTAAGTGATGACGTGGCAGGCTGATGTGGCACACCCTCTCTCCTACGTGTCATATTTTAATGACGTGGCATGCCACATCATCATCTTCTTCATCTTCATCTTCTTCAATCCTCTTCCTCCTTCTTCTTCTTCTTCTTCATCATCATCCCCACCACCACCACCCCATCGCCGGTACCACCACCACCACCACCGGTGCCGTTGCCTCCGCCACCGTCGCCGTTGCCACTGTCGCCGTTGCCACCGTCGCCGTTGCCACCGCCGCCGCCATCTCTAAAATGGCTTCTTCCCCAATCCCTTCCACTCCTTCTGAATGTAACTAGAAAATTTGGGTTTCTTTTGGTCTCAGAGATATCGTGCTGGATGTGGAGTGGAGAACACCAATCGACCAAAATGAGGATCAAGTATCTAGAAGCAGCCTTGAACCAGGACATTCAGTATTTCGACACAGAGGTTCGAACATCCGACGTTGTCTTTGCCATCAACACTGATGCCGTGATGGTCCAAGACGCCATTAGCGAGAAGGTCTCAGTACCTACCGCAATTGAATCAATTTTCGTTCTGTTTCTATTCCTGTGGGATTGGGTGCAAAACTGGGCTCGCAAAGGGAATGGGATTGGGTGCGACGTACTTTGTCGTCTTCTACTGTTATGCTCTTTTGTTATGGTACGGAGGGTACCTCGTAAGGCACCACTACACCAACGGAGGACTCGCGATTGCCACCATGTTTGCTGTTATGATAGCGTGTGCAGGACACGTTGTGCTTGATGGGCATGACATTAAAACGTTGAAGCTTAGAGATGGTGGCGGCAGCAACGGCGACGGTGGCAACGACGACAGCGGTGGTGGCACCGGCAACGGTGGTGGTGGTGGTACCGGTGGTGGGGTGGTGGTGGTGGGGATGATGAAGAAGAAGAAGAAGAAGAAGAAGGAGGAGGAAGAGGAAGAGGATTGAAGAAGATGAAGATGAAGAAGATGATGATGTGGCCAAGATGGATGATGTGACATGCCACGTCATTAAAATATGACACGTAAGAGAGAGGGTGTGCCACATCAGCCTGCCACGTCATCACTTAACGGCAAAAGTTAACGGTGTTATGTTCGAGGACCAAAATCAACAAAAAAAAAAAACATTGAGGACCAACATTAAACTTTTGAAACATTGAGGACCATCATTAAACTTTATGCAAACATTAAGGACCAAAACAATACTTTAGCCTTTTTTATATCTCAAAATTTTATATTAATTTTTAATTTCATCCATTTCTGGCCCATTCAATATTCTACGGCCCAAGTAATTGGCAATTTGGCACCCCCGCAAAAAAAAAAAAAGAGAAGAGAGAGATGACGAAGCTCAAAGCAGAAGACCGGAAGGAAAGGGAGAAGTGAGATACAGCAAAATCAGGAGGAACTGCGAGTGTGTGACTCCGGAACAAGATTTTGTTAAGAAAGTGTGGATGATTCTACGGACAATAGGTTCAGCTAAAGACAAGGTTATGGCTCAATTGTGGACCCTCGGATGATTCGTGCGAGGGTCGAATTATGATCGAATGTTTATTATCTTGAGTTTTGAGGCGATGCTTTTTGCTTAAGAAACTCATCTCATTTGACTGTGCATTCTACTGAGGTGGCTCCAGATATGGCATTGGTTGATGTAACCAAATCTTGTATCGATTCCATTAGACAGGTAATTTCTTTCGTTATGGTGAATCCTCTGTCCTCGTTGTATCCAAGCTAGTTCTTGATGCAGCGGTTTTTCGTCTGTTTTCTTCATTGTGATTGATTTTGTTGTTTACTAACTGGAGGAAAATTAAGTTATGTTGGTGTGCTCCAGATAAGTACTGCGTAGAAATCAAAGATATTTGTCCCTTTTGATGTTGGATGCTGAATTCCTTGAGTGCCTTCACAGGGTCTGAACATTCTCATAGGAATTTAGAAACAAGTATAATTGCTTTGGGATGAAAAGATGAGTTAACTATGATCATAGACAAATCAGATCAGGTCTACTTTCATGTGCTTTATAGCGTCTTCTTGGAGCTTATCATGAGTCAATTATGTGGCATTTGAATCTATTATGATGCCCAATGGCCCATAGAGTTTATCTGTCGACCCTTACTGATTTGCAGTCTCCAAAGGCATGGAGTTGCCTCAATACTAATTCTATAGTGAGAGTGTAAGAGGAGCTCTGAGTATGTTTACAAGTTGAATAGTGAATGCTGTTTCTTTATCCTTTGGTTATCATAAACAAGTTTATGTTTATGCTATTATTGTTTGGTTCAAAGATAAAATCAAAATGAGGCTATATACAACTTACTGCTTTGATAAGGAGTTTTTCTAGTAACTATCCTGGACACGTTAGAACTGTATGCTGTAATTTGATGGTGCATGCATTTTTTTTAAATATATATATATATTTCTTAAAACTCAGCCTCTGCTTGCATAGCTAGTCTCAAGCCCAAATAAAAGAGGAGGGTTGCATTAGGTAGTTGACAACCAGAGTAGCACTTTGTCAAATCACCCCACCTAGTGGGAAAAAGGTTTTGATTGTTGTTGTTGTATACTTTTAAAACTTTAACTTTTTTTTTTGAAAAATAGATGGAGTACATTTTTTTCTTCTGTACTTAATGTCTAACATTAATTAAAGCATTCTATGATTTGAACCATGAACTTTGTGGGTAGCCAATGTAGTTGCCGCTATGTGTCTTACTTTGCACCTTTAAATTTGAATTTTATACTTAAATGCTAGTTAAAATACTTGTTACAGATGTGCTTATGTGATCTTTTTCATTTGATTACTACATGAACATTCTGCATGTTTCACCTTTTTCAGATATCAGAGCATATTGAAGGTGCTATTGTTTACTTAGATGCTGGGTCTACAGAGAGTTTCCAATTTATTGGGGCATATTCTGTACTTCTAGATCTGGGAGCACGAGCTATTTGCAGTTTGGAAAACTTGAGTCCACTTGATTTGGTAAGTGGCTGTGTCATATGTTACACAAGGTGTCCTTTGATGCTTCCTACAAGCTAAACAGATTTGATAACCATTATGTGATCATTATTTGTTCTAAAGGTGGATAGCTTGAGGATATTATTGTTTTCTTGGTTTTAAACTTCATAGAAGATTTTGTAACTTCATTGCAATTTGCAAGTCACAACATCGAATGAATGTTTGTTGGGAACTTTAAAGTTGGATTTGTACTTCACAAGGGTACTTCTGTCCATTGTCTGTTGCAGATTCACTGCTGAAAAAGTATGGCCTAACTTATATGCAAGATTTAGGTATATAGAAAACAAATTTCTAATCCCTGAATATTGATGCTTCCAGAAAGAAGTTATATCAGTAAACTGGAGAAGAACAGTTATTGCTTTCAGTCCAATTTGAACATAGTTTTATGTCTGTTTTTATTTGATCTAGTAGTAATTATTTGTAAATAGATACGAGGCCTATAATTTAAGTTTTTTATTTGGAACTGATTATAACTCAACCGGAAATTCCAAACTTTTGGACATTGTATACTAATGACTAAGCGACAATCAATATATTGGTTCCATGGTACATCTCCATTTTCAAAATTGTAATCCCTGTATAGAATATGAAATGGAGTCTTTTAACACTATTATTAGATCTGACATAGTGCAGTGGGTTTGTTTTCATTTTGTAAGTGAACGTAGTCAGTGTTGAGAGCTGCTGCTACACCATAGAATATTGAAGGTTGCATTATATTTTTCCTGTTGGGAATCCTTTTCATTTTTGTTATTTTGATCTCCTGAGATTCATACACATCTCATTGAACCAACAAAAGTCAAAAGGTTTCAAAACCTGCACAGTAATGATAAAGCACATTATCTTTTCCATCCCTTAGCATGGTATTTGTATTTTCAGTGCTACATTAATCAGGTTCCCAGTAGGTATGATGTGTATGGAACTATAGATGCTTCCCGTTTACCAAATTAGTTTCTTTCCTTTTTTCCCCTGGAAAAGTTCTTGATTTATTTGGGGAGGCTACCTCAATAATGATTAACTTCTATTAATGTCTTGTTTAGGTGGTTGATTGGAACTCATCTTCTGATCCTGCAAGGAAACTTGTGGTAATCACATCGCGTCTACTAAGTGATGCACATCGGTATATTTTACGCTGCCTGAGCACACATCAAGTTGTCCGTCGTTGTATTATATTTACATCTATCTCCGAGGTACTTATTAATTTTTCTGTGTTTTTTAATTTTCTTTTGTCATATATATATTTCTTTGTGATTTATTTCCTTGTCTTGTAAACTCAATGTTGGGTTTGCCTATGAACTTGATTTTATGATTTTTTTTTCTTTGAGAGTTCACAACATTTTTGGCCTTGAGTTTATGCATCATAACTGATCTGAATGAAAGGAAGGTGTTATTTTTATCAGAAAGAGGTTAATATTATATGCTATTCAGTGATGATATCAAGTGATCTCAATTTCTTCTGTTACTTTTGCCATGCTATTGTTTTTGTTTTTACAAGCAGCGCTTTCTGTTTATTATCTAAATTTTTAGCATTAAATAGGCAATATTTTTAGAGACAATAATATTGTTAACTTGACCCCTACATTAATTTGTCTTTTATATAATTTATTAGTGGCGGTTTGATGGCTTGAAGTGAAAATGGCTTCTTGGAGAAATGATTTACTGTTTTCATATTAGGAGCATACCTCTGTAATGTAGTCTGGTCACCACCAGCTCATTTAAGGTTTTTAAATGTTGTAGGTATGCCAATGAGGTCATAAGCAGTTGACATAGTGATGCAGGACAAATGCAGAACAGTTAAGGGAAGGAGAGGGGAATGGGGGAGAGAGAAAAAATGGAGGGAGAATTTAAAGAAAGGGGGGAGAACAGGAAATCTCAATAATAATTCAAGTCAGATAAAAAGCTTAGGACAATGCTTCAAAACAATCATAGATTGGCAAACCTGACATGGTAACTATTATTTTAAATTGCTGATAATCTCTAATTTATGGATAAATATATTACTCAAAGATCTGAAGTTTCCCAATGTCTCTATACTATTCCCCATCAGATAGGTTTTTAGTTTGGCATTGGTATTTGTAGATCATATAAAATTACGTCAATCTGGATAATTAGAAATGTTTTTCTATAAATGTGTAAAGGCAAGAAGTCACCATTTATCAGAATATATAAGCATGAAGGTGAAATGATATTAGGGAAAAAATTTAAGTTGTCTCATTCTATATTCTACTTTGTTCTATTTAATGTTTTGTTTGTCTGTTTCTGTTTGGTGGATATTCTAATACTAGTCAAAATGCAGATAGCTCATTCAGCATATCCTGATTCACCTCTGGGACCAGATGCTTATCAGGAATATGAATCCTTGCTGTTTCAAGATTATGAAGAGCTAGTTAAAAAATCGGGGACAAATTCTAGGCAGTTTGGTAGCAAATTGGGAAATTTGAACTTTGAAGCTAGTTCAAGTGGAAGAAATTTAAATGAAGATAATCCATTAGACTACATTGAAGATGCAGGGTCAAAAATGGTTGTTTCTGTTCATCATTTCCCCATGATTTTATGTCCCATCTCACCAAGGGTATTTGTTTTACCATCAGAAGGTTTGGTAGCTGAAGCATACTTATCAGCTGAACACGAAGATTCTCTTAGTCCTGGATTGCCTCCCTTAAGCAGTGGTTGGCTCTCTAATGCTGATGATGTGCCTCCAGGGGCAACACTTACTGCACACTTTCTTTACCATTTTGCATCCAAGGTAACTAGTGAATGTCCATTCCTCCACATAGATTTCACTTTCTGGTGACTTGTTTCAAAAATTGTATATGCTTCTGTCTTTTTTTTTCCTGCTAGAAACTTGTATTGCATAATAGCATATGAGATGCACAACAGAACTTCTGTTGCATACCATCTTAGCATTGCATAAGTCCATTTAGATAAAATGACTAGGATAATCTTTATTTTGTTAAAACTTAAAGGAGTGAACACTTACTGGTTACCATGACATTACCTTATATACTCTCTTTAGAACTAGATGTTTTGTTTGTCATAGCTATTTTATCTGACTATGACCATTATTTCTTTCCTTAAACATGAAGATGGACTTGAAAATGGAAATTTTCTCCCTTGGTGATATGTCAAAAGCTGTTGGGAAGATTATGACAGACATGTCAAGTCTCTACGATGTTGGCCGCCGTAAACGATCGGCAGGGTTGTTACTCATTGATCGCACACTTGATCTTCTTACCCCTTGCTGCCATGGGGATTCATTAATTGATCGTATGTTTTCATGTTTGCCCCGTCGGAATAGAACAGCTTCCTATCCCCAAGTTAAGGGTTCGGGAACCCAACTCAAACATGGCACTTCCTACCTGCAGCGCGCTCCCTTGGATGTTCTGATACCTCTTACAGAGATTCTATACGAAGAAGATCACAAAATAGACAATTTTCATCTTTTAGAAAGTGTTGAAGCCTTTCTTGGTGGATGGAATTCCAGTGACTCTGATTCCCAAATTGCAGATTTAATTAAGCTTGGTCAGATACTTCATGAGAAGCCTGTTCACTCTGATTTAGAGGTGCTTACTGGGTCCATAATTTCCTCTGAAAATTTTCGTGGAACCCCATTCTTGGAAGCTTTACTAGATAGAAGAACAAAAGATGGAGCCCTACTGGTAAAGAAATGGTTACAAGAAACTCTGCGCAGGGAAAATGCAACTGTTAATGTGAAATCTCGTCCTGGTCTTGTTACAAAACCAGAGTTGCAAGCTATGATCAAAGCCTTAGCAAGGAGTCAATCATCTTTAGTGAGAAACAAAGGAATCGTTCAATTAGCTTCTGCCACTCTATTAACCCTTGATGAATCAACCAGCGCCAAATGGGATGCATTTATCAGTGCTGAGAAGATTCTGAGTGTAAGTACTGGAGAAACCACTCAAAGTCTGGCTGCTCAAATTGGTGATCTCATCAATAAGAGTGCTTTATTGGGATCACATGGAAATAAAGCAAAAAAAGAGCTCTCACAGGGGGTACTTTCATTGCAAGATGCTTTGTTGTTAATGGTTGTTGGATATATATTGGCTGGGGAGAATTTTCCAACATCTGGGTCTGATGGTCCATTTTCTTGGCAAGAGGAACATTTGTTAAAAGAAGCTGTTGTAGATGCCATTCTTGAAAATCCATCAGTAGCCAAACTCAAGTTTCTAGATGGGCTAAGGGAAGAGCTTGAAGCTAACCTAAGCAAGTCAAAACCAGAAGAAACAACTAAAGAAACTTCAAAACAACTAGATATTGATGATTTTGATGATGATCAGTGGGGAAAATGGGGTGATGAAGATGCTGATGATGCTAATAAAAATGAGCAAGTGTATGATGGCATGCAACTGAAGTTGGAGTTGCGTGACAAGGTGGATCTCTTTTTTAAATTCCTTCATAAGTTGTCCAATTTGAAAAGAAAGAACTTACCACTAAGGGATGGATCATTGACCATGGAAGCTAATTTCAGTGAGGATACCTACATGGGAAAAGGAGTACTCTATAAGCTGCTAACACGGGTGTTAAGCAAATTTGATGTACCAGGGTTAGAATATCATTCTTCCACCGTGGGGCGGCTTTTTAAAAGTGGGTTTGGAAGGTTTGGCCTTGGTCAGGTGATTATGGTCTCTTAACCTCTGCTGAAATTTTTGCTTCAATAGTTCATTTCTTCAAATATGCTAACTATTCTTTTTTTGTCTCCCCTTTTTTCTCCATTTATCTTTCTCAATGTAAATGCCACAGGCAAAGCCTAGTCTTGCTGATCAAAATGTCATTTTGGTGTTTGTGATTGGGGGCATTAATGGACTGGAGGTGAAATTCTTATACGCCTTAGTTACTTCTATCACTCGTTTTACTTGTCCCCTTCCCTCTTATTGTTGAACTTTTATTCTGGTTTGGCAAATTGGTTCATCACAATCACATTGTTATTGAACACTTGAAAGATTTTTGTCCCTATATGTTTCTTTTTGTTCCGTTCCCCTTCATCATTAAATTAAATTTAAAACCTAATCCTCTTTTCTCTTATTTTTTCTGCCAAAAGGTACGTGAGGCTCAGGAAGCCTTGTCTGAAAGCGGAAGACCTGACATTGAATTGCTTGTTGGTGGAACAACTCTACTTACACCTGATAACATGCTTGATTTACTATTGGGGGACTGCAGTTACATTTGATCCTTTCATCAAACTGAAAATAGAGACAGAAATCTAAATGAATTATGTTTTTCTAAATCCTCTATGATGATGTATCTAACTACAAGTTTTTATTTCTTCAGAAAAGAAAATGATGCTTTTCTTTGTAGTCAAATTTGGCACCCTGAAAGTATAAATGAAAGATGCAAAGTTAGATTATAATTGATATGATGAATGTATCATCGAATCAGGAATTCTGGACTTTAGAGGATCATCACACTCCTTTCTTCACAAACTTGTATGGGCTTGATCATATTGATCATTCATGCAATCGAGGCCACCTCCTCACCAGATTTAAAGATAAGCTGTGCTATAATTGCATGTCCATCTAGGCTAAAGGCCATGTTCAGTCAGAGTGGAAATTAAACAAACAACAATAAATAAAACTTTTTTTTTTCACTAGGTGGGATTAGCTAAGAAATTAAACAAAGAGCATTCTGAAATTTTCTTTTTAATTTGATATAAAATACGAAATGTAAATGTATTAACCTCTGGAATAAATTATTGTTTAGATTTATGAAATATGCATCTTCTATCACTTTTGTTCTATATATAAAATAAAAATAAATTATTTGGCCCAATTTTTCTATATTAATCAATTTGATATAAAATACTAAAAAATATTAAGACCGAGTTGATATTTTGGTCCCCGTTTTTATTTCTGGTTATTTAATATTTATAATAGAGTTTGTAAATGGAGTTTTATATGAAACAATATAAGAGAAAAATTGCTGATAGAAAATTTATTTGATAATGTCATTTTATTACTAATATTATTATTATATTTGAAAACTTTTTCAAAAAAAATTATTATCAAATCAAAAAATTAGCATGTATTTGAAAGAATAAATAAAAAAATAGTAAGATAAAATTAGTTTCACGTGTTAATATTTCGGTTTTAGTTTTGAATTATTGTAAATTTCTCTTATTTAAAATAAAATTTCAAATGAAGTTTCATATGTTGAAAAAATTATTTGGTAATATTTTTATTTAATATTATTATATCTGAATTTTTTAAACAAAATTATTATCAAATTAAAAAAAAAGTATTTAATTTAAAATAATAAATAAAAATACTTTGGATTTTTGAAAATAATATAATATAAAATTCTAGACCTGGTGCCCCGACCCAAGTTCATTAGTGCAGGTATGGTGCTTCACTCTTGAATCTCGAGTCTCCATCAATTCAGCAAACTAAGCTAAACCTCCTAAAACCCCTTTGGGTCCCTCCTTCTTACAACCATTCATTCTATCACTCCCATGGCGGCTCTGAAGCTGCTACTCTCTCAAGCTCGACGCCATTGCCTCACTAACCATCCTTCTAACTTCCACACTCACTTTTTGATTGGGTCTCGGAGATTCCTTTCTTCATCTTCAGAACCTCATGAATCAGACTCAAATCCTCCGCCTACAAATCCTCCCACGAGAACTTCCCAACCCATTTCTATTCAGCCCGTTTCATATCCGGTGAAACCTAAAGACCCGTCGCCACCAGATGCTTCTCAACCCTCCGAAGCTCAATCACTAAATCAATCGCCGGCACCGCCGCCTCCTCGTGGGCCCACATTTGCGTCTGATAGCGCGGAATCTCGGCGGGTTTTGACCCGGGAAGATATTCGGTACGTAAAGGATGCGCCTTCTATATCGCCGGTGTCGTATCCTACGCGGGTGGCGCCGCTTCCTGAAGATAAGGTTACTGGCGCCAATGAGAACGAGGAAATTGAGAAAGAGAGGAGGAGAATTGAAGAGGAGGGTCAATTGAAGAGGAGGATTATGAGAGCAGCGGAAGAGGAGAAGATGAAGGTTCCTTTTCCCACTTTTATAAAAGTGAAGCAGAAGGAGAAGCCGCCTATCTTTGATTTGGCGGAGGCAATTCGACAAGTTAAGGTCAGGTGAAATAAAAGGTCTATTTTTTAAATTAAAGCTTCTGTCAGTTGCAGAGAAACGATCAGAAGTGGATAATTTTGAAATTCATATGCTTGTATTTGTTTATAATTGTGAGATAAACTGCTAAACTTAGTAAATCAAACAAATAGGTGCTGTGGTTGAGTGAATTGATATTTCTTAACTCAATTTTGTTCAGGAAACGGGACACTAGTTTTCACTTTTCAGTATTGGTCCTTGGTGCTAACGGAGGACAAGAAAAAAAATCTGTATACTTGTGAACATTCTTCTTTGGTTCTTTTTTCAAAGCAAGAACTTAGCCTTTATTTGTCTGAGAGGTCCATCAAATTATATTTCTGGGTGGATTTTGACTTTTGTTTTGCTGATAACGCTTCTTACTAATTTTCTACCTGATAAGGAGGATATATCATATTTAAACTTGTACAAATGTTCAGGATATTTGTTTTGCGGTTAATAGCATATGGAATATCTGTTGTGATGTGTAATGTGTTAAAACTACATAAGAAACACCCTCTATGAGATTATATTTTAAATAACAGTGACTTTTGCTGTAAGCAAGTTACAACCCTTGTTAACAACAATATACTACAATTAAATTACTTTACTTCTACCTCTAAAGGGAATAAAAAAAGTATATACTGTAGTTCTGTATATAATATATAATATATAAACATGGGTCTTTTCCTGGTAATATAATCTGAAACCTATAGCAATGATGGCCTGAAATTTACAGCAACAAATTGTACATACTTGGATGGAAGACTGGATTAAGTTTACCTATGTCCTTTTTGTTTTTTTTATTCTTTTTCTCAGTTATCGAGATCAATTTACAGACTATGAAAATTGTGATGGAAATATAATGATGGCTGTAATAGGTGGATGAATATACCAACTTAAGTATGTGTGTGTTTGTATTCTGAAGTAGTTTTTCTCTTATATTTCAAAACTTTATACTATTTAAACTGCTGTGGTGTAACATGTCACTCAAGTTAACTCTATCTTGACTTTTAACATCGTGTTTCTAGAAATAGGGTAAAATTAACTAGGGCTTTGGTTTGCTGATGATGAGTACCAAAGAAACAAAGCATGTATGATACCAAAAACTAAGTAAACATTTATTCTGTTTTTGTTAGCTCTTTTAAGTTTAAATATTTTTACTGATTTGTAATTTCTTCATACACTCATTTCATTTATCAGGGCATTGCACATTATTGGCCGTAATCTGTTTTTTTTTTTTTACTGAATCTGTCTACTGGTAACTTCATTTTGATATCTTTGATTATTGTCTAGGCCAATGCCAAAGCAAAATTTGATGAAACTGTTGAAGTGCATGTAAGATTGGGAATTGAATCAAAGCGAACAGAGCTGGTACATGCCAATTTATCTTAAACTTTTACTGTTCTGTTTTGAATGATCTTGTGTGAACGGTTCTATGGATACTGTGTAAAATTAGTTTTTGATATATATACCAACTTAGGCCCATAGGTTTGACTTATTCAACAAGTTGTAGAGTCTATGATTCTCTCAAATTTTGGTAGAGATACGTTTTGAAGATTAATATCTTGTAGTTGATATAGGTACTCAAGCTATACAACTGCCATATGCTACAAGAACTTGCCTTGTCTATAATGATGTGGGAGTATCTGACTTAGATTAACACTTTAGGTCTTAGAGATAGACTTAGCCAAAGTCTAAAACATGTTTATTTTGTTATCTAATAAGGATCAGAACAAAACCTACTTTGAACTCAACATTTGGATGTCTAACCCATGCCCAAAATTGATGAATGTGTAGTCATTTGAAAGATCAACTTGTTTATTTTCATTTAAATAAGATTTTAGCTGATTTTCAATATTATAAAATTATTTATGATATTTGTTGATAGATCGTCACAATAGATAAACATTATAGAGAAAGTTGGAGTAGCACCTATAATAGAAAAGTTAGTTGAAACACGCCTTAGGTGGTTTGTTCATGTACAAAGAAGATTGTTAGAGGCTCCTATATGTAGAGTTGACCACATGGAAAATAGCATGATAACTAGAGGTAGGGGAAAACCAAAGAAAAAAATAGAAGAAACTATTAGGATGGATTTAACTATTAATAACCTAACTATAAAAATGAGCAAAGACATAACACATTGGCGTCATTTGATGCATATAGCCAACCATACCTACTAGAAAAAGGCTTTTTTCGTTGTTGTATTGTCACAATAGATCAACATGTTCATTTAATTTTTAGTGAAATGACACTGACACACAAGCCGACCTCACCTAGTGGGAAAAGGCTTTGATTGTTGTTGTTATAGTTAAGCACAAAATTAGGCTATTGGTTGTGTGTCTGTCATTTCCTATGCTTAGAAGGTTGTCCCAAGGTTACCTTTTAATAGCTGCTCTAATGTAACTTTCAAAGATTTTTAATTAATCAAAGAATTTAAGGAGCCTTTTGTGTTCTTTCTCTAGTCCTTTATCTCTTTGGTCATTGTCATCGAGAGATGAGATGCTAAAACCCTAGTATTTTTGTATCTCTTTGGTAGAGTATTGAGTGCAACTTAGTTCTATATCTCTAAAGTGGCGGCTTGATCTGTATCTTCGGAGGGTTGATTCTTTTTGAAAGCTCTAAGGGTTGTTTTTTTTTTTACTAAATAAATTTGAGAAGTTTTCTTCCCCATTAATTCCTCCAAAAATGATCAGAAAAAGTTTCATGATTATGTCTTTTGTAAACTTTTTGTGCTTATCTGGGCTATAGCACTATTATATGCCATTGCTTTTGTCATTTCATAAGAAGATAACTATTTCAACTTTGTGGCAGGCAGTTCGTGGTACTATGATTTTGCCTCATGGTGCTCCTAAGGTAACTTACAGGTGTTCAGTTATTCAAATAATGGTAGCTTTATCACCTAATTTTACGCTTTTTCCAGGCCGTCAGTGTGGCTGTTTTTGCAGAAGGGGCAGAAGCAGAGGAAGCGAGAGCTGCAGGAGCTGATATAGTTGGTGGTAAAGAGCTTGTTGAGGAGATTGCTAGTAATGCACTAATCTCTTTTTCCATTTTTGTTCGTCAAATTGATTAGCTTTTACTGCACTGAGTTTTTGAAAAGGGAATGCTCAAGTTATTTCTGTCTTCACAAACATGGGGATCAACTAGTATGTGCCCATAATGGCAAAAAAAAAAAAACTATTTTGTGCCTATTTAATGTATGACAATAGTTGCAGTTTTTTTTCTTATTTCAAGACATACATTGAGTACTATTAATAATGCAGGGATGATATTAATATGTCTTGAGTGTTGTAACTTGTTCTTTTTTATGCAAAGAATTTTTAATCTCTCAAGTACATTTTATTTTATCAATTATTTTTCTATCACAAAAGAAAGTCTTATTGATCTGTGCTTTTGTAGGTGGTAATAACAAGCTCAGAGTTGACAAGTGCTTCTCAACTCCTAGAATGGCTCCTCATCTTGGAAAGGTACTTTGAATTTAGAATGGTCTTGTTAAATCTAAATCAAAGGTCACTTTCTTCTGAAGCTTATGTAAACTATTCTGCAGATAGCACAATATCTTAGAAAGCGTAGATTGATGCCAGACAAGAAAGTAAGC
This sequence comes from Senna tora, assembly GCA_014851425.1. Classification (NCBI taxonomy): domain Eukaryota; kingdom Viridiplantae; phylum Streptophyta; class Magnoliopsida; order Fabales; family Fabaceae; genus Senna; species Senna tora. Next base: position 402,501 of record CM026263.1, on the reverse strand, counting down.
TTCTCAACACTTATTTGCACTTTATTTTTTTTCTTTTAAGTGCAAATATAGAGTATATTAAACTCGTGTTTGGTTGTATTGATATTTCCCACAGCTAGGTACTCTGACCAGTGATATTCCCGGGCAGTTGAAAGAACTAAGAAAGGGTCGTGTTGAGTTTAAAATGGAAAGTAAATCAATTGTGCATGCGGGAATTGGCAAGGTACACCTATGTTCTTCCAACTCATTAAGAGTACATAGTTGCATTACATGAAATGCTATCTGTTATATACTTACAGTGATATCCACAGGTGAGCTTTACAGATGAGTATTTACGTGACAACATAGGTGCATTTATGAATGCTCTATTGCTTGCCAAGCCTGCTGGCTTAAAGAAGAGTAAGTGGCACAAGTCTCCTTATAAAAAGTTCAAATTTCTGGGCGTATTATATTGATATTAAGTTCTTGAGTTTTTTGTTATATTTTTATAGACTCATTGTCATCACCTAGTGTATGTTCTAAGTATACTTGGCTATTGATCTCATATTTGTCTTATTTTCTGTCCAGCTTCAAAATATGCTGGGTATGTGCTATCTGTTCATATATGCAGCACGGTAAGTGCATAAACCTTGGCCTTATTTTAATTCATAATTTCTTATATGTTGTTCACCTTTTTATTTTGAAGTCATAAATAACTACTATATTATCACCATTCCTAGTGATGCTACTGAAATAGACGTGTTTGGAATTGATTATTGTAAGTCAAGGATCTTAGTTGCAGTGTGTTCTGTCATCTGTGTAACGTGTTTGGAAATAAATACATCATGACTGCTCTATTTCACCATTTTACTCCCCATTTCGACTCTTCATCCGTCCCTTTCATTCACCATTCTTCAGAATGAAATTTGAATGGAGTGAAGAGAGACTGATCATTCTGCAAAATTTGAATCACTTGTATGATACAAATTGTCAAAAATGCTATGCCTTTTTTCTTGTATGTAATTTAGTGGATTGGTAATTTTTCAGATGGGCCCAGGATTCCCTGTTTCAATACAATCGCTATCCAGAGCAGCAGATAACTACAAGTCTCTGCATCTGGTATCATGAGGTCTGATGTCAATCCTAGTTTTGATAAATTAATTTTGGTTTTGTTTTTCAAAAAAAAAATTATCATCATTGATTCTAAGGTTGCCTTGTGATATATGTGGCAATAATCATTTGGACTACCATTTTGATTTTTGTGAGATTTGTTTAGTTTTTGCTCTCATTTTTATTGTACTGTATAAAACCGTTTATGGTAGTTCCTGAGTTTGCCCTTTGGTATTTGGATATATATTGACTTTGCCTGGATTATGAGCAATTAAAGGAGATAAGTTATTGAGTGTTATGGTGATGAACTGATGACATATATCATTTAGGAAATGTTTGATTAATATACCATTATTTTAATCTTTGATATTTTAAGGGCATGTTTGGGGCAGTTTTTGGAGTCCTTAGAAATACTTTTTTTTTCAAAAGTGCTAATTTTTTTTTAATTTGAGGTGTTCGGTAAACATTTTAAAATTTAGTTATAGCAGAAGTAGTTTTACAGGTTTAGGCAGAAGCTAAATTTAAATTTTTTAGAACAAAATTACCCTTAATCAAATTTTAAAATTTTCATTTTATCTTTGTTTTAAAATTTAATTATCCTTGTCATAAAATTACCTTTATTATCTGTCTTTAATTAAATAAAGACAATAATATTTTTTGTAATTAATTTTTTATTTAAATGAAATTAATAAAAATAATAATCATAAATAAAAAAATCATATTGATTAAAATTAATAATTTATTTCATTAACATTTTGTTAATAAATTAATTAACATTTTATATTTATTTTTTAATAAAATTTAACAATAATAAATATTTATACTATTTATTTATTTAATAACATTAATGACATCATAAATTTATTAATGCTTTTCTTGATAATTTTACAGTTAAAATTATTTTTTTATACAAATTTACCATACATTTTTTGAGTCATTGGCAAAAGTATTTTTCAATTCAATTTATCAAATACAAACTGTTTTTCTCTTAGAACACTTTTCTCAAACTTCATTTGAAAATACGCAATTTTCCATGAACGGGCGTTGAATGTCATGATATATTCAAGATATTTGTTTGATATACATTTGGTAATCAAGCATCGTAATTCTTACACTTGTAGTATTTTGTTAAATGAAAATCTTTGGTAGCAGAACAAATGTATTTATTTTCAGAGACAACTTATGGTAAACATGGGGAATTTGAATATTATGAGATTTTATATTTTGGAATGTTAAACTTTTTTTTTTATTGCCATTATAAATATATATAAATAAAAACGATACAAAGAGACCCATTATAGTACAGACCATCCTACCATTAAACTAGGAAACTTTGTAATAAAATTATTTCTAAACGTAATAGACCTAAGAAAAGAGACATTAAAAGAACCAAAATTATTACTTAATAAGTTACTAATATCATAACCTAGGACTTGTAGTCTTCTATTTGGCTTATAACCAGATTTAACTAGGTGAACACTACTCTTTTGAAGCATGACTAAGTTGCAACAAAAATGTTAAACTGTGGTATCTATTATACCAAAAATGTTGGATATGATATCAATATAACTTTGCTTTGGAATTAGGTGTGTGTTTGGTTTGTGATAACATTTTTAGTTCTCATTTTCTATTTTATTTTTTTAAGTTAGTTTTTATTTTCAATTTTTATTATTTTTAAAATATGCTTGTTATGTGAAGTTTAAATTTTGTTCATACTTGCTATAAGTAAAATAACTTAAATAACACAATTTTTTATTGATTTTTTAGTGTGAATATAATTAAATGATTATACGTGTATGATAGTTTATTTCCTTGAAAATTTTAAAAAATAGCATTATTATTTGAAAATGTCTTTTTAGATGTTTCTTGTTTTCAGTTTTGTTAAATTATATTAGAGGGGTGAAAATGAAAATAAAAATAAAAATGGGAAAGAGAATGGAAATGACACAATTACATTTGGGATAAGAGAAAATAGAGGTTACGTAATTTTATCTTCTATTAAGAAATTATTAAGATAATGTGTTTTAATGAAAAATAGAAGAAAAAGCAAGTGATAAAAGTATTGATTTCGCATGTATTTTGTAGCAAATAATAATAGAAGCAAGTGGCAGGCTAGCACTGCTGGCTCTGAATTCTGATGGTTCCGTCCAATCAGTACTAATTACTGACAGATGTGCCGGCCTCATTCTTAGTTTTGCAATAATGCCCCTTTCTTTTCCAATTATTTCACTTCTTCACCCTAATGTGATCAATTTGCAGTGACAGTAAAATAGGCGCCAATTAGAGTAGAGTGGATCCTATAAATGCTTACCATTTTCACAGATTATCTCTGAATCTTGTGCACTAACACTCTCTCTCATTCTATAAACTCTTTTCTTCTCCATTTATTTACTTATCTAATCACTCTTTTCCTTCATCTTAGCTCGTTCAAACACACACTTCTTCTTCTTCTTCTTTTGGCCGAACTTCTTCCTCTCGGTGCACGTATAGACTATAGACCCTTTTTTTTTTTTTAATAAAACCAGTTAACCGTCAAAACCGCCGATTTTTGAAGTACATAAATGGAGAAAGCATATTATAAAGATATAATAATAAATTAAGAATCCCCACCAAATCATTTTATTTTTATTTTAAAAAATAAAAAACTATTTTTTTATTATTTTAAAAATAATAATTTTATATTATATTATATTTTTAAATAAATTATATGCATGATATGTATCATGCATATCACCATACGAAACCTCTAATCTAAGTTATTGTATTAAAAGGATGTGAAGTGTTTAATATATTTATTATCTACCTATACATACTTACAATTTTCTTTAAAAAAATACAATTTTTATCATAATCTCTTTTTTTTTATTTAAATTAATTAAGACAAAAATTGAATCAATATTAACCCTACTAAATATTTATAATTATTTATATTTTTTAAATAATATTAATTACAAAGTAAATCTAAATATTTTTATGTCATTTATTAACTTAATAGTTAAAAACATTTTAAAATGATCACACATAAATTACTTTTCAAATATTGATAAAAGTGTTTATAAAATTATTTGATCAGAACTCCTTATTCATATCCTATCAAAAAAAAAAACTCCTTATTCATATCCTATCCAAAAAAAAAAAACTCCTTATTCATATCCTATAAAAAAAACTCCTTATTCATAATCATAGCACTTTCTATATTAGTTTTTGTCAAACAAATTTTAAAATAAGTAAAACTCTACAATTTTAACCAAACATGACAGTAAGAAAGCTTTGGCCCCTTAGGTGCAATGAGTGAAAAAATGGGAATGAAAATGTTGGAGGAAATAAAAATATCGTATCAATGTAATGTGATATGATGTGAATAGAATAAAAATTAATAAAAAAAATAAGAACAAAAATATAATTTCGTTACATTACCAAAAAAAATTGTTTGGTAAAAGAACGTGGAAAGAATTGTACCATTCCTGACCTTTTTCTTTCATTTTTTCTGTTACCAAATACACCCTTAGATAAATTTAATGATACCAACTTGCTTCACATATATATTAGTGATTTTGGTAATTGACTTGCTTTTATGACTGATTTGGTACGCTAGAAGGCTCGGGAAGGTGAGTCTTCTCACCATCTGGAGCATGTTTGGTAACTAGTGAGTGCTCTTCTTTGGTGGGTAAACTTCCAACCTAGGAAGTGAGTAAACTTTCATGGCTAATAGGAGGGAACCTAATTTGTTTTCTAGGAAGTTGAGATAAGAATACCATTATACCTTTAAGAATTTTTACAAAACAACTTGAATAAGGTGGAAGTGTCTTTATACAATTTTATCTTTCACTTTTTTATCTTCTTTCTTACAATACCAAACAACATCACTAAAAAAAAGTATCGATGACAGATACCTCAAAGCATTATTAATGTTAAATTGTGTTCATAATATGTTTTCTATTAATCTTTTAATAAAATTATGACAAGTAATGATTTTTTCTAAAATAAAATTCATTTATGTAATTTATAGTTTTAAAAATATGTTTTTGGCGCAATAATTTTATTATAGAATTCGATAATAAAAAATATAAAAATAGTACTCATTACTTTTTTATTTAATCCTTATATTTTTAGGTATGTCAACTATTTAATTTATAAATTTTTATGTATGTCAAATATTTAGTTTATGAAACGTTAGCCGTTATCTAATAGGTGACATAGTGGTTAAATATTGGTGTATCACCGTTAATTTGTCACATATGCATATACTCCCATATATTATTGTCATGTCATTTTGAGGAGAAAAAATTATATCTTATTTGTATTTTACTTTTTTTTTATTTGTTTTCTTCAAAATGACGTGCCGATGTAACCTAACATCGCATATATATGATAAGTTAACGTGACATGCATATAAGAGGCATATCATCCAATTAGATAATAACGTATACCTTATACCTCAAAGACCAAATATTTGATAGAAGTAAAAAAATTATTGATTAAATAGTTTATTTTTATTATTCAACTAAATACCAAAAGTTCAAAATAGATTTCCTCTTAAAAATTTAACAATTTAGTGGAAAGAGCTAGCCACGGAAAAGAGTAATAATTTGAGGACCAAAATGCAAAATGCTGTTCAATTACTATTCTCCGCGCCACAAAACAAGTCGTGGAGAGAGTCTTCGAAGTTCGAAGTTTGCAAAATCTGCTCTTCTCTCTCTTTCTCTCTCTCACTCTCTTACTGACATTTCTGCTCTCACATTCTACAATCTCTAGGGTTAGGGTTTCTTTCTTCTTTGTGATTATTTGGAAAATTTCTTCTCAACATTGTAAAATGGGAACAGATGATGAGTACAAGAGGAAGGCGCAGATTGCTTTAGTAGCCATAGTGATGCTTGCTTCCTTAGCCTTGGTTGCATTGCTAGGTGCCTTCAGTTACTATTGCTACATCCGCAACAAGGTCGCCAAGCGCCGCAAGAACCAGAAATGTGAGCTACATTTTATATTAACGAATAATGATATTTTGTTGTTTCTGTTTATAGGATCTAATTGTTTGCTCAGACAATCTGGGGAAATGGGGAATGGAAGTTCCAACTCTTAGTTTGAAATAGCTAGAGAAATTTAGCAGCGTTGATACTTATAATGTTAAATATGAAATGATGACAGGCGAGTATAACTGTGTCTGCTGTTTTGGCTCGGGCATGAACGTTTTCATTGTGCTTAGAAGTCTTTTACTCGTAATTTTTTCCCTGGATTTGGTGCTTCTCCAAATTCTTGGCAAAAATACAGTTTTTTTCCCCAAATAAAGTGCTAAATTAGTTTTGCTTTTGGTCAACTTTAATCACATTTTGTATTTTACGTAATCTCACCCAAAAAAAAAACAGAGAATTGTTCATGAATTTGGTGAGGTTTGTTAGTAAAGTTCCCATTATCTGCCCTGCGTTTGCTTGACTGTTTAATACTGTGCAGTCGGTATGTTCCTTTTTAAGTAGGTTTAAGTAGTAATTGATCCCATGTGGTAACGAAAAAGAAATATGAGTTAGACAACTCTCCTGATGAAATAATGTTTATATTAGTTAGTCATTTATTTTTTGATTTGTTTTTTTTCCAATTATAACCGCTTCATTGCTGAGAATATCCAGAAATAGGAAGTGAGGATAAGAAGGATGCAATTATTATAAATGCGTTTATCTTGTCCAAAACTATACTGGCCTACTCACTGATAGTTTGTGCTTTTATTTTCTAATATTGTTTGAAGATGCTGACCCTAGTGAGAAAAGTGAGTTTGCAAATCTGCAAGTTGTTGCTGAAAAAGGAATTCAGGTGTTCACTTTCAAGCAGTTGCATTCAGCAACTGGTGGCTTCAGCAAGTCAAATGTGGTTGGTCATGGTGGATTTGGATTTGTTTACCGAGGAGTGCTCAATGATGGCAGGAAAGTTGCAATTAAATTCATGGATCAGGCAGGAAAGCAGGGAGAAGAAGAATTTAGAGTTGAGGTATCTCTTGGAATTTTTTTTGTTTGTCATTGTTTCTGTAGGAATGTTGGTGGAGAGGAAGCATTATAGTTCACATATAATTTCATTTTTCCTATGAAATCATAAGTGTGAACATCGGGGGCATTGAGTTGTCTCTCTTTTTCATTGCAAATAATTGGATTTAGAATGCAACCAATGGCTTGTTTCAGCCTTGTATTTTGGGAATTGGATTGGATTTTTTTTTGGTTGACATATGATTGTAGGTTGAATTGTTAAGCCGGTTGCGATCTCCACATTTGCTGGCATTGCTTGGGTACTGCTCTGATAATAACCATAAACTGCTGGTGTATGAGTTCATGGCAAATGGTGGTCTGCAGGAACATCTCTATCCTGTCAGCAGTAAGTAGTCAATCATTGAAAATAATAGTTGAAAAGTATATCTGTAGTTCATTGTTGTTGTGAAGATCCATGAATGGACAAGGCACTAGCACTTGTAGTTTATACTGCTCTACGGGAATTCCCCTAGCCTTACTGTCAATATCCCAGATTCTCTGTATGAGAAGAGGAAAAGTGACTGAAAGTTTCATATAACCGTCTCTGCATTTGCTATTTATGAGTGTCAAGTCTTTGCCCACCCTAGGTGCACAGCTTCATGTTGAACCACGTTACTGAATGTTTATATACAAGGAAATATTGCTGATTAGATCATAGATGTCTTACTTATGTTCACCCATTTGCATGCAAATCTCTTGGGATGATGAGTTAGTATTAGATATGCAGGCATTGAATCAGCACCCATGATGGTTATTCTTTGCTTTTTAAACTCTTTTGGCTAACTTTGGATTTAATTTTGATTATTTTCTAATGTGAGTTTACTTTTTCTCCTTTCTCCATCTATGTAGACTCTAATGTTATACCGATGAAGTTAGATTGGGAAACCCGCTTACGTATAGCACTTGAAGCTGCTAAGGGTTTGGAATATCTTCATGAACATGTCAGTCCCCCAGTGATTCACAGAGATTTTAAGAGCAGCAACATTCTCTTGGATAAAAAGTTTCATGCAAAAGTTTCTGATTTTGGATTGGCCAAGCTTGGATCTGATAAAGCTGGTGGACATGTCTCCACTCGGGTTTTGGGAACCCAGGGTTATGTTGCCCCTGAGTACGAAACCATAAGTTTTTATTTGATATTGAGTTATTCTGTTTTTGTTGTAGCTGTTAATGTTATCTTCAGTGTTACATTACATCAGATAAATTGTTCTGTTCTGGTGTGATTGACTGCAGATATGCACTAACAGGGCATCTAACGACAAAATCAGATGTTTACAGTTATGGTGTTGTACTTTTGGAGCTGCTCACCGGTCGAGTACCTGTTGATATGAAGAGACCGCCAGGAGAAGGCGTTCTAGTTTCTTGGGTGCGTTCCTTAGCTTTTTACATCCATCAAGTTTACACTGTCTCAAATCTTGTACTGAAAGTTCCTTACAGTTACTTCTGAATGAGATTGCATTCCTTGCATTTAGTTGTGGAGGAAAATAGGTCACCCTTGTAACATATTGTTTGAATATTTGCTCTTTCTGACAAAATCATTTATACTTTTTGTATTTTAGGCTTTGCCACTATTGACTGATAGAGAAAAGGTGGTGAAGATTATGGATCCTGCATTGGAGGGTCAGTACTCTATGAAAGAGGTTGTCCAGGTAGCTGCAATTGCTGCAATGTGTGTGCAACCTGAGGCCGATTACCGGCCTCTCATGGCAGATGTGGTGCAGTCATTAGTTCCACTTGTCAAGACTCACAGATCGACCTCAAAGGTAGGCAGCTGCTCTAGTTTCCATGCCAATAAGTTGTTGCCTGCTCAAGATTCAGTTAGAGCAAATGTATAAAAGTTGTATAAATGAAGATTTGATATTATATTTGCTTGTGTAACTTAGATTTGAATGCTGCCAAGTCTGAACGGTTCTTGCTCAAACGAAGCAAGGGACTAAGTTTGCCCTCCTATGATTTTCAGCATTATATATATATATATATATATATTTATGTAAGATGGATGTTGGAACGTTCGGGGCCATCATATTATTTGTTGTTTTTAGACTAAACTACTGCTTTGGTTTCTGACAGATTTAATTTATCTTAATTTAGTCTTTGAAACGTATTTTGTTTCAATTTAGTTCCAAAATCATAAAATTACCAATTTAGGTCCTTATAAGATAATTTGTTGCAATTGTGTCTCTGACATTTAATATTTTTACTTTTTTTGGTAGGGGCAAAATTGTGATATGTGGTATCTCTTAGGGATTACATTTGATATTTTCATGATTGAGAGGCTAATTGGGACAAGTAGAATCTTTCTGTAATTAAATCAGTAATTAACTCTTGTTTTTAGCAATTGAGCGGCCGAAATGGTTATCACTCATTAGGTTGGGGTCTACGTTGATTGGCCTAATTTGTTTCCATATTTTTTGTTCGATGAATTTGAAAAAAAAAATTCATGTTTTGAATATGTTGTACTAAAATTTTCTGGACATGCATTGATGCTACAGTAACAGTGGTCTTCTGACAATAGTCAGAAGAAAACAGTATTATCAATATGTACAGTATTATCTGGTCAATAATTATGTACAGTATTATCCGATAAAAATAGTGAAGAGATGGCGTCCACTAAGGCATGTTCGATTTATTTAAAATAAGACGAGTTTGAATATGAATTCAAGCTTTCAAACAAATAAAAAATTATGATCAAATTTGATTTATTTAATTAATTAAATTGTTCATAAGTTTAATGAGTTGAATTAAGTAATTTGTGAATAATGCTATATATATACATATGTGTCTGTGTGTTAGTGTGTGAGCTAAATAAAAAATTATTAACTTTTATATAATATATTTGTATATGAAAAAATTAACTTTTATTAATTTATAGATTTTATCTTTTTATATTTTTATTGATTAAAAGACATTTGTGCACAATATAACAAACTTAATATATATATATATATATATATATATATATATATATATATATATATATCGTGCCCATGTGAAATGAGTGTTCATTATATATGTAAATATAATAATACATTTAAGATAAAAATAATTTTTTTTATATTATTTTATTCTTAAAGAAGCTGTTTATAAACTAAAGGAACTAAAACTTAAATGTTCAAACTCCATTTATTTAACTAAACAAACTTACTTTTTATATTGGGAGTAAAAGAACCAGGTCAAACGAAATCATATACGAACCAAACTCCGGTGTTGATGAAAGTATGTATTGCTGGCCAACCAGTGAAAGAAACAGAGTTGGGGACAAAATATTAGGCAAAGTTTGTGGACTCATCACTCTCATTCATCCACTCATGCTTCTTTTAAATCATTACGGGGTAGTGAAGATTATCTCAAGTCCCAAATGAGGAGAGAGCAGTGAGGTGGTGTTATAGAGAGGAAAAGATCAACAAAAAAAAATGTGACTTATTTTATTTAAAGTGAGCCTCCTTATTTATTTCTTTTCTAATTTTTTTTTATGTTTTTTCACTCCATGGCTTTATCATTTTTCTTGCATGTCACAATCTTATTAGCTGAATGTATTATATGCATGCAATAAATTATATAATAGACCTACTTCTTTTATAAATGTAAATATTGTATAGAAAACACCATTAATATCTCGACCTCCCACTAATATTGTTTTCCTACACAAATTTTACTTCAAACTAAATGTATGTAATAAACATGTAAATAATTTACATTTACGAAGTTCGCAATTATCAACATATATCTTTCCATATTTCTCATTCGGTGACAATAAGATCAAAAGGGAAATAATTGGAAAAGAAACTAATTTCGCAACTCTTATTCATTACATTACACGGATTAAAGTTAAGTCGTACTATATTATAAAATTTTAGTGTACTATTTTAATTATATAGTATTATTTGTTAATATTAATAAAAATTTATATTAATTAAGACTCATTTTGAATAAATTAAGAACTAACTAATTAAAAGAATATACTGAAGTTCAATACTACCGTACTACTGAACATCTACTCCCATTGGACATATTCCACGATTTCTGCCATTATTATTATTTACTAAACCTAGACTCATACTCCCTCGAGTTTATAATATCTGTTTCATTGAAAAAAAATTTTATGTTTCAAATATTTGTTGTTTTACAAAATCAAAAAAGAATTAATTTTTTTTTTTAATTTTATCTCTAGCAATACCTATTCCCAAGATAAGATTAACGAAGAAATAATAAGTAGGAGTAAATAATTCGTAAAGATAATTTAGTCTTTTTATCTCATATTTTTCTAAATTTAAGATGAATTAATAATTTTTTTTGTGCGCACCTACCCAATGAATTAAATATTATGAACCAGAGAGTAATTTTTTTTTTATATCTTTGTAATTACTCTATTAAGTTATACGATTAAAAAAATTATACATATTAATTTTTTAAATTAGACTAAAATTTGTTTGACTAATATTATTTCCTTTATTTTATAAGGTGGCGCATACTGTCGTTGTGCTATATATTATATGTGGTGACTTGTGAGGGTTTTGTTGGTGAAAGTTAGGTGAGCAGTGAGGACCACCACTCTCAATAACAACACAAGTTGGCCAAAAAGCTGAAGGAGACTCACTATTTCACGTCCCTCCAATTTCCAAATCATTGAGACGTGTTTGGTTGACTTCAAATTTTCGAAGAAAAATAGAACTTTCAAGTTTTGGTTTTGGATATGTACAAATTAATTAAGATGAATCCCTATTCCCAAATGAAAGTCCCATTACTTAAATTAATAGCTTAATGGAATTGAATTGGATTGGATTGAATTACATGTTAATTTCTAGTTTCAGTACGTAATTGCTTATATTTGCATACCCCATAGGCCATGTACTAATTATAATATAATGGTGGTTTCAAGATATCCCAATTTGTTTTTATTTCTTTTTCAAAGGATTGTTTTCAAAGAAATGCATTAATTTGCATGCTGAATAAATTATAAATATTAATTTCTTATGAGAACCCACACCCACACCAACTAACATGAGCGCAAGAAATGGAATAAAATTTTACTACTACACTATTTAATATTTGGTATATCTCTTTAATCATGTAAAATTATTTATTAATATTAATAGAAATTTACATTAATAAGAATTCATATTGAATGGTTTATGATTAACTGATTAGAGAGATATACGAAGTTCAGTAGATTAAAGTGTAGTACTATACTGTACTATTGAATATTCGTGCATCATTTCAATCATATAGTGTCATTTATTAATACTAATAAAAATTTATAAATAAAAACTCACTTTAAATAAATTAGAAATCAATTTATTAATATGATGTATTAAAATTTAATATTATCGTACTGCTGTAATCAAATTCAGCCGTATAAGAAATGATAAATAGACTGGATTACAGATTTCCTCGTCAATTCATTATTCATAGCTATTAACTCACTTTCAAATCAATTCATTTTCTTTTTTCATTCATTCTTTTGTCGGCCATTGATTACGCTTCACTTTGATATTTTCATTTTCAAGACAAAGATGTTCTTTTCACTAAGTCTAATTTTTTAATTAATTTAGTTTTTATATTTTTTTTATTAAGCGCAATCGATGTTATTTATGTTTCCGATTCAAAATTATAAATTTTAAAATAACTATTTTAATTAATTGGTTAAAGACATGTTTAATAGTTAATATATTATATAAGGAATTAGAATTTAGTCAACCAAGAAATTGTAACAAAATTAGCCCAAAACAAATTAGTATATACTTTTCACATAATCAAGACAATTTTTATTAGATCATTTACAAGAAAATATATAAATAAAATTATATATTGTAAAAAATTATGTAAATTATAGTTAAATTCATAATTAATTAGTGGAATAAAATATTTTTATTAACACTGTTAATGCTTGATCAGATAGAGAAAATACATAAATAATATATGACTGATGGCTGGATGAAGTCTCAAGCTATCACATATGGAGTCCGTATAAATTAACTCGGATTTAAAACTATCACATCATTAATTACTCTAAAAAAATCAAGTTTGGTTGGTCTAGTGGTTAGTTCACTAAGTCATTTAAGTAAGTGTTGGGGGTTTGAATTTCACCTTGTGTATGCAGCAATCAATTGGCCAGCGGCAAACCCGGAGCTCAGATCTGCAGAGGATTAGTCCTTAGCCTATCAGACTGGGAGATATCTTGGAAAATAAAAAAAAAATACTCTCAAAAAAATTCAAGGGCTTATGTATAGATTAAAGAGGGGCAGAGGCAGGATTTTGGAGGTGAATTTTTTTAATTTTTAATTATAATATTAAATTATATATATTATATAAGAGTTAGCACATAATATTATAAGAAAATAATAAAAAATACATAAAAAATTGAGTACGTATAATTAATTAATATCATCAAAATACAAAGGGAGAGCATTGTTTAAATAAATATTAAATATGCACCTTTATTTTTTGAGTGGTGCACGATGTTGCTTCAAGAAATAAAAATCATCTATAATTGTGTCTGTAGTAAATCTTTCAACAATTTCCTTTTCAATATAAACAATCATTAAATCTTTGAGAAAATAATTTTCCATCTTATTTCCGAGTCTTGTTTTAATGATTTTCATGGCTGAGAAAGCACGTTCACTTGTTGTTAAAATAGGAAGAGTCAAAATAAGACGAAGCAACCTATCAATAAGAGGATAAATTTCAGACTTTTCAGTTTTTATCATCCTTGACATAACTCAACAACCCTAGACAAATTTTGTAGTGGTGGATGGCAAGGTAAATTAAGTTTATAATGCTGCAAGTCTGCAACTCATATTCCAACTGAATCTTTTCTTGATCAAAAAAATCTGAAGGATAAAATTTTGAACAAGCTTGCATATATCATCAACACCGAATGATTGGTAAACCATTTGCAGGGTTCAAAGTCGTACTCAAAATAAAAAATTTTGTAGCTTGCTCACTGAATCTACTATTCAATTCATTCAATTGATACTTTATCACGTTCATAAACAATTCCACTCGATAGTGATGTTCAACTGTCACATTGTTCTTTTGACGACGAGAATGAATTATATCAGTGAAGCAATCACTCATATTAGGAATTTGAATACTATGACTTTGAATTTGAATTTGTTGGTGCTTCAAGTTGTATGTCGTCACTATTTCTCTCTTTTCTCTCGAAAAACAAGTCAATAGTAGTATTCTTAGGCATTGTTCAGCCTAAAAAAGCATAAAGTATAAAGAAGAAGAATTGATGAATGATGATGAAAAATTGAAAATTGGAAATAAGGAAATTGGAAATAGGAAATAGAAAAAAAGAATGTGATTGGAAAATTGAAATCGTGAGAAATTGAAAAATTGGAAATAGAAAATAAGAATCAAGAATTTGATTATGCGAAATTTGGTTTTAGATTTTTTATATTTTCTATAATTTTTTTATTGTCTTTCTAACTTCCTTAATATCACTTATTTTCTTGGTAAAAGTACCTTTCCTAACCCCAACGTTTGGGGATCCTGTCAGTTTCGCCCCTAACGTTTTTTCGCTGTCAATTGTACCCCTAACGTTTTACGTTTCTGCCAATGTCACCCTTTTCACTAACACCGTCAAATATTTAACATTTTTTGCTGACGTGGCATCCTATGTGGCAAAACATTTCTTTTTTCTGTCAATTGTAACCCTAACGTTTTACATTTCTGTCAATGTCACCCTTTTCACTAACACCATCAAATATTTAATAATTTTTGCTTATGTGGCATCCTATGTGGCAAAAATATCTGACTTAGTATATTTTTTTTCACATCAGATTTCCTACTCATCTTTTTCCCATCAAAGTTGTGTCGTTTTGACCTCGGCCTATTCCTTCTAAAATATAACTCAAATGCACACGCTATTTTGCTCATAAAAATATCGGAGACGTTATCCATTCTCTATTTTAGGGTAACGTCTCCGACAAAGTAGAGAATGGATAACGTCTCCAACAAAGTAGAGAATGGATAACGTCTCCAATGTTTTTGTCTGCAAAATGGTATGTACGTTTGAGTTATATTTTAAAAGGAATATGATGAGGCTAAAACGACACGATTTTGATGAGAAAAAGATGAGTAAAAATCTGGTGTGGAAAAAAATATGTCAAGTCAGATATTTTTGTCACATAGGATGTCACGTAAGCAAAAATTATTAAATATTTGATGGTGTTAGTGAAAAGGGTGACATTGGCAGAAATGTAAAACGTTAGAGTTACAATTGACAGAAAAAAGAAACGTTTTGCCACATAGGATGCCACGTCAGCAAAAAATGTTAAATATTTGACGGTGTTAGTGAAAAGGGTGACATTGGCAGAAATGTAAAACGTTAGGGGTACAATTGACAGCGAAAAAACGTTAGGGGCGAAACTGACAAGACCCCCAAACGTTGGGGTTAGAAAAGGTATTTTGCCTATTTTCTTTTTTATTTATTGCATCACACACACTCTCTTTATGACTTGATGGATCATTATATTTAATATTTATTGCTATAAAAGTAACTTCCAAATTTCAAAAATTGCCACAATCTTAGCCAATAGGATAAGAGCATACATTATATATATATATATATATATATATATATATATATATTTTTTAAGGGGGCCACGATATTTTATTAAGCGAGGCCAATAAATTTTTTTTTACTATGCATTACTATATAAAAAATACTAAAATTTTAGAAGGATCATGGCACCTGCTAACCCCTCCCTCCTCTATTACCTTTGAGATGAATGAAAATTGATCATTTTTTAAAAGATTGTTCTTAATAATGAATTCTGTAATATTCACCAGATTAATTGCTACTAGTCATAAGGAACAATTCTTAGGTACTATATATTGTACTAACCTCTAGCTAAAGTAGCCCAAAGCCCCCAGTAATCAAACAATTTTTTTAAAAAATAAATAAAAAGTAAAATCAATAAATCAATAAAGAGACAGAGTAAGTAAGAATAAGTCAAAATTAAAGATTATGTAGCTAGGGAAAAAGGTTTAATTATGTAGGAATTTTCTATTTAAAAGTTGAAGTACCATTTCACGTTTAATATCAGTATATTAATAAAAAAAATAGAGAAAAAGATCGTGTAATTTTGAAGTTGGATATAATTATTGAAAGAAAGCAGACTTAATTAAGTCGTCCCATGAAAGAAAATCTTACACATGCAATAAGGAAGAATCCTATATGTGTTTAATTTTCTTCGTCCTTCAATTGCTTTCAGATTTCTTTTTCTCCAAAGTACTAACTTTTTTTTGTTCTTTTGCAGGTTTTGTTTATATATATATACACATATATATAATTGGCGATAAAAAAAAGAAGAAGGTGTTTTGTTTGGAGTAAGCCACCTGCACTGTAAAGTAAGTTAAAGAAGCTTTTTATTAAAGGAAAATGTTATGATGTACTCCACTTCATTTTTATAGGCAATGAGATAATTGGTACGATTATTTAAAGTAATTCAATCCATACTTAAAATTAGAGATCTCGAACTTTTAATATTTATTAAAGGTTAATGATCACTTCCCTTGATCAACCACCCCCCACAAGTTATATTTCATCTAAGGGTGAGTCTATGATATATTTTGTTGCATGCATACAATGCAATTTCGACCGAAATTGCATTGCATGTATGCAATAAGTTGTATCACAGACTCACCATTCATCTAATTTTATATGAACCTGTCACATGTTGTTGTGATTGTAATTAGTAGTTAGTATATTTTCTTAATAAACTCTTAACACATATGGAGTCTATATATGATTTATGTAGGGAGTGATGAAATCTAAAAGAGAAGCACTCTTATTATATTTTGCATAGATTGTTTGAGTGTGTCCCAGTTGCTCCCACCCATATGCAAAGTAAAAACCGCGTGGGAGCAGTCAAGTTTGAAACTTTGAACTAATACACTCCAGGCCACTTTTCCCTCTCTATATATTTCTTCCTCTTCCTCAACACTAACTCACACTATTATATACTTGATCTCTTCCATATCCAAGTCCAACGTAACGTAAGTATGGCGTCGTCGTCCCTTACCCTACTCATCCTTTCTCTCTTGATGGCCTGCTCTTGCAATGCCCAGCTTTCCCCCAACTTGTACGCAAAATCTTGCCCTAACCTTCAAAACATTGTGCGTAATGGAATAAGACAAGCTGTGGCTAAAGAAGCACGCATGGGGGCCTCTATTCTTCGCTTGTTCTTCCATGACTGCTTCGTACAAGGTTGCGACGCTTCCATTCTATTGGATGACACAGCGAGTTTCACGGGAGAGAAGAATGCGGCACCTAACCAATCAGCCAGAGGCTTCGAAGTGATAGACAGTATTAAGACAAGCGTCGAAGCTGCTTGTAATGCCACTGTCTCTTGTGCTGATATTCTTGCACTCGCTGCAAGAGACAGTGTATTTCAGGTTAATATATATATATAGCTCTTTCCTTAATTACATTTTCTTTGGCATCACATGAGCTTCCTTTTCAAACCTTGTTCCCCACACACACTGCTTTTTCTCTAAAATCTTGCATCATAATCACACTTCCTTAACACACAAATTATTTATATCTTCGACTTCATGCATGCTTATTATTGATTTCTTGACTAAAATTTCTATTTTGCTCGTCGTAATAATTATAAAAATATTAAATTTAATCTTTAAAATTTTTTCTTGTTTTGATTTATTCCCTGAATTATAAAAATATTAAATTTAATCCCTAAAAGATTTTACTTATTTCAATTTAGTCCTTCAATCATTAAAATATTAAATTTAGTTCATATAAAAGATACTTTGTGTCTTAATTTTGTCACAGCAAAAGAAAAAGAAAATTGAGGACGAAATTACAAAATAATATATCTGTCAAGGAAATTTGACATGATTTAGGGACTAAATTGAGATAAATAATTTTTTTTGGGACCAAAATAATAATTTACTTAAAAATTTTGCTGAGATTAGCTACAATTTCTATAAATACTATGAATTTCAGTTTTTTGGACATTTTCCATTACACAGTTACAACACACACACGCGTATGTATGTATGTATATATATATGGTAATAAAGGCAACAATTAATCTTTTTGATTATATATTAATTAAGGGTTAATTATCCTAATTTGTAATAGTAATAATTGATATTGCAGCTAGGAGGCCCCTCATGGACAGTAAGTCTTGGGCGGAGAGATGCAAGAACGGCGAGCCAAAGCGGCGCCAACAGCCAAATCCCGTCTCCATTCTCCGATCTGTCCACTCTAATCTCCATGTTCGCCGCCAAAGGCCTAAATGCACGCGACATGACCGTACTCTCCGGCGGACACACCATAGGTCAGGCTCAGTGCCTCTTCTTCAGGAACCGCATTTACAATGAGTCCAACATTGATGCTACTTTTGCAGCCTCTAGGAAGGCCAATTGCCCTCAAACTGGAGGGGACACCAATTTGGCCCCTCTTGATGCCACCCCAACTACCTTTGATAATAGCTACTATAGGGACCTTGTGTCTCGACGTGGCCTATTCCATTCGGACCAAGTGCTCTTCAATGCTGCCTCTCAGGACGCCTTGGTTAGGACTTACAGCACCAATAGTGCTCTCTTTTTTAGGGACTTTGCTGCTGCTATGGTTAAGATGAGCAATATTAGTCCTCTCACTGCTTCCCAGGGGGAGATCAGAAAGAATTGTAGGGTTCTCAATTAATATAATTGCTCTATTAATTAGAGTCATCCATTTCACTATAATAATTACAAGGTTGACTACATGCTTGGATCTTGGGATATATATTTTGTATCATGTCCTACAGCTCATCAAATAATGTGTTGTGAGCTGTGTCTTTATTTATCAATGAATGAATCAGAGTTTTTAATTTAGTGCAACATATATATATATATTTCATTTTTTGCTGACATAATTAAGAGTTACACATGCAATTTTAAGAGTTTTGAGGAAGAATTTTGGTAACTTTTATCTCACTTTCTGGGTTAAAAGTAACAAATATATACATAATACTATGGTAATGGATTAATAAAGCTATTGCTATTATAAACTTCCTTCATGCGAAAATGCTTTATTTCCACTACCTATATGTATTATTGGTTTTGGGGGCCCGAACCTAGTCTTCTTTTTTATCAAGAGGGGCCACTTTTTTTTTTTTTTTTTTTTGTAATTTTATACTGTTTACTTTTTGACAAATTATAACTATGTATGAGTTATTAATTTCTGTTACCATCAGCAAAAATTTAGTCCACAAATTAGATTTATTGTCTTCATTCTGGTGCTTGACTTCATTCTGTGAGTTGATCATTCTGCTTGATCTCCTTACCATCCTACTTCTGCTTCTTTGATCTCAACTTCTCTTCGTGCTCTAAACCTGTGTGGGATAGGGAGTACCGAAGTCGATACTCCACAGTGAGTGTCAATTGGTGAGTCCTTCACAAAAGAGGGGAGCCTCAGGTCAGTCTTTCAGCCTGAGAGAGACTAGAAGGCAACCATAAAACTTCAATGGTATCAAATTCGTATCCAACCCCTGGTGGGTTGGGGGTTCATATAGAAGTCCCTGAGAGAAATAAAGTGGTGGTGATTGACGTATTGGGGGCTGGAAGCTATCAGAAAGTGTACAGTATTATCGGAGAATGAACAGTATCAGGCAGTGGCGTGTTCGTACTTGACGATGGGACAGGGCGTTCTGAACGGTCAGCTGGGGGATCGACTATCTGAACCAGTGTATTTTGAGGGGGCGTTCCAGATGTACCCATCATAATCATAAGTGGCAAGTAATCATCTTAAGAAATTTGTGAAAATACTTATAATTCACAAAGAGTATAAATGAAAGAACTTGTTAAAGGATGAATATTTTTATGAAATCTACCATTGGATAAAATATTCTTATCATAAATACTATCTTGACAAAAACTAATTTATATGCAGGTATAGGATTAAAATCAAGATAAAATAGATTTGGATGTTTATTTCCAAAGTCAGGTGGTGTTATATTCCCTAAATTAAAGTCTTTTCGAGTTTACATAAATTAGTTATAAGATGTACATACTAGAATTCCTAATTTTCAGACATATTCTACACAACTATGCATAAGCAAGTCATACAAAAACAAGTTCAATCTAAGATTACAAAATATTTTTTTATATAAAGAAAAGAGGCCAAAGCCCAACAACAAAATTTTATTATCATATTAAAAATCTCGCACCGGACCGAAAAAAAAAAAAAAAATCGCACCCATCCCTTTAAAGTCTTGTCTAGAGCCTAGGGGGTTCGATTTCCAAATTCCAATATCTTTCTCTCAGCCGCAGGGTTTAGCTTTAGCTGAAATCCCTTAAACCCAAGCTCATGGCGGCGATGAGAGCGGCAGTGGCGGCGCCTCGAGGTTTACGGCGACTATTCTCCACCACTCCAGCTTCTTCCTTCATTCCTCCTCCTCCTTCCACGGCTGCACCTGTTCGAGAGAAGGCCGAGCCCAGCACCAATCTCTTCGTCTCTGGTGCGTCTTCCCTTTTCTCTTCCTCTCTCTCCCCCCCTCTTATATTCACTTTCATTTTATTGTTAAAGGCTAATCGTAATTCTTCTCGCTGAGCTGTATTTGTATCTGTGGCCCTCTTAGGTACCTATGAATGTTTCCACTTTGTGTCTTCGAATTAATCTTATCAAATATTATTTCGATTTCATTTTGCTGATCTGTATTTGTATCTTTTGCCCAACTTTGGTTGAACTTTCTACCCTTTAGCATTTTATTAGCTATTCATAGGTAGCAAATCTGACCTAGAAATCGCTCAGGATTGAATCTACCTATGCATATATGAGACATGTACGAAGATACGACACAATATGCACACCGCGATATACAACCAAATATACAATATTTTAATGTAATTTGAAGTGTCATGCTATATTGTTGAAGTATAATAATTTTATTTCTCAAAAAGATTGTATTTTTCTTTTCGATTTCCCTATTTCCCAACCTATTAACAAAAACCGTGAGGTGACATTTGGTAAGTGTACATATTAATTTCTTAGGTACTTGAAAACCCATATATAAGAAAGTTTATTATGAGATATGTAAAGTTTATATATAACTATTCCAGCAGGGTTTAACCTCCAGACCCTTTGTTTCCTCAGCAAATGGAGTCCTGTGTAGGTTTAGCTTGCATAAAGAAAGAGTATTTTCTAATAGAATCTGATGGGTGTATATACTGTTACATCAACCGTTCAACCTGGATAATTGAAAATATGTGATATGTGCAATATGTCTTTGTGCATTTGTTATAGTCTCCATGGATGGACCAGAAGAATATTTGCACTGTATTAGGTTCTATAATGGGACAACAAATATAGATTAGACCCAGAACATTTAGATAATGATAGGCAGCTTTCCCATGTAAACATTATGTTTAACCAGCTAAGCAGAAAATGATACATGGTGACACTGAATTAACGGGATACTTGTTGCAAAAACATAACATTCTTATGGAATTTTCTCCTCACTTTTCTATTTCACGTTCTTCTGTTTTGTCCCTAAAATCTCATTAATAAAATTCTGCACAATATGAAGCTTGTTAAACTTAACCTTTTGTTTTGATCTCTTAGTGTGTATGCCCTGAATGGTTTTGTAGAGCTGTTTTGGGAAGTCACCCGAAACATTCATGAGTTTTGATTCTTTTCTGATAAATTAGAGGAAATAGTTATTGTTTCACTTCAGTTGCCCCCTAGAGAAGCCAAAGATGTTACAATTGTGTCTCTTGCAAAGCTAAGACAGCCTTCTTTGTATAGAATGTCATCATTTGGCTTAAATCCTTCATTTGGGATATTTAAGTTGAATATGCTAACTTCTATATATCCCCGACTTTCAGGGCTTAGCAAACGTACTACTACAGAAAGGCTACGGGAGGCATTTTCTCAGTTCGGTGAAGTTGTTAATGGTTTGTCCTTCATCTAAAAGCAAATTTATGCTACAATAATTTCAATGTTACTCTATCTATAGTTGTGTTTGAAAATGCTACATTTTTGTGATTGCGACCCTAACAGTTTTCCTCTGTGCTGTTTTCAGCTAGAGTAGTAACTGACAGAGTATCAGGTTACTCTAAAGGGTTTGGTTTTGTAAGATATGCTACCATAGAAGAGGCTGGAAAGGGCATTGAAGGAATGGATGGAAAGGTAAAGCTAGACAACTGTTTACATTATTTTCTGTCGTCTTGATGCAAAAATTTTCAAATATTATCTATCATAGTTCACATATCCTTGCTTCGAGTTTTGCTTGTTGATATTCTTGGTCACTATTTGCTGTCTTGAATACTGACGTTTGTTTTTACTATTTTTTGTGGTTGTATACAGTTCCTGGATGGTTGGGTTATATTTGCAGAGTATGCAAGACCAAGACCTCCTCCGGGACAGCCTGGACAACCAATGTCCCCTCCTTATGGCCAGCAGTGATTCATATTATTTACTTGATGATTGTGTCTTATTCAACTGCCTTTACATTCTATTTGAGATTGCTGATAATTAAACATTATTTATCAAAGCATTGGGAAGTCTTCTATTTCCTTTAGAAGTTTTGCATGTCTGTAATGGGAGATGAACCTCTTATTTAGTAGCTTGTAATGCAAAGTTTTTTATACGGTTCGAATGGAACATTAAGGTAATACGAAAATTCATTTAGGTCCCGATTGGTTGTTAGAATTTAGAGCTTAAACTTAGTTGTAATTTAATATTCTCTTTAATATTTTTTATATCAAATATATTTTATTCTTTGCAACCTCATGAAATTAATTTTTTTTTGTTTATTTTTATTCTATTTTTATTTTTAATATAAGAATATAATGGTTATTTTATTTATTTTTATTTCATTCATGTTTCATTATATTTTTATTCTTTTCATTATTTTCATTTTCATTTCTTCCAATATTATTCTTGTAATCAAACAAGGCTAGTTTGGTGGATATGATTTTATCTTCTTATAGTGGATTTGGAATTTAAAGTCCTTTTTACCCCCAAGAAATTCGTTGAGATAAACAACTTTCTAATAACAGTTTAGGGTAAAGTACCCTTGCCGCTCTCAAATTTTGTTGCAATGTTCATTCTTATCCTCAAACTTTTTTTTGGTTCATGCCTACCTTCAAACTTTCAATTTTGTTCATGTCTGTCCTTTCTGCTAACACCATTAATTTGTTTGACAGAATTTGCTGACGTGGACTATGAATGTATATCTCTTTTGTCACCTCATTGTCCACCTCATTTTACTTATCATATTTAATTTATACTTTTATTTAAAAAAGTTAACCTAATCCAAATTAAAAAAAAATTAACTTTTATCTTAAATTATTTTTTTATTTAGATTAGGTTATTTTTTTAATAAAAATAAAAAGTTAAAGGTGAAGTCGACAATGACGTGAAAAAAAAAATACATATTCATCATCCACGTCAACAAATTCCGTCAAGCAAGTTAACGGTGTTAGCAAAAAGGGCAGGCATGAACAATACTAAAAGTTTGGGGGTAAGCATGAACCAAAAAAAAAAATTGAGGATAGAAATGAACATTGTTGTAAAGTTTGGGAGCAGCAAGTTATCCTAAGAGTTTATCACTTATCTTCCTTTTTTAGGCTAATTCATTTTAACTAAAGTAGGAGGCTTTATTTACTTTTTAGTCATTATTTTGATGTTATAAGATATCAATTCATGTCCATTTGATTAAATTGATCATTTTTCTGTTAATAATAGAAAAATGTTTGATTTTGGACAATTTTATCAAAATAATTAGAAGGGGAACTCAGGTAAGTTTATAAAAAAAAAAAAAAAAGTGGAATTGTGGAACAAAAGAGTTAAGGGTTTTTTTAATTTCTACTAACAATTGATTTGTGCATAATTATAAATTTATATACTAAACAAATTAATAGATCAAAGTATTAAAAAAAACGCAAATGTGA
This sequence comes from Senna tora, assembly GCA_014851425.1. Classification (NCBI taxonomy): domain Eukaryota; kingdom Viridiplantae; phylum Streptophyta; class Magnoliopsida; order Fabales; family Fabaceae; genus Senna; species Senna tora. The sequence goes on along the minus strand of CM026263.1, from coordinate 378,517 downwards.
GTGAAAAACAAAACCGGTGATTCCACAGTCAAAATCGGAGCTGAAAACAGCAAATCACGGTGTGTGTCCATGAATACATACATAGCAACTTCCTTCGTCTTTCTCTCTCTTCAATTGGCTCTCTCTCTCTTTCTCTCTCTAAATCTGTTTTCTTCTCTTCTGAATCTCCATCGCCGGCCACCTTCCTCTTTCGCTCTTCCGTTTTCTCTGACCTGAGAAACGAAGAGCAACGAGATCAAGGTGGCCGCGATACACACACAAAGATCGAGAAAGAGAGATTCAAATCAATGAGGTTCTTGTTGGATTGCGTCACCTGTTGCGGCTTCGGCTACGGCGCCCCACGCTCACCGGTGTGCATAACCCCCTCCGCCTTCTCACGCAATTTGTGCGACGAGCGGAACTCGCTGGTGTCTCGGCCTCCGCCTTCCCGGCGCCGCCGTCGTCGGAAGCAGCGGGGGAGACTCTACTCCACTCCTGATTGGAAGCCGTCGCTGGGGTCCATTTGCGAGGACGATGTGGTGCCGCAGAGATGTGATTCCGTCAAATCCGAAAGAGGCGGAAAGAGGAAGACCGCCGACGCCGCCGTTCATTACCGTGTTAACAACATCGATTACGTTTTCAGGTTAATTTTCTCTTTTTCTTTTTCCTGTTTTTACTTATCATTAATTAATCTGCACAAGTTTTTTTTTCCCCTCCACATCGTTAATTTTATTTTTTGCCAAATGCATTTATCAATTTTTAACTTGTAAATAAATTTTTTTACATAATTTAATTTAAATAATTGTAGTCATCTACGTGTATTTCATATTGATTGTGATATTAAATTTAGCTATCTTATTACGAAAATAAAGTATGATATTGTGATTAAAATGATTAAAAAAAATATAGTAAAATATAGAATTGAATTTAAGTAATGAAGGTTTTTTATATTGAAAAAATGCTTTATTGTTGAAAAGTTTATTATATCTTTGTTATAAAATGTTGAATACAAAAATGAAGATGGCCAAACTATTTGGGTTTGAATCTATATAAGTATCTAGAAGAGTGAACTTGTTGGATTGCATTTGCACCTATATAGCTAGCATTGTTGTTAATCATCAGTTATATGATTTATGTTAGGAAATTTATGACTTACTGTTTGTTATGTTTGGCCATTTGAATTTTCAATGTTAGTGGCAAATTAATTGATGTTATGAAGTAAGAGTGTGTTATTAAAGTTATTTTGATTAATCTTGTTGGGTGGGAACTAATACTGTGACTATATTTTTTTTGGTTCTAGTTTCAGGCAATCTACTTTGTCCAAATTGATTCCAGCACTTTCCGCTACGCCATTTATGTTTTGATCATTCAACCTCAGTTTATACTTAATCACAGGGGTACCCCACATTTAGTATACAAAAAGTATATATATATATATTTTTTGGGTTCAATTTCTCTGTCTTATTATGAATATAAAATAAAATTGTAAATGAATCATGTCCATATAAGATAATGTATCTATAAAATCACTAAGAAAACACAACTTGATACAAATAAAGCCTGAAAATAACAATTTAAAAGGAAAACTGTATTTATGTGTAAAACCAAACGTAGAGCCTTCTAATAGAGAATTTTGTTAATCATGCATGGGGGTATCGTTTCTTTTCATTTCTTTTTCTTCTTCTTATAATTCTTTTAATTTTGCATATTTGTTTATTAAAATATTTTCACATGCTTATTTAAAGGGATTTAATATCTTTACTTATCATCCATCGACCATCACAGATTGAACGCATAAAACTTTATTTTTTATTTTTTGTAGTTTTTCATAAATAACTTTTAATTAAACTTTTAAATATGAATTATCCATCCCTTCGAAGAAAAACAAAAGATAAATTAAACTTTTATCATTCAAGAGATGTTCCAATTATTAGAGTAAATAACTATACCTTCGTTATTCATTTTAAAAAAAACTATACCTTCATTAAACCAAAAACATTGACATTGGTCAACCTATATATTTTCATTTCAAAATTGGAGATGCATTTCGAGCATCACAGAGGTTTTCAACTCCCCTACCTTCCGCTGATACACACAAACATAAGATCTCAGATAACATGGTATTTTATATATTATGGTATAAAAAAATATCATCTCAAATATCATGTTATCTTTAATACTTATATTTAGTATGGTGTTCGACATCACAATGGTATAAGATGCAAGCATTTGATATAAAATAGCGTCATCAAAGATACTATGTTTTTTACTTTTGTATCTTCCAAATTTAACCTTCTAAATGTAAGCAAATTAACTATTATATTTATTCTATAATTATTTTCAAAATTCCATAATGTAAATTGAAAAAGACTAATAAACATAGACAACAAAAAATTTTAAATAATAAAAAAGCTAGTTTAATATAATTAAAAATAACATTTATTTAAATAACTAACAAAATGATAAATTAAAAAATGGTGTTTTTAATAATTTATGTAAAAAAAATATATATATAATTAATAGCGATAATATTGGTAAGTTCAAATAAAAATCCACACTTAAATGTGTCATTTTATATGACACAATATTTTTAGTGTCATGAGATGACACTATTCTTTGTGTTATGTGATGACATAGTGTTATCTCATATAATACTGTGTTATCACATGACACCATAATAAATGAGATTATTCAACGGTGTTATCTAAGATAAAATACTCCCTATATATATATGTATATAATTGTAGGATTAATGATACAACCTAAAATTATGCCGCAAAAATAATGGAGAAAAATGAGCAATATATAAAAAAAAAAAAAAAAAAGATGATTGTACTTGTATCAAATTTAGGAAAATAAATAACATATTAGCTTCCTTTGGAATGAAGAAAAATTCCCAGTTTGAGACTATTTCCAAAAAATGATCGAATGAATCTCCATCTGTGAACCAATAGAATATTGTCATGCTAAATTGGGCTCAAAGCCTTCTATCTTTGTTGACTCTATCTTGGGCCACTTGGTTCTTATCAATTAATTCTCCAATGGATGTTGATGAATTCTAGTGCCATGCTTCATGTTTCGAGGTACTTGCAAAGAAAACTTAAGGTGAGAATAGTCATCGGACTCCAACGCTCAAGTCATTATTTGGTCGCCTAAAATAATAGTAATATAGCAGAGTCCAATGTCATAAATGAGATTTGGAGGGAGTATATTTATATTAAGAGAATGAGAGATATTCAGGTCATTTGTACTTGATGATATGAATCAGGTTGGCCTAACTGTCATGTGGAGTATGTTAATTGTGGGGTCGACCGAGAAAAAAGTTCATTATTTAAGTTGACAAAATACACAAGTAGCTAACTTCAAAATATGTTATTCACCAATGGTAAAGGATTATTTTAGCTTAATCAAGGATCTCATGTTCAAACCTTGAAATGTAATTGTGTTAAAATTGAGAGAATTTTGTTAACCTTGTGATCTTACTTTATTTGAATAAGATTAATCTTCACTTAGACACTTCAACAAATGGGTGAAAATTCCGCATAATTGTTAACAAAAAAATTTATTGTTTGACCCGTATCTATCTCATTCTTGATAATATATAGTACTCAACAAGATGGCCACCCCTCATCTCTATCTTTTAAAATAGACCTAATAAGTAATATACATATCTCTTTATCCATTTTGGTTAAGAAGATATATAGAATATTACAAATATAGGCTTGTAATTAAATTTAAATATTTCCTGTGTTTGGATTTATTTTCTCATTAGTTTTGCTCTTAGAATTTGGGAAAGAAAATTGGGTTGGAGAATAGAATGTACATGATATGATGATGATTGATGAGGGGACAAAATTTGAACAAAGGAAACTGAAGCGTGCCCACAAAGAAAAAATGGAAAATCAAGGACTCTGCTCGTTTCGTCACAGGTCATCATGTCAGTCTTATCACAATTATTCAAACATTCTGCATTCCGGCGAAGGTATCAAAGAGCGGTTGATTCAGAGTCTCCGGCAGGTAAAATCCAAACACTCCGGCCACAATCCCACACGCCGCGAACACCGCAAACGGCATCCATCCTCCCAAAACCACCACAAACGGCGACAGGATCGCCCCCATCTGCGCCGCCTGCGTGGCGCACCCCAACGCCGCATTCCGCACCACCGTCGGAAACAGCTCCGCCGTGTATATAAATAGCAAATTATAAGTTCCCGCCATCCCAAAAATCCCCAAAATCCCGCAGACCATCTTCACCAATTTCCACAACCCCACGTTACTCATCAAGCTACCCACAAAGCAGAAGAAGCCACTAAACCACAAGGTCCCTATAGTTAAGGGTTTCCTGCCCAATCTGTCCAGCAAAAGCGCCGTTATCGTAAACGCCGGCATCTCTGCTACCGCATTGAGCACAACATTCATGTAGAGATTGGTTTGGAGGTTGACGACGTTCAAGCTCAAGCCGTAATACACGACGGAGCACAAGAAATTGATGATAACAGCGAGAATGAGTCGAATTCGTGTGAGTGGGGATCCAATCACATCAATGATGGACCCTGTTATTGCAACTTTGTTTTTCTCTTCTTCTTCCGCCTTGTAGTCTGAAACGTCGTCGTCGTCGTCGAGTGCGAGGAGGACGCCGTCGGGGAGGCGCTTTCCGTTGGCGGTGGCGATGGTGGACATGAGCTTGGTGGCTTGGGCGACTCTGCCTCTGACGAGGTACCATCGGGGGGATTCGGAGATGAAGGGGATGACGAGGAGGAGGAAGAGGAGGGAGGGGATGGAGGAGGCGATGTAGAGAGTGCGCCATTGGGGGAAGATGTAGGCGATGGCGGAGAGGAGGGCGATGCCGGTGGAGAAGAAGTAGAAGGTGGACATGCCGGCGGCGCCTCGCTTGGAGGGGCCCACGGGCTCGGTGGCGAGGACGAAGGCGCAGAGGCCGACGCCGCCGGTGCTGAAGCCGGTGAGGAAGCGGAGGAGGAGGTAGGTGGAGTAGTTAGGAGAGAGAGCCGTTAAGCAGCCGAAGATGGTGTTTAGGAGGCAAACCACCGTCAGAGATCCTTTCCTTCCCAGGAACGAATCTGAGAGGTGACCGAATATTCCCGCACCTGAAATCAATTTTACATTATCATTATATTACAATAAATGCAATTCAATTTCTGCAACATATATATTCTCTCAGTTTTACTGAATTCATTTTTAATTTAGTCTTTTCTCTCAATATATTATAATCATGATGAATTATGATGTTTGATCAGATAAAAGTTGTCATAATTAATAGTCCTTCTAACAGGGTAAAATTGAAAAAAGGAATTACTTTCTAATTGTGTAATAAAACCAAACTTAAAGATGAGTGTTTCCAGACCAAAACTGAATTTGTTTGTGTTGATATTTTATTTTGTTTTCCATTAGGATTATTTAGGAGTGCATGAAAGATGGGAAGTGGATCCCTTAACTTGATAGTCTTTTAATTAGGATATGAAAGAGACTAGAGAGAATAAAGGTACAATTTATTGTATGGCGTGGAGTGGAGTTAATATTATGAGCTCTGGGCTCAACGCAGAAAAAGAAAAAGGAAAAGTGAGATTATGATGCACAAGATAGCAATACAATACTGCCATGTGCCTATAACATTTGTGTTTGTCCGTGAACCATCTTTATTTAGCTTATGTTTTGATTATAATTCTATTATACAAATTCAAGGGTACATGTCATGTGAAGAATGCTGGGGACTGAAAGCTTTATATTATATATAAAATAATATCTAAATTTCAAGCTCTAGTTTCAAAACTGCCTCATTTTAAATATAGCAACATGCTTCCAATCATGCAATTTCCATGTTTTCTATGAGACATTCAACATATAGATCTCAAAAGAATAATATGAAGCAATAATTAAAATATTATTAGGCCCATTGAAGATCGGTGAAAATGGATCAAATAAAATTTATTGTGGTTGAAATACATTGTATATCTTTATCATTTATTTATATATACCTTTTTTGTTAATGACGTTAACAATTAAAATTTTATTAAATGAATGATAGAGATATACACTAAAATTACACTACAGTAATAATACCGGATCCGATTATGGAGATTGATACACGTTGTTCGTACTATTCATTAGGCTTCTGGCACTAAAATAAAACAAAGATGGCCAGTGTCCCACATCATTTGAAGATCACAACTTAGTTGTCCCTACTCTATTAAATGCGTCTTTGTCATGTTGTGACACATCCTCAACTTATATATAATCAAGGTTTTCAGCTATTTCCAGCCACTACTTTTGAAATTTCACCCATCATCCCCAAAACGACAAACAACTTAATATTAGTCAAATGCATACTACCCTGACGCCAAACGACAAACACAAAAACCCTTCTTCCTCCCGTTTCGCCCTTTTTATTCTTAATTCCTTGTATATAATACTAAAGTATTCAAAATTTGTATTTTCAAAATATGTAAACATGTGATTATCAAATATATATAAACATGCGAACTGAAAACATCTTTTTAAGAAAACAAATATCTCTAATCTAGTTATGTTTTCTTTCTTAAGTACACTTTAAAATATCTTTTCTAACGGAAATGATAACTTACAAATCTAAACTTTGGTCCCGTGACTCATTCCCTCTCCCTCACATGGTTGATGCTTATTTCGTTTTGTTTTGTTTTGTTTTTTTGCTTTTCATTGTTTTTCTATAATAGCATTTTGCCCCAATTTTCATATTTAAAACTTGATATACTATATTCTCATCTTAAAAAAGAAAACTGAAACCAGCTAAGGTTTTTTAATGAATATATATTAATGTGTTTACTTTTTTTCCATCAAAGTCTGACAGTTATGAGATGATGATTATCAACAAAATGATGACTCAGAATTGGAAAAAGAAAAGAGAGAGAGAGAGAAACTGACCGATCATGCAGCCGCCGAAGAACAAGGCCTGGACCACCCCAACCTTATATTTCTCACCACAAAACAACCCCCACTCTGCGACGGTTGCGCTGCCCGGGCCCCCGATCCACTCCCACGACCCGGGCTCAAGCCCACACACGCTTTTCGCCGCGGCGTCGCAAACCCCCGACCCCTCCACGCACCTCCAATCGGGTTCGCGGTCGGCGAATATCATGACCATGGTGTGGAAGGCCTCCAGAGCCCACGCCAGGCTCGTCAGGACGAAGTGCCGCAGCTGCCACCGCCCGAACTCACCGCAATATCGCCGGAGCATGTCGTCGATGCAGAGCTTCTCCTGCTCACCTTCTCCGGAGACCGTCTTCCCCGGCGCCGGCTGAAGCAGCGGCGACCGGAGCTCAGGGGTGGACTCATTATTGGTGGTGGTGGTGGTGGCTGGCATCGATCTTTCTTTTTTATTTTTTATTTTATTTCCCAGGCTCTCTCTCCGGCTCCGCTTAGTGGGTATATATTTTGTGTTTGGGTTTGTTTATATATATATAAAGACTAAGAGAGAGAGTGATGTGAAGATGAGTTAATTGTATTGAGATTAATTTTTAAAAAAGGGTGAGGATGTAGTTGCACTTGCATGTGAGATTCGGATATTCTCGTTTGTTTTATTGTGTGGGGACACGTGGAAGGTGAGGATGACGTTGATGGTTTAGACTTTAGAGAGAGTGGGAAAAAATGCTTGGGTTGGGGTTGTAGTAAGTAGTGAGTGCCCAAATTCTTCGTGCTTTCTAATTGGATTATTTAGGGTCGTTGCCTCACTGGAAAGGGATGGAAATTATTAGGAATTGCACATCATTTTGGACCACGCACCACATTTCAAAATAAATTAAATTAAATAACTTTGGAGAGTGAATCTTCTAAAGTAATTATCTATCTTTTTTGGTGAAATTATGAGAGAGATAGAGAGAAGAAAAATTGGGAGAGAAAAAAATCAAGAAAGAAAATATTTTCCTTAGATAATCCTATCTCAACAAATCAAGATAATGATAAACATGCATTATTCTATTATAAGCTAGGTTTGTATTTTTATATTCAATTAAATAGTTAGCGCAGTCCAATATTTATAATTTACTTAAGGATACTGATCTTCTATATTTAGCATATCAAAATCAAATATCTCTCTATTATTGAGATCATATATAGAAATCAAATTTTCAAACAAAATATACCTTTTTATGTTAATATATAGCTACATAATATTGGGGCCGCCCGGTATACATCTAACCACTTATGATCTCAGCTTTAAGATAAGGCATTTTCTTATTAAATATTGGATGTAGCTTAATTTATCTAACGCACTACTTCACATTTCAGAAGTTTAAGGTTAAATCTACAGTAGTTATATGCGATTGGATAGGTTTTCATATAATATATATATTTTAGGAACGTAACAACTTGATGCGATATGCATCTCACAAATATGATTTCTAATATATATAATATCAAGATTACTTGACACAAACATGCCTCCTACTGTTAGCGTGAAAAATATAAAAAACAAAATATGGATGTTATAATAATAACAACACCATATTTCCATGTTTCATTATTGATATAATTAGTTCATATATACTAATGGTTTTATATACTTAAAGACTAAAAAGATGAACGGAGTACCTCACGAGCAAGCTAGCCACTATTTTAAGGACATAATTATATTACAAGAAAGCGTTTGATATGGTATTATTTAAAATAATATGTTATTTTAAATAATATTATTGGATAACTTTGTTTGTTATAGTGTCATCTAAGATAATACTGTGCTAACACATGATATCAAAAATGATGTTTTTGCATCACACCAAAAATATTGTATCATGTGAGAGTCACCCTTGATAGAATAACTTTCTTTTACTTTATCAATTTTATCCCTATTATATGTTTAACATAAATTATTAATATATCATATTTTTTTATGCTTATTTAAATTATTTTGTTGTTTAATTAAATAATTGTTATTTTTAGTTATATTAATTTATATGATTGTTTAAAATATTTGATTGTTAATATTTTTTTAATTTAAAGTTATTATAAAATTTTAAAAATAATTATAGAATAAATATCACAATTAATTTACTTAAATTTATAAGAATATTTTTGAAAAATATCAAAATAAATAATATGATATTTTATATTATTGTGATGTGAAATACCATACTAATAAATGTATGGAAGATAATATAATATCTATAATGATATTATTTTATATCATAATATGTAAAATATTATATTATCTGAAATAATACCATATTAAATGTTCCGAATATAATGAAAAGACGCTAATGTTGACCTCCGGCTCATGATGGAGTATCCAGTATGTAGATGTATATATGGCAACCTTGATACAGTATATATATTTTATCTCCTCCATCAGTAATTTTACACATACACTCAATCCATATATATCGATGTAGTACATACGGTAAATATTGAGGTCCCTTGCCCCAACCTCTGATCTGTATGTGTTGCTGGACAGTGGACAATGGAGAGATAGGATCTTCTAAAGTAATTCTCTACTATTTTTTGGTGGAATTATAAGAGTAATAAAAATAAGAAAAATATTTTTTTTTTGATAGTACAGACTACAGAGGGACTGTGTCAACCAATGATTCAAGCATTTATACGGATTAAAAAAGGGTCACGTGTAAATCATGTAAGTAAAACTTTCATTTTTTGTTCTCTGAAATTTTGAAAATTAAACAAGGAATTGACAAGAATTATAAATTTCTTTCTCCTCTAAATTCTTCAATCCAAACAAATCAATTATATTTGGATGTGTTTGAGGAAAAAGTAACCAATTTAGTAAGTTAAGAAAGTGGCATGAATTAATTAATAAGCCTAAATTCATTGTATTGATTAAAAGAAAAAATAAAATGAGAAAGTGGCATGAATTAATAATGTAGTTCATTGTTGGATGGGGAAACAAAACATAAAATTAATTATAAACTAAACACAGAAAGGCGCACGAAAACAAGCTAAGCAGCCAGGGATCGGATAAAGTAATGAAAACTAAATTTATCATTATCCGGAAATTTAAAGCCACTTTTTGAAAGTGAAACTAGCTCTCAAATGTTATGTGGGCGTGGCACATATATAATTCTTATGCCACAATCACAGTTCATAGAAATATTAATCAACTTTATCTATTCACCAATCATCATGTCCTCTTATCCCACAAAATTTGAAATCATCTCACAAATATGAATCCCTCACAATACGTTTCACCAACTATAAAGGATTCCTACTTTAATTTGACCGAAATATTAATCAACTAATTATACTATACAGTTAAATATTTTTACTATACATGCGTATGATTTGAATATAATTAATTAAGGTATCACTAATTTTATTAACTACTATATCTAATATAAATATTATGGATAGTCATAATATCTTTTTCGAATATAAATAACTAATTCCGATCGAAATGGCCGCTAAAGATGAGGTGCTTTTGTATTTATCTTTTTCAATTTAAAATACAATCTGTATTGAAAAATAATAACAACATAATGTTTACCCACTTTTTGAAGGAGGCGTTGAGATAAGCACCGAAGAAATAGGGATTTGTAACTGCTTTTAATTTGTGTCGTCTCTATATGCTCTAATTCTTCTCTTGGCTTAATTTCAGTTCAGATATCTGTGACGTAAATTAGATAATTACTTTATTTCATCGTTTGGTGCTTTTTGGATTTATGCCAATTCTTGTTTCCTCATCATTGCTTTTGGTGAGAAAATCAGATCAGACTACCACTTATTACAGACAAATTAGCATAAATATACAATAGATGATTTCATCATGTATAAAGAAGTTCCTTAAAAAATTTTGTAGTAGAATTGACTTTGACGAAAAATATTCCAATAATTAGAGTATAGTTAGGAAAAATTCCAAGAGAACAATAAGGAAAATTAGTAGCATAAATATTAGATTATAGAGGCAAAATACTATTTAGTCCCTGAATTGTTGGTCAAACTACTATTTAGTCCCTGAATTTACCAAAAATACTATTTAGTCCCCGAATTTCTTAACTATGTCAACTATTTAGTCCCCGAATTTATCAAAAATACTATTTAATCTCCAAATTTGTAACTAGGTCAACTATTTAGTCCCCAAACTTGATAAAAATACTATTTAATCACCGAATTTATAACTCTGTCAATTATAACGGGTAACAGTTAGGAGACTAAATAGTTGACAGAGTTGCAAATGCAGTGATTAAATAGTATTTTTGTCAAGTTTGGGGACTAAATAGTTGACATAATTACAAATTCGGAGACTAAATAGTATTTTTGATAAATTTGGGGACTAAATAGTTGACATAGTTAAGAAATTCGGGGACTAAATAGTATTTTTGATAAATTCGGGGGCTAAATAGTAGTTTGACCAACAATTCAGGGACTAAATAGTATTTTGCCTCTTTAATCTATATAGTTGACTCCTAAAAAAAAGGGCTTTGTGTGGTTGTGGTTAGTATTGTCAAAACGGACTGAGCCCGACCCGCACTGTTTTATATGTTAAATAATAATTTTATTCTAATAATGTATATAAATAACTTAAATAATAATTAAAATTAATAAAATATTAATTTAAAATAAAAAATACTAATTTTTAAGTAAATATATAATTTTAGAATTAATTTTAAAAATTATATATATTTTAGAAAATATAAAAAGTAGCCCGCAGGCTAGCCCATTTAACCCGCGGGCCAATACAGGCGAGCTTGGATATCACTTCTCAAACCCACCAAGTCAACGGCCCAGCCCGTTTAATGTCGGCCCGTTTTAACACTGCTAATTGTGGTGGTGGACTGATGGTCTTGTTTTGCGAGTGATATGAGCTAGCATTAGCAAAAGAATTTTCAAAATTAAGATGTTTATATAATTATGTCAATCCATATTTACCAAATAAACCCCAAAAAAAAAATGTAATAGGTGACGACATACTTATTTATGTGATTTTTTTTTAGGCTATTTTAACTGTATATGCTGTACTATTTAAAAATGCAAAAAAAAAAAAAAAAACTTAGGTTAAATTTTTTTGTATATGTTTATTATGAAATTCTTTTAATTATAAGTTTTATTTATATTCTCATTCTTTTATGATTGATTATGTCAAACATGATGTTCTACATTCTCTTTCCACTCATAATTTGTTATGCAAACATTTTTTTATCAAGCATCTTATTTGTATTGACCTCATAAAAAACAAAATAGTTTTAGCTAAGTTTTAGTAGTTTAAAAATTGTATCACTATAACTTGTTTGGTTTTAAGTTTGATTTCACTCTCACCGGAGATTTAAAATAAAATCCTTGAAGTTTTAATAATGTAGAGCTGGAATGTGACTTAACTATGGCAATTAAAGGGATTTTGGAACCAGACAGCAGTACAAACCTGTGTCATCGTACAATATATAGCATAAAGGACATGTTGGAGAAGGATTGGTAGGTTAGGATCAAACCTATACCTAGAAACATGAATAATTGTGCGGATAGTCTAGCAAAGAAGAGCCTCTCATACCCGTTGGGGCTCTTATCTCTGGAATCAATGTCGGAGTGGATCAGGAAAGAAGTAGAGAAGGATATGGGCTTCGCTGGTGAACCTAGTGATCCGGGGGTTAGCCTGTTCTTTGTTTGTGTTCCTTGGGCCTTCGGCCCCTACTTGTACAAAAAATAAAAGGTCAAAACATCAAATTGGTCCTTTATGTTTGCACGAAGTTTTATATTGGTCCTTTATGTTTCAAAAAGTCTAAATTGGTCCTTTATATTTGCAAGAAGTTCCAAATTGGTCTTTCCGTCCAAGTCCGTTTATTTTTTAAGTAAGTGCTGACGTGGCATGCCGACGTGGACACACCATCTCTCCTACGTGTCAATTGAAGATGACGTGGCATGACACGTCATCATCCAATATCATATGTGCTGATGTGGCAGTGATGTGGTGCTGACGTGGTATGACACGTCAGCTTAGATGGACACGTCATCATGCCACGTCGGCACTTAACTTAAAAAATTGACGGAAGTGGACAGAAGGACCAATTTGGAACTTCTTGCAAACATAAAGGACTAATTTAGACTTTTTGAAACATAAAGGACCAATATGAAACTTCGTACAAATATAAAGGACCAATTTGGGGTTTTGACAAAAAAAAAAAAAAACAATTGCATCACTAGAACTTGTTTGGTTTTAAGTTTGATTTTACTCTCACCGGAGATTTAAAATAAAATCCTTGAAGTTTTAATAATGTAGAGCCTTCAAGTCCAAGATCTTCGGTGCTTAGCCCAACCCAAACCCCAAAAGAAATGGGAAGGAGATGGGCTTTGTTCATGTTAACTACATTAATTGCTTGCTCTTTTTTTTAAAAGAAAAATACGATATCCTTAAAACTATATGAAAACTAGAGACTAATTTTAGTTTCTTAATGGGTAAGACTAATTTTAGGTAAGTATTATTCTTGAAATTTAAACTGATGTCTATAGTTTTCTTTACAAAATTAATTAAAGTCCTTATTACCTCAACTAAAAGTTATTTTTATTGATTATCGCCTTTAATACTAGGCTAGGCTAGTTTACTACAATAATAATTTTTTTTTTTATATAATTTGAATTGACATAAGATATATAAATTGTCCATAACTTATGGATCATAAGCATAAGCATAAAGATATGAGTAATTTGCGCGTGAGTGATGAGTAGTTATAGATACATGATGGTGAGGAAGTAAGTAATAAAGTTAATTACTGTGATGGCATGGGATGGAGAAGCAATGGGAGAAGATGACGTTTGAGCAAATCCCCATTTGTGAATCGATCTTGGAAGTTTGCATACACAAACTCACTCACACGACCCGCGTTGAGGATGCAATCAAGCACAGCCTTTGGGACAAGATTTGAATTAAGGAGACACTCTTCATTTATATCCTTCCAACAATTTAGTATGTCATTTTGCAGTGTTTTATAGGCTTCTTCTTCCGACATCCTATATTGCTTCATGCAACATTCCACCCCTGACGCTACGTGCACTCTTTCCTGCTCAAACTGATCATTTATACACCCACATCAGCCTTATAACATAACATTGCTTATTAAAATCTTGTGTTTAATTTGTTGGTAATATATATACGTACCTTGTGAGTAGCCATGTCATCCATGAGCCTTCCAATAAGGGACACAGCTCTGATGATTTTTGGATTTGTGTACATCCAATCAAATACCTCTTTGGTTGCCAAGTTTGTAAGTCCAATAAACGAAGCTATCTGAAGTGGAAGAGTAGAAGAAACAACCCCATTATGCTTGTACTCTTCATAGCTTGGGATGTGCCCTTCACTGCACCATTTTGCTTCCACCAAGTATGCTTCTGACAACTCATAAATCTACAACTCAAGAGACCGTATATTAATTTAAAATTAAAATTAATTATGTTTTTTAGTCAAATATCATGTTATTAATTAACTTACAGCTTGTTTCAGATGTGGCATTACAAAGCTTGATGTATTCTGCTTGGCAGTTAAGGACTCCATTTCTTTGTACAATTGTTGAACTGCCTCAAACACCACCTTCATGCACTCCGGAACACTTTGAATCGGACTAATATCCCATCTAAATAATCAAAAGGAAAATTAGACATATATGCATGAATATTAATTGTTGACAGTTAAGTAATAATCCTTAATTAGTTAAACCTGTGAATGGCCTGTGTAAAGAGTTGTAGTTCTTGCATTGTGCCATAAGAATCGTAGGTATCATCTAGAAGACAAATACAACAAACAAACTTGCCCATTATCAATCTTGCACTGCTGTAGTCAGCCTCATACCCCATTCCTAAAGGCCAAAAGTAAGCCTCCACCACCCTATCTCTGGCATAAGGCACTTTTCTCATATACTCTGACTTATTCCACCATCTGCAACACAAATTGATAAAAATCATGAATTTTAGACCCAGCTCAAACCATACCCGATTCTCTGAATCACGTTTTTTGGTGAAGTGCATGAAATGCGCCGTTTTTACACATTAATTCATAAACAGGAGTTAATGTATAAAACAAGTACATTTCAGCACTTCCGTTGTCAAGCCACATCTAGAAATAATTAGTAGGATGCTTACTTAGTGATGTTGCCAATCTCTATTTGATGGAGTTTCTGTAGGGTATTGAAGTCTAGCTTTGCAAAGTTGAGGAGAAAGTGAGAATGAGAAGGAAGAAGGTGGTATTGAGATGTGTAATGTGTTGCCTGAATCCTAGGCAATCCCTTGCGGAGAGGTTGGCTTAAGCAATGGGTCACATGCTGATCAAGAAATTGGGAAGAGGAGAAATTTATTAGATGAGTCAAAGTGAAATCAAGAGCTTCCTCAAGTATCTCCTCTCCATCAACCTTTAACTGTGCAGCTTCATACAGGGCTAACATTCCTTCTCTATCATTGGCTAATTCTTCATTGAACTCTCCATTCTCCTTCTTCAATTTCTTGAATACATCTGTTTTTTTTTTTTAAATTTCCACACAAGAATTTATCTTCATTAAATCATGGGGCACTATATAAAAAGCTAAATACATCCAAAAGATATTGTTAGACAAAATTTACTTCAAATTACAACTAATCCTAATTCCTAGGTAGCTAGTCTTTTGCAACAAAATGCAATGACAAAAAAGTTAAGCCTTCTTAAGTAGTTTAATTCATGCAACTAATTTTTGTAAATGAAACTGAGTCTTTTCTCTTATACATTATATTATACTTGTTCATGCTTAGCACTTACCACTGTCTGGCACGGGCCACCAATGTGTGGATCAGGCCCATCATTTAATAAACAGTCTTGGGACAATATGTTCAATCCTACCCCGTATTGCCCAACGGCTCATTTTCTAATATATTCATTTTAAAAACCAAAAAAAAATTATGTAACATTTTTTATATTTTTGTGAAGGGGGATAAACTTATATCGTAAAATCGTAAGAATTTACCTACGATAAAATCTTATGAATTTACATATATATATATATATATATACAAACACACCTAACTATTATATCTTAGTTATATAAAAAATTAAACATTTATCATTCAATATCCATAGTTCAATACATAATTAATAGTTGAATAATTTATAGACGCATAATTAAATTGAAGAAATTAAATTATATTTTCAACTAAGTTCATCAAATTCATTTAATACATTTTCACCACAACAATTACTATGACCATCATCACCTCTTGGTACTTCATTCCTAATGTTATGTAAACTTAAACACATACATCATTTGAAGTACTACTAACTCAGATATTATCAGGATTAAAACCTAAAAAGAATGGAAGGAAATAAGTTAGGGGTAGGGGAGTCTGGTTTAGACATTAGGTTTTTAGAAAATAGGTAGAGTTTTTTTTTAGTTGGGACAAGTTATGAATATATAAACAAACATACTGATTTTTTTTTAAAATAACTCTAAATAAATCTTTTTTTTGGGCTGTGATAAAATCATAGAACCGCCGGTAAAATCGAAATTTTATGGAATTTCACCGATTCTATTACGATTTTGTACAAAATTTAAGAATATAAAATTGTAAAATTTTAACAAGAGGGAACACATGGTGTGGTATTGTTACCTGATGAAATGGGATAGCCTTGCTGTCTAAGGAGGCGAAAGAGTAAGGCAAGAGAGTGAAGGTGGTGATTGGAAGTGAAGATGACAACATGATTATTATTTGTATATTTGTCATGAATCTCACCCAAAGCTGCTTCAATTTCGCCTCCAAAATGATGAGACACCCCCAAACGCTGCACTGAGTCGATCAACTTCAGTTTCTGTGAGAGGTTGTTCTCATCACTATTGTTTGAACACATCAACATAAACTTGTTCTTCACTTCCTCTCTTGCAACTTTCAACTCCAAATCATCTACTTTCTGGAAATTAATTAAACTAAATTCACAATTAATTTAGGAATTAAACTTATAAACTACTAATTTAAATAATTAATATACCACTGATTGGGAAGCAAATTGAAGAAAAGTATTGCCCCAAATGGAAGGACCAAAGTTGGCATAATTTCTGTTGATGTCGGTAGCTCCAACTGGAACAGACATGGCTTCCTTGCTTCTCTCTCTCTATTCTCTAATGCTTATGCTGCCTCTCCTCCAATGCCACATATCTATTCATTTATATAAAAATTAACCACAAGAAATGTTTCATATTAATTATCACACTATTAGAATTTAGTACCCTCTTTTAACAATTATGTCTTCTATTAATACTAATAAAAATTAAATTGATAACACTTTACATCTTCTAATCATACAATATTATTTGTTAATATTAATAGAAATTCACATTAATAAAGATCTACTTTAAATAAATTAAAGGGGTAAAGTATCCTTGTCGCCCTCAAACTTTGCTGCAATGTTCATTCCTGCCCCTAAACTTTTGTTTGGTTCATGCCTACCCCAAACTTCCAATTTTGTTCATGCCTGCCCTTTTTGCTAACACCGTTAACTTGCTTGATGGAATTTGCTGACGTGGACTATAAATGTGTATCTCTTTTGCCACCTCATTGTCCACCTCATATTTTACTTTTTACTTTTATTTAAAAAAAATTAACCTAATCCAAATTAAAAAAAAAAATCAAACTTTTATCCTAAAATAATTTTTTTATTTAGATTATGTTAATTTTTTAAATAAAAGTAAAAAGTTAAAGGTGAGGTGGACAATGACGTAGCAAAAAAATACACATTCATCATCCACGTCAGCAAATTCCGTCAAGCAAGTTAATGGTGTTAACAAAAAGGGCAGGCATAAACAAAACTGAAAGTTTGTGGGTAGGCATGAACAAAAAAAAAAATTTGGGGACAGAAATGAACATTACAGTAAAGTTTGGAGACAGCAAGGGTACTTTACCCTAAACTAAAGGCTAATTAATTAAAAGAATATACTAAAATTCAATATTATTACATTATTAAACATGTTATCTAAATCAAGTCGAAAAAAAGAACATGCTATCTAAATCAATATAGGCTAAAGTACTATTTTGGTCCTCAATGTTTACATGAAGTTTAATGTTGGTCCTCAATGTTTCAAAAGTTTAATGTTGGTCCTTAAAGTTTTTTTTTTGTCGATTTTGGTCCTCGAGCGTAACACCGTTAACTTTTTCTGTTAAATGATGACGTGACATACTTATCTGGCACACCCTCTCTCCTACGTGTCATATTTTAATGACGTGGCATGACACATCACTGCCACATCACCCCACAATGCCACATCATCATCTTCTCTCCTTCATCATGATCATTATCATCATCTTCTTCATTTGACGTGGTAGTGATCGATATATTATGTCACGTCATTAAAATATGACACATAGGAGAGAGGGTGTACCACATAAGTATGCATTCATCATTTAACGGAAAAATTTAACGGTGTTACGCGCGCTCGAGGACCAAAATCGACAAAAAAAACTTTGAGGACCAATATTAAACTTCATGCAAACATTGAAGATCAAAATAATACTTTAGCTATCAATATATACAAATAACATTAAATAAATGAAAAGATGTGTGAAATTTAGTTCTCACATGTCCATAAACTTTAATATTAATTATATTTTTTATTTTTGGTGATGTGGATAGCCAAATAGGCATCAGGCCATTCACCAATGATGTTATTATCAAAATTGTACATTTTGTATTTATTTTAGTTTTGTTTTTGTCGAACCCATAATAGTCTTGGTAAAGATATTTTTTATGAATTTTTTTATACACAAAACTTATAATTGAGACATTGTTTAAATAAAATGAAATACACGTGATTTCAATCAACTAAAGAATTTATGGCAAAAAAAAATCAACTAAAGAATTTTTTTTAATGTATGAATATTAACAAATAAAAAAATAACACTTCATGCATTTATTTTTCAATAGGTCAAAGGTTTATTTTGGTCCTCTATGTTTCACTCAAGTTTTAAATTAGTCCTTTATGTTTCAAAAGTTTTAAATTAGTCCCTTATGTTTCTTAGAAGTTTTAACTTGGTCCTTCCGTTCAAATCTGTCAATTTCTTAAGTTAACTGCTGATGTGGCGTGCCGAGGTGGACACATAATCTCTCCTATGTGTATCAGATAGCTGACGTGGCCTTAGATACACCCAAACAACGTCATTTAAACTAAAAATAAAACCATGATGAAAGAACCAATATGAAACTCTAATGAAACATAAAGGACTAATATAAAACTTCAATGAAGCATAAAGGACTAATATAGAACTGTAATGAAACATAAATGACCAATATAGAACTTTAGTGAAACCTGAAGGACAAATATAAAACTTTTGAGAAACATAAAGGACTAACTAATATAGAACTTTTGAAAGATAAATGACCAATTTTAAACAACCAAAATGAATATTTGACCTTTCTCGATAAAATCATAATTGTTTTTGGCTTTCTGATGTATCAGACTATCAGTTGTGGACTCCAATTCCTTTTATAATATAACTCTTCCTTCACGAAAAAAAAAATCATAATTGTTGTTTTCAATCCATACACAAATTCCATAAAAAAAAATCCATACACAAATTTATCATTGACATGATAACAATCATATATTATTTCAAATTGTGAATGCGGTTGCCACAAACAATGTTAAGGATATGTTTTGGTAAAGAAAAATATAAATATTTTAAATTTTGAAAATTTAAAATACTTATATATATATATATATATATATATATATATATATATATATTTGAACTGAAGGAGCCACAATGGCCAGAACAAAAGAACAAAACGATAAAACAATTAACCACCGAATACTGGGCAGAATACATAAGCAGATCTTTTTTGAGAAGAGAGATAAGACTAGGAGGAATTTCGTTCAGCTGAGGATGATCAAATAAAGTTTATGAAGTGCATTATATCCAGACCATTAAATAAAAATCGAGATTTTTGTTTATACTGTAATAATTTTATCCAACAATTTATATTGTACACTTTATATACCTTACCGGACCTGCACTTTAACAGAGGCCATACTTGGCCAGGCTGTGAGCCAAGAATTCATGGTCTAGGTACAAAAGACAGCTCAACCACCAATTCCTTTCAAGATGACCCTTTTAAAACCGAAGGTCCCATGCCATTTCAAGACCTTTGTATATACCCCAAAGTTGTGCCCCAATAGGAAAAGCTTCACCTAAATTCATGATGAAACCATTCACTATTATGGTTTCTCAAAGAAAAATATGGTGTAAATTGTAATAAAATCAACTTAATCGAAAATTAAATCAAACTAGTACTCAACAACTTGATTCATGAAGTAATCATCACATGCAATTATTGCCACATTTTTTGAACAAATTTCCATCACAATTGAATTATCATTAATGCATGTGACCTTCGCATTTTTTTAGAAACATTATAAAACTACATTTATTTTTTATTAAAAATTTAAAATACACCATACTGCACTTAGTTACGTACATGACTAATAATTAATGCAATCCGCATGAATCCAGTTACTATATCAACAAATTTATAAAAGAAAAAGAGAAACCTTAGCTTAAAGTTAGAAAATTTATAAGTTAATTATAAGCTTAGCTTAGGAGCTAGCTTGACAAGCTTTATATTTACGATGTTAGGTCATTATTTTTTATTAATTAGTACAATATGTTATGTCATTATTTATTATTAGTAATTTAGATAATTAATGTCAAGTATTAAGATAATTCGAAATTTTGATGATAAAATTAATTATAATTCAAAACTTTTTTTTTTTTTGGTTTTTCACAAGTATCCTTTAATTAGAGGCAATTTTGTTCGAACTAGCTGGGATTCCATATAATGGGAGTAGAGGTCTCCCAATAGAAGTTTTTTCATACGTAAAACTCGAATCCGAGACCTAACTTAAGGAGAATGGAATACATACTACGTCAACCAAATACATATTGATACAATTTAAAACCTTTAAAACAAAATTAGCCGTAAAAAAATTAGAGACCAAATTGAACATTGATATAGAATTTGATAAGAAAGTAAAATTAACTTTTACCACATCTTATATATTAACTGAACATACAATACCTTCTCACATTTTATTTCAGAAAGAGCACACGATATAATATATTTCACATGCATTAAACCCACCTAGATGCATTACCTACCTATATTACATTTTTCATACATGGATCTAATTAATTAAAACCACATATATATATATATATATATATAGTTTTGACATATATGAAAATGAAATATATATATATATATATATATATATATATATATATATATAGGTTAAATGGAAGAGATTTAATGGTAATGAGTAGTTGAATTATATGGGGAGAGGATGGAGAAGCAATTCTGTAATGGAGTTTTTCATGAGTCCTTGAGCATGAGTGTAGTTATCTGTTTGTTTGTAAATAACATCCATGAAACGAGTGAGGTTGAGAAGTCGTTCCACAAAAGGCATCCCCACTTTGCTATAAAGGCATTCTTGGTTCATATCTTTCCATGCATTTCCAATCCTCTTACGAAGCTCATCAATGGCTTCCTCTCTCGACACCCCATGTTCCTTCTTATAGCATTCCACCACTGACGCAACGTGACCTCTTTCTTGCTCAAACTAAAAAACGAATTTAATTAATTAGATATATATAATTCATCATTTAATTTGTTATATATATATATATATATATAGCTACCTCGCTAGAGACAATGTCATCCATAATCCTGCAAATAGTTGAAGAAGCTTTGAAAATGTTAGGGTGCGTTTGTGCCCATTGGAAGATATGCTGAGAAGCAATGTGTCCCATGCCAATGAAAGATGATGTGGACAGCAATGGATAACAACACGATATTGTTGCTATCTTCATGTATTCTTCTGTCGTTGGAATATACTTCCTATTCAGCCATCTAGCTTCACTCATGTACGCTTCTACCAGCTTTATGAACTGCATATATATATATATATATCTCACATCAATTTAATTAATATTTATTCACACACTCAATTTTATTCATTATAATTAAATCATGCATACTTCCTTCTTCGTATACTGAACGCTGTATGCTCTCCCTTCCTTCCTCATTTCTTCCTCTGTCTCTTCAAAAAAATTCAATACTTCCTTGTAAGGTAACTTCAAGTATTCTGGAAGATCATCCAAGCAACACACGTCCCACCTATGTATATATATTATAATGATAAGTAGCTAATTTGGGATGTGGTAATTAATTATATAATATAATAATTAATTAACCTCTGAAATGCGTGAGTGAAGAGTTCTAGTTCTTCAAGGGTTCCATATGCATCATATGTGTCGTCAATGATAGATAGCAGGGCAATTAGTGTGCTCATGATTCTCCTTCCTTGAGAGTACTTTGGCTCAAAATAAACCCCTAGAATCCAAAAGCAACATTCCACAACCCTATCTCTTGCATACCATAGATTTTTTGGGACATCCAAATTGTTCCACCACCTAATAACCCCAACACCAATTCATTCAAACCCAAAATTAACCTTAATTTAATTATAGGAAAAGGGCTTACAGCATTTTCTTTATAAAAATGTGATTTTTTTAATTTCATGAACTAAAACTTAATAATTCATTATAATTAATTCTTTAAAATATATAGCAGTGTAATAAATTAGCTAAAAGATTTATTTGTTTTAATTTAGTCTCTAAATCATAGAAATGTCAAAATTTGTCCTTGATAGATACATTATGTTACAATTTTGTCCATAATCTTCATATTTTTGTCTTTTCTGGCAAGGATGAAATTATATGTTACAAGATATCTTTTATGGACTAATTAAATTTAATATTTTTATGATTCATGGATTAAATTTTTAGGGATTATTTTGATATTTTCATAGTTTATAGACTATTAAATTAAGACAACTGAAATCTTTGAATATTGACCAGAGAGTAATTTACTTTTTTTTTATTAAAATTTTGAAAGAACTTACTTGCAAATATTGCCGAATTCCTTCTGATGCAATTTTTGCAGCGTATTGAAATCTAGTTTTGCCAAGGTAAGTAGAAGTTGATTATGTGAAGGGTGTTGATGATAGATAGAAATGTACTTTCGTGCCTCTAATCTGGGCAATCCCCTATAGGGAGTTTGGTTTAAGGTTTGAACGACTTGTGCTGCAAGAAAAGGGTTGGAATTGGATTGATCAATAGTGATAGAACCAAGTTTAGTGGAAGTAAAAGCAAGTGCTTCGTCCAAAATGGTTTCTCCATGAATGCTGAGATGTGCAGCTTCATACAAACTTAGCATTCCTTCAACGTCCTTACTATGTTCTTCACTGAACTTTCCTTCCTCATCCTTGAACTTGTTAAACACATCTGCTTCATATACATAATATTAAATTAAAGAAGCTAAGATTCAAAAGTATATGTATATGTTTAATTTGTTGTTCCTATATATTGTATAAGATCCAATCTCAATAGTTAAGATATATATTACCGGGTGAAATGAAATATCCTTGTTGCCTCAATAACCTAAAGAGTAGAGCATGAGAGTGGAGATGATGATGTTGTTGGTTGAGAGTTATTTTGTGATGTTGAACGTAATGCTTATGAATTTGGTGCAACACTTGATCAATCTCAGCTTCAAAATGATAACTCAATCCCAAACGTTGAATTGAATCGATCAGATCAACTTTCCCCAACGGATTCTCAGTGGTAGGGACAAGCATCTTTCTCACTTCATCTTTCATTGTTTCAATGCGTTTCATCGTTTCATCATCAACTTCCTGCGCGCGTACTTCATTTTTAAGAATTATATTAACTTAATCACTAACTATATATCCAACCTCAAAAAAACAGCATGAATGGAAAGTAGGAAAATATAAGCATATATGATGTACCAAAGATTGAGAAGCAAATTGAAGGAAATAATGAGTCCAAAGGGTAGGATGATAATCTGCAGTATGTCGAGACAAAGTGGATGAGGCAATATTATCATTATGAGGCGAAAGTGTTGAAGCAATAATAGACATTTTGATTAATAAGGGATTTGATGCCCAACAACTTATGCAACTCAACCTATTTATAACTATTTTGATGCGACAAGGTAGTGTGCTTCTGTCTTTGGATCCACACTCCAACAAGTAATCAAATCAAGGCAAAAGTAATTTTGCTACTCATCATTTGGCTCCTATCATTTTCGCTCTTAACATTTTTTAGCTGTCAATTGTACTTCTAATGTTTTGTATTTCTTTCAATGTCGGGCTTTTGACTAACACTATCAATTTTTGAACGATTTTTTATGACGTGGCATTCTATATGACCAACAGTTTTAACTGGACTTCATTTTTTCACATCAACAATATATTTTAGGGGTACAATAGACCCCAAAAACTCAGTACATCAGTAAATCCAGTACACAAAAATACTTATTACATCAGTAAAATGGACCCCAAAAAGTCAGTACTATTAACTATACTGATGTGGAAAAAATTAAGTCCAGTCAGAATTGTTTGCCACATAGGATGTCACGTCATAAAAAACCGTTCAAAACTTGACGGTATTAACCAAAAGCCTGACATTGGGAGAAACACAAAACGTCAGGAACAAAAGTGACAGGACCCCCAAACATTAGGGCGCAAAAAAAGTACTTTTACCTAAAATCAATTTCTATCTTACATCCTTTGATTCTCTCAATTTTTTGACTCGGTCATGCTTTCTCTCGATAAAAAAAAAAATTAAAATTATTATTTTTTAAATTACAGGGTTCAACCTCTCAAGAGTTGAAATTTTGTGTCGTTTTTTCTCTTCTCTTATTTTCTTTTTCTTGTGTTTTAATGAAAAAATCAAAAAGATTGAGAGAAGAAACGTAAGAGAGAGATAGAGAAATGTTTAAAAGATTGAACTTTTTATAGTCATTCTTTAAATTATAACTCATATATATATATAAATGAATTTTTTAATGATATATATTTGAATGGTCACTTAATTATTAAAAAATAATACATTTTTTAATAATTAATTTTGGTTGTCAAAATAAGATGTTAAAAAAAGATAATAATAATATTTTCGAAGGTCAGTAATTGTCGATAATATTTTTAATTTTAATAATACTTTTTTCAATGATATTTTTTTAATGACCGTCGGCGACAAATATATTATCAAAAATAATATTATTAACAAATATCCACAATTGTTAATCGTCGAAAACGCTGTCATTAATTCTTTTTAAAAAATTTATTTCCATGGATAAAAGTGACCATCGAAATATAAAATATTTATTTTTTAACTATGATATATATATATATATATATATATATATATATATATATAATTATAAAAAATGTATATAATATATAAACAATTAGTTGCACTTTTAAATAGATTGATATTAAAGTTAAACTATTGTATTAATGAATTGAAGTATACATAAACTACATATATATATATTTGCTTAGGTACAATAAATTAAATATTTGTATTTATATTATAAAAATAGTATTTAAATAATGATATGAGCATAATTATTATTATTTTTTTAATTAAGTCTTTGAAAGAGTTAGAAAGCTTAAAATCTTATAAGACTCTTTTTCAAAGACAACATCCTTAATGCGAAATTTATATTATTATCTCACTCCTTCGAAAGTTGATGTCGACGACAGAATTCTATCAACACTAATTTATTAATAACCATTTTTACTTAATTTGTGGCGGCTCCATACAAATTTAATATGGTCCATTCAATTTCAGTTGGTTCCTTTTACTTTTGACGGTTAGATCGTCTTTTTTGTGATGGTCGATTTTCATCAAAACACTAATTAATGTAAGTACAACCCAAGAAGTAGCTATTAAAGTTAAAATTTAAAACCTTAAAAGAAAAAAAAAAATCCTTGCTTATAAATAACCTCCCGCAATACTCGTTCAAATAATTAATATAAAATGAGTGATCTGAGTCATGTTGGGTATCATGGACCCTCCCCATAATTGGGATCCTTATCCGTTTTTTTTAAGGCCGAAATGATACTTTAATAATGGACCAGATGATGAATAAATTTTGCAAGTATTCATAAAATAGAAATATTTTGAGCATTCTTACTCGTTGAATGGATTTGAACCAAATAAATATAAAATGCTAAAATTAAACAAAAAAACGGAAGAGTAAAAAAAATTGAAAAACATATCTATATTAGATTTTGGTATCAGATTCGCTTACATGTGTGTGTCAGTGTGTGTATATATATAATATTTTGCCGCCTCAATTTGGCGGTGACTGATCAATATATATATATATATATATATATTAAGGTGGCAAAATATTATTTAATTTTTGTTGGTCAAATTATTATTTAGTCCTTAAATTTATTAAAAATATTATTTAGTCCATGAAATTTTTAACTATGTCAACTATTTAGGTCACGTTTGGTATCCGGTGAGTATTTAAGTGGGAAGTGGAAGTGGAAATGGAAGTGGAAGTGGAAGGGGAAGTAAGTGATAAAAAGTATATATGTTTGGTATGCAGGGAAATGGAAGTGGAATATAAAAGTAATTTTGTTTGGTATGGTGGAAAGAAGATAGGGAAATAGAAGATAAAAATATGAAATACCTTTTTTGCCCTTACTTTTTTAAAAGCCACAAAATTTTGAAGGGCATTTTGGTCTTTAAACCTAACCTCACCTCATCTCACCACAACTTCCCTCTCCTCACCCATGGCACTTACCTCCCCTCCTATGATGGAACTTGTCTCACCATGGAAGAAGCCTCACCATGTAACAAACAAACTCATAAGTGGTGAGAACACTCACCTATCATAACTTCCATCCTACCAAACAAGGCCCCAAATTACTATTTAGTCCTCGAATTTGTAACTATGTCAACTATTTAGTCCCCAAATTTGGCAAAAATACTATTTAATCATCGAATTTGCAATTTTGTCAACTATTTAGTCTCCTGACTCTTACCTGTTATAGTTGACAGAGTTGCAAATTCGGTGATTAAATAGTATTTTTGCCAAATTTGGAGATTAAATAATTAACATAGTTACAATTTCGAGGACTAAATAGTTGACATAGTTAAAAATTTTGGAGGCTAAATAGTATTTTTGATAAATTCGGGGACTAAATAGTAGTTTGACCAACAATTCAGGGACTAAATAGTATTCTGCCTCTATATTAGAACTTAATTATATACGGGGAAAACTTTATTTAGATCTTTTATATTTTATATAAGTTTTAAATTAGTTCTTTATGTTTCAAAATTTTTAAATTAGTCTTCTATGTTTGTAATTTAATCCAACTAAGCCATTTTTTGTGACACTATTAATTTTCTCCGTTAAATGATGGCTTCGACAGCTGATATGAACAAAATCTCTTTCCCCTATGTGAACTCTATTTTAGTTTATTCTGAATTTTTGTGTATTTGGTCTTTGTTTTTTGTAAATCTACGTACACATTTAGCCTATGATTTAGTTTATTGGGTTCTACATGGTTCAATATAATTCACATCAGTTTAAAAGAATATGTAAGAGAGAGATTTTGTTCACATTAGCTTTAATGCCATCATTTAATGGAACACACTAACGGTGTCAGACAAATACTTATTTGAAACAACTTGTAAAAATTGAGGACTAATTTAAAACTTAAAATTGAAACATAAAAAATTGATTTAAAATTTTAGTAAAACACGTAGGAAAAATAGAGTTTTAGCCTTATATATATATATATATATATATAATGGAAAGTTGTACATTTTGAAAAAAAAATAAAATAAGGATAATGTTGATGTGATATTAATCATATTTAGCTAACATACGGAGGCCATGAAATAAATAGTGTTTAGCTAAATATTTAGTTAAAATTATGCACAAAAAAATATTTTTAAGAATTTATATTTTGAAAGTCAATATTTAGTTCTAAAATACATATATTTTGTCAATAATTAAATTTTGACCGTTGAAATAAGTATTTTTTAACAATTAAATTTTGACCATCGAAATAAATTATTGTTAAAGCTAATGATATTATTTTTTAGAATACATTCGTCGATAACGGTCATAAAAAATAACAATGAAAAAATATTGTAAACAAATGTATCATTGAAAATTCATAACTGTTAAAAATATTATTATTATTATTATTATAACAATTTATTTTGATAATTAAAATTTAATTATTAAATTTTTTAACAATTTAGACCGTTGAAATATAGATGATTAAAATTTTCATTTTTCTTATAATGAATGGTAAATGAAAAATTATAAATTAAAATTTTAAGGACCCAATTCATAATACATAAGGTTTAAGGACAAAATTTAATGACACTTTATAGTTAAATGATAATTTTTTTACTATTTCAATATTACAAAAATTATCTTTATTTATATATATATAAATATATATTTATTTATATGGCTTATATCTATCTATCTATCTATTTATCTATATTTATATGGCTCTAGACCTTTTTGTCAATGGTCTCTCAAAATAGTCATTTAATTCACTAAAAAAAATAAAAAGATGATGTGAAAAGATTATGGGAGAGAGAAAATAAGAGAATAATGCTAGTGATAATTTTGTTTTTAAAAAATAATAATTGTTATAGTTATCAAACAAAATAATTTTTTGATCTTTAATATATTATTTTACAATTAATAATAATTTATTTTATATATTTTAAATTAAATTTTTTTTGACATA
The DNA here is from genome assembly GCA_014851425.1 of Senna tora. NCBI lineage: Eukaryota > Viridiplantae > Streptophyta > Magnoliopsida > Fabales > Fabaceae > Senna > Senna tora. The sequence goes on along the minus strand of CM026263.1, from coordinate 349,949 downwards.
CACGTTACGTACATGAAGCCTCTAGTATATATATATATATATATATATATATATATATATATATATATATATAAAATAGTATGTGTCAATATTTCATGTCTATTGAGCATCAACATAATAAAAAATGATATTGTCATCAATGCGTACAAGATATTTTTTAAATTTTATATAATGTTCATTTGAATTCATTGTTTCTCGTATATGATTAAAATAGCATTTTAACTCAAAAAAATTTCAAATAGCATTCGAGCTACAATCAAGAGATGAAGAGATAGCACTGTCAAAACGGGCCGGAGCCCGCGGGCTTGGGCAAGCAAAAATAGGCCCGTTTAAAAACGGGTTGGTCCGTTTAAACCCGCGGGCCGGCCCGCCAAAAAATTAAAAAATTAAAAAAATAAAATAAAAAAATAAATTAATATATATTTGTTTAAAATGTGTATAAATATATATATTTTAGATAATTTTATGTGTTAAATAATAATTTTATTCTAATAAAATATAAATAATTTAAATAATAATTAAAATTAATAAAATATTAATTTAAAATTAAAAAATTACTAATTTTTAAGTAAATATATAATTTTATAATTAATTTTTAAAAAAAATAAAAAAATTGACCCACGGGCCATTACGGGCGGACTTGAGCATTACTTCCCAAGCCCGCCAAATAAACGGGCCGGACCAGACCGGCCCGTTTAATGTCAACCCGTCACGGGCCGGCCCGTTTTGAAAGTACTATGAAGAGAGAACATTCTTTCAGGCCAAAAAATAAAAACGAGAGCTCATTCTTGTTAATTCATAACGGTGTATACGTGGTATAAAAACAACAAAAATTAAAAGTGATATATTATAAAATATTGTTTGCTGGTAAAATAGCTTTTTTCATTTATACTGTACAAACAAATCTTGAACAATTAATCAAACTTTAATTCCTTTTTCCTATAAAGTATCAAAGAATGATATGGGCAGTTTTACCTGCTCATGCACATACATAAAAAAGATAACGATGGATATGGCAAGATTGAATAATTGTTGTAACAGTATTTGCTTCTGCTACCAAATGCCATTAAATTTGTCTGTGGTATGGGCCAAGGATATAATTTTAAATTTTAAGTATATATAACAGCTTTAAATTCTCAAATTAACCATCAATAATCGAAAGCATTAGTTATTAAATTCGACTATCCATATTCTAATCCAAAAAAAAAAATACCAATAGCCTGCACGTGAAAATTTTTTTAAGCTTTTTGGTGAGAAAGATTGAAGATATATGAGGATTGAGATTTGAGGGTCACCATTATTGGGGCACACAAGATCATTTGTGCTTACGATTTCATTTCCCTAATTATTATCAAAACATACATATTATTTGCAAGTCTTAATCCTTCACCTAACGCCAATTTCAATATGAATAAACTCAGATATCACTATTATTTTTATAAAATTAAAGACTTTGTAATAATTGATGGAACAACATTATAATTAATTGCCCATAATATCACGATGATGCAATATTTTTATTAAGGTAATACTATGAAAATATTTGAGAGTTTTGACTTATTATTTTTTTATTTATTGGATTAGTCATGAAAAATGTATCAAAATATATTTTTTTAAAAAAATTCAAAATGAGAAAAATCTCAGGACAATTAGACACATAATTGAAGAGTTTGACTCACTGTATAGTTCTAAAGTATTATTTTTTTAATATTACTTCCGACTATTATTAGATCATGAGCACATACTTCCAAATGTGATTCCTCATATAGATAATTGGGAAAATATTAATTGAATGCAAAGAGTTGAGTAATTAATAATTAAATGTAAGTAGCATTATCCTCTCATTATGTACGCCTAGTCGCCTATAAACAAATATATCAGTTCACCAAAAATAAAAGTAGTGGCAAATTACCAAACTTAAACAATTTTGATATATTTATTTTGAATTGAAGAGAATAAAAAAGAAGTTGTAAAATTTAAGCTTTTATTAAAATATATTAATTTGTTTTAAAAAATCTCATATATTTTATATAATATTAATCTAGGCATATTATAAAACATAATTAATAAAAAAAAACGAGGAATGATCTTTTTTTTTTTTGGCCAGAGGAATGATCATTTGAAATAGACGATAGTGGAGCATGTGAAGGATGAGGGGCATTAGACATGGATCTAAGAGAGGAATAAAAATAAAAGGCCTTTTAATGGATTGTGAATGACCTCATTTCTTTTCTACCATAAACCCAAACATTAAATTTAGACAGCTCCAAAATGGCCAAAAAAATTTTTAGAGAGGTCCAACATCACCCAGCACAGGTCCACATATCCCAAAAGCTTCATAAATGAGAAAATGTGGCACGACCAAAGAAAAGAAAAAAGAAGAGAAAATGTGGCTGAAATTGAAACCCCAATCTGACCAAAAAAAAATAATTGAAACTACTGCATTCTACTGCTATAAAAATAAAAGAGGAATACTATTAAATTTTTAAATTGTTGATCAAATTATTATTTAGTCTTTAAATTTATTAAAAATACTATTTAGTCCCTGAAAATTGACAAAATACTATTTCGTCTTTGAATTTGTAGCTATGTCAACTATTTACTCCCCAAACTTGACAATAATACTATTTAATTACCGAATTTACAACTCTGTCAACTATTTAGTCTCTTGACTATTACCCGTTATAGTTGATAGAATTGCAAATTCGGCGACTAAATAGTATTTTTGCCAAGTTTTGGGACTAAATAATATTCTGTCAAATTCGGGGACTAAATAGTTGACATAGTTACAAATTTCAGAGACTAAATAGTATTTTTGATAAATTTAAAGACTAAATAATAATTTGACAACAATTCAGAGACTAAACAGTATTTTGACTCAAAATAAAATATCAGTCATTTTTTTTAATATTTTATGAACCAAAAAAAAATTGTCCACCTTGATATCTATTGACGAAGGGGGAACTTCTCCCAATTTTCACAATTCCTCGTTGTCCTCCATTCTTGCTGAGCTGCTCCCATCGTTGTTTCCCTTACTTTACTTATGATTTTTATCATTACAGGTGACTCTTGCTCTATTCTTGCTTCTTCTTTTTTTTTTTTTTAATTCTTTGATCTTCTCGTCCCTTACTTTTCTTGTTTTCGTCTTTTAGGATTTTGGATTAGTGAAGCAAATCTGTGGTGTTCTGCGTGTGTGCGAAGTAATTGTTGTTTGAGAGATTGATTCAAGTAAGAGTCGAAATTATTGAGTTTAGGATTTAGGTGTAACTATCAGGAATGGAACTTATTGTTTTGTTTATGACTTGTAGTTAAGCTAAGTTGTTGTCTTTGGTTTCGAAACATTTTCTATTGAGAGTGCACGCTGTGGGATACTTTGAAAGCTACAACATGACAATGCCATCCTCGTTTTTGGAAGAATTCATGTGAAAATTCAATGAATCGTCACTTTTGGGTTCTTTCATGACTATGAATGTTATTGCATATGGCACCAACATGATATGGCGTGGACAAAATTTTCACTTCACTAGGATGCAGACTAGGATTTTTTGTACAATAAAGACCAAACTCTCAACTTCCTATTCACTGCATATTTCAAAGAATTCTATTGCATCTTTCTTGGATTACTGTTCTGGAGTTCATATTTTGAGGAAATTGCATGCTCGAATATTTGTTTGCGGGCTAGAAAATTGCAATTATGTGGGTTCTAAGCTTTTGCAATGCTATGCTAGACTTAGCCTCTTGGCTGAATCAAGATGCGTTTTTCAGAGAATCATTTCGACTGATCATTCCCTTTGGAATTCATTACTTGTTGGGTATTATAGGGCAGGCAACTATGAGGAAGTTCTTATTCGATATTTGGATTTAAAGCAACAGAAAATTGGTTTAAGTGATTCAACCATCAATGTTAGTCTCAAAAGTTGTATTGATCTGGGGCGGTTTTACTTTGGAACAGAAATTCATGTGGATGCCTTCAAGTTTAATCTAAATGCGGATTGTTTTGTGGGTAGTTCTCTTATTAAGTTGTACTCAAAGAATGGTAAAATGGACGATGCCACTAAGGTGTTTGATGAAATTACTAACGGAGATCTTGTCGTATATACATCAATAATTACTGCTTATGCTCAATTTAACCATTGTGCTGATAAGGCCTTCCAGATTGCTTATAGCATGCAGAAGAAAAAGCTACAACCAAATCGAGTGACACTAGTAAGTTTGCTGCAGGCAGCAATTCAATTGGGAGCATTACTAGAAGGTCGTGCAGTCCATGGTTATGCCATTAGAAAAGGAATTGGTATGTCAGATGAAATTTTTGAGACAAGCCTCATGGATATGTACCACAAGTGTGGGGACTCACAAATGGCTTCTTTAATTTTTGACAAGATGGATGTTAGAACTGTTGGTTCTTGGAACACTATGATTGTTGTTTATCTTCAGATGGGACAGGCCTTAAAAGCTTTTCACTTGTTTTTTCAAATGATGCGTCAAAACATTTTTCCTGATTTGTTAACCTTGGCCAATGCAATTTTGTCTTGTGCTTACTTGAACTATTTGCATCAAGGGAAGAGTATCCATGGTTACATGATATGTATGGGAGTACACCCTGATTTGGTTGCTAGCACTGCATTGGTTTGTCTATACTCTAAATTTGATGTGACCAAAGCCAAAAAAATGTTTAAAAGCTTGGGGAATAAGGATGCTGTTGTATATAATGTTATGATGGATGGTTTTCTCAACAATGACTTGTATTTGGAGGCTATAAATGTTTTTTGTGAAATGGTCAAAATGAGTGTTAAACCAAATGTTGGCTCATATTTAAATGTACTTTCTGCGATATCATACTTAAGAGACTTCAGGCATGCTAAGTCTATCCATGGATATTTATTGAGGCATGAGTTTCTCATTAATTTGGAGATTGTAAATCAAATAATTTATACTTATGCAAAATGTGGGTATATGTTTTATGCAGAGAAAGTCTTTAACAGGAAAAAATATAAGGACCTGGTTTCGTGTACTTCAATGATGATGGGTTACATTTGGTGTGGCCAACATCATGAAGCCATTGTTTTGTTCCGTTTGATGCAAAAGGAAAATTTAAACCTTGATTCTGTTACTCTGGTTAGTCTTCTTCAGGCATTATCTTTTCTTGGATGTGTAGGTTCTATCAAGGAGGTTCACTGCTTTATTTACAAAGGTTTACTTGGAAGAGAGTTATCTGTAATTAATTCTCTTATTACTGCTTATGCTAAGGGTGGTAGAATAGATTTGGCTAGACATTTATTTGAGCAAATGACTGATCGTTGTCTCACATCATGGAATGCAATGATAGCTGCATATGGGATGCATGGAAACTGCATAGAGGTGTTGAAACTCTTTGAGCAAATGAAATCAGAAAAAGTTACACCTGATGAAGTAACCTTTACATCAATACTCACTGCCTGCAGTCACTCAGGTTTGGTAGAAGAGGGTCTACAAGTTTACAGGACCATGGTAGAGGAATACACCATAGTTCCATGTGAAGTCCATTATTCATGTATAGTAGATTTATTAAGCCGAGCCGGGAAACTTAAAGAGGCATACAATCTGGTTAAAAGCTTGTCGTTAACAAAAAACTCTTCTGCAATGTGTGCTTTGCTTTCTGCTTGCAGGCTATATGCTGATTCGGAGATTGGTGAGGTTATTGTGAAGCAAATGTTAAAGCTAGAACCAAATAACTCTAGTTTATATTTGTTGGTGTCAAACATATTTGCAGAGAGGGGGAAATGGGATGAAGTAGCCCAGATAAGAGCCATGACAAAGGATATAGGAATGAAAAGGACTCCAGGATATAGTTTGATACAGCTTGACAAGTAGCGTGTTAGATGATCCCTTGACAAACTTAGCAGCAATTTGGTCCATCCATGTTATCTGAGTATTCTCAATGTGGGCAACTCTCATTCTGATATTTCCAGCAGTATTCTGATGTTGGTAAGATGACGATTTTTTCTATTTAATTTACTACATATTTGTTACATGACACTTTTTTTTTATAGTTTGTAGTGATTTTGTGTAAAGACAAAACACGTTAGCGTCACTTATAGCCGACTCACCTAGTGGTAAAAGGCTTTGATTGTTGTTGTATAGTTTGTAGTGATTTTGCTAAAATGATATTTAGCCCAGATATTATTTCTCCACCTTTAAAATGGAGTAACATTGACCAAAATTCAGTTATAATATCATGTTTATTATCCAAGGTCCTATCTAAAGCTGCAGATGAAGGCTGATCAATATATTCTAGAGCTCTTGAACCAAACTTAAACTGTTATTGCTTTAACTATGGTTTGTAATATAGCCTTTCTATATGGACATAACTTATATGCTGTTGTTTATATGCTTTTGGTAAGGTTAACTAATTAAAAAAAAGACATGTGTCAATGTAATCAATTAAAAAAAGACATATGTCAATTTTCTTCTTGAAATTGACACATGTTTTTTTTTTAATTGGCTAACCTTACCAAAAGCATGTAAGCAACAGCGCATAAGTTTTTTCCTTTCTATATTAATAGAGTTTGGACAATATGTTTAACAAAATTAATATATATTAATACAAAAGATATATTAATTATTAAACTTCAAAAGACTTGGACTTAGGCCTTGTGCTTCGGCCCGGGCTGAAATTTTCAATTAGTTTTATTTTGATGTTCAATTTTTTTAAAAGCCAATTTCGAAATTTTGAAATATATTCATATTATAATTTATGGGATATTTCCAACTAATTTATAGTTAAAAGGGGTATATGCATTTTTTTTAAAGAATTACTTAACGGTATTGGTAAAAAAAAAAAAGTTAAATTGAACTATTTTTAAGTATGTGAAAGTATAAGGGGAGTATTTGCCACAAATTATAATTGAGGGGGTATTTGTAAGCGAGTGATAGTTGGAGGGGGTATTTGCATTTTTTCCTAAAAAAGTTAATTTGAAGTAATTAAAACTAATAAAAAAAGAAGATTAAGAAGGGTTATTACAAAGTCTTACATTTTTTCTAAATTATCTTCCCTCCCATTCTATTTCCTGGATCCAAACACAAACTTTTAATAATTATTCCTAGATGTATATGACAAAGGAAGGGCTTTGTTTAAAAACGAATGTTCATCTGAGTTTTTTCTCACTTTTCTGTGCGAAGGATTAAATTAAATGTTTTACGAACATACAAAGCTACGAATTGACTAGACGAGTTTTGCCAAAAACAAGTGAAATGCCTTCTACCATCTTTGGCTTTATAATTTATATTGAACCAAGATGCTACAATTGCAAAGGGAAAGCATTGCCTTGTCTCCCTATATTTGTTTGACTTTGGCCTAAGAAAAAGTAACTTAAGAACAACAGAAAAATAAGAAATTCAGTATCAGTATGGAAAATCAGCAATTTTGGTCCTTAAATGGCTAATACACATAAATTCTTCAAGAAGAAACCATGACTAGTATATACAAGTAATCTTAACATATAAGCAGGTGAGTTAAAAAATTTCTGATATCACATTATTTTTGAATGATTGAAAGCACTTGTTCAAGATACCTAAATGTTGTATAAAAGAATCAGCATACTGCACTACAAGTACAGAAAGAAAACTATTAATGAGCATATAGAAAACAAGAGGCTATCAGAAAAATGACTACTGCAATTCAACATTTTCAGTGCCATGCTGAGGCTGATATTAAGTTTCTGCTCTTCCAGCCTAATAGCATAGCCCCATCCTTCTCCACAAGTGTATAATGCTCAGAATAGCATCTCAGCAAGCTTCTTATAACCGAATTTACGTACGAGCTCATTGGACATTGACGAAAACCAGCCATGGTCAACCTACACTTCCACTTTCCAAACAGTTCATGTCGCTCCACCCTATCCTTCCCTTCACAAGCAATAATGTTCACAATATCCCTAGCCAAACAGTGTTGCTCCACATTAATCCTCTCCCTCTTGTTCCTGGGTAATGTGACATCGATGGACTCGAAAATCGCCAAGTAGTAATCTAAGGTTTCTATGAACCTGTTGAAGAAAGGAGTTGTGTTTGTGTTTGATTCCTGCTCCACCAATGTGACCACCTTGGGACAAAGTGACTTGACCATTCTCAGAAGTCCATCCCTCGGGTTATTCACATCAACACTCTCATCTGCTGTGTGGTGAAGCTGCAAGGGAAAGTTCACAGCCAAAGCCTCTCCATCTCTCACATCAAGCATCTCCCTTGTCACATCTGGAGCAAAAACAGGCACTCCATGAAACTCAATTGGGATACCGAGTTTCTCCGAGATTACGGCCAACCGGTTCCCAACTGCCTCAAGCCCATCACCACGAGCATATTTAGACATGGGGTCATCAATTCCCGTGATCCGGACATAGGGAGCACCACCAGGTCTTGCTGCAAGAGCTTGAAGGAGAGTCATCCACTGACTTCCCTGAGCAATCTGAAAGTCTATGATGTGAATGCGATTCTCATTTCTGCATGCTTCTGCAATGGCTCCATTGGCAGCCATGTAACCGAATTTCAAGTATGGGCAGATTTCATACATCATGTGCATGTAGGAGAGCAAGTCTTGGCCTTCAGGCTCTCTGCACCGGAGAGCACGGTATATGTTGTTCCCTGATGCCTCCTTCCTTGCTATAAGCCCTTCTACCAAATAAGCACCGAGTCGTTGTATTGGCTCCCCGGTAATAGACACACAACTTCTAGCCTTTTCGATTAACTCATCAAAATCCTTCAGGTTGTTCTCTGAGAGAGCTTTTGCACATGCAATCAACAATTGCCTCAAATTGCTTGATGGGAAGCCTTGCAATGATTGATCCTCAATTGATTTCGAGCGTTTCTCCAGACGTGCAACTTGAAAAGATGGCTGAGTTTGTAAATATTGAAAGGCCTCGTGGTCATGGCTCCAAGATCTATTTGTATGGCCAGAAGTGTCATTCTCACCCAAAGAACTATTTGATGTTGTAGCTTGATTACTATTGTCAGGGGCCATTAAAGCAGTCTCCAATTCTAGCAGCACGTGTCTCATTTCCAGGTTGCAACTAGCATCATTTAGAAGAGAGCTCCTAGCAGAATGCAGATGCAAACCGTCTTGGAGACGTTCGAGGGATGAGGGTGAGCTATGCAGAAAGTGATTAGTGTCCAGTGATGTGGTCACACCAGAAAGGATTTCCTGATAATTGTGGTTATCGTGGCTGTCACTCAATGCAGAGAAATGACTGGAAAGGGGAGAATTAGGTGAGTTTCCTGTGTCAACTTTCAAGGATCCAAGCAAGCTGTAAGTTAGTCCAGCACCACTCACACTGTAATTGAAAAGCTGCTGTGAGTCCATACTATGAGGATAACGACATCGGCAGCACTATGCAAGAAGATATCCTATAAAAAATTCAGAAACATGCTTTGTAAACATTTTCATATATCCTCATCTAACATACGCTATAAACAAGTGTAAGAATGGAATAAAGCACAGAAGCTAGAATTGACTTGTAGTTTTTATGCTTAAGAGTTATAAAGCAATACAGGATGGAACTTATACTGGAATCTATCAGGATATCATTTACTAGAAATTACTAACTTAATATTCTGGTCAAGTACGTAGAAAAAGAAGGTAAGGAAGCGAGTTCAGGGGAATAAATGATCTCAGGCAAGTTATAATAGGAGAGAATGAGACGTGACTCTAATTAAACCACCACAATGACTCATTTGTTCAAAAATTACATATAAACAGTATATAAAGCGATATACTAATTTTTGGCCACAAATAATGAGAATTTATTCAAAAGCAACAAAGCGTCACGAATATACGAAATGAGCAGAAAAAGAAGAAACAGAGTCTTGCAAAGAGAAGACAAAATCAGAATGATTTCACAACCACACCGACCTTAGAGAGCTTTGTTTCTGATATACATATGGAAGAAATTCATTTGGGGATGAAAAGAGAAGAGAGAAAAATGGAAAGAAAAGAGGTTACCTCGGAAATTAATAGAATTGAAGGCACAGAAGTTGAAAGATTGAGTCTTGGATGGTGGGTTGTGGTTTGTTATGGATGGAAATAAGGTTGGAACTTGGGAAAGAAGGAATATGTATTATATATATAGAGGAGTGAGCGTCGAGGAATATGGGGCGGGATTTAACGGTGACGGAAGCGAGAAACGGCGCTTGACGGTTAAGACCACCGACCACACCACACGTTCGTGTGGACTTTGGAACATTCTTGGCTGAATCTTCAACAACTCAACACGGGCCTTATCCATATCCTTCATTTTCTGACGCTTTTTTTTATTATTTTATTATACCTAAGACATAAATACATACATGTTTTTTATTCACTATAACTAACGCCACGTATTCATTTTTTTTAAAAAAATAAATCAATATATACTAATTAATTCTCATGTTTAAGTTTGTTTTCTTTTTTATATATATACAATTTTCACAAACGGCACATGAATCATGTTTAATTTTTAAATGATACTTTAGTTTTGACTGAGTATATGTTATTATTAAAGCTGTAAGAGTTAAAATTTATTATTACTTTTTTTTTGCCATAATTTATTATTAGTTGTTAATGATTATTTCGTATAGTTTTTAAATATATATTGACCTTCATACTTTGACCAACATTTTACTTTTAGTCTGTGCACTATAATCCAATCCTTTCCAAACGAATCTTACAACTTGTTATATAGAGGTAGCATATACGTTATATATCAAACCAAACGCTTTCTTTTAACTCATCCCATAAAACCTCATCCCACACCGACTTGGCTAATGGATTGTCCATGTCACAAGCTACAACTGATGCAGACTTTATTTTTCTCTATAAAACATTTTAATTTGGGATGGTTCCTAAATTTACATCTTAATTTTAATCATTTAACCCCTTCTTATATTTACTTTGTTATTTAATACTTATCAGATCGTTTCCTCAATAATATCACCTTTATAATTAATAAAGGCTCCATATTTTGTTGGATATTTAAATAATTTTTATTTATAATATTTTGTTGAGTATTTTTAGTTATATTAAACTATCTGTTAGATATTTAGATATCTTTTTTAATATTTTTTGGATTAAATATCATTTTGTTTAATTATGAAAAATAAGATAATGCTTAATTAATTTTCTCTATCTTCAAAGAAAATAAGTACTTTATTTAAATTTTCATGATTAACTTTTTTAATTTAAAGTTATATTATGAAATCTAAAATATAATCATAGTATAAATATAATAGGTAATTTATTTAAATTTATAATTTAGAATAAATTTAAAAGATACAAAAATAAATAACTTGATCAATATAAAATATTAAACACCTACATCTCATATAACTGTTATGTAAAATATCATATCAAATAAGAGTATCATAAGTAACATAGTATTTCAGGTAAAATCATTTTATATTATAGTATATATGTAAGATACCATATTATCTAATATTTCGTAAATCACTTCTGATTATTTAAGTATACTATTTTAAAATATTATATTTAATCTCTAAAATGATTAATCAAACTTGAAATTTGCATATATATATAGTGCTTGATATTATTGTGAGAAGTGGTAGGGCCTATAATGGCAAGTGGCAACGCATCCACACGTACGCGCTTTAGTTGGCATCCACATTCCACAGCGCCCAAAACGGTGTGCTTAAGCTTAAGGAGAAGGAACCAAATAGAAATACTACAAACAAAATGAACACAATTTACATTTCTTTATGATACAAAGTTTATATTTTATAATTATGAAGTGAAATAATTACATTAATAATTATCACAATGAATATTAAATATATACAAAACTCATGTGAGATTACTCTTGTAAAAGCAAGTACAGTTGAGTTAGTAAAAAAACTCAAATAAGACTAAAATGATCATTATATATATATATATATGATAAGGAAGTTGTTAATTTTTGGTTTGAAGTTATGGAAATGGAAAAGTTGAATTATAGTTGAAGTAGAATAATTTTGCATATAATGTAGAGAAGAGGATGATATGATGGTGACATACATGGAAGTGATTGTAGAATAGAATGTGGTGGCTTAGAAAAGGAATTCAAGTTTATGAACCAACGACTGCCACACACACACAATACACATATGCACGTGCTCTTGTACACTTTATGGCGTTCAAGCTTCAGCTACCAATCACACTACATGTTGCTTCTACATTCAACACAATACTAATTTAATTTAACCCTTTATCTCTCTCTCTCTCTCTCTCTCTCTCTCTATATATATATATATATATAATAAGTGATAGATACCTCATACTTATTTCTATAGTGCATTATAATATATTATTAAGAATCAGTGAGTAGCTGGTAACACTTGTTTCAAGGGGGAAAAAAACAGTTCATATGTCATATGGAATAAAAATTTTGTATTATAAAAGTATTAAATTTAATATATTTTTTTTAATTATTTTGTGTCATCTTTTAATATTAATAAAAAATGTCTCTAATAAAAATTAATCTCGAATTAGTTAGAAATCAAATTATTAAAAAAATATAATAAAATTTAATATTACCATGCATACTATTGAACATGCTTTCATGACATATATATATTTTAGTGGTTACATACAATTGTGACAACATACAAGTTTAATTAATAACAAAAGGGGGATAAAAGTAATGTAATTTAGCATTTAATTAAAATATAAGTTTTGGTAATCGATATTTAATTAATAAAATAAAATAAAGAAAGGATTAAAATATTAGGTTGGAAATGGTGGACATTGAGAATGGGACGTATGAGAAGAGAAAGAAATGAAAGTCGTTCTGGAAAATGGAAATGATGAGATGTGAAATTGAGAATGGGACATGGCGTGTTCACATTTCTAGAAGTTCTAGTTGATTATGGCTTAAGAGACATCCACGTCATCTGACATCTGTGTAAAAAATAAGATATTATTAGCAAAGCACTGATTGAATAAAGTCAAAGAAAGGCACTCTCATTCATTATTCCTTACATTTATTTAATACTCCAAATCTATTCTTTCACTTCCACTTCCTCCATCCTATATTCTCTACAAAATATAAATAATTGTGCCTCTGCATCTCACCCACATCACATTCACGCTTCACCATCATATTTATATATTACCTTCTTTTTTATTTAACTATTTTTTCAATTCCAAAAAATACCAATCATCAATATTTAAATTTAATGCAATCATCTATCTTCTCATCTTGATTGCAACATTCGCATACTCAAATAAACGCGTACAAGCCACCAGGTTGGGTCTAATTGGGCCCATCCCTTGTTCTTCAAATTACGGCCCAATCCCTTATTGATATATAGTATTTTATTCAAATATATTTACTTTAATTTGTCCCCTTAGAATTAAAAAATTTTACACTAGTCTATTTTTTTTTTACTAAAATCTCACTTAAAGTTTATGAAACTTATAAATTACAACCACCCTTGTCTAATTTTGAAAATAATATCCTGACATAGTCAAATTTAAGTTTTATATGACTTTTTTGGAAATGGAAGGTGAAGTAATATCTCTCCACTTTAATTTTTAAGGTAGGGGTTCAAGGGGCTCCCTTTTTTTTTGTGGTAAGAAGAGTAATATTAAAAGCAAGCAGGATACATCAGAGCAGAGCTAAGTCTTGAGTTACATATAGAATTAAAAAGAGATGAAGCAGTGCAGAAGCGTACTTAAGACAGGGTACAAAATAAGGAAGTAAAACCAAAAACAAAGCTATGGGAATATAAGAAAGTTTCCCTTCTCAAAAGTTAAAGCCTGAAGGGGAGTTGCGTGAAGTTCAATTCCCAAGACGTTGGAGACTTAGACTGGAAGTAGAGGTGATGGTTCGAGGGAATTGATTCTGCTGCTGGTCATGGAGAAGGTGGGGATGGAGGAAGTCTGGCGCTTGGTGGTAGAAGGCTTTGCAAAGGTTGTTCCTTCGACCATGATTCGCTAGAGCGTCCGCGCTACGGTTCGCTTCCCTGTAGCAGTGCTGCATTCTCCAAGCTTGAAGGGATGTAAGGAGGTACCTTCAGTTGGAAATTACAGTGAAGTATTTACTAGTATTAGGAGTGTCATTGTGGTCTAAGAGTTGCTTTACTGCCATGGAGTCGGTTTCAATTTCCAGGAACTGGATATTCAAAGAGATTGCTGTTTGGAGGCCAATTTGGAGAGCCCAAAGTTCACTCAGAAGAGCATGACCTCGACCTGGACAGTGAGAGAAGCTGACAATATGGTTTCCATTTCCATCTTGGATCAAGCCACCAGAACCCATCTCGTTATTTGAGCAGGAACCATCAAAGTTGAGTTTAAGAAAGGGAGGTGAGGGTTTGGTCCAATTTATACTGAGAGTGGTTGTAGGTAATTGGCACGAGGTAGGGGTGGCCAGAAAGAAGTACTCGGAAGCTTTTTGGATACTTTTCCTAAGGGTGGAGTTACAGGAAAATGGCTTATTATTAAAGATATATTGGTTTCTTTCAAGCCATATGTATCTAATTGTATAGATGAAGAGGGTGTTCCAGGGTATTGAGGCTCGGGACGGAACTTTAGACTGACTATTTTGCATGAGCCAAGGTTTTAGGTCTGCATGGAAGAATGAATTGGTGACTCCTAGGGAAAGCCATAAAGGTTTGATTTGGTTACAGTCTCTGAGAAGATGAACTATAGACTCTTCAGCAGAATTGCAGAGTTTACATGTTGGAGAGGGTAGACAATTTATTTTATGGAGTTTCTGGGCGGTTGGGATACCTTTATGATAGATTTGCCAGAGGAAATGGGCTTCTCTAGGATGGCTGATGATTTTCCAGAGCCAATTTAGGTTCAAGTTTTCCGTTTGGTTTGTCAGGTGGGTGGAGAGGTAGGCTGATTTGATAGTGAAGTTACCGTGTTTGGAGTGTTTCCAAGATAAGGTGTCTTCTTTGTCTGGATTAAGGTTTATAAAGGTTGCTTTGATTTCTTTAGAAATATTAGCAGGGAGGTATGGGATGCATTGGGGTGGCCAGTTGGGAATTAGTGAATGAATTTTAAGGTTTTCATCGTTTTTATTCAGGGGTCCTATAAGCATGTTCCTAAGAGGTCCAGAATCTATCCAGGTATCGAGCCAGAAATTTATAGTTTTGCCGTTGCCAATTCTCCAAATGGTGCCATTTTGTAAAATGTTATTATCTTTATTAATGCTCTTCCTAATGAAGGAAGAGTTAAGTTTGTTTTTTGTTAGGCATTTGCCATATTTTGTTGTTAGAGTTTTGGTTGACAGATTATTTTTGTTGTTTAGAATGTTCCACTTTATTTTGGCCATGTAGCATTGGTTTATTGATTCGCTAGTACGGAGGCCTAGCCCTCCCAAAGGTTTTGGTTTACAGATTTTCCTCCAACTTATATGGTGCAATTTTTTTTGTTGGTTTGAATGTCCCCAATAGAAGTTTCTGTTCAGCTTGTCTACCTGTTTGTGAATTTTCTTTGGAAGGAAGAATGCGTTCATGTAATAGTTGGGGATGGCTGTGGTCGTGGTTTGAATGAGTTTGCTTCTCCCTACCTGGGAGAGGAGGTTGCTTTTCCAACCTTGCAGACGTTTGGCCATTTTTTCAATGATAATATTAAAATCTGAGGTTTTGTAGGTTGGTTTTAGTGGAAAGCCAAGGTAGGTTCCTAGGTTATTGGTAGCTTGAATATTTAAGGTGTTCTGGATGTTTTGTCTGCTATGATCCGGGCAAGTTGGGGAGAACCAAATTTTCGATTTGTCTGGGTTTATTGCTAGTCCTGATACGTTAGAGAAATATTCTAAGATGCCTTTTACAGTGTTAGTTGTTTGCTGCTCGGCTTTTGCGAAAAGAAGGATGTCATCAGCAAAGATTAAGTGAGAGATGAGAATGTTGGAGTTCTTAAAGGAGTAAGGGGTCCAATTATTATTTTCTACTGCTTTACTTATGAGATTACTAAGGTATTCCATGGAGAGGATAAATAAGTATGGGGATATAGGATCACCCTGCCTTATACCCCTGGTTGGTTTGAATGTTTTTGTTATTCTTCCATTAATTAAGGTTGAATAGGTCACGTTTTGAAGGCAGGAGGTGATTATTTTTTGGAAGTGGGAAGGGAAGTTTTGAATTTGAAGCATTTTGTTGATGAATGACCAGGAGAGTGTGTCAAAGGCTTTGGAGATGTCTAGCTTTATTATCATCCATCCGTTTCTTGCTTTGGAAGTGTGCATTGAATGCATTGTTTCCTGGGCTGTGATAAAGAGGTCCGAGGTTTGTTTGCCTTTCTGGAAAGCTCCTTGGAACGGAGAGATGATATTAGGGAGCAGTGGTTTAATTCGGTTCGCTAGGAGTTTGGAGAATATTTTGTAGTGGGTTTTGCAGAGACCTATGGGCCGAAGGTGACTAGGTTTAAAGGCATTATCGATTTTTGGAATGAGGCAAAGGGTTGTTTCCCCCCAGGATTGTGGGATTTCGCCCGTGGAGAAGATGTTTTGGATTTCCGTTGTTAGGCAACTTTCTACTGTGCTCCAGTTTGTTTGGTAGAAGATGGCATGAAATCCATCCTTCCCCGGAGCTTTCGTGGGGTGAAGAGAGTCAACTACTTCTTTTATTTCCAGAGGGGTAGGTTTCTTGAGAAGGTTCTGATGAGCTGTCGTGTCGAGGGAGAGGGTATTAATATCTATGAAACTCTGAGGGGTTGCAGTAGGTTGAGTGTAGATGTTGAAGAAAAAATTTTCTATTAGTTATATTATTTCATTTTGGTCCCAAGTGAAAGTGTCATCAGGTTTTTGTAGACTAGTTATTCTATTTTTACGTCTTCTTATAAGTGTGGTAGTATGGAAGAAGTTAGTACTTCTATCTCCTAGGCTAAGCCAGTTAATACGTGATTTCATTTGCCAGAGTTGTTCTTCCTGATCTAGGATTTGAGAGTATTTTGCTTGTAGGTCCTTTTCCAGTTGCAGCAGTTGGGGGGATGTGTTTCGACAGAGGGTAGCTTGAATACCCAAAAGTCTGGCTGAGAGTTTTTTTTTTTGCAAAGTTGATGTTTTCGAAGGTTTTTTTGCTCCAAGTTTTAAGGTGAGAGGAAAGGGAGATTAGTCTATTGTCAAGGGGGCAGCCCAATGTGGCCCAGAAGGATGAGGTAGTGGTTTTAAAATTAGGGTGCTTGATCCAGAAAGGTTCTAGCCTAAAAGGTTTGTAGCCTAGATGATAGGAGTTGTTGGTTTTTAAAAGGATAGGGCAGTGATCAGAGGTTAGGCGTGGAAGATGAGATACTTGGGCTTATGGGAACAGATTTATCCATTCTCTATTTGCATGGGCTCTATCTATCCTAGTCCGAATAGTTCTCCCACCAGGTTGGCAGTTAGTTCACGTAAAAAGAGGGCCCGTAAAGCCGAGGTCTATTAATCTATTATTGTTTAAGAAATTGTTAAAAGCCCGAATTCTATAAGAGTTATTTGGTCTGCCTCCCATTTTTTCAGAGTTTTTTGCAAAATCATTGAAATCTCCCATAAGGAGCTAAGGAAGGGAGTGCATACCAGATAGCTCTGTTAAGGAGCTCCAAAGTTTCCTTCTCTTTTCAAAGTTTGGGCTGGCATAGAGGGCCGTAAGGAGAAAAGAGTTAGATTGTACCTTGACGATACATTGAATTTCCTAAAAGGAGGAGCGTAAGACTTGGATGGAAATGTTGTTATCGTTCCATAGAAGCCATATACCTCCTGCAAACCCCATTGCGTCGACCTTGTATGCATGTTCAAAGCCTAAGGTTGCGATTACTCCTAGCGCTCTTTCACCGCTTAGCCTGGTTTCAGTGAGGATCACCGCATCCGGCTGGTAGGCTGCTATCGTTGCTCTGAAGACCCTTCTAAATTCAGCTCCACCAGCACCTTTTACGTTCCAAGCGAGAATATTCATTTTGAGATAGAAAGATAGGTCGTCGTTAAGGCAGAAACAGTCGTAAGGTGGAGGCAGGTTGTTTATGCTCATATTGCTGGATTGTCCCATCAGGATTGATGTGGGGTTAAGGTTTATGTTGTAGTTTAAAGCCCCTTGCTCTAGCCTGAGATAGGATTTGACGCATACGGCCACCTCGACTAAATGTTGAGGGATCGCTACCGAGACGCACATGTCTTGGTTTCCTAGGAGGGTTATTTTGTTCTCGGACGGGGTCAGTATGACATTTTCGAGGAAGGGGATCTGTCGTGGGGGTTTCGGCGTTTGAGGCATCTTTGGGTTGAGAGGAAACCAGTTGTATTCCTCCGCCTCTGCTATGAAGTACGGCATCGGCATGAGGAATATGTTCCTCTCTGAGAGATCTAGGGCTTCCTCGGATGGTATTAGTAGATGGAAGTGAGCCTCGTTCATCATCTCTACCCATAGTGGCAACCATGGGGAGTGGTTTAGGATGCCCCGAAGGAGGTTTATCCAAACCACAGTGACTCGGGTGCTGCTGGATGGGTCGTTCAGGTATGCATTGTAGAGGTTGTTTAGTAGGAATTCCCTGCTGTCGGGTGGTGGTATGCCGTGGTCGGTGCTCATGTTCTGTTCCCGGGGCCATGACATTGGAATGACAAGAAGCGGGTTTGGTCTTACCGGGGATGGAGGTGGTGCTGGTGGAGTGTTGTCTGGTGATGGAGGTGGGGGGGCCATGGGGGGGCTGGTTGTGGGTTGGGTGATGATGGAGGAGGGGATGCCATTTGAGGGTGAGGGAGAATTTGGGAGCTGTGGAAGCACGACTTTTTCTTGAGGGCTTGAAGGATTTGCTTCAGATGCATGTTGAGAGTGGGAAGGGTGTGGATTAATAGACGTGGGGGTGGGCATTTTAAAACATTTGTTTATATCTTGCATTAACTCCTGAGCGTTGCACGTCTCAGGTGGCGGCATGATGGAAGAATTGAATGATTGCGATAGTTGGAATGCGTGAGAAATCTTGTGTTCAGACGCTAGTTCTACTTGTTCCATCTCTTTGGTATTAATATTATCTGCAGTTTCCTTAAGTTGTTTCGCCTGATATGGGGTTGTAGCAGGAATATTATGTGTTAGTGTATTTAATGAGGATGAAGGTGCGTAGATGATTTTTGTATCATTTATTGCGGTGAGAGATTTGTTCTGAGGGCTGGAAGTGGAGTGAGGCTGGGAAGAAGTTAAGGCAAGTGGTTGGGAGGTGCTGGGGGTGTTGGGCTCGAGGCTTTGGGTTAATGATTGAAATGATGAGTCTGGAGGGGGGAGGTCAGAGGAGATGCTGCGTGGTCTCTTTGGTGGGGATTGAGGGGCTTGGGTTGGATTTGAGGCGGGTCGAGGTGGGCTATTTAGTGGAGTTGTTTTTGATGGGCTTTTGCAGTTTGACTTGGGTTTGATGTTGGTTATTGTTTTTTGCGTAAAGTGGGCCGGCCTGGGGGTTTTAGTATTTTGGGCCTCGGGAGGTGTTTGATGAGATTTGATCAGAGAGAGATGCGGGGTTCCCTCTGAGTCTTGTGCAGTGTTGGCGGATGGGGAGGTAGGGTACTGGTCGTGAATTTGAATTTGAATTTGTTGGCGCAGGTTGACTAAGTCGGAGGTGAATGAATTTCCTAATATTTTATTCCCCACGCGTTTGTCAGTTGTTGTTAGTGAAACTTTGTTTTTTGAAGATTCCCATTTTTTTATAATTTTCTGGTTATTATGATTTTTAATGTTGATTTGGACATGATTAGCGTGGAAATTTGGATAAGAGCTTAGTTTTTCATAGATAATAGGTTGATTAAAACCATTGATGATGCAGGAAGAGGCAGGGTTCATTGATAGGTTCAACTCTATGCAGATTCTAGCTTGATGGGCAATTTGGTATTTAGAGTTTGCTAGATCTAGAGCGACTACTCTTCCTAGCGAATTTCCTATACTAAGCAGATATTCAGGGGCATGATATTCAATAGGGAGGAAGGGGAATCTAATCCAGATTGTTGTAGAGAAGTCATTAGCGAAAGCAGAGGGAGAGAAATGGGGAATCCATTGCCTTACCAGGAGCGGGCTTGTACCTAGGAACTAAGGTGTTGATGTGAGTAGCTTGAGCCTGTCTTCTGGTAGCAGATCCGAGACAATGTAGAAACCCATTCCAAGCTGCCAGATCGTTGGCTGACCTTTGAGCTTCCAGAGTTTGAGGAGACGATTTTTAAGGTAAGGGAAGTCCATCTGATAGCCAGTTGTTCTAATTATTAAGGCATTTTTCCATGGGTCATCAATCGCTTTGCATAGAGAAGGTGGAAAGGAGATTAGAACTTCATTGCAGCTCCCGGATTGCGGAAGTGTTTGATAGTCTTGATCTGTTGGGGGGTAGGTTTGGGAGGATGGGTTGTACGAATGGATTTGGGGCTCCCTTTAAGATGAGAAATCGAAGTGGAGGAAGATTACTACACCTTTAATTTGGGTGATTCAACCACCCTTTATTTATAATTTGATCAACACATGCAATAAGCAATTACTAACATAGTTTGTTAATGTTAAAAGAATTTGAAATCTCTATTACATCTTACATATCTTTCACTAAATGAGCTACCAAATATAATAGTAAAAATATATTTTTTGAAAAAAAAAAAGGAGAAGAAGAAGACGAAGGAAAATGTATCGAAATTAAAGCTAAGGTGGTATTATTTGAAAATGAAAAAGAGAGAAGAAAAGCACATGGGTGCACATGGTGGAAATGAAAGCTAAGGGACGATGATGATGGAGAAGAGAGAAATGGAGGTAGCATTCTTCATTCCTTCAGCCTCATGCAACCATTCATATATATTATTGTCTCCCAATCTTTGCCTTCAAGTTATTCCACTACTACCATCAATTCTAATGGCCATACCACTCTAATAAATATTGGAAGGCCAGGTACACCATTTTGAATTTGAAAAGAGTACTAAATTATTTTTTTAATTCTTAAAAGATACTTATCATTGTCTCAATGAAATAGTTAAATCTATAGGGTCAATTGTTTCATTTCTTAAAGTGTTTACAAGCCAGTAAAATAATTAATCACCATATTGGACCAGAGATAAGTTAACATAACTAATATGCTTAATTAATATTACAATAATACGAAATAGTACTAACATGCATGCTAACTCAATAAAATATTTATAATTAACTTAAAGACTAAATTGTTTGAGAAATATTTTTTGGAAAGTAAAATTATGAATTTTGATCTTTTCATTTAAGAACTAAAGCCATATATAAAATTGCAGTACCTTCGCTTTCAGAAATTAAAACAATAATTTAGGTGATGTTTGGTAGGAATGAAGTCATTTAGTGAAAAGTCAAAGTGAAGATAAAAGCAACAGTGGAAGCAAGTGATAAAAAGCGTATTTGTTATACAGGAAAAATAGAAATGTAAGAGTAATATTATTTGTTACGTTAATGGTAGAGAGAAGATGGAGAAATAAAATATAAAAGTATGAAAATATCATTTTGCCCTCACTTTTGTTATTTACCACAAAATTTTAAAGATATTTTGGTCTTAAAAAGTTAATATCCTCTCCCTTCTCCAACTTTCTTCTTTCTATACAAGGGAGCAAGCTTTCCTAAAAAAAACTCTTTTCCTTTTACTCTCACGTCACCGCTTACCAAATATACAAAAATATCATCTCATATAACATACTTACCGGTCACCATCTACCAAACAAATCCTTCCTCTATTATTGAAAATTCTACTTGATCTAGGAACCATATAATTATTTTGCCCCAATTATATAAAAGATAAATATGAGGTAATTACATATAAATTTTTAAAAAAAAGTGGTTCATCCACTATTTCCTTACTTCAATCCTCTTAGTTATTCAAAATTTTGTCAGTCTTTACATTATTAAAATTATAATTTATAATTGGGGGAACAAATTTTTGTTAGCTAAGTTTTTAACTTTTTTTTATATCATGTACAAAAAAAATGTTTGGAATCATGGTTTACTGAAATTTCAATATTTACTTCATAACAATCTGAAGATACAAATACAACAATTGAAGCCTCTCTTGTTATTATCTCAGAGTTTGTAAATAATATTATAAATACTAATTATATTTTATTTGATGAAGTCAATGATATAATAATAAGTTCAATTACAATGAGACGTGTGCACCACCAACACCCATTAATTGTAACATTGATGGTAGTTGGCTTTGGATGTCTCATGCATAAATAGTGTTACACCACAAAAACAAAATCTTTGTTCAACATCAAGCAAAAGATTTTAAATAAAAGTGTGGGCTTCGTTAAGAAAATATATATCTATATTTATTATATTCATTTTAAAAAATTAATTCATATAAATAATGCATAACATGTACGTTACATATGAAAAAAATTATGAAGATACATCCAGATATCTGAACCTTATTAATTTATTGAAATTTTATAATAAAGTTTAAATTAATAAAAGATGCAATGACGTCATGTGAGGGGAAGCAAAATTCAATTCGTGATTGATTCTGAATATTTTATAAAAATTTGTGTGAAATTTAATATAATATAAAACACAACCTTGTGGAGAAAGATATATATGCAACCAATAATTTATCCTTTTTTCATGAGAGTGAAAAAATTGAATTAGTATTTTTACTTGTAAAATGATTTATTATTTTTATTTACTCATTTAATTATAATTTGTGTATATATATGTATATTAATTAAATTAGTAACTTCATTTATAAAGTTAACACATATATACATGACTATAAGATTAAAATACATCATCTTCAACTGTGTTTGGATAAAAGTATTTTAAATTCCATAGTATTTGAAATGCAAGGACTTTGAAATGTTATAATTTAAATTCTTAGTATTTGAAATACTTTGTTTGAGTAGATTAAGTAATTTACAATTCCTTACTTAGTTAATTTTAAAAAAGTTTTAAATTTAATCTTCAAATATTAAAGATGTGAATGAAAAGTTACAGTAATAATTAATTGTTCTAAAAATAATAATAATTAAAAGTTTTTTTTATGAATAATAATTAAAAGTTAAAAATTACTAAATATTTTTGTTAAACAAAAAGTTACAAAGAGCATGTTTGCTTTGAAGAAAGGGAGAGGGAGAGGGAGAGGGAGAGGGAGAGGGAGAGGGAGATGGAGATGGAAAGAGAATGGGTTTGATGTGTTTGGTACTAAAAATTTGGGATGAAAATGAAATGTATTTAAATTACTACTTTGCCCCTTATATTAAAATAATAAAAAGAAAAAAAGAGTTAAAATTATGTCAAATCAAAGGATATAATAGACATTTTTTATTTTTATTTTTTTTTAATTTTGTTTAAAAAAGTGTCAGGAGAGAAAATAAAGTAAACGTAGGTGGGGCCCGGCCCGTATTTTTAGGATGCCTTTCCCGTTCGGTTTCTAACAATCGAACGGGCTCTAAATATTTAATTTATTTATTATTTTAAAATATTATTATTTATATCTTATATTATTTTTAAATTAAAGAATTACAAAACCTTTTAATATATATAAAGCTAAAGTATTATTTTGGTCCTCAATGTTTGCATAAAATTTAATGTTGGTCCTCAATGTTTTAAAAGTTTAATGTTGGTCCTCAAAGTTTTATTTTTTGGTCGATTTTGGTCCTCAAGCGTAACACTGTTAACTTTTTGCCGTTAAATGATGACGTGGCATGCTTATGTGGTACACCCTCTCCCCTACGTGTCATATTTTAATGACGTGGCATGATAAATCACTGCCACGTCACCCCATATTGCCACATCATCATCTTCTCTCCTTTATCATTATTATTATCATCATCATCTGGGGTGATGTGGCAGTGATGTGTCATGCCACATCATTAAAATATGACACATAGATGAGAGTGTGTGCTATATAAGCATGCCACATCATCATTTAATGGAAAAAAGTTAACGGTGTTACACTCGAGGACCAAAATCGACCAAAAAATAAAACATTGAGGACCAACATTAAACTTTTGAAATATTGAGGACCAATATTAAACTTCATGCAAACATTGAGGACCAAAATAATACTTTAACCTATATATAATTATAAAATTTGAAAGATAGATAATGATTTAAAATTTAAAATTGTTAACAAAAAAAAAAAAGAGATTCAAGACTCACGGGATTTTTTGAAAATGAAGAAGTTGAGTAATTTAAAATATTAGGTAATTTAAAATGATGGAGAATTTTAATTCAAACAAGTATTTTATTAAAAAGTAATTAAAATACCTTAAAACAATATTTTGCCTCCAAATTTTCTCTCTTCAAACGCACTCTAAAGATGTGGTTGAATAATAAGGACTCATATACTATTAACTAAATATTAGTGATTTGATTTTTAATTTTGAGTTAGTTGTCACACTTTTTAAAGTGTCTACAAGTCACCAAAAAAATTAGTCACCATATTCAATGTTAAATACTTGATTTTGACTTAAAAAGTAATAGATCATCTTCTATTTTAACTTGATATATAAATACATTTTTTAGAAATAAAATGAATTCTCTTAACTTAGGTCTTAGTAGCCCAAAATTGTTACTAGAATCTTAACAATATAACAATAATAATAATAATGAAAATGAAAATGGAGTTGAATATTGTTGAGAAGAATGAAATTGACGCGGTCACTTTCATGAAGCTCAAAAGTGGGCTTCATCCCAAAACAATATTTGTTGCTTAGATTCTTCACAATTCCTCACTTTATTTCATATCACATTTGGTCATTTAGGTGTGTTAGGTTGGCAGTTAATCACTTCCTATTTTCATTTTTTCCATACCTATATATTAACTTCCAACATCAACCACCTTCTCCAATATCCATATATATATTCCTACCAATATATATTTAAATATGGTGAGAGCAGGCTGTTGTGAAAAATCATTTAATAAACTTTAGTAAGAAAATGTGATTAGTATAGTTATAAATTAAATTTCAATTATCAATAAGGACTTTATCCAAATAGTAAATCACTTGATATTATTTAAACAAAGTCTTGAAATTGGACATAAAAAAAATTACATTTCAAAATGAAAAAGTGTTCGAAAAATAGTGTTATAAGACTTTTGATTATTTAAAATATTACATCCATATATAAATATAATATAAGATTGAAAATATAAAATAACTATAATTTAATAGATGTTCTAAATTTATTTATGTTCTTAAAACTTGCAATGACTTTGAGAAGTTCACTAAATATTTCTAAAAAAGATCTGATAACTTTTCAAGAAAATAATGTATTTTTTCAAGAAATATCAAGTATATGCATTTATAATTTTACTAAATCTATTCACATTGAAGCCATTTATGGGTCTTCAGGCGGAGAAAGAAAAAGCAATCAGGTGGTCCTTGATTAATCATCAAGTTTGAATGTACGGCCACGAAAGGACCCACGTGTCAATTTTATGTGGGCCCTTTTCTCATCTTACCCTAACCAGATAGAATTCCAAATTTCCCACTTTTGATGAGAATAAATAGAATTCTCAATTGTCACAACTCACAACTCGCAAAAAGAAAAAGGTCACTTTGAAGTTTGAACTCATAATATGCTCTAAGAATACGGTTTTATTGAAAAAAATAGTTTATTTTGTAAGTATTTGTTATATATTTTATAGAAACGTTAAATGATTGGATTTTTTTTTTAAAAAAACTTGTTTACATGTTATATGAAAAAAAGAGTGCAAGAAAAAAAAGGACTATATAGTCAATCAAATAAATTTTAACTTAGCATCTATGATTTCATATGCATTTTTTCTTCAAATTTGTAATTATTAAACTGCAAAAATAGTCTCGATTAAAGGTTATTGTCAAAAGTCAGATTCGAATTTTGATATATTTTATGGTTTTTGATGGAGTCTCCTAGTCCAAAAGTAGCGACTTGTCATTTTTGTTGTATTCTTTTGTGGAGGGTGGTACCGTATACAGTTTTGTTCTTATTTTATTTGTGTACTGTTTCCAGTTTCCTCTCATTTTTATTATACTTCCTCCTCTCTAGTCTCTACGGTCCAATGGTGTGATAACATTAACTGCTGCTGCTCAAACCTCAAGCTTATGCTCCTTTTCCCCTTCACTGCTAAATGATTTCTTTTCACCACTACACTTCTGGGTTTCAATTTTTGGCTCTTCTTGCGGAAAGCGTCTAACTTTTTCAACTCTAATCTCGTATCAACTGGTAAATTTCTGCCATGTCTCTTCAATGTGTTTCAGATTTTCCCGTAATATGTGGTTTGTTTTGTTGTGGTCAATCGTTACTGTTGTCTATGTTTCGATCTGTCTGCTCTGTTCCAGAAAGGTGTGTTTTGTGTTTTGTTTTGTCATGTCATGTGTGTGCTTGCGTGTGTATATGGGTTCTCTTTTTGTATTACCCTTGGCATGTTTGTTTGCTGAGAAAAAAAGTCGAGTGATATGAAAGAAAAAGGGAGAAAAAAGTAAGTTAGCTGCATTTGGTCAAAAGCCTATACTAGTCTCAGTTGGGGGTTAAGCAGTGGTTGACCTGTTTTTTTTTCATTCTGATCTTGTTCTTCTGTACCTAAGATTTTTTAGTTAAATCACTTTCCCCCTTCATTTCTTTTAATCTCCACTGTTTTCTTATCAAGGTAAGGTTTGAAAATTAGATAACAGATTAGGTATCTAGATTTATATACTTCAGCTAAAGTAGATGATTGAACCACATTAATTTTATCTTGCTTATTCTGCTACCTTCTTCTCATTTTTTGGGTCTTCTAAGTGAAAATTTCATTGTATTCTCTATATGTTTGTGAGTTTTGGTGGATTAAATTGTTCAACAAAGTAATGCTAAGCTCTGGCTTCAATTTTCAACCTGAGATTTTTATCTTCTGAATTCAAACATGCTTCTGAGCCTATAGTCTACAGTTGACCACTTCATATTAGCTTTAATAGGCCTTATAGTGAAATTTAACATTGATTTTCTGTTTTCTATAAAAAAAAAACATTGATTTTCTGTACGGTTCTTATACTTTTTCGCAGGTGTCTATGTGATTCAATGGATTGGATGATCAGCAGGGAATAGATAGGCACAAAAGAGGAGATGAAAGGTGAATCAATAGGACTGATAATTGGAATTTCCATTGGCGTGGTTATTGGAGTGGTTTTGGCTATTTCTGCACTGTTCTGTTTCAAATACCATAGGAAACGTTCCCTGATAGGCAATAGCAGTTCCCGGAGAGCAGCTACCATACCCATCCGTGCAAATGGTGCTGATTCTTGTACTATTTTATCAGACTCAACAATAGGTCCAGAATCACCTGTAAAGTCTGGAAGGAGTGGCATGTCCTTCTGGGTTGATGGATTTAAGAAGAGTAACATGGTTTCCACATCTGGAATACCGGAGTATTCTTACAAGTATGTGTTCAGTGTTCCCTTAGAAGTACTTGTGTTCATGCATCATTATTCTAGATTTTAAAAGAACAACTAGCATGTCATATTCCTTATTTGGAGTGTGAAATGATCCATTCTAAATAAAACTAGTATACTTCATGCTCTTTATTCTTTGAAGCAAAATTAGGTTAGAACATTTGTGTATCAATATTGTTATTCAAGATAAAGAATGGCCACAATCCCTTAGTTTTTCCACCATTACAGCATTATACTTGTTAATTTAGTTGCAAGAGTGCTTGCAGGGATGTGTCTGCTTATCAATGTGATAATGTTAGTCATCAATAATTGTAACTTCAATTAAAGTTTACCATTATTTGAGTTATTGGAGAAACTGCATTTTGCATATCACATGTCTCTTCCTTGTGACTTTCTATTTAATATTTTATTCACACTTCAGGGATCTCCAGAAGGCAACATATAATTTTACGACACTCATAGGACAAGGTGCATTTGGTCCTGTTTATAAAGCTCAGATGTCTACTGGGGAAACAGTTGCTGTTAAAGTTCTTGCAACTAATTCTAAGCAAGGGGAGAAAGAATTCCACACAGAGGTAGAGATGGTTACTGTCAATTGTTTGCTACTTTACAGAACTGGCCTATGTGTGATTTCAATGACATAACTTTAGGGTTTAGTGTTGGTATCTTGAAGAAATTTAAGTTAAAATTCACAATAAGAAGAAAATATAGGAATGATGTGAATGAATCTTGTTCTTACCATTCTGTAAAATTAGAAAACTCAATACATGATTATAAGTTAACTGTATCTTGAATAAGAAACTTTTTTCACAATTCCTCAGTACATATTTTTTATGTTTGTTACCCTTGATATACGTATTTGGCAACTTGATATGTTTCCAATCAGTTTAAGTTCCTGACTTTCAGGGAAATTGTTTACTTATCATATAGTTGATTTTTCTGCATGAACTTTCCTTCGTTGCTTCAGGTTATGATGTATTATGTTATTTTAAATTATTGTCAGGTTATGTTGTTGGGAAGGTTACACCATAGAAACCTGGTGAATTTAATTGGATACTGTGCAGAAAAAGGCCAGCACATGCTTGTTTATGTATACATGAGTAAAGGCAGTTTGGCTTCCCACTTGTATTGTAAGTTTTCTGTCTAGCTTTTTTACTTGATAAATTATTGAATTTTAAACCTTAAATTCTTTCCATTGATTCCACTCCTAACACTTGAGCCAATATATAATGGATTAGCCTAATTACTCATTACTCTTCTCCGCTGCATAAATTTGTTGAATATATATATATATATATATATATATATATACACGTATGGAAACTTTCAAGCCTGAATTCTACTGATTAAATCAATTAAATCTTTTGCTTAATTCACACTCTAGCTGAATGATCTATCATGATGATTCAGATTTTAGTCTTCTACAGTAATTTCTTGCAGGGTTAATGAAAGCATCAACGATGCAGTATAAGAAGTGAATTTGACTATTATATATATATATTTTTTTGGTAACTTTTGACTATTATATTTTATTACGTAACAATGTGATTATTATTTTGGAACTTGGTTTTGAAAATTTAGTAATTAGGGATTTGAATAAAGGCATTTGGGCCTAGGGTTTTTTGAGCTGCCTTCCAGTTTCCTTGTAGGATTAGGAAACTGGGTATTAGGATGCCTTTTCTCATTAGGATTTCTAATTTCTTTTTTTTTTGGTTTCCGATAAACAAGGTTTTAGTCACTATTATTCCTTTATTATTGATATGTTGAATAGATCTTTGAATTTTGTGATTGTTTGTCACTTTTCTACTTTCTCGTTCTGCATCATAAACATCGTCGAATAATACTTGAACCCACCCCACCCCGTGTCATTTTAGGATTTAATGTTTGGAAAAAGGATAAACAAGTTAGAAATAGATTCATGCATAGACTATTTCTCAATGGCAAAATTTCATATATCTTGAAATATTGTGCGATATTTTTTGTTCTTCCAAGTCTTTCATGTTAGTTTGGTATTACTAGATGATGCATCCACATTTCAAATAAATTTGACGATAATTCTCTTTTGGATTGTAATGCAACTTGCCGAAATCTGTTTAACAATTTATCAAATTTTATTTCTGAAAATTAACGCTCTTCAAAAGAAGTAAATATTACTTTTATCTTCTCTATATTCAGGTGAAGAGAACAGCGCACTGAGCTGGGATTTGAGGGTTTATATAGCTTTAGATGTAGCAAGAGGCTTGGAGTATCTTCATGATGGGGTAAGTTTTCATGTCATCAACACCAACCTATTCCAGCAATCTTTATTTATTTATAATTATTTTGTATTTTTGTCACGTCAGGCAGTTCCTCCAGTTATCCATCGCGATATCAAATCTTCCAATATTCTGTTGGACCAGTCCATGCGAGCTCGGGTATGTCCTTCGTTGATTTAAGATACATATAGATGGTAAATGACTAGGTATATCAAATTGTATTGTGTAGTGATAAATGTTGAATCAAGCAGGTTGCTGATTTTGGGCTATCAAGAGAAGAGATGGTGGATAAGCACGCAGCTATAAGGGGCACCTTCGGGTATCTGGACCCTGAGTATATATCTTCTGGGACATTTACTAAAAAAAGTGATGTGTACAGTTTTGGGGTGTTGCTTTTTGAACTTATAGCAGGCAGAAATCCTCAACAGGGTCTTATGGAATATGTTGAGCTTGTAAGATCTCTCGCTCTCTTTCTTATTTATTAGCTCTGCTGAGGACACTGGGTTTTGTAGTTTTGGGTGATAATACTTACCAAAACAATCTATTGCAAGACACCTATAGTAATATTGGTTATGGAAAAATAGAGAGAAAGTTGGTGTAGCACCTGTCATAGAAAAATTAGTAGAAACATGTTTTAGGTGGTTTGGTCATGTATACTGGACACCATTAGAGGCTCATGTACGAAGAGTTGATCAGATGGAAGATAGTCCAATAACTAGAGGTAGGGAAAAACCAAAGAAACAATAGGAGAAACTATTAGGATGGATTGAATTGAACTATTAATAATCCAACTATAGAAATGAGTAAAGATAGAACACATTGGCTTTATTTGATCCATATAGCCAACCCCACCTACCAGGAAAAGGCTTTGTTTGTTGTTGTTGTAGTTCTTTGTATGTTTGTTATTAGGTTCTTCTTCTTCTTCAATTAAAACTACAAGTATAACATGTGGATAATTTTTACCGTTTGGCACCAAACCATTGACTCCTTCTAAAAAGGTTTCTCCATGTCTTATAATTCTATTGAAGAACTTGATATTAAATATTTAAGGAATTGCACTTAAGTTTTGTTTTGTCATGGAAAAAAAAAGTATGTCTTGTTGTTTAACACAACCATATATATGTTGTGTTCTTTAGGCAATGGAAAAAGTGAAGGAAAAGAAAAAACATGTAGGCCCCACATGTTATCCACTTTTTTATTTCTATCTTGAAAAGTGAATATAATTAAAAAAAGAAAAAAGAAAAGACAAAATGTCTATTATACCCTTTGATTTGACACAATCATAACTTTCTTTTCTTTTTATTATTTTAATATAAGGGGTAAAGTGGTAATTTTAATAGATTCCCATTCCATTTCCATTCTCAACTTTTACTAACAAACAAAATAAATGCCTTCTCTTTCCCTTTTTCGTTTCCGTTTTCGTTACGTACTTAGGTTCTTCTATGTAAGTATAACATCTGGTCACAAGGACATGTTTTACAATTCAGCAGTCAGCACCACATTGACTCCTTCAAACAGTTTCTCCGTATATCATAATTCTATTGTAGAACTTGTCAACTTGATAATAAATACCTAAGGAACTAGCCCTAAGTTGTCTATCATGGAAAGAGAAAAGTACGAAAGGTACACCATGTGGATGCAAGGACATGTTTTACGATTCATCATTACATCATTGACTCTTCAAAACAAGTTTCTTCGCATTTTGTAATTCCATTAAAGAATTTGACCATAAACACCGAAGTAGTTGCGTCTGTTATTATTTGGAAAAACCTAGGACCTAGTAAAAACATACCATACCACTAATTCTTTCAAAAAGGTTTTTCCACTTGTTATGATTCTGCTGAAGACCCTAATAACAACCCTTAAAGAACTGCATATAAGTTTTGTTGATTACTCATTTGGTAATCCTATCTTTAGTGAAAATATCATATTGTGGTTGAATCATGAATGATGATGGTGGTGTGATCAGGGAAGCCAAGATATCAAAATGAAATACGACAATACACTTTTCACCTCTGAGTTTAACTTAATGTTATTGTTGGGTGATTTAGGCAGCAATGAACACTGATGGAAAAGTTGGTTGGGAGGAAATTGTCGATGCTCGCCTGGAAGGAAAGTTCAACATTCAAGAGTTGAATGAAGTTGCAGCACTTGCATACAAGTGCATAAACCGTGCCCCGAGGAAACGCCCTTCAATGAGGGACATAGTACAAGTTCTAACACGGATTCTCAAGTCAAGGCAACCCAGGAGTCACCATAAGAAAACCATGTCTGCAACTGTAGATGAAGTAGTTTCCATTGATGGTGATCACCCAGAAACCAAGATTACTGTAACTGATCACCAGAGAGAAGAGTCTATGGATAGTGCAGTTGATGTCTATGAAGTATAGAGGTTGGTTTTGTTTCCACTTGATTCTTTTGTTTTTAATTTTAAGTAACAATTTCATTTTCATCTTTGGGTTTTGCCTTTAATATTATGTCATATATGGTCGTACATATCTTGGAGGTGTAGTTTCTGGTTTTCATGATTGGCTTGATTGATCATCATTCCCTGTATTTCTGTGTAGCATTTTTCTTTCTTTTCCAAATCCTGTTTCTCTTGTTTTGCCTTTGTATAATAATACTTCAGGAGGAAAAAAAAGGGGTCACTTTCCTGCAAGGCTGCATCTGTTTTGCTCTCCTTTTCATGTTATAATCAATTTTAATTTGATTAAGTTAAATTGGTGTACAAATTAATTTTCGAACTATGCATTGATCCAAAGGGTTTCAGGTTTTCTAGATTTATTTCTTCTGATGTTTCTTAAGACAGGGTTATGCTACATCTTTAATAAAAAGGAACCTATTTGAAAACAAAATGAAATGCGAGGATTTTTTTTGTTTTGAGAAAAAAAGGTGATTCAGACAGACTATAGAAAATTAGAAATTATGGAGAACACCGTCGTTCCAAAATGAATACAATACATCACTAGAATATGTTACTAAACAGTTTTTTTTTAAAAAAATTATATATTTCCTATAGTTATTGTAAGAGAAAGAATTATATACCTAACAAATTGTTCATAATGTTAATCACTTTGAAGAGGTGGAACTATCCAATTCCAAGTGGTGGACCTGTCAACAAAAGGTTCTATATAGACATAACAAAATATCTTGAATCAGCTCTATTTGATATTTGATTTCCACTTATACATCAAATTGGAATTTTACATGCATATTGTAAAATTCCACAAGCCATCATCCGTCATGTCATGCATGTGGCAAGAAGGATATGGATATGGATATGGAGGAAGGGCTTTGATTTTATACTTTCCACAACCCATTGTATATTCACTTCTTGTTTACCGCCCATTGTATATTCTGCTTCAAACGATATCACTATCCACTTGTATTACATACTTGATACCCTCTGTTTGTTTAGGAATAATAAGGAGCCCAAAAAAATAAAGCAAAAGTCAAGTCATACTTTTTCTTTTTCAAAACTCTTTTCATTTTAAATAATTAAAATTAATAAAAAAAATGTCAAGGAGGATTAACATAAAATTTTCAATTCTTTTCCTTCTATATCTCTCCTCTCAAATACTCTCTTAAGTAATATTTGAGATTTGAGTCTTGTGTATAAAATTTTTTTTACTAAAAGACTAAATTGATAACATATTAAATTATGAACAACTGAATTAAAATAATTGACGAGAGACTAAAATGAAAAAAAAGGGTTATAATGGAGCAAATGATGTTTCATTGGATATTAAACAATTAATTTTGAAAAAAATGAGGTGTAAAATGTTATATATTATCGTGTGTTTAATTAGTTGACAAATTTTTGAAAGGAATATTTCAGGTGATAATAATATTACATTCTGAAGAATAAAATATTGTTAAATTGTTTGAAATTTTGATTTCCAGATTTTCAGTAGCCTCACTTAAAATTGAGAGTTGAAGATTATGGTATATGGAATATAATCATTTTGTTGTTTGTTTTTGTGCCTACTATTCGAAATGTGAGATAATGTATGGGGGGTGGGGGTAGCCACCAGTAGTACAGTCCCACACATGAGACATGAATGACACATCCAGCCTCACACTCACACATTTCTAGTATATACCTCACGAATCTCACACTCTTTATCCTCTTCCGATCCAGAAATTATTATTATTATACATTATATAATTTCAAAATTTGGAGTTACCTTAAACCACGTCCGTTCCTAAACCAGATTTGAGTTTCAGGTGTGTCCACTCCAATTATCAGCTCAACACATTTACAACACCTGGCAACCATGCACCAAACACACACCTCACACCACTTTTTTTTCTTAAAAAATATTTTATAATTGAAAATAAGAATAGTGATTATTATGGGTCTAGTGAAAGAGACTAATATTTCATAACGTGATAAATTTGGATATAAATCCCTGTTATGAGTAGTGTCTATATTTAGTGTTCGACAGTATTTCGAACAAGATTCTCTCCAATAAGAAAATACCGGAAAAAAAAATAGTGATTCATTCATTCATGTGGGTGAGAGTATGGTAACCGATTCTCAACTTGTGGAATGAGTAATTAATTGGTTCAATGAATCCACTCCACTATATACATATAAAATTCATCGAAACAAGACTAGTGAATAAATTAAATTAGTTAGTTGCCGTAAAAAACGAGGCAGCCATGGGTACATATATAGAATTGGATATCGGAGGGATTGATTATAAACTTAAAAAAGGTTAGCATTTATTTATATATTATTCTATATATAGGTGGATGCCAGAGAGCACAATATTCCTATTATATTATATTCCTAGTTTCTAGATAGTGGCGTGGTTGAGGCATAATAAATTAGAGAAATGATTGTAACTTAAGATTAGATTAAAAAAGTAAGAGTAAGGTAGGATTGAGTGATAGGGTGAAGGTAATGGAGGAGATGATGAAGGAAGAAGGAGGAGGAAAGAGATACTGCGTGAGTGGAGGGAGTGGGTATATTGGGTCATCTCTTGTGGGTGCTCTTCTTAACGCAGGCCATACCGTTCATGCCACTTTCAGAGATCCTGGTACATAATCTCATCTTTCTCAATATATATATCTTCTTTTTAACAATCATATAATACATACATATGTCTCTAATTTAATTCATATACATATATCAGGCAAGTCAGTGCAGCTACTATCAGTGTGGCGGAATAGTGATCGATTGAGATTGTTCCAAGCTGATTTGGGAGAAGAAGGAAGCTTCGATGACGCTGTCCAAGGCTGTGATGGCGTGTTTCACGTTGCAGCTTCTATGCAATTCAACCTACTTCCTCATCAACAAAATCACAATATTGGTAATTCATTCATTATTTAATTATTCATTAAAATGATATTAAATTAACTAGTTGTGTTTATTGTTAATTACTTGCAGAAGCGCATGTTGAAGAAAACATAATCAAGCCTGCAATTGAAGGAGTGACTAACCTTCTGAAATCGTGCTTGAAGTCCAAATCAGTGAAAAGGGTGGTTTTTACTTCTTCCATAAGCACCATCACTGCCAAAGACAGCAATGACAAGTATAAAGGCATAGTTGATGAATCTTGTCAAATCCAAACTCAACAAGTATGGAAAACTAAGGCAAGTGGATGGGTATATGCACTTTCAAAGCATCTAACAGAAGAGGCAGCATTTCAATTTGCAAAACATAATGGGATTGATCTTCTCTCTCTCATTACTTCTACAGTTGCTGGCCCTTTCTTCACTGCTTCTGTACCATCAAGCCTTCAACTTCTACTCTCACCAATCACAGCTCAAACCGAGTACTTCGATATATTATGTGCTGTAAATTCAAGAATGGGATCCATAGCCTTAGTTCATATTGAAGATATATGCAGAGCCCACATATTCCTTATGGACAATGCTAAAGCACAAGGCAGATACATATGCTGCACCCAAACTTGTTCTTTCTCCAACTTCCTTAACCTTCTTTTTCGACACTATCCTTCTTCTAATTTAATGCACAGGTCAATTATATTCCATTTTTCTTTTTTTTTTTCTTAAATATTTTTTACTTATATATAGTATATACATCTACAGGATTACTGAAGAAAATCATAACAAAGTTGGATCTGAGATTTCCTCAAAGAAACTAAAGGATTTGGGATTTAGGTACAAGCATGGCCTCGAAGATATTATTCGTCAGACAATTTTGTGCTGTCTAGATTATGGTTATTTACCTCCTATAATCCACTAGTTTCATTTTCTCTATCATTATTAATATACTGTTGTTCATTTATACATACTTCCTACTTATTTTGTAGATTAAGCTTTAATTTTTTCTAAATTTTCAAATACAATAATATCACTGGAGCCATCCTCCTCCAAATTAAACCCACCACCACATTCCATTGCATCCATGATTGGTATATGTTATTTTCTCTTGCTCCAGTTGAAAAATTAATTGGCAAGAATCGTCATTAAATAAGTTACTCAATCTTATTACCTGAATATTTCAATTAGTTTTTATTAGGCTGTGTTTGCTACATCTAAAAGATGATAGAAAAAGAGAGGGATATCACTTCTTCTTCCTCTTTTCTTTCTATTAAACAAATTTTACTTTTTGCTATGTGATGAAATTATGTTTTTGTTCTTATTTTTTTATTCATTTTTATTTCATTCCCACTTTTAATGTAAGGGTAAAATGGTCATTTTATCTACTTTTATTCCATTCACATCACATTGACATGACATTTCTATTCCTTTTTTTTTTTCATTCTCATTCCATCCTCTTTTCTCCCTATCAAACACATTCTTAGGTTACGTTTGGTACCAATAAAAGACTAGAAAAGAGGGGGAGAAGTTTTCTCCCTCCTCTTTTCTTCCTATCAATTAAATCTCACTTTTTGCAATGTGATTAAATTATATTTTTGCACTTATTTTTTTATTTACTTTTAATATAAGAATAAATAGTTATTTTATTTATTTTTATTCCATTCACATCACTTTGACATGACATTTTTATTCCCTCATCTTTTCTCATTCTCATTCCCTCATCTTCTCTTCCAACCGAATACAACTTTATATCTTTCTTTCTCACACATTTTTTAAATGCATTTATGTATGTGTATTGCCTTAAAGAATTTTTCCAAACAAAGATATTGAACAGGTTTAATAAAATAGAGACGTCATTAATTTCAATATAATATCAACAAACTTCAAAGAGAGGAATTGGTTTTCGCATTTTTTTTCTTCGGAGTATAATCACTTCTCTCGTTTGAATGTTTTGTGTTAAGTAAATTAAAGCTAAAAAGCTATGGTACAAAGACAACCATTCTGAATATATATATATATATATATATATATATATATATATATATATATATATATATATATATATAATGTGTAGGGAAAGCCCATTTACTATTTTTGGTTTACTATTAATCAGAGTATAATTAGTTAACACTTTTGTTTTCACAAACTGGGGTAATGGGCGAGAATCGGGGTTGCAAAATTTTTGAGTTTTCCAAAATTTTAATATAAAGTGTACTTTTGAGTTTTGATTGAAAGTAATGGATTATTAATTATTTAAGTCACAAATAATTTTTAAGTGACATTTCAATCAACAATTTTGAGGGGCTTATGAATTCAGTGATTAAGTTTTACGTTTGTCACAAATCAATAATTATTCAATAATTTTAGGGATTAATCTTATATATGTCAACCAACGATCACTAATTTTTATTTTTCTAGTAGTGAAAGAAGGTGCAACCTCGTTGTCTTTCTTACAAATGCTATGTTAATTTTTTGAGAAAATAACATTATCTTCACTTGTGTGTGTGTCCTAAGCTTGACCAGAACCTCATCATTTGGCCTATGTCGCAGCATTATTTGTTGCAACATTATAGCTAGCGCATGAATAATTCAAAATGTATGATACTTCTTTTGGATTGATGAATTTGCAAGGACATAACATTGAATTTAGGGTACGTTTGGTATGAATGTACGGATGTAAACTACTGTAGTGTAAAGTACTGTAGAATAAAGGATGTAGAGAAAATTGATGAGAGAGATAGAGAGAAAAATTAAAAAAGAGAAAAAGTATGACGAAAAGTGTGTTTGATATGTATAAATATGATGTAAAAGTTTTTTTGAAAAATGTGAGAATCCATGATTTTACTATTTGCAATTCTTACCAAACATACTCTTATAGCTAGTTGCACTTAGATGGTCACTTACTTCTTTTTATTACTATAACTATTTAACTTGTACGATTAAAAAAATGACTGCACACAACACTAGCACCATATTTAAAAATAAAATTTAATTTAAAAATAAACAATCTAGTTACCAAATAAACTTATAAGCAAAAACATTAATTATATATATATATATATATATATATATATATATATATATATATATATATATATATATATAATAAAGTATAAAACAAAATCAGCCTAAAATGACTAATAAGGAAATGCTTTAAATGCTAGCTATTAATATATTTGTATCAAGTTTTTAGACTGGTGTTGAAGGTTGAGCACCTCTACCCAAAAAGGACATATGCAAACAATGTTGTTTCCCCATTCCTAAATGCAACGCACATCTGACAACCCACAAGATCACACAAGTTAACAAAATTACGTATTTGGAAGGAACAAGAATCTCAATATATATATTGTTCATAATTTGATGACACTACGTCTACCTATTTCCCCGAATGCTTATAAGAATAATAAAAAAAATTCAGCGACGTTAAATAATCAAAATATCAAATATTTGATGAAGCTAAATACATATACTTATGTTAGTAAACATTTCCGAGAATAATCAAGATACGCGTGGTGATTGTCA
Source organism: Senna tora (assembly GCA_014851425.1). NCBI lineage: Eukaryota > Viridiplantae > Streptophyta > Magnoliopsida > Fabales > Fabaceae > Senna > Senna tora. The sequence goes on along the minus strand of CM026263.1, from coordinate 311,587 downwards.
TATTGAGTCTCCGTTCTTCAAGGTCGCTTAAACCCAAATTTATCCATATTTACGATATAATAGTAATTACACAAAAAAATCACATAATTTTCATATATACTAATAAGATAAATTAGACAACTCATATGACTTTTGAAATTTCTTTTAGACTGATTATTCAAAGTATAACTAAGAATCATATAAATTAAGTAAAAAAGATGTACCATAGCTCATTGCCTCATTCTATATCAATAAAATTAAAATACATATATAGCATTTCCTTGTTATACATGAAACTAATTGACCATTCACTGGCAAAATTTGCAGCAACATTGCTAGGGAAATATATTCCACACCTAATGTTAATGTTACAAATGAAATAAGAAAAAAAGGCATCTCCACTTATTTAGGCAGCTAGATGCTGCATTTATGTCCAATGACTAAAGCAAAATATCATTACATTCTTATGAATAAGAAAAATGATAATATGTTTTAGTTTCTCACCTAGCTCTTCATAAGAGAAAGATTACCGAGTGAAGCACACTTTCCTGTTTCATTATGAGATTCTAAACACACCTTCACAGCAAAGAAGGTGCAACCTCTTTTCTCCCCATACAAATGCTAGGTATATTTTTCGAGAAAGTAATGTTCCTTCACCCTCGCTCATGTCTGCGTCCTGAGCCTAAACATAGCCTCGTCTTTTGGCCTGTGCCCACCATTATTTGTTGCAGCATCATAGCTATAGCTAGCGCAGAACCAATACAAAATGTATGAAACTTTTACTTTTTTTGGACTGATGAATATGCAAAGACAAAAACACTGAATTTATAGCCGCGCTTGGACGATCACATACTTCTTTGTATTACTAAAATCTTACCTGAATGATTTAAAAAATTGCTAAACACACACAAGTTCTTCAATGGCACTCACAAGCTAAGTCACAGCTGTATGTAACATAACACTAGCACCATATTAGGTAATGGAGTTTATTTTATAATAAGCATTACCATATAAACCTATATTTTAAAGGCTTTAAATGACAATTAAGGAAATGCTTTAAATGATTATTAAGGAAATGATTTAAATGCTAGCTATTATATATTTGAATAAATTTTCAGGGTGAAGGTTGAGCACCTTTACCAAAGAAAGGACATGCAAACAATGTGGAGTGATGTCGTTGTTTCCCCCATTCCCCAATGTAATGCACTTTTGACATTCCCATGAGAAATCACAAAAGTTAGCAAAAAACAAATAGTTAATTTTTTCAAAGGGTTGGCCGTTTAAGCCTCTTAAAACAATTAGAGCTGAGCTAGTAAATTTTGGACCTAAATAAAAAACGGACTAACCCGGCCCGACGGCCCTATAAAATATAGGACCAAATCGGGCTAAGATCAGGCCGAGCTAGGGCTAGTCCATTTTTTTTTTCAAAAAATTTATTTTTAAATCATTTTTTTATGATTATAGAATATAATAAAGAATAGATAATTATAATAAATATATATTTTAATTTGTGCACTCTACCATAATAAAGAAATAATAATTATAGTAAATATAAGTTTTAAAATAATTATCTTCAATTATTTTTTGATTGCGTTCTTTACTCTTCGGTTGTCTATCCACACAATTATGGTTTCATCCCAAGAACCATATTTGAAGAGAGTGCTCCTATGTCCTACGGACGTCTTGCTACTAATGCTATGATGCTCGTAAATTGCTTAAAAGCTTCCTTATGATGTTTCAAGAATTGATTGTTTTTAAGCCAAAATATGAACTGTTGTAATATTACTTTTCCTTACAGGATTTATATCATTATTATTACAATTTTTTTTTAAAAAAATTTTTTATAAATATTATTTCTTAAATTAAGATAGTATTTTTTTTTAAAAAAAAATTAATTAGGGCCAGCCTGACTCGGCCCTAATAGGCTGAACTGGACTAGGAAAAAGCCAGCATGTATTAAAAACGGGATGGCCCGGCCCTAAATAATTAGGACCAAACCGGGCTAGGATTGGGCAGAGCCAACCGGTTTTGACAGCACTAGTCTTGAGCCTAACCAGAGCCTCACATCTTTTGGCCAGTGTCCACCATTATTTGTTGCAGCATCATTGCTAGCTAGTGCAAAACCAATTCAAAATGTATGATACTTTTACTTCTTTTGGACTAATGAATTTGCCATAACAGAAACAATGAATTTATAGTCGTGTTTGGACGATCACCTACTTCTGTGTATTATTATCATCTCACCCCCTAGACGGTTTAAAAAATGACTAAAAAAACACATGTTCTTCACTAGCATTCTCAAGTTAAGTCTCGGTTGTACGTAACGTATACACTAGCACCATATTAGGTAATGGAGTTTATTTTATAATAAACAATACCAAATAAAACCATAATTAAAATCATTATATAAATATAGACTATATATATATATATATATATAACTAAATATGCCCTCAAATGACTTATAAAGAAATGCTTTAAATGCTAGCTATTAATATATTTGAATGTTTTAATACTGGCTGAACGTTGAGCTACCTTTACCAGAGAAAGGACATGCAAACAATGTGGAGTAATGTCGTTTCCCAATTCCCCAATGTAACGCAATTATGACATTCCCTTTAGAGAAAAGAAAATTTAGCAAAAAGCTAGTAATTACGTATTTTAAAGGGATATGACTCTCCTTATATAACCGATAATTTGATGACACTACATCTACCAATGTCGATGAATACTTATAAGAATAATCGAAAATTCTGTGATACTACATCTACATATGTTAATAAATACTTAAATAATGAAAAATCAATTGAAAGTTCAATGATGCTACATCTACCGATGTCGACAAATACTTACTTAATAAAAAATTTGATGTGGTACATACATCCACTTATGTTAGTGAATACTTCTGAGATACAGGTGGTGATAGTCATATTGAGTCTTTGATATCATCAAGGTCGCTTACACCCAAAATTTATCCGTATTTACGACATAATATTAAATAGACAAAAAAATCCTCACATGTACTAATAAGATAAATTAGACGACAACATTCACACATAGTATATACATGTCTCCTCATACTTCATGACTTTTGATATTTCTTTTACATAAATTAGAGATTGATTACTCAAACTTGAAATATAACTAAGAATCAAATAGATTGAGTAACAAAAGACATACCATAGCTCATTGCCTCATTCAATTCTATATCTATAAATTTAAAATACATAGCATTTCCTTGTTATACATAAAACTAATTGGCCAGTCACTGGAAAAATTTGTCGCAACATAGCTAGCGGAATATATTCCACCTAATGTTAATGTTAGAAATAAGAACAAAGGTGTCTCCGCTTATTTAGGCAGCTTCAGTTTGAGATGCTGCAGTTATGTCCTATAACTAAAGCAAATGATCATCACTTTCTTATGAATAAGAAAAATGATGATATATACTTTAGTTACTCACCTAGCTCCTCATAAGAGAAAGACTACCGAATGAAGCACACTTGTCCATTTCACTGTCAGATGCCAAACACATCTTCAAGGCAAGGAAGGTGCAACCTCGTTGCTCTTCTTACAAATGCTAGGTGTACTTTTCGTGAAAGTAACGTTCCTTCACCCTCGCTCATGTCTGCCTCCTGAGCCTAACCAGAGCCTCATCTTTTGGCCTGTGTCCACCATTATTTGTTGCAGCATCGTAGCTAGCTATAGCGCATAACCAATCCAAAATGTATGATACTTTTACTTCTATTAGACTGATGAATTTGTAAGGAAAGTAACACTGAATTTATAGGCACACTTAGATGGTCACCTACTCCTTTGTATTACTATAATCTTACCTGAATTATTTGAAAAAAGACTAAACACACACAAGTTCTTCACTGGCATTCACAAGCTAAGTCTCGGCTGTATGTAACCTGACACTTGCACCATATTAGGTAATGGAGTTTATTTTATAATAAACAATACCAAATATAGACCTATAATTAAAATCATTATATCTATAATATAAAACTAAATATTCCCTCAAATGACTTATAAGGAAATGCTTTAAATGCTAGCCATTAGTATATTTGAATAAGTTTTCAAATTGGCGGAAGGTTGATCACCTTTAGCGAAAGGAAATATAAACAATGTGGAGAGATGTCGTTTCCCCATTCTCTAATGTAACACACTTCTGACATTCTCACGAGAAATCACAAAGTTAGCAAAAAGCTAATAATTCCGTATTTGGAAGGGATATGAATCTCTTTATATAACCGATAATTCGATGACACTACATCTACCTATGTCGCTGAATACTTATAAGAATAATTGAAAATTCAATGACTCTAGATCTACCTATATATGTCGATAAATACTTATAAAATAATTAAAAATTCAATGACGTTGGTAAGGATGGAATATATATGGAATAAAGAATGATGCCTTAATTCTCTGCAAGAAATATGAGTATTCTCAACAACTTATATTTTTACGGCCACTTAATTATTTAAATTTTGGCCGCTGAAATAAGTTATTAAAATAATAATAATAATATTTTTGACTTGAGAATTTGGTGTTGCTCTTCTTTCTCTCATCATTATCATTGGTCATTTGCCGATTATGCAAGTCAAGACGATAACCATCACTTCCAACAATATCAACCTCCAAAGAAATCCTCTTTCCTCTTTAATGGTACCTACTACGTACATTCTTCTTATATATATATATATATATATATATATATATATATATAAAATTTCACAAACAATAATATTCTTTCTAATATTAATTTCTTCTTTAATAATCTCCTATAAAAAAAAAATTCTTCTTTAATCTAGACAGCTACATAAGAAGAGTATTTTTCAAGTATGAAAAAAAACGTATTCGGTTGCAGAGCCCCAAAAAAGGTAATTAGACAAAAGAAAAAAAAGAATCGCATAACCCTCATATATATACTAATGAGATAAATTAGACAACATTCACAAACAGTATATACATGTCACCTCATATAACTTTTGAAATTTCTTTTACATAAATAAGAGACTGATTACTCAAAATATAACTAAGAATCATATAGATTGAGTAAAAAAGATGTACCATAGCTCATTGCCTCATTCTATATCTATAAAATTAAAATACATAGCATTTCCTTGTTATACATGAAACTAATTGACCATTCACTGGCAAAATTTGCAGCAACATAGCTAGGGAAATATATTCCACACCTAATGTTAATGTTACAAATTAAATAAGAAAAAAAGGCATCTCCACTTATTTAGGCAGCTTCAGTAAGATGCTGTATTTATGTCCAATGACTAAAGCAAAATATCATTACATTCTTATGAATAAGAATAATGATAATATGCTTTAGTTTCTCACCTAGCTCTTCATAAGAGAAAGATTATCGAGTGAAGCACACTTGTCTGTTTCACTATGAGATGCTAAATACATCTTCACAGCAAAGAAGGTGCAACCTCTTTTCTCCTCTTACAAATGCTAGGTATACTTTTCGAGAAAGTAACCTTCTTCACCCTCGCTCATATCTGCGTCCTGAGCCTAAACATTGCCTCGTCTTCTGGCCTGTGTCCACCATTATTTGTTGCAGCATCATAGCTAGCTAGCGCAGAACCAATACAAAATGTATGAAACTTTTGCTTCTTTTGGACTGATGAATTTGCAAGGACAGAAACACTGAATTTATAGACGATCACATACTTCTTTGTATTACTAAAATCTTACCTGGACGATTTAAAAAATTGCTAAACACACACAAGTTCTTCACTGGCACTCACCAGCTAAGTCACAGTTGTATGAAACATAACACTAGCACCATATTAGGTAATGGAGTTTATTTTATAATAAACATTACCATATAAACTTATATTTGATAAATGACAATTAAGGAAATGCTTTAAATGACTATTAAAGAAATGACTATTAAGGAAATGTTTCAAATGGTAGCTATTATATATTTGAATAAGTTTTCAGATTGCCTGAAGTAGAGGTGTCAATATGGGCTGGGCCCTACGGGCTGGCCCGGCCCGGCCCTAGAAAAATATAGGGCCGGGCTGAAAATTTTTGAGCCCGTTTTAAAAACGAGCCGGGCCGGGCCAGCCCTAAAACAATTAGGGCCAAAACGGGCTAGGGCCGGGCCGGGCTAGCCCGTTTTTTAAAAAAAAAATTAATTTTTCAAATTATTATTTTATTTAGCCTAAATTGTTAATATTTTTTTTATAAAAAATTCTTAACATATTTAATCTATACTTATTTAGTCATTTACTCATTTATTAGCTATTCACTCACTACTAATAAATCAACTATTGTTTTTTGTGAAAGTAAATAAACTAATTCATTTTTTTATTAAAAAGGAAGAAACACAAAACACATAACACCAATATGTTGAAAAACATTATTTACACATCTAAATTAATTTTGATTAGAGATATTTTAAAAAGAATGAAAAGATATTCTAAAAATTTTTTTTCAACATTTTTTGCATAAACTTTTATATATATCTAACATTTAATTTTTGTATTAATTAATTTACAAAATAATAAAAATAAAATAAAACACATCATAATAATAATTGATATTAAAATATCAATTAAAAAAAAAAGGGCTAGCCCGGCCCGACCCTAAGCCCTAAAAGGGCCGGGTCGGGCTAAAGAAAACTAGGCCCGTTTTGAAAACGGGCCGGCCCGGTCCGGCCCTAAATAATTAGGGCCCAAAACGGGCTAGGGCCGGGCCGGGCCGGGCTGGCCCGTTTTGATACCTCTAGGCTGAAGGTTGAGCACCTTTACCTGAGGAAGGGCATGCAAACAATGTGGAGCGATGTCATTATTTCCTCATTCCCCAATGTAAAGCACTTCTGACATTCCCATGAGAGATCACAAAAGTTAGCAAAAAAACAAATAGTTAAGTTTTTCAAAGAGCTGACCCGTTAAGCCCATTAAAACAATTAGGGCTGGGCTATTAAATTTTAGGCCTGAATAAAAAATGAGCTAGTCGTGTCCTAAAAAATCTAGGGCCAAATCGGGCTAAAGCTGGGCTAGGGCTAGCCCGTTTTATTATTTTTTTAAAAAAAATATTTTTAAATAATTTTTTTATGATTATAGAATATAATAAAGAATAGATAATTAGGATGTATATAAAAAAAGAATGGATAATTATAATAAATATAAATTTTAATTTGTGTACTCTACCATAATAAAGAATTAATAATTATAGTAAATATATATTTTAAAATAATTATCTTCAATTATTTTTTGATTGCGTTTTTTACTCTTCGGTTGTCTATCTACACAATTATGGTTTCATCCCAAGGATCATATGTGAAGAGAGTGCTCTTATGTCCTTACAGGTAAATTGCTTAAAAGCTTTTTAATGATGTTTCAAGAATTTCTTGTTTTTATGCCAAAATATGAACTGTATTTTTTTGTAATATTACTTTTCTTTATAGAATTTATATCATTATTATTATAAAATTTTTTCTTTTCTTTTTTTAAAATTTGATTAGGGGCCAGTCCGACTCGGCCCTTGGCTCTAATAGGGCTGGGCTGGGCTAGGCTAGGAAAAAGCCAGCCCGACCTTAAAATAATTAGGGCTAAAATGAGTTAGGGCCGGACCAGCCCATTTATACAGCACTAGTCTTGAGTCTAACCAGAGCACCATCTTTTGGCCCATGTCCACCATTATTTTTGTTGCAGCATCATTGCTAGCTAGCGCAAACTTAAACCAATCCAAAATGTATGCTACTTTTATTTTTTTTGGACTGATGAATTTGTAAGAACAAAAATATTGAATTTATAGTCATGCTTCGACAGTCACCTTACTTCTTTGTATTATTATAATCTCACCCCTAGACGATTTAAAAAATGACTAAAAAACACATATTCTTCACTAGCATTCTCAAGCTAAGTCTCGGTTGTGCGTAACGTAACACTAGCACCATATTAGGTAATGGAGTTTATTTTATAATAAACAATACCAAATAAACCTATAATTAAGATCATTATATATAAATATAGACTATATATATAACTAAATATGCCCTCAAATGACTTATAAGGAAATGCTTTAAATGCTAGCTATTAATATATTTGAATGTTTTAAGACTGGCTGAACGTTGAGCTACCTTTACCGTAGAAAGAACATGCAAACAATGTGGAGTAATGCCATTTTCCCATTCCCCAATGTAATGTACTTTTGACATTTCCATGAGAGATTACAAAATTTAGCTAAAAGCTAATAATTATGTATTTGAAAGGGATATGAATCTCCTCATATAATCGATAATTCGATGACACTACATTTATCAATGGTGATGAATACTTATAAGAATAATTGAAAATTCAGTGACGCTACATCTACCTATTTCCGCGAATGCTTATAAGAATAATAAAAAAAATTCAGCGACGTTATATAATCAAAATATCAAATATTCGATGAAGCTAAATACATATACCTATGTTAGTGAACATTTCCGAAAATAATCAAGATATGCGTAGTGATTGTCATATTGTGTCTCTGTTCTTCAAGGTCGCTTAAACCCAAATTTATCCATATTTACGACATAATAGTAATTACACAAAAAAAATCACATAATCCTCATATATACTAATAAGATAAATTAGACAACTCATATGACTTTTGAAATTTCTTTTAGACTGATTACTCAAAATATAACTAAGAATCATATAAATTGAGTAAAAAAGATGTACCATAGCTCATTGCCTCATTCTATATCAATAAAATTAAAATACATATATAGTATTTCCTTGTTATACATGAAACTAATTGACCATTCACTCGCAAAATTTGCAGCAACATAGCTAGGGAAATATATTTCACACCTAATGTTAATGTTACAAATGAAATAAGAAAAAAGACATCTCCACTTATTTAGGCAGCTTCAGTAAGATGCTGCATTTATGTCAAATGACTAAAGCAAAATATCATTACATTCTTATGAATAAGAAAAATGATAATATGTTTTAGTTTCTCACCTAGCTCTTCATAAGAGAAAGATTACCGAGTGAAGCACACTTTCCTGTTTCACTATGAGATTCTAAACAAACTTTCACAACAAAGAAGGTGCAACCTCTTTTCTCCCCATACAAATGCTAGGTATATTTTTCGAGAAAGTAATGTTCCTTCACCCTCGCTCATGTCTGCGTCCTGAGCCTAAACATAGCCTCGTCTTTTGGCCTGTGTCCACCATTATTTGTTGCAGCATCATAGCTATAGCTAGCACAGAACCAATACAAAATGTATGAAACTTTTACTTCTTTTGGACTGATGAATTTGCAAAGACAAAAACACTGAATTTATAGCCGCGCTTGGACGATCACGTACTTCTTTGTATTACTAAAATCTTACCTGGATGATTTAAAAAATTGCTAAACACACACAAGTTCTTCACTGGCACTCACAAGCTAAGTCACAGCTGTATGTAACATAACACTAGCACCATATTAGGTAATGGAGTTTATTTTATAATAAGCATTACCATATAAACCTATATTTTGAAGGCTTTAAATGACAATTAAGGAAATGCTTTAAATGATTATTAAGGAAATTATTTAAATGCTAGCTATTATATATTTGAATAAATTTTCAGGGTGAAGGTTGAGCACCTTTACCAAAGAAAGGACATGCAAACAATGTGGAGTAATGTCGTTGTTTCCCCCATTCCCCAATGTAATGCACTTTTGACATTCCCATGAGAAATCACAAAAGTTAGCAAAAAACAAATAGTTAATTTTTTCAAAGGGTTGGCCGTTTAAGCCTGTTAAAACAATTAGAGTTGAGCTAGTAAATTTTGGACCTAAATAAAAAATGGATTAACCCGGCCCGACGGCCCTATAAAATATAGGACCAAATCGGGCTAAGATCAGGCCGAGCTAGGGCTAGTCCATTTTTTTTTCAAAAAATTTATTTTTAAATCATTTTTTTATGATTATAGAATATAATAAAGAATAGATAATTATAATAAATATATATTTTAATTTGTGCACTCTACCATAATAAAGAAATAATAATTATAGTAAATATAAGTTTTAAAATAATTATCTTCAATTATTTTTTGATCGCGTTCTTTACTCTTCGGTTGTCTATCCACACAATTATGGTTTCATCCCAAGAACCATATTTGAAGAGAGTGCTCCTATGTCCTACGGACGTCTTGCTACTGATGCTATAATGCTCGTAAATTGCTTAAAAGCTTCCTTATGATGTTTCAAGAATTGATTGTTTTTAAGCCAAAATATGAACTGTTGTAATATTACTTTTCCTTACAGGATTTATATCATTATTATTACAAAGTTTTTTTTAAAAAATATTTTATAAATATTATTTCTTAAATTAAAATAGTATTTTTTTTAAAAAAAAAATTAATTAGGGCCAGCCTGACTCGGCCCTAATAGGGCTGAACTGGACTAGGAAAAAGCCAGCATGTATTAAAAACGGGATGGCCCGGCCCTAAATAATTAGGACCAAACCGGGCTAGGATTGGGCAGAGCCAACCGGTTTTGACAGCAGTAGTCTTGAGCCTAACCAGAGCCTCACATCTTTTGGCCAGTGTCCACCATTATTTGTTGCAGCATCATTGCTAGCTAGTGCAAAACCAATTCAAAATGTATGATACTTTTACTTCTTTTGGACTAATGAATTTGCCATAACAGAAACAATGAATTTATAGTCGTGTTTGGACGATCACCTACTTCTGTGTATTATTATCATCTCACCCCTAGACGGTTTAAAAAATGACTAAAAAAACACATGTTCTTCACTAGCATTCTCAAGTTAAGTCTCGGTTGTACGTAACGTATACACTAGCACCATATTAGGTAATGGAGTTTATTTTATAATAAACAATACCAAATAAACCTATAATTAAAATCATTATATATATATAACTAAATATGCCCTCAAATGACTTATAAGGAAATGCTTTAAATGCTAGCTATTAATATATTTGAATGTTTTAATACTGGCTGAACGTTGAGCTACCTTTACCAAAGAAAGGACATGCAAACAATGTGGAGTAATGTCGTTTCCCTATTCCCCAATGTAACGCAATTATGACATTCCCTTTAGTGAAAAGAAAATTTAGCAAAAAGCTAGTAATTACGTATTTTAAAGGGATATGACTCTCCTTATATAACCGATAATTTGATGACACTACATCTACCAATGTCGATGAATACTTATAAGAATAATCGAAAATTCTGTGATACTACATCTACATATGTTAATAAATACTTAAATAATGAAAAATCAATTGAAAGTTCAATGATGCTACATCTACCGATGTCGACAAATACTTACTTAATAAAAAATTTGATGTGGTACATGCATCCACTTATGTTAGTGAATACTTCTGAGATATAGGTGGTGATAGTCATATTGAGTCTTTGATATCATCAAGGTCGCTTACACCCAAAATTTATCCGTATTTACGACATAATATTAAATAGACAAAAAAATCCTCACATGTACTAATAAGATAAATTAGACGACAACATTCACACACAGTATATACATGTCTCCTCATACTTCATGACTTTTGATATTTCTTTTACATAAATTAGAGATTGATTACTCAAACTTGAAATATAATTAAGAATCAAATAGATTGAGTAACAAAAGACATACCATAGCTCATTGCCTCATTCAATTCTATATCTATAAATTTAAAATACATAGCATTTCCTTGTTATACATAAAACTAATTGGCCAGTCACTGGAAAAATTTGTCGCAACATAGCTAGCGGAATATATTCCACCTAATGTTAATGTTAGAAATAAGAACAAAGGTGTCTCCGCTTATTTAGGCAGCTTCAGTTTGAGATGCTGCAGTTATGTCCTATAACTAAAGCAAATGATCATCACTTTCTTATGAATAAGAAAAATGATGATATATACTTTAGTTACTCACCTAGCTCCTCATAAGAGAAAGACTACCGAATGAAGCACACTTGTCCATTTCACTGTCAGATGCCAAACACATCTTCAAGGCAAGGAAGGTGCAACCTCGTTGCTCTTCTTACAAATGCTAGGTGTACTTTTCGTGAAAGTAACGTTCCTTCACCCTCGCTCATGTCTGCCTCCTGAGCCTAACCAGAGCCTCATCTTTTGGCCTGTGTCGACCATTATTTGTTGCAGCATCATAGCTAGCTATGGCGCACAACCAATCCAAAATGTATGATACTTTTACTTCTATTAGACTGATGAGTTTGTAAGGAAAGTAACACTGAATTTATAGGCGCACTTAGATGGTCACCTACTCCTTTGTATTACTATAATCTTACCTGAATGATTTGAAAAAAGACTAAACACACACAAGTTCTTCACTAGGATTCACAAGCTAAGTCTCGGCTGTATGTAACCTGACACTTGCACCATATTAGGTAATGGAGTTTATTTTATAATAAACAATACCAAATATAGACCTATAATTAAAATCATTATATCTATAATATAAAACTAAATATTCCCTCAAATGACTTATAAGGAAATGCTTTAAATGCTAGCCATTAGTATATTTGATTAAGTTTTCAAATTGGCGGAAGGTTGATCACCTTTAGCGAAAGGAAATATAAACAATGTGGAGAGATGTCGTTTCCCCATTCTCTAATGTAACACACTTCTGACATTCTCACGAGAAATCACAAAAGTTAGCAAAAAGCTAATAATTCCGTATTTGGAAGGGATATGAATCTCTTTATATAACCGATAATTCGATGACACTACATCTACCTATGTCGCTGAATACTTATAAGAATAATTGAAAATTCAATGATCTACCTATATATGTCGATAAATACTTATAAAATAATTAAAAATTCAATGACGTTGGTAAGGATGGAATATATATGGAATAAAGAATGATGCCTTAATTCTCTACAAGAAATATGAGTATTCTCAACAACTTATATTTTTACGGCCACTTAATTATTTAAATTTTGGCCGCTGAAATAAGTTATTAAAATAATAATAATAATATTTTTGACTTGAGAATTTGGTATTGCTCTTCTTTCTCTCATCATTATCATTGGTCATTTGCCGATTATGCAAGTCAAGACGATAACCATCACTTCCAACAACATCAACCTCCAAAGAAATCCTCTTTCCTCTTTAATGGTACCTACTACGTACATTCTTCTTATATATATATATATATATATATATATATATATATATATATATATATATATATATATATATAATTTCACAAACAATAATATTCTTTCTAATATTAATTTCTTCTTTAATAATCTCTTATAAAAAAATTCTTCTTTAATCTAGACAGCTACATAAGAAGAGTATTTTTCAAGTATGAAAAAAAACGTATTCGGTTGCAGAGCCCCAAAAAAGGTAATTAGACAAAAAAAAAAAGAATCGCATAACCCTCATATATATACTAATGAGATAAATTAGACAACATTCACAAACTGTATATACATGTCACCTCATATAACTTTTGAAATTTCTTTTACATAAATAAGAGACTGATTACTCAAAATATAACTAAGAATCATATAGATTGAGTAAAAAAGATGTACCATAGCTCATTGCCTCATTCTATATCTATAAAATTAAAATACATAGCATTTCCTTGTTATACATGAAACTAATTGACCATTCACTGGCAAAATTTGCAGCAACATAGCTAGGGAAATATATTCCACACCTAATGTTAATGTTACAAATTAAATAAGAAAAAAAGGCATCTCCACTTATTTAGGCAGCTTCAGTAAGATGCTGTATTTATGTCCAATGACTAAAGCAAAATATCATTACATTCTTATGAATAAGAATAATGATAATATGCTTTAGTTTCTCACCTAGCTCTTCATAAGAGAAAGATTATCGAGTGAAGCACACTTGTCTGTTTCACTATGAGATGCTAAACACATCTTCACAGCAAAGAAGGTGCAACCTCTTTTCTCCTCTTACAAATGCTAGGTATACTTTTCGAGAAAGTAACCTTCTTCACCCTCGCTCATATCTGCGTCCTGAGCCTAAACATAGCCTCGTCTTCTGGCCTGTGTCCACCATTATTTGTTGCAGCATCATAGCTAGCTAGCGCAGAACCAATACAAAATGTATGAAACTTTTGCTTCTTTTGGACTGATGAATTTGCAAGGACAGAAACACTGAATTTATAGACGATCACATACTTCTTTGTATTACTAAAATCTTACCTGGACGATTTAAAAAATTGCTAAACACACACAAGTTCTTCACTGGCACTCACCAGCTAAGTCACAGTTGTATGAAACATAACACTAGCACCATATTAGGTAATGGAGTTTATTTTATAATAAACATTACCATATAAACTTATATTTGATAAATGACAATTAAGGAAATGCTTTAAATGACTATTAAAGAAATGACTATTAAGGAAATGTTTCAAATGGTAGCTATTATATATTTGAATAAGTTTTCAGATTGGCTGAAGGTTGAGCACCTTTACCAGAGGAAGGGCATGCAAACAATGTGGAGCGATGTCATTATTTCCTCATTCCCCAATGTAAAGCACTTCTGACATTCCCATGAGAGATCACAAAAGTTAGCAAAAAAACAAATAGTTAAGTTTTTCAAAGAGCTGACCCGTTAAGCCCATTAAAACAATTAGGGCTGGGCTATTAAATTTTAGGCCTGAATAAAAAATGGGCTAGTCCTGCCCTAAAAAATCTAGGGCCAAATCGGGCTAAAGCTGGGCTAGGGCTAGCCCGTTTTATTATTATTTTTTTAAAAAAATATTTTTAAATAATTTTTTTATGATTATAGAATATAATAAAGAATAGATAATTAGGATGTATATAAAAAAAGAATAAATAATTATAATAAATATAAATTTTAATTTGTGTACTCTACCATAATAAAGAATTAATAATTATAGTAAATATATATTTTAAAATAATTATCTTCAATTATTTTTTAATTGCGTTTTTTACTCTTCGGTTGTCTATCTACACAATTATGGTTTCATCCCAAGGATCATATGTGAAGAGAGTGCTCCTATTATGTCCTTAGGTAAATTGCTTAAAAGCTTTTTAATGATGTTTCAAGAATTTCTTGTTTTTATGCCAAAATATGAAACGTATTTTTTTGTAATATTACTTTTCTTTATAGAATTTATATCATTATTATTATAAAGTTTTTTTTAAAAAAAATTTGATTAGGGGCCAGTCCGACTCGGCCCTTGGCTCTAATAGGGCTGGGCTGGGCTAGGCTAGGAAAAAGCCAGGCCGACCCTAAAATAATTAGCGCCAAAACGAGTTAGGGCCGGGCCAGCCCATTTATACAGCACTAGTCTTGAGTCTAACCAGAGCCCCATCTTTTGGCCTCTGTCCACCATTATTTTTGTTGCAGCATCATTGCTAGCTAGCGCAAACTTAAAGTAATCCAAAATGTATGCTACTTTTATTTTTTTTGGACTGATGAATTTATAAGAACAAAAATATTAAATTTATAGTCATGCTTCGACAGTCACCTTACTTCTTTGTATTATTATAATCTCACCCCTAGACGATTTAAAAAATGACTAAAAAACACATATTCTTCACTAGCATTCTCAAGCTAAGTCTCGGTTGTGCGTAACGTAACACTAGCACCATATTAGGTAATGGAGTTTATTTTATAATAAACAATACCAAATAAACCTATAATTAAGATCATTATATATAAATATAGACTATATATAAAACTAAATATGCCCTCAAATGACTTATAAGGAAATGCTTTAAATGCTAGCTATTAATATATTTGAATGTTTTAAGACTGGCTGAACGTTGAGCTACCTTTACCGTAGAAAGAACATGCAAACATTGTGGAGTAATGTCATTTTCCCATTCCCCAATGTAATGTACTTTTGACATTTCCATGAGAAATTACAAAATTTAGGTAAAAGCTAATAATTATGTATTTGAAAGGGATATGAATCTCCTCATATAATCGATAATTCGATGACACTACATTTATCAATGGTGATGAATACTTATAAGAATAATTGAAAATTCAGTGACACTACATCTACTTATATATATCGATAAATACTTATAAGGATAATTAAAAGTTCAATGACGGTACATCTATCGATATCGACAAATACTTATATAATAAAAAATTCAATGTGGTACATGCATCTAGTTATGTTAGTGAATACTTTTGAGAATAATCAAGATAAGGATGGTGATTGTCATATTGAGTCTTCGATATCATCAAGGGCATTTAAAGCCAAATTCCTGTATTTATGACATAATAGTAAATAGACAAAAACAAATCGTTATATATATATACACACACACACACACACACATACTTCATAATTGTTGATATTTCTTTTACATATAATAAGAGACTGATTACTCAAACTTGAAATATAACTAAGAATCAAATAGATTGAGTAACGAAATATGTACCATAACTCATTGCCTCATTCTATATCTATAAATTTAAAATACATAGCATTTCCTTGTTATACATGAAACTAATTTGCAGCAACATAGCTAGCGGATCGGAATATAAATTCCACTTAATGTTAACGTTAGCAATAAGAACAAAGGCGTCTCCGCTTATTTAGGCAGCTTCAGTTTGAGATGCTGCAATTATGTCATCATCACTTTCTTATGAATAAGAAAAATGATGATGTATACTTTAGTTACTCACCTAGCTCCTCATAAGAGAAAGACTACCGAATGAAGCACACTTGTCCATTCACTGTGAGATGCCAAACACATCTTCAAGGCAAGGAAGGTGCAACCTCGTTGCTCTTCTTACAAATGCTAGGTGTATTTTTCGTGAAAGTAATGTTCCTTCACCCTCGCTCATGTCTGCCTCCTGAGCCTAACCAGAGCCTCATCTTTTGGCCTGTGTCCACCATTATTTGTTGCAGCATCATAGCTAGCTATAGCGCACAACCAATCCAAAATGTATGATACTTTTACTTCTATTGGACTGATGAATTTGTAAGGAAAGTAACACTGAATTTATAGGCGCACTTAGATGGTCACCTACTTCTTTGTATTACTATAATCTTACCAGGATGATTTTAAAAAAAAAGAAGACTAAACACACACAAGTTCTTCACTGGCAATCACAAGCTATGTCTCGGCTGTATGTAACCTAACACTTGCACCATATTAGGTAATGGAGTTTATTTATAATAAACAATACCAAATATAGACCTATAATTAAAATCATTATATATCTATAATATAAAACTAAATATTCCCTCAAATGACTTATAAGGAAATGCTTTAAATGCTAGCTATTAGTATATTTGAATAAGTTTTCAAATTGGCAGAAGGTTGATCACCTTTAGCGAAAGGAAATATAAACAATGTGGAGAGATGTCGTTTCCCCATTCTCTAATGTAACACACTTCTGACATTCTCACGAGGAATCACAAAAGTTAGCAAAAAGCTAATAATTACGTATTTGGAAGGGATATGAATCTCTTTATATAACCGATAATTCGATGACACTACATCTACCTATGTCGATGAATACTTATAAGAATAATTGAAAATTCAATGACTCTTTTACATCTACTTATGTCGATAAATACTTGTAAGAATAATTAAAAATTCAATGACCTCGTTGGTAAGGATGGAAGAGATATGGAGCTAATAAAGATAATGATCTTTCTTATGAAGTTGAAACTATGAAGCAAGATGCATGAATTCTCAACAAGAAATATGAGTATTATCAACAACCTATATTTTGACGGCCATTTAATTATTCAAATTTTGGCCGTCCAAATAAATTGTGAAAAAAATAATAGTATTTTCGACGATTAACAATTTCAATAATACCAATAAAAAATAATTATCAATAATACTTTTTTTTTACAATACTTTTTTCAACGGTATTTTTCTCTTGGTCATCATTGACAAATATATTATAAAAAATAAGCTAAAATGCACATAACCTTCCTAAACTTTAAAAATATATGCACATAACTCCCCCGAAGTTTAAAATTTGATATGGAACTCCCTTGAGCCTTTTAATTTGTGCACATGACACCTTCTGTTAAATGTTCCTTCCAAAACTTAACTAAGAGTTTGCCATGTCAACTTACACAATGCCAAATAAGAATTTTAATGTGATGTGGATTAAGGGTATTTTTGTCATTCTATCTTTCACTCTCACTCACCCTTCACTAAACCTAGACTCCATTCAGCGCCGTCTTCGGAGAAGCTTTCGAATGTGAGCTTCTGGAATCGGCGAGAAATGAGGAGCCCCACTCGAAGAAAACCAGCGAATGAAATGAAATCTCTCTTTTTATCTCTTCCTATTTCTCTTGATGTATTTAGTTGTTTTCAAATGCGGTGGGTGAATGAAATCTCTCACATATTTCATATTTTAGATCTCAAGCCCATTCCCATACCATAATTTCAAATCAACAAATTAAACAAGCAAACACAATTGTATATATGTTTTATCAACTCTTTCATTAATTTTAGTCTCTGTTCTTTCTATTAATAGTACAACTATCTCCAAAAGACCTCCTTCAATAGAGGTTTTCAGACTTGGCAAAAAAAAAAAAAACTTTTATGTGAAGAGGTATACACTATACAGTGTCTTGGACTCTTGTTGTTTTGAGATAATCATTTTTGAGATAAATCCTATTTCATAAGAAGGAATCGAGCTTTGTAATGAATACTTGCAGTGGTGTTCTGCAATGGTCGATTCTGAACCAAAGTTAGTGAGGTGAGAGATGAAGAGTTTATGTGAAGAAGACAATATTGCCCTGATTTTCCATATCATATTTAAATGAATATATAAAAGGCAACATGGCATTATAAAATCTGACATGGCAACTTTGTTAAAGTTGGATGGAAAATTCAACACTAGGTGTCATGTGCACAAAATAAAAGGTTTAAGGGAGTTATATGTCAAGTTTTAAAGTTTAAGGAGGTTGTGTGCATAGACCCTAAAGTTTAATGAGATTATGTATAGTTTACCCTAAAAAATAATATTATTGATAAATATCAACAATTATTGACCGTCGAAAATATTATTATTGATTTTTTTCAATAACTTTTTTCGACGATCAAAATTTAGTTGTTAAAAAAGATACTTATTTTGACCGTCAAAAATTAATTGTTGAAAATTTTTTTTTATTAATTAACAGTGATCGTCAAAATATAAATTGTTAAAACTATTAAAATATTCAGTTTTTATTGTGTACATTAACAAAACCAATTGGAATGCATGGACTATTGTGCAAATACAAAGAGCTATAAAAAAATTCAACTACAGTATTTTCTTATTCCTATATATCATATAGAGCTAAATTTTTATTTTGGTCCTCTATATTTTATCAAAGTTTATTTTTGGTCCTTTATGTTTGAAAAAGTCATTATAAGTCCTCTATATTTCAAATTTCGTAAAAATTGATCCTTTTGATTAATACCGTCAACTTTCTCTATTAATGATGATGTGTATCGCTTATGTAGCTCTTACATGTCCATTTAAATTGACGTGTGGCAGCCACATCATCACCTCATTCTTCTTCTCTCTCTCACCTCCCATTCTTCTTCTCCTTCCCAAACCTAGCCATAGCTTCCAACCCAAACCATAACCTCATTCTCCGTCTCCATTGCCTTCTGCCTCCGTTGCCGCCGATGACACTGCCAATTACATCCACATGAGCTTCTCCGACCTCATTTTGAGATTTCGAGACGCAGAGTCCGTAAAAACTCGGCTGAATCGCAAAGTGGAGAAGAAGAAGACAAAGATAAACTCACTCAAGGAGAGATTGATGTTTAAGATGTTGGAGAAAATGAAGGTCGAAGAGCAATTGAAGGAACAAAGCAAGAAGGCGAAGGAAGCTGAGGAGAGATACGAGGGATTATTGGAAGTGATGAGGATTTAGAATCGTGAATTGAAGAAGTTTGTTGGAAGATGCGTTGAAGCCGGAGGAAGAACAGGGAGATGCGATTGCCAAGCTTAGGGGTTTGATTTGCAAGAGGAAGTTTGTGGGGGTTGAATGATGGGGTTTCGAATGTGGGGAATGATGTTGAGTTGTTGAAGAAAGAAGATGAAACTTCCTAGTGAAATTCATGAGGTTATGGTTTGGGTTGGAAGCCATGGGTAGGTTTGGGAAGAAGAAGAATGGAAGGTGAAAGAGAGAAGAAGAAGAAGGTGATGATGTGACTGCTGACGTGGCTATCTACGCCAGTTTAAATGAACATATAAGAGCTATGTAAGTGGTTCACGTCATCATTTAATAGAGGAAGGTGACGATATTAAGAACTAATTTTGAAACAAAGGATTTATAATAACTTTTAAAATATAGAGGACTAAAAATAAATTTTTGTGAAACATAAAAGACTAAAATATCAATTTAGGCTAATGAATTATTGCTATAAAGTCCCTTCGGGACATCCGATAAAATTGGAATTATTGCTATGAAGATATTTTAAATGGCTTCACTTTTTTTTTCGCCCAATAAATGGCTTCACTTTTTATCCCTACCTAAATATAGGTAATATATATGTAGTATATGTAGTGAAATTCACAAGAACTTAGACACATAAAATTCACATCCTGTTATGCATGTTATGTAAGGGTATTTTTTTGATGATAGATGAAATTGATAGTTATGTTTTGTTATAAGAAGAAAAAATTTCAAGTGTGTTTCCAAAATTGGTGGAAATAGAGAGGTATAGTAACCATAAAGTAGCAACAAACTTGATAATTAAAGTGAATGGTTAAAAGCCACATATGTGCCGCTGAATTCGTAGGCAGGGGATCTGAGTCAAATTGGGTATTCATTTGTCTCCTTTATTTATTACACTCTTCTTCTTCTACCGTACCCTTCTAATCAATCCACTATCTCTGAATTTCAACATTTCTTAAAATAGCATGTTTTCTTGGGCATTCTTTCTGAAAAGACTCCAACATTCTCTTCACCGAACATCGTCGTCTTCTTCCCTTAGAAAGTACAGATCATCATCCAATTATGGTGAGGACAAAGGGGAGTTTGATTCATTTCTGAGGTCAACATCTTATGGGATGGTGGTGGTTGGCTCAACCTTGGGAATTTGGTATTGCTCTTCTTCCTCTCATCGCTCATTTGCCGATTATGCAAGTCAAGACGACAACCATCACTTCCAACAACATCAGCCTCCAAAGAAATCCTCTTTCCTCTTTAATGGTACCTGCATTGACATTCTTCTTATATAATTTCACAAATTAAACAATAATATTCTTTCTAATATATACATATTAATTTCTTCTTTACTCTAGATAGCTACAGAAGAAGAGTATTTTTCAAGTATGAAAAACGTATTCGCTTGCAGAGCCCTCCTGAAAAGGTAAGTAATCAACATATATAAATATTTGAATTGAATTTGTTAGAAATGATGAATTAGGTAGTAAAAGTAATAGTAATAGTACATCAAGTGTAGGTTTTCGAGTACTTCGCATCAGTTCGAAGCAGTGGGAATGGAGAGGCATTTATGACACCAGCAGATTTGATGCGTGCAGTGGTGCCTGTGTTTCCTCCCTCAGGATCCAATCGTGTTAGAGAAGGCTTTCTGAGAGGAGAGCAAAATCCTGGCCATCTTACTTGTCCTCCTTCTCACTTTTTCATGCTCTTTGACACTAACAATGATGGTCTCATTTCTTTCTCTGAGTATGTCCTCTTAATTCTATCTAAAATCTGTATATATTAACAACATATAAATATAATTTTGAGGATATATATATATATATATATATATATATTTAATTTCATTCTTGTCTTCTCTGTTGATGGCAGATACATCTTTTTTGTTACCCTGCTCAGTATTCCAGAGTCGGGATTTCAAGTTGCATTTAAAATGTTTGATCTTGACAACAATGGGGAGATAGACAAGCAAGAGTTCAATAAAGTGATGGCATTGATGCGAACTCAAAATAGACAAGTGTGTGATCAAGCAAGCCCCGTCGAAGATGGGGGTCTGTTGGAGTATTTTTTTGGCAAAGATGGAAAGGATTGTTTGAAACTCGAGAGATTTCGCCAATTTTTAAGAGACCTACATCATGAGGTATATAATCAATCAATGAGATTGAGATTGAGATGCATGCATGTAAATATGTAATTGTGTGGATGGTGTGGATGTGCAGATATTGCGGTTAGAGTTTTCGCATTATGACTACAATAACAGAGGAAGCATTACAGCGAGAGATTTTGGGTTGTCATTGGTAGCATCTGCTGACATAAATCACATAGGGAAGCTTTTGGATATCGTTGATGAATTAGAGAATGAGGAAAGTGTCAGGGACATCACAATCTCTTTTGAGGAATTCAAAGCCTTTGCTGAATTGCGTAAGAAGTTGCAGTCCTTCTCTCTCGCTTTGTTCAGCTATGGCAAAATCAATGGCTCCTTGACCAAATCTGACTTCCAGAGAGCAGCTTCTCAAGTACTACTTCATTATCTATATATCTTTCTTATGCATTCATTAATTAAATATTTAAGTAGCTATCAGATCATCAAAGCAAAGGAAGTAGGAGTTTCCTTCATTAATTAAATATGTTTCTTATATATGCATATGTATGTAGAATTAATAATTGAAGGTGTTTTCTGATAAGGAATATAATGAGATGTGCAGGTGTGTGGGGTGACAATTACAGATAATGTGGTAGACATAATATTTCGTGTATTTGATGCAAATCAAGATGGGGATTTAAGTGCAGATGAGTTTGTGAGAGTCATACAGAAAAGAGAGGGTGATTCATCACGTGTAGGCTGTAGGAGTATGATATCTTGTTGGTTTAATTGTGCCAGTAATTGTTCCTCCTCAAAGCTTCGATTTTGATTTACATATAAATATATATATATGTATATTAGGATGGATACATGTTGATGAAGCTAGGGGCATGCACATTGAGACATCAACATAACCACTCATCTTCATCACTCTCAAAATTCACTACTCCATCTTCCTTCTTGTAATCACTAATATATATATACTACACCATACACATACATGTAGATTGTAGCTAGAAGTCAATTGTTGAAAGATTCATTATTTCTTTCAACTATTTAGAATTCATGTTTAATCATCTTGTTCCTTTTTTTATATATAACAAGAATTTTATGTTGAAATGTGTATATAAATGCTTGCTTCTGTATATAAATATTTTTATTATTTGGCCTTTTGGGGCTATGTCACCCATAATTCAATGTTAATGCTACTTTACACAAACAAAGTTTAGTTCTTTTTTCCATACTAATTTGTAAGGGATGCAGCAACATATATATTTGTAGACTGTAAAGCGATTTAAGCTATCTTATGAAAATGATAGTCGTATATGATTTACATATAAAAGAAAATAATGGACTAATTAAAACTATTTTTTGTTTTGTTTTGGGGGGCATGATTCACTCCAAATCGTAGAGTCCATAATAATATATATGGTTTCATAATTTCTTAATATAAGCAAATTAAAGTCAAGTTTTTCATAGGATATTGGAGGCTTTTGCACGAAGCAAGGATCATTTTACAATACAACATGACAAACATTTAGTTGGGGTAGATATTTTTAATTTGAGAAATGATACTTATAATACTAAAAATGAACTAGCTAGTTGTTAAATGCTTTCGCTTAGACTACATGGGATTTATCTAAACCAATTCTAAGGTCCAAATTTGTCAGGACTTCTAAATATGTTTCTTAGCATAAATTTAAGGCACATTCTCATCATATATACGTTCGTTATATGTACACCGTATATCATGTGATTTCTTGGCGTAAAATTTAAATAGTACAATCTTGGTATTTTACGATTCTCAAAAAAATTTTACATCATATTTTATACATATCAAACACACTTTTTATCATACTTTTTCTCTCTCTTAATTTTTCTCTCTATCTCTCTCCTCACTTTTCTCTACAGTACTTTCTTTTATTCTACAGTATTTTACTCTACAGTACTTTCTTTACAGTACTTTACATCTGTGCATTTATACCAAGCGTATTAACTCTTTAAAAATTAAGGGCTCGTTTGGTTGGTAAATTTATTTGAGAGAATGTGAATGTGAATAGGAAAAAGAATGAGAAAAAAAATAAAATGAGAATTAGATAAAATAACAATTATATCCTTCATTAAAAAATTATTAATATTTAAAAGGGATGGCAAAAGTTTGCCACTCTCACTCCCTTTTCCTCCAACATTCCCTTAATTATCTACCAAACATGGCTAGATTGCTCACTACTTCCATAGCTCCTACAACACTCTCGAACTATATAGACTTTAATATCTCTAATCTATGCAGAATACTTAATTAGTTCTCTTGACCTAGGACAAAGTCCTTTATTTCACATATTTATCATTCTAAAAATGATTTATTAGTACATTTTTTTACATTAACAAAGATATATAAATTAAAGAAAAGTTTGATCCCTAATCTATGCAGAATAAATCTTTACCAGTGTGAATCTTTTATTTTTTTTTATGTCTCTGAACATAAAGAAATGTAAATTAAATCATATAGTTGATCAGTTCCACGGTGGAACTCATCAACAAGTTGGTGGATACCAAATTTTACACACAAAAAATTTAGGAGTTTGCAAAATAGTAAACCTTTTTACACTTAAAAAAATGACGCACCCTTTTGCATCATTAGAAAAGGAATCAATTAAAATAAAATTCATGCTATATATGTACACACACACTTATACAGATCAACAACCCCAAATAGAACAAATATGGGATTATTCAGTATTTCTCAATCATATTTATAATCATATATATATATATATATATAAACAAATAATTTCTTTTGGTAAAAATATAAATTTTAATCCAAATAAAATTATATTGAAAACATTTATAATTATAATAAAATAATTCGATGGAATATATGGCATTTTAATTTATTGTACATGTTGTTTGTGATAGCTTGCAAGTAATTTTTAATTAACTAATTATCTTATTATTGTTCCCAAAAGGATAATTTCATTAATATTAAAGGGTGTGCTTGATAGAGAGAATAGATGAGGGAATGAAAATGAGAATGTTGGAGGGAATGAAAATGTTATGTCAATATGATGTGATGTGAATGAAATAAATGTGGATAAAATGATCAATTTACCATTACATTAAAAGTGAGAATGAAATAAAAGCGGGTAAAAATATCATGACAAAAAGTGAATTTTGTTTAGTAAAAAATAAAGAGGAGGAAAAAGTTTCTTCTTCCCTTTTTTTCATTATAGTTTCTTTTAACATGACAAAAATATCTGTTTGTGTGGTGTATTTTGTTTTGCAAATCTCTCGTATCATTGAAAAAAAAATAAGAATAGTACTAAATTAAGTATTTGGATCTATTTCCATAAAAAAAAGTATTTGGATATATTTTCCATAAAAGTATTTTTATATTGAAAAAATAAGAATAGTACTAAATTAAGTATTTGGATCTATTATTTTCATAAAAAAAGTATTTTCTATTGTAATATAATAATTTTCTATTGTTTCTATATATGTCACTTCAATAATAAGATACATAATATAGGCTAGTATATATAATAAATAATAAAAATGAAAAAAATATTTAACTTTTCATTGCTCACAAATAAAATTCAAAGTTTTATGTTTCCTATTAAATTGATATTTTATTTAAATATTGATATTCAATTTTAAAGATCAACACCCCAAATAAATGCATAATTTTTATTTATCAACAGTGATTTAGTACTAATTAACTAATAAATTAAAGCATTGGATGCCTGAGTCACTACGGAAAAAGATTGTGGTATTTTCGTCATTTAATCCTCACAAAAATAAATAACAGTCTACGATAACATCCTCAAACCTATCGTCACCGTCCATCTCCATATTAATCTGACGGCTTTTCTTCTCGATCCGTGTAGCACAATCCCATTGGTGAAACTAAATCCCACTGACTATATATTAAGGGAGCAATCGTTGTTCTCTTCCTCATTCATTTCTCTCTACTAGCATTTCTCAGAGAAACCTCTCCTCTTCATCTCTCTTCGTTCCTGACGGTTTCTCCGTTCTAGTGATAGTTCATCGATGGCTGGTCGAGGTAAAACCCTAGGATCTGGCGCTTCCAAGAAGGCTACATCGAGGAGCAGTAAAGCCGGCCTCCAATTCCCTGTCGGTCGTATTGCTCGTTTCTTGAAGGCCGGAAAGTACGCCGAGCGTGTCGGTGCCGGTGCTCCTGTCTATCTCGCCGCCGTCCTTGAGTATCTCGCTGCGGAGGTAGTTTTTCTTGTCAACCACCGATTCGTATTTGTGTTGTTATATGTTGTCGTCATTGGATCTAGGGTTTCGAAATTGGGGGCAATTTTTCCCCCAATATTCAATTGTAGTTTCTAAACAATTAAGTAATTCATTTTCCTTCATTCTTTGAATTTGAATATCACTGGATTTGGCCTTAATTGTTCGATTGTGCATCTTCAGGTTCTTGAGCTGGCCGGTAACGCCGCGAGAGATAACAAGAAGACTCGTATTGTGCCTCGTCATATTCAATTGGCGGTTAGGAATGATGAAGAGCTGAGCAAGCTTCTTGGAGACGTGACAATCGCAAATGGCGGTGTTATGCCGAATATCCACAACTTACTACTCCCAAAGAAGGCAGGAGGCTCATCTAAGGGCGCTGGTGGTGATGATGACTCTTAATTAGAGACTACAGAAGATCTGCTCCATGTTTTCTCGTGATTTACTGTTGAATTTAGTTTTTTCCCCTCACATTTTTCTTAGTTTCAAATAGGGTATGATCTTTTGTGCTATGTGGAATTAGTGGTAGCTGTAGTTAGGGTTTCTGATAGTGATGTGAATAGAAATCATCTTCCTATGGTTCCTTCTTTGAAGAGTTGAAATTCTAATATATATTTTTTTCTTCGCTCTAAATGTATCATTCTTGCCCAATTCGCAATGTCACATTTTAAAATGCCTGAATGTTAACTTTTGCCTTGAATCTCGTGGGTAACTTGTCTAAATTGTTAACTTCAAGGAGTTTTTTTTTTTTTGTTGAAGAACATGCGCAAAATACTTTTGCCTTAAATGTCATGGGTAAATTGTCTAAAATGTGAACTTCAAGGATTTTTTGAGTAGTACTTGTGCAAAAACTTTTGCCTTGAATCTCATGGGTAAATTCTCTAAAATGTGAACTTGAAGGAGTTTTTGAGAAGAACTTGTGTAAAATCTTTTGCCTTGAATCTCATTGGTAAATTGTCTAAAAATGTTAACTTGAAGGAAGTTTTTGAGAAGAACTTGTGCAAAAAGTTTTGCCTTGAATCTCATTGGTATATTGTCTAAAAATGCTGATTTCAAGGAAGCTTCTGAGAAGAACTTGTGCAAATCTTCTCATCTGCTTGTTTCGTAATTCGAGCAGAGCATGCCAGTAAAATAGGCATATTGATTGATGAGGCGCATTAAAGTTAAAAACCTCATTTTTTGTGAATGATGTGGTAGATATATTGTTTATCTGGGTAAGTTATAATGCAAGGATGGAAGTTTATAATTTTTGCATTGGCTGGATTTTTGGGTGTGGTAGGGAATGAAATCATCTGGAATTTTACTTTTGTTTAGAGCGTTGCGTCAATTTCAGGGTTAATTAATCATACTTAATCCTTAATTGGTTTTGTTAAGTCTGGTGTCCTAGAGCTGCAGGAGCTCGTTTTCAGTTGTATCCTTTTTCTGCTATCATTGTATGTAATGTAATTTAGGATTAGGACCACTCATTAGAGCTATTAACGATGCATGGGTTAGGGTTATATTATAATTCACCTATTAGTTATTACTTGTATATCTGGTCTGTGGTCTGCAAAAAATGATTCTGAAAGTAGTTCTTCTATAGTTGGTCTTGTTTTGAGTGGTGATAGTATGTTGTAAAGTTTTGACGATTCGCAAGTTATTCAAATTTAGAGATGTAGCAAATTAATGAAAAATCCATGAATCTATGTGCGGGAAATAGATTATCAAGATTTCTGTCTAAGCCAGCGATTGGTTTTGGTTTCTAAATAAGTTTACTTTGTTATATATTGATATTGATGTAAAAATATTGGGACAGACAAATGTATATTTTACATAATGAGTATCTTAACTGTAGGGAGTTCATCGTATATTTTGTAATCTTTAAGAAAGGAAACAAATTTCAAATAACTCAAACTTGTAATAAATGAGATAGGGATTGTGAGTCGAGTGAATACCTCTTCTAAGTTTGAAAGATGTATGGAATTAGAACAACCTTGAACAAAACAATGAAACATTATGTTCGATAGTGAATAAGGAAAATAGAGTTTATGCAAAGGTAACGTTTGATATCCAGAGAGTAATATCAGTACTCTTTTTTGAAGCCAAGCATTCCAAGAAAGCTGTGAGTTTATCTTTTCTAGGAGGAAGGAAATAAAAGGGAATGGGAATTTGATTTTGGAAGGCATGAGAATACTAGTTAATTGCACATTATAATGAAGTGAAGTGTAAGCTAACGATAAAAGTAGTTGAGGATTCTCTGTGAAGACATAAAATTTTTAAAGACACAAAGAAATGTTCTCGAGCATTGTCACTTGGTAAGACAAATATGGAGGTTCCAAATTGATTTGGCATGCATTTCAACACGAAATGATTGAAAGATAGAAAATGCTTTAGAATACTTTTTCATCAGATATAACTAAGTGCTATGAGAATAGCAATCAATGAGCCTCAAATACAAGTGATTTGGACCCTAAGCAACTAAATGGATAAGTGGAAATTATGAAGCACACTTGAAGAAGCTAAAGTGGAAAGGGAAGGAACCATCTTCTTCAAGTGTAAGATGATGTAACCTCTGTGACTCATGTACTATGCCAACTGTATATAGAGCAGTTGAGGGTACGAGTTAATTTTTTAACAAGGATTGAATTAAAAGAACATCCATGCATATAAAGAACAAAATCCATTGTGGATGGATTAGCCTCACTTAATGCTCATAATTATATAGCAACAAGTTTAGAACTATAGGAAATCGAGAAAATGATTTTGTTACCCGAAATGTGATCTGAAGCACTTATATCAAGGAGCCACAACTCGAATGAGGAAGATTAAGCAAGGCAAGTAACGGTCTAATTTGAGGGAATTTTTTTTTATTTTCATAATTAATACTAGAAACTTCACATAAACTTACGTGCATGTCAAAATTTTGATATTCTTAAAATGAAAAGGTACTAGATTAATAGTCAAGTTTCAAAAAAGATTACGTGATTTATTATTGTTGGTAAATTAAAATCAAAACATGCTAAAAATCAATCATTTGACCTGGACTAATCATTAAATAAATGAAAGTCATTGGTTTAATTGTTTGATTACTAAAAAATTTTATTGAACAGGTAAGATAAATTCAAAAATTTATTATAAATCTTCCTACATTATTAAATAAAAACATCGAGTCATAAGAAATCAAAATATAGAAAAACAATTTAAGTTGCTTCATGGTGTAAATTTACTAAAAAAAAATTAGGTTTTTTTCTCTTTCTTTTTTTTTTGTCGTTAAAGATGAAATTATATTAAACAACACAAACAACTACAAGCAAGTTTTTAAAATGTTAAGAGAAAGGCCACCGCCAAAAGGCAGAGCACTGGACAAACTACAAGCAAGTGTTTCTTTCTTCTCTTTCAAAGAAAGCAAGTGGAAGTTTTTAAAACAGAAGAAATAAGATTGTAATTTTAACGTGTCCTATAGAAGGGGAGTGCAAATTATTTAAAAAAAAAAAAATTTCCTGATGGTGTAAGAAAAATTTCTATTAATAAAAATGGATCATACTATTATATGCTACATCCTCCCCTTTGGAGACACCAACATATGAACAATAATGAATTGTGAATAAAGAATGAGGACTACCCAACTACTGATCCATAAATGGCTTCTTCTTGTAAAACTACGAAGCTAATCCCAATTGGGGCTTTCATTCAAAGAATGATACAGTGGTAATTCCTTTTCTTGATGTCCACTTCTTCAGGTTAGACACTGTACATATGAACATTTTGCTTTGAGAATGAGACATCCAAAGCTAGAAAAGAAGAGAAAGTCATATCTTTCTTTGTAAGGAGCTGGTAATAGCGAAAATATGGCCAAATAATAGTACTTGAAAATCTATTAGCTCTCATCATCTGAACTAAAGTCATCCTTCCTCCTATCTTTGATTTGCTTTCGGGGATCGGGCGAAGGTGGGGCGCGAGTATTTGAAGAAGAAGCAACTTTAGAAGGTTCTTGTTTATGAGGTTTTGCTGTTGCTGCTGCTGCCTTCTTCTGTGCATCTCCCACTTCCTTGCACACCTTATCCAACATGATTAGGAAGTCTCGTACTATGACAAACAAGCGTAACCCCTCATCTTTCCCGGAGTTGCCATGGAAGTAGTCACCTGTACTCTTCACCAAATCCATGATCTTCTTCTCTTCTTCCAACAGACTTGTCACTTCAATCTCAGCACTCTCCACAAAACTCTGCACTGTTTGATAAAAGCCTCCTCTACTTTCTACCTCTAATTCTTTTAGGTCTTTGTTTAAAAAATCTTTAGTTCTTAAGATGCCATGCCCAAGTTTAGCAGTGGTTCCTGTTAAGTTATCAGCATCTAGAGCTGCAGCTTTCTTGACATTCTGAAGCTCAGTGCTTAAACGTGAGACCACCTGAAGACCAAGATCGCAATAGCGTTCTTCTGATTCAGTGGAGACTTCCTCAAGAAGGTCTTCAGTTTTAATGCTAGAGAAACTCTTACTCTCTTTTGACCCACGAAGTGCTCTTATGCCCTCAGACCGGATTATCTCTTTAACAACAAAGTGTAAGAGTGTAGTCTTCCCATCAACTCCTTTTACGTCAGATAGTTTAAGCAGTGTGTCAAGTTTAAATGCTTGCGCACCACCACGGTATGTTCCACTGTTCATACGGTTCCCAGTTTTTAAGACAGCTTCTAAAAGTTTCAAGAACAACCGACTGCTTCTTAGTTCCTTACTAGCAACCTAGAATGCATATTACCATGAAATTACATGCATTATTTCAAAATATATTTCATATAAATAAAGATATATTTCTACCTCTAAAATTGCAAATGCCTCCTTAGTACTGGCCAGCTCCTCTTGAAGAGTACCCATAAAATGCAATGCTTCCATTCGTTTAATAGAAAATGGAATTTCAACAAGGGCCTTTAGAAACCGTTCAGCCGGCGCAAGTTGAGATAGGTTGCCATTAAAAAGTCTGAGCTTAAGTTCTTCATCCGATGTTGGTGCCATCTTCAGTAAGGATTCAAGAAACTCTGGGGGAAGCTCATTTCCTGATTAGCCAAACCCAGGTTACAAACCTTTCATATAAATACAATCACATACATTGTATTCTATTCTATTACTTTCCCTCATCTATGAAATTCTCTCAATTTAATACTCACAAAAGCTTTGAAGAAAACTGATGTTAGTTTCCCACAACCTATATCAAAAGTAGCATACTAGCACATTTCTGTGTATATGAAGGTCTACATCTCTACCACTTACAAATGCATAAATATGTCTATTTTCTTTTTTGGAGAATAAATAAATATATCTGTTAAACTAATGAACTTAAAGATGTCTTTTGTCAACTCCTATAGTATAATTCAGTAAAAATTCTACGAAAAGCTCAAGTGTGGTTTACCAGAAGAGCCTAGCATTTTTCCAACTGTATCACCAATTATTGAGGGGAAATTTAAAAGTTCAAAGAAAAAACCTTCAAGTAGTGCATCACAAATTTCTTCTGTATTCACGTTTGAAGCTCGCAGTGTAATCGACAAATTTTGTGATTTCTTTTTGTCAATAATCTGGATAAACTCTACGGAAGGAGATCTTTTCTTGATTTCACCTTTGTTTTTATCTGGATTGGTATAGCCAAAAAGCGTTTCCATCATCTCTTCATCCAACCTGTCAAAATATTTGTCATTATGAATAGTAGCAGCTAAGATTAAATCATTATTCATGAGTAACAAAAATAGTCCAAGATATATGTACTCCTTACTGGAATGATCCTGCTTTAAGCTGAGTCCAAACCATTGATTGATTTGCGTTAGCATTAACTTTATCCCAGAAAAAAGGTTTTAGCTTGGCTTTAGAAGCACCAGCATCCCCTTCTGAATCAGTGGCATCCGCATTCTCAGAAGCCTTTGCTTTTTTTGGTATAGCTAAAGGGCGAGTGGCCCTAGCACCCATCGGTGGAGGTGGTCGAGGAGGAGCCGGGCCACTTCTAGGAGGTGGTGGTGGTGGTGCACCAGCACCTTTTTTGGCACCAGGTAGTGCTGGGAGTGGTGGAGGAGGAGGTCCAGAAGTAGTTTTGGGACGCTGTGGGGGAGAGGGTGCAGGAGGTGGAGGTGGAGGAGCAGGAGCAGGAGCACCACCCGCATCACTAGAAGCCTTAAAAGAAGGTGGCTTAGGGGCAATATCTGGCCTGCCAGGAGGAGGTTTCAAAGGGCTAGGTCCCACCCTACCGGGGGGAGGTTTCAGATCAAATGATGGTCTGGCAGCAACGGCACCTGCATCTCCTGTTGATGGAATTTCCTGCACATCAGATTCAACAGGAAAATTGCCATTCAGAGATGGAGCCCTTTTGTGGTCAATTGAATTATTACCAGATGACTGAAATCCAAATTTTTCATCTCTTACTGAATTTCCTGAAGCATATCTGGGAGAAGAACCTGAAAAGCCAAAGTCAATTTTGTCAAGACTTGTACATCACATATAAATGTCTGAGAGGAGTTCATTTTAGTGAAGAGTAATTGGTACTATTTCCAATTATATGTTATCATATAATCTAATTTCATTTTGGTTTAGACCAATGTCATATACTTTTGAATTTTATTTCAATTAGATCCTAAACTTTATGTATGAATGATTTATTTGCTGACACCACTACTAAATATTTCAGTACTACGAGAGTATAAATATTTCCATTTGGAGATATTGGTAAAATGATAGTTACCAATAGAATGGTCGCTCCTACTCAAGCTGAGAAGGGGCCTTTCATCATATTTTCTATCTTGGCTTTTCCTACAACAGCAACAAAGACAAAGCAGTACCACTACAAGTATCACTGACACAGCAGCTGCAGCCGCAGCAATTATAACCATGTTTTTGTCATCCTTCTTTTTTTTCCCCTTTTTAGATTTAGTACTTTTAGAAGCCTTTATCTGCTCCTTTAGGTAAGTTTCCTTTTTAGGAGATGAAGATCCAGATTCCTTTGACTCTTGTTCTTGATCACGTATATGTGATTTAACTGTAGGGCCAGGACCAGGTGGCATT
The DNA here is from genome assembly GCA_014851425.1 of Senna tora. Lineage (NCBI taxonomy): Eukaryota > Viridiplantae > Streptophyta > Magnoliopsida > Fabales > Fabaceae > Senna > Senna tora. The sequence goes on along the minus strand of CM026263.1, from coordinate 278,362 downwards.
GACATGCGTTGAGGCAACTCAAGACCCAGATTTCTTCTGGGAGCATTGGATCTGGAAAAAAGTGACTTGGTACAAGTGGCATGCCAAACATTGTATTCATCATTCTCATCATTAGTTACACCATGGTGTGGAAGATAATTCTTTCTCAAACAGTAAAGAAAGATTTCCTTCAATTGAGGATGGCAAGCATTAATTAATTTTTGGATGTTTTCTCGTGCTAATGACGGAATCTCTGAACTAATTTCATTGGTGCAACTGCTCGGTGATTCCTGTGAGAAGCACAAACCAAGATCTCCAACCTCTTCCTTCAAATGAATTAAATCTACTGAGCAAGTGGTCCATAGAAACTCTGCCTGCAGTCATAAAACTATGACCAGTTTTAGAGTTTAATCCATTAATACTTAGAACAATGGTTGACATAATAATTCCTCCCTTCACCCTTTTTTGCTCTTTTATCTGACAAATGGTAAAAGAATTTAAAGCTCTATTAATTTAGTGGCATGCAACATTAGCAGCCAGTAATTACACGAGTAAAAGTTATAGACTTTGAGTGAAAGTTGATACAGGTAGAATTGTACGATAATTAATATTTACTGCTACCATCTTTTGGAACCTCCGGATCATGGTTTTAAGCAACTATGGCAAATTGGACATATACTATGATTAGCAATTTGCTCAAAATGAAGAAACCACATGGGGTTGTCATGAGAACGTAATGAAGGAATAAGATAATAAAGATAGGAATCACAAATTTAACGAAAACCTTTAAAGATTAGTGAATCCCCAAACTATACTAAAGCACAATGGGGCCAACTCCTCTAAATAAGTTCAATTGCCAATAAAGAAGATTACTAACTGAGAAAGATTTTAGGAAAGAAAGATGTGACCTGTCACCTATATATATCCATCATAGCAACTATATTTTCGCGGGAAAGTCATTGAAAACCTCATTTGTTGCAAAAAAGGAGAAAAGCAAAATCAAACATAATTCATATATAATTAACAAAAATTGCAACCCAAAGCACTAATTTATTCAGTAAGAGATAGTCTCTTTCTTTAACAACTGGAGTTCAATTTCTCTGAAAACATTCTAAGAATAAAATTTTAAATATGCTAAGTTGATGCAGGGAAGTACGTTGTTAACATCGCTCAATAGTTGAGACAAAAACCCAAATGGCTAACCCTAATTGAGAAATAAAAAGCATGAATATGCACTTATAAGGTACCAAAATCTATATAATGAAGTAGAAGGAGTCTCACCGTATCTTCATCCAACAATCCAGATGCGGGATTGAGTAGTTGGCTAAGGAAGTCTTGGACTTCCTGTGTTTCGTCCAAATCTTTTGAACTTACTGCTGTTGTAAGAAGAACCAAAATGATGCAAAAGCTAGCCTTTGTAATAACCATCATTCCAAGTGCTTAATTTGCTTCTCATTTCATCAAAAACGCCAACGAGCAAAAACCAAAAATAAAAGTTTCATTCTCTATTCCTGAAAAGGAATAACGCTATTTCTGGCTAGCAAAATCTGTGAAATCCACAAAGGATAATTGGATGAAGATTAGAATTCTGGAGCACAATGCACAAAAACTATCTGGGAAATGATGCTCTTAATTTTTATCGAAGATTAGAATTATGGATCACGTCACCCTCAATTATAACAATATAGCCCCAGCACAAACAACGAATCACAAATTCACGTAAAATTCCCTAACAATCAGTGCTGCATATACAAATGCAGAAGAAGCAGATGCAAACGCAAACGAATATCCTGCGATAGAAAATGGAAAATAACGCTTTGCTTTGCTTAAGATTGGATCCACAAACAAATGCTCAAATCATCCGGTGCTGTGGAATTGAATGAAAGGCAAAATCTGGAAGACGCATGAGAAATATTTGGTTTTCTTTTTTATTGAAATAATTATGAAAATTGAAGTTTGTGAATCGTTTTTTTGGGTGACTGGAAATTTCTTGGCGCGCAAGAACCCAAAGCGCAAATGGCCGTCCTAATCCCAACAATGATTTTTCTTCATTAATTAGGACAATGGCAGCCACTCTAGAACACAGGCGTTTCTCTTATGCTTATTTTTCTTTTTTTCTTTTAAAAAAATTTGATTACTTATTATATTTTGGCATTACTAATTTTATTAACTTAACAGGAAAATTTATAAGCCACAACATTGCAATGTGAAATTCATTTTCTCTATCTTTGGCATTGTCAAAATAATTAAAAGGATATATAAATTGACTCAACTAGTAAAAAGGAATTAATAAGATTTTAGTACTAGTTATTTGTATCACTTGGGTTTAAATTAAATTCCCTTGATGTCATGAATTTTTTTTTTATTAAAATGTCCCACATTAATCTTTTATTAGCCCTAAATTCACAATTATTAAACTTAATTTGCTAGAAAATTAAGAACATGTAATACTTTTTTGAAATTGCAAATTAATCCAACATTTTAGTCTCATAGGAACGAGTTCGTCTACCAACTTAGACATGCTCTAATAAAAGTAATTTTACTTAAGCTTTATATATAACTATGTTGTCCATTAATAGAGACAATATTGGACTATAAATTATAAAGGAGTTAGTTATTTTTTCTAGGCAGTTTAATTAATATGTAGCGGGATCTTATTAAGTAAAAAAGACACATAAATAAAACTTACAACTTGATGTTATGGCGGTGGAATCAAATTCATAAGCTTTGATGAACTGTTTAAATAAAGATTTGCCAAAAACTCACCCTCTGGCCTCTTCTCCTTCTGTCCTTCTTTGTTTTTTTATTGGGTCCACTTCCTGTCCTTCTAAAGAAGTCATATTTGGAATCTAAATTTGAAGCATAACCCAAGCTTGGGCTTGGACATTGATTAAGCCCAGTCTATTGGACCCCCCAAAAAAAGTAAGCCTAGCCTAGCCTGGTGCCCGGAGAGTGTAGTTGTTTAAAAGAATAGTATTATTTCGTAAACAACTTTTTTTTTTTGAAAAAAATAGTAAAATACTCAATATTTATTTTTTAAAATAAATTTAAATAAAATATTATTTTATTTGGAAAATAGGATGGACAATATAAATGCCCTTTCCTGCTTACCCTAATCTACATATATATACAACACAAGCTCTTGATGAGGCTGATTTTCACACAACAGTAAATAAAGTGTAGTTGTGAATATAAATAAAATAAAAGGTTATATAGAGTACATAACATATCCATGTGTCTTGGATTCGATCTGCTACTTTGAATTTGCCTTGTTTGCCTTCACAGTATTGGCCTTGGGATACTCTTTTCTGATCCCAACACACATCTAATGTGCCCACATTATTCTGCTTGTCCCCCTGCCTCAAGTTATGGTGATTGACAAGCCACTTCAAGCTAGCAAACAAACAAGGCCTTATCTATCTTGTTTCCTCATTCCAATAATGTATGAAATGAACTCAACTCATTAATGATGAAGAATTTGGTTTTGACAGATATATAGCACATATATACAATGGTTTTGACAGATATATAGCACATATATACAATATATACTGTCTGTCAAAAACCCACCTCCTCACTCCTCAGTCGGTGAATGATTCAACATCATATCATATGCTCACATTCAGACTAATGCCAAATTCACTCACTTTCAATATTCATTCATAGAGGCAATAAAATAAAATTAAAAAGCAAGAAAATTGGAGATGCAGGGTATTGATCCCCGTACCTCTCGCATGCTAAGCGAGCGCTCTACCATCTGAGCTACATCCCCCTTGTTATGAGTATATCAACAATTGATTTGATGATTAGACAATTTTGTTATATGATAATATTGTCGTCATTGGAAACTACGTACCCGTTACTCTTTGCAATTATTGCTCAGAAAAAGAAGTAAATAATAATAAGTGTGGAAATTGGAATGCCTATATATATATATATATCTTTGGATTATGGAAGACAGACGGTGGATAAAATAAAAATGGTTTGTCGGTTAGTATACAAGAGAAAGGTTGTGTTTGTTTGGAGGGACAAAATGAAGTACTTCATTTGTTTATTATTGCATGTGCTCCTCTCTTACAAATTCTCACAATATAATGTTTTTTTAGTTTTATACACAAATGTCTTTGTTTTGCTTGCTTGCTTGCTACTGAGTTTATTCACTCTGCCTTTTGAAAGTGCCCATTATATATGCATCTTCATGTTATCGAAGAAAGAGACACATCCTTCTGCTTTTGCAGGCCAGGCACCACAAGTTAATTAAAGCCACCTCTACATCTGTCGGATCCTCTGCTGTCCGAATTTATGTTATTTAATTTAGCTACGGTTATAACCGTGATCAAATTTTTAGTTACGATTTTTTGACTGGTTAGCCACAGTTATAACCGTAGCTAAATTGGACAGCACAACTTTAGACAACAGAGTATCCACACACCTAGCTACGTATTATTTTCAAATGTTTTCGGCAATATATTATATTATATTAATTTTCTTTCTAATAAAGTGTATAAGTAAATATTTAAATCAAATTTACCAAATTACGACATGTGGGAAGCCATTAAAACTGCTGAAGCTAGCCTGCAATGCTATCCACATATATTCTATGCTAATTTCTTTAATTTAGCACAATTAATTAGTGTTTCACTTTGTCTCTTACAACCTTGGATCCGATTTGTTAAATTAATTAACAATCATAGAAAGCCAAAGTGGATAACTCAGCTTATCATGTGCATCTCATCAACACAACAAACTAATTTATTCCAACAATTAAGGACTTGTTACTATAATATTATTTGTAAATTAATTATTAACAAATTGAAAAAAAAAAAAAACCTTCACATTCACCCAAATTAAATAATAATTGCAGTATGCTATTTTAGACCAATTACTGTATATGAAGCTACATAATATATATATTGTACTAAATTCTTACCGAACAAGAGTATATACAGTTATTGGTCATCACACCTAAGTGATGTGTATTGTGCAACTGAATTATATATGTTTGTGAGGTGAAAGTTGAAATTAAACCCCTAATTCATACTTTACCCATTGCTTCACAGTCCAGCAATTAATGCATATAATAAAGAAAAGTTTCACGGTCCAAGGAATCAAGATTTCAACCCTAAAGATATATGTATATGAAATTGTGAAACTATTAACTCTACAATATGTGAAACTACTTATCCGATCCTATTCATTGGTCACATCGGATAGATATATATGCTTCTAAATTATTATTTCTCTGTGAACATTGGAGCAGGTCCAAGAACAGAGAAAAAACTTGAATAAATGCACATGCCAAGAAGGCTCTTCGGGTGTAAGTCAGCAAAGGTGATGAGAGGAGCAAGTGAATGCTTGGCCTTGGATGCATATAATGATTCTGTACTTGGAATTTGGAAAATATACGCCAAACTCGGGTGTGCACATCTAATCTAAATCCAACCGATTAAAACCCATCAAAATTAACTATGTAATAATATTTTACCAAGTGGGAGAAATAATCTAGGAAAATTAGCAATAATTAAACCTATTCACACAATATAATACATAGGTAAGTAATAATATTTTACTCTACAATTACTGTTATTTTGAGGTTAAATATTAAAAGCAATTGAGATTAACGTGATAACGTCCTACGTACCCATTTTGACGTTCGTCTGCGGATGAAAGCAACAATATATAATTGATGGTAGTTTAATTAATTAATAAGGTGGAAGAATATAATTAGTGAAGATGAAAGGCAAAAGAGTGAGTAATACAGATCCTTTTGGTTTTGGCCTTTATTCTACTTGGGAAAATTAAAGTGATAGATAGATGGCATTCATAATTAGCTTGATATATATATATATATATATATATATATATATATATATATATATATATATATATATATATATATGTATTAAATACTCAGACACAGGAGAGTGGATCCTCTACTTTGTGAGGTGAAGTATTTACTAAAATAAGGAGAGAGATAGAAAGAATAACTAAGAGAGAGAAATTGTGATAATGTAGAATCCACAATTTTTTCTTTGTATTTCTCTTTTCACTTTAAAAAGCACTTCAACTTATAATGTAAATGATACATTCTCCAGAAGACAATTTTGTTTGGAGAGAAGTGAATTGGGTTAGGAAATTAGGATGAGTAAGAAGGGTAAAGATAAATGAAGTTATGGGAAAAGGACATAAAAGAAAGAAAGAAGGTGAGTACCAAGAAGTGAATGGAAACATCAACCACTTTTTGCACCTTGTGGAGGCATCACTCAATGAATGGGATGCTACGTTCTTTCACACTTTCTTTCCCTTATATATATATATGCTGAGTTGGCACAAACTTAGATTTGATAGATTAATTAGGATACTAACTTTTTCCGGCAAAATGAAACCCAAACTTCCTAACTCCCATCTCAAGCAATTGCCAAAAGTTTGGATTCCAAACACATTTCAGATTTGTATCTTAGATTCACTCTCTCTCTTGAAAGCATGTTTAGTACGTACTAAAAATTCAATATTTTTTTATTTATTACTTATTATTTATTAATATTAATAAAATTTAATCACTAATCTATTCAAAATAGACTATCAAAAATGCCATTCGTTGAATAGAAAAATATACTAAAATTATCCCTTTGCCTAAACAAATTAAAGTGACTTCTTAATTTCGTGCTCTTTTTTATTGGTGACCATTTAGTGGGCTATATAATTATTATAATCTTCATTTAGTGTCACCAATTCTTGCTATGTGGCAAATTCTGAGATTAATTGTTTTATATATGTAAATCAAGTAAACATATATATATATATATATATATCTCGAATTTTGTTAATTAGTATTTATGAACTATATGTGCAACTTATATATTGATTAGGGGTGTACATGGACCCAGCTGATCCGGCCAACCTGGCTCGGCCCGGGCCCATTCGGGTCTATCGAGCCGGGTCACCGGGTCGGGCTCCCCAAAAATCCGGCCCGGTTCGGGATAGGCCCATTAAAAAAAATTTTTTTTTGTTATTTTTATTATTTAAGTATTTTTTATATGTAAAAAAGATTAAAATTGATAGTTGAAAATAAGATATCATATCTATTATTTAATATCTTATAATCTATTTCTAAAAACTAAGTAATAAATCAATTTAAAATTTAAAAAATCTATTCAAAATGTCAACATGTATTAATTACTCTTCATTTTTTATGCCTACTCTTCATTTTCTATGCCTACTCTCTATTTCCCATGTCTACTCTCTATTTTCCATACTCAAATTCAAATTTCAAAAAAACAAATAAAATACCCGGCTGACCCGATCCGGCCCTATCCAAGCCGGGTCTCGGATCCAGTCAAAACCCGGCCTGACTCGACCATGTACACCCCTAATATTGACACAATATAATAATACATTTTATAACATATCTATATACTCGACATATAACTTGTAGTGTGTATATGTATTTTTGAAAAATATATGCTAAATAAAAAGTTATATTGTATTAATTATATTATTCATATGAAAAGTAGAAAAAGAACTTTTATTTTATTAATGATATGAAATTTTTAGTATCTCATATTATCTTTTCTATTTAATTTTTTGTTATATATATATATTTTTTCTACTTTATAATTATATATATAGTTTACGTAATGGATCCTCGCTAGAGTAATTCTCTACATTTTTTTATGAAGTTATGATAAAAAAAAAATGTTTATTTTTTTTTCTCTATTTTTCTCATAACTCTACAAAAAAATATAAGAAACTATTCTAAAGGATCCTATGTATGTTTGTTTGAAGTTTGATGTGTATGAGTCTATCATGGTATGTATACTTTTTCTTTTCTTTTTAAATTCTCAAACATCAATACACACGTGCTTCCACGTTATACTATGACCATACAATTAAGAATAATAATATGTTTGATGTACTTTGAAAATATATATATGTGTGTGTGTTAATATGCTTTCTAGAATTTGTAAAGATTTGGTGATAAATTGGGGGAGAATCTCATCATCATTTTACTTAATTAAAATAAGGAACAACAGAAAGCGAAAAAAAGTGATGTTCCTTAATTAGATTTATAAACTCAACAATCATTTTATTTTATTTATAATTAATCAACATTTTCATATACTAGATATTCTAGATAAGATCATATGTACTGCATTGAGAATTATAACTCAGAGATCTAATTAACATGAGAGAATCTCATATGGTAAATAATTATAATTAATATTATTAAAATTTAAATGTACACAATTTAGGAATTAACCTCATTATTAGTTTATAAAATTAAGATGCTATTTACGAACATTAATCCAAAGTTAAAATATTATATGTTACATTTTCCCCAAAATTAATTATTTTTAAGTAAATGATCAGTCTTCTTCACGGTACAATGACATTTAACTAGATGCAAATAATGGAATTGAAGTTTGTACTTGAAGACAGGGAGTTTGATTTTCAAGATAGTTATTGTCTTATTTTATTTATAGTAGTTGAATATTAATTATATATTTAAGTGAAATTTTTGATGAATGTGACTAATTAGTTAGATGCATTTATTATTTTTTACTTTTTCTTTACTATTTCCTTCAACTTCCATTCTTACCTAATATAGTAATAGCGTTAGGTAATCTTTTTTTTTTTTTTCACAAAAAGTGCTAATCATCATATTTATTGACTGATCTTACATATGTTGTATTATTTTTCATTTTTTAAAAATTGGAAAAAAGTATAAAACGAACATATTTAAATATGAAAAATAAAAAATTACACATACTCATCTTAAATTTTACTTCCACTGAATTTGTGGCAAGTATAAAATTATTTTTGGGCCATATCCATTTGGTCCTCACATTTAAGGAAGCCAGTGGGTCATATTTAAATTTTTGTTATTAAAAAAATGCAGTTGCTATTTTTTAGGTAGCTTTTGATGCTACCAAACTATCATTTTCATTTTTTGGCCAAAAAAAACTATCATTTTCATTTTTTGGCCAAAAAAAACTATCATTTTCATTTGTTTTCTAATTTTATGAAGTCTTAATCAATGCGTTTATATATCATTAAAATTTTAAAATCTAATGAAGTCTTAAAAAATTAATGTTATGAAAGTATTAAATTTTTATTATTTGTTTCTTCAATACTATTTATCAATATATGAATAGAATTTATCCTAAATAGATAAAAAATTTAAATTTTTATTAATATTAATAAATAAGAAGTAATAAATGAAGAATTTTTAATAGTTTTGTAATATTGAACTTCTTTGTCGCCTAACTCACAAAGCCATCAGACAAGCATTGATATTGTAGCCAACTAGCCATGTCAATTTTTTATCTAGTTGTTCAAAATGTTTTAGATTGAGTTATTGTTTGTAATTATCTAAATTGGTAAGAGAAATTTGAAAGATTGATAAAAGAATAACATGCATTAATTCATATAAAATACCAATCATTATATCATTATAATATAAAACTCAATACTAAATAAGAGTATTATGATATAACACTATTTTATAACATGATAGATATAAAATACCATGCAAAAATTATATCACAATGTATAAATAAGGTAGTTAAAAATATTTTGTTAGAGTAATGATTAAAATTTCTTATCAATTGATAAAAAAATAAAAAATTTAGAGTATGAAAAAACAAGAATTTAGATTTATGATCTAAAAAATAAAAAAAATTTATTAAGCAGGATATCATATAATGTGTAAGATAGGAAAGAAGGGTTGCAAGAAAAGAAAGTGTAAGAAGTAAGAAAAACACGTGAGGGGCTGGCCTCGCCTATTTTTAAACAAAACCTCTAAATAATAAAGTAATAAAGTAAATAGTAATAATTAATAAATTCAGCATCACCACCGCTCCCAAACACTAGAGACTAGACTCTACAGATCTACAGAAAAACTCAGAAAGAAAGATTCAACTTCTTTCTTCTTTTTCTTTTTTTCCAGAATTCATTTCGCTATCTTCCTGCTGCCTAAAGCAACGTAACGCCTTCCATTCATTCGTTAGCTTTCAATACAATCCATGCCCATGGCAATGGCCCCACACTAGACACTCACACTACACACGCTCTCTCTTTTTCTCTTCGCATTCTGTCTCTGACTCACGCTTCAAAATGGTCACCACGACCCACAACCGCCCTCCCATATCACTCACATCTCCAGCTGCTTCTCCCAGCTCTTCAAAGGTCTCTGCCATTTCCCAACATTTCACGATTTCATTCTTTCCGCTTTTCTTCAATTTAACCTCCACTTTCTATTTCATTTCCTGATCTGTCTATTTTGTTTTTGTTTTTTCCCTAGTTTCTTGCTGATGACTTCCTCCTAGATAAGGACCAACACGTTGGAGGGGAAAATATGGTGGGGACTCCCATTAATGGAAGGACAAGGCAAGCTTTTACGGTTGTTAATGGCGGCCATGAACTCAGCCCGAGTAGTGCTCCACCCAGCCATGCCGGCTCCGACTGTGGTATTATAGAGTTCACAAGAGAGGATGTTGAAGCATTGCTAAATGAGAAAGCCAAAAGGAAGGACAGATTCAATTACAAGGTCAGCTAAAAAGATTCAGCCTTCAATCTTCTAACTTCACCTCATTCTATAATCTATATTTCTTCAACTGCTCGTTTGCCAATTTGGGAGGTTGATGCCTTTCGATCTTATTTGATTATCCTTTATATTAACATCAAATTCCGGGGTCTCTAGGAAAGATGCGAAAACATGGCAGAATATATAAGGAGGCTTAAGATTTGCATCAGATGGTTTCAAGACCTTGAACTAAGCTACTCACTAGAGCAAGAAAAGTTAAAGAATTCATTGGAATTATCCCAGCAAAAATGCGTCGAGATAGGTAAGTTCATTGTCATATTTTTTACTCACTCTCTTCTTAATCAATTCTCATTGAGTTGTTTACTGATACTTAGATTCATTTGATTACAGAGTCGCTACTTAAAATTAAGGAAGAAGAACTGAATTCAATTATAGTGGAAATGAGAAGGAATTGCACTTCTTTACAAGAGAAATTAATAAAGGAGGAATCAGAAAAGTCGGTAAGGGAGATTTCCAAGTTAGTTGGAAATTTTTGTTCAGATGAAATGTTAATAATAAATTCTGTATATGCTTAATCTTTGTAAACACAAGGTGGCGGTGGAATCTCTTGCAAAAGAGAGAGAGGCTAAGCTTAACATTGAGAGGTCACAGACTACTCTGTCAGAAGACCTTGGGAGAGCTCAACGAGAGCTCCAAAGTGCAAATCAAAAGGTAAAATAATAGTACAATCGCAATCCAACAATTTTCCATTTTCTATTTGATCCTTTAAATCACAACAAAAATTATACTAATAAGTTATAACTAGATGTGTGCATATTTGGGTTTATGTAGATATCATCACTCAATGAAATGTACAAACGGTTACAAGACTACATAACAAGCTTACAACAATACAATGGAAAGCTTCATACAGAGCTTTCTTCAGTTGAAGATGAACTTAAGCGAGTGGAGAAAGAGAAAGCCACTGCAGTGGAGAACCTCACCATGTTAAGGGGTCAACTTACTTTGTCCACAGTAAGTTTGCTTTTGTATGCCAACTGTTTCACTTCAGAATTTAGGTAGTATAAGAAATCATAGTAGATGTATAAAATCTTCACATTTTGTTGATAAAAATAGATAGGAAGAATCTTAGAACATGATTGACAAATTCTTGATCTTCGCTATTCTTTGGTATTTTAGACAAATACCGTACATCTGAAATCCATTCAATATTATATATATATATATATATATATATATATATATATTTTGAGTAAACATCTTTACGTTTTTCAACGACTAGACTAAGTCTTCATTGGTACCATTTTATGTGGAGCACATCTTATTGTGTATAGGCTCGTACTTTTGAGGTGTTTTTTTTTCTTGTCTTTTTCCTGGTTTTGATTGGAAGATTTGAAATCAAAGTAAATTCTTCGTGAAAATAGTTAATTGTTAAACGAGTAGATTTAGCCTACCACTTATGTTGTGATAGGCTTCAAGGATACAGAGAAGCACTAAGAAAAATTTCTCCTAAAATATTAGTACATTACAACAGTGTCATAATCTGGTCTCACATGTCAGAATTTTTGGTTGAGTACTATGAACAAAATTTCTTTTCTTGGTACAGTTCTTAAATTTAAGAAATTATTGTAGTAAAACTTAAATCAATGTAAAAACTCCAGATACATACAAGTGCAAGCATTCAACTGTCCCTTGCTTGCATAAAAGAAATAGCAATGAAGCTTTAAGAATTCCAGGGCATGGGGCACCTAATGCTGTGGTTGTTCTTCATTTTATAAGTTGGACATTGGTGAAAACCACTTCATCTTGAGTAATTCCCCATAAGTTTTTCTCAGAGTGCCCTTATGGTTTCATTATAGTCCTTACTAATCAATACTAGGGAACTGAAAGTGACCGCATTCTAGCAATTTTGGTAGGTCCACATAAAATTCTAAAGAGTTCTAAGAGAGGATATGATTTGCTATATATATGTTATGTTTTGCATAAATTTTAAGCATAAATTGACGTGGGTTGGGCAGAGCTACAGATTTGCTATTACTATCCTTAATGAACTTTCAGATGATCATTTCTATTGAACTGGATTAGCTGTTCTGTTTGTTCTATTTGTACTTAACATACAGCTGGTATCTTACACAGTTTCATTGGTTCGATTATTAGTCTTCTCAAGAAGAGGCCATAAAACAGAAGGATGCTCTGACTAGTGAAGTTGCATCTCTTAGAGGAGAGTTGCAACAAGTTAGAGATGATCGAGACCGCCAATTATCTCAAGTGCAATCTTTTTCTTGTGAATTAGCAAACTTAAAAGAATCTACAGAAAAGTCGTGCACTGAACTGGACACTTTGAGAATAAAAACGAAAGAACTGGAGGTTGGGTTTTAACCAATTTCCTTTTTTGTCAATATTACATCCTCTTATTATTATGAATGCTATAGATGATGAGTTTCCTTCACAGGTAAGATGTTCTATGCAAGAAAGCCAGATAAAAACTTTACAAGAGCAGCTAACAGCTGCAGAGAAGAAAGTGCAGGTAATAAGGCATAATGTTATAAGATAATATGTATAATCATGATCCATCTTGTTCTTGGACCCTTCAATCTTGGTTTAATATAATGAAAAATCATTTGTTTAAATTTATGATATGGTTGCTTTTGTTCCTTATCAGGTCTCTGATATTTCTGCACTTGAAACACGGACAGAATTTGAAGGTCAACAGAAACTTGTAAATGAATTACAAAGACGCTTGGCAGACGCAGAATATAAACTGATAGAAGGGGAGAAGCTGCGGAAAAAATTACATAACACGATTCTGGTAATTCCCTGATCCAAAAGAAATTGTTGGTATTAAAAAATCTGCACATTAGTAATTGTCATTTTAACAGGAGTTAAAAGGGAACATACGTGTATTCTGTAGAGTGCGACCTTCATTGCCAGATGAAGGTTGTAACACAGAAAGCAAGATTATCTCCTACCCCACATCAATGGAAGCTTCTGGACGAGGCATTGATTTAAACCAAACTGGTATGCCTCTTGTTGCTGTCATTAAAGTTATTCTTTTGCCTATTGATGTATGCTTTAGTTATTGGTCTAATTATATTGTCAACTCCCATATTGGTCTTGTATTGTTTTCAGGCCAAAAACATTCTTTTACATTTGATAAGGTTTTTGCGCCAGACGCATCACAAGATGAAGTTTTTGTGGAAATTTCACAGCTTGTGCAAAGTGCTCTTGATGGCTATAAGGTCATTTCTCCTTTTTTTTCCCTTGCCGCTTTGGAATATCATTTCATTTCAAAATATATCATGTACATAAATGCAATCAGTTGTATATCTGATTATGGAAATATGGAATAACACTATCCAAAACTTCTTTACATTTATGTCAAATGGTGTTGTATAGTACCTTTGTCCTTCTCTCTCTTTATATGCTTTTAGTTTTTGAGCTTTCTGTGCTGTAATGGACATGTCAACCATAAATTTAGGTTCAATCTGATTAATTTTCCAAATGCATGTTAACAAATCCATTTGTATGCATTACATGTTTAGCCTCCTGAATTCTTTAAAAAAATGTTTTCCTTTTCCAGGTTTGCATCTTTGCCTATGGTCAGACAGGATCAGGGAAAACCTACACAATGATGGGCAGACCTGGACATCCAGAGGAAAAGGGGCTGATACCTCGTTCTTTAGAACAAATATTTCAAACAAAGCAGTCTCTGCAATCCCAAGGCTGGAAATATGAAATGCAGGTGCTTAGAGTATTTTCTTCTTAATTTAGTCCATCGGCACAATGTGTATATATATATATATATATTATGGAAATACTTCATATATTAAAAATGACCTTCAAGTAGCAATACACCATGAATTATCAAAGGAAAATCTTCTAACCAAACATAACTATTAACTATCACAATGATCTAGGAGTTTCTATCAAATATATATATATTTATCAATAGGAGATCTATTAGCATGTCGGTACAATGTATATTTGTTTGAGTACAATGTTGAGAAGTTTTGTCTTGCATAATCACAGGTGTCAATGTTGGAAATATATAATGAAACTATCCGTGATCTATTATCTACAAACCGATTGTCATCAGATGCAGCACGTACAGAAAATGGTACTCCTGGAAAGCAGTATGCAATCAAACATGATGCCAGTGGAAATACACTTGTTTCTGATCTTACGGTGGTGGATGTTCAAAGTGCTAAAGAGGTTGCATATCTTTTAAATCAAGCTGCAAATAGCAGGTAATTAGTTTAAAATATTCATTTCCAACTTTATTCTATCTGGCAATGTCTTAGTTTATTGCATCTATAACTTACAAGACACAGTGAAAGTGTGAGTGAACTTGCCATCTAAATATCTAATGGCTACATTATATAGCTACACTTCCTGATGTTTTTAAAGTGCATCTTTTTATTGCTTTGAAATTTGAATGGTATTCGGAAGTAATTGACAACTGATTTTGCCATATTGGTAAAACGTAACCTAACATTTTTTTTATTAGAACGTAACCTAACATTTTTGTTACAACTTAGTAACTTAAAATCAAAATACTTAGCTTTTAGCTGTTGAATCTAACTATATTTCTTTTATTTGTGTATTTCTTGTTAGGTCTGTTGGAAAGACCCAGATGAATGAACAATCATCAAGAAGTCATTTTGTGTTCACTCTTCGTATATATGGCATTAATGAGGTACATATGTTTCTTCTCAGAAATTCAGATCCATGTGTCTTGTTCCACTGACTAGATCTTTCTTGCACAAGCATCCTAACGGAACCTATTTCTTCCTCCTTCTGCTAGAGTACTGATCAACAAGTACAAGGTATTCTGAATCTTATTGATCTTGCTGGGAGTGAGCGTCTTTCAAAGAGTGGATCAACTGGAGATCGGTTGAAGGAAACCCAAGTACGTGAAGCTTTTATTTTCTCAAAATCATATGCTTATATTTATGCCTATCTGATTTCAAATAATAATTTTTTCTTTCATTTTAAATCAGGCAATCAACAAAAGTTTATCATCATTAAGTGACGTTATATTTGCATTGGCAAAGAAGGAGGATCATGTGCCTTTCAGGAACTCAAAGCTTACATATCTACTTCAGGTAATTCGCTTCTATTTCTTTCAAGTCGTTCATTAAGATTCTGATTCCAAAAAACTAGTTAAACAAAGTTTCTAGCTTTTCCTAGTAGTAGTTGCGCACAATATGCTACCTCATATTTTATCCTATCCTTTCAGAGGGTATATTTAAATTGAGGAGAATGGAGAAGAAAAAGTTAAATTTTAAACCTTCCCCCTTGACTCAATCAACTTTCCATTTCCTAGCTGTCTTCTCCATTTTCTTTAGTCCGAGTCCTAACATACCCTAAGGCATTTGTTTGAATACACGTGTAGGACTACTGGTATGAAAGAACAGACATGTTGATCAAGCAAATTATGAATAGACATGTTATTATGTTAGGCACACTTTTTAGTTAGATCCTATTCTAACATGATTACATTACATTTGTAATTCAAGATCAACTTAATTTAAAAGTTTCTCCACGTTGAAGTTTTCACAAGCAAAGCAGCATGTTGAAATTAACTACAGAAAGCATATCTTTCTTGTTGTTTGTTGGCTTTTGATCATCCAAGGTGTTCTAATGTTCTTTAATACAAAATGATTAAACAGCCATGCCTTGGTGGAGACTCGAAGATATTAATGTTTGTGAACATCTCTCCTGATCCTTCCTCAGTGGGAGAGTCACTATGCTCACTCCGTTTTGCCTCTCGAGTGAATGCTTGTGAGATTGGAACACCTCGGCGACAAACCAATGGCCGTATCACAGACTCACGTTTGAGCTATTTCTAATCTTCAGATGAATATATTATATATCCCTTCTAATCCTAATTGGTGCATCCTCGTACCATGATGTGTCTGTGTGACTGTGTGAGTACCACAACAAGAAAATTGAAAATTATGAGTATGATTCTAACATCCATCGGCTTCAGCAATATAGCTTTGTATAGAGTAAAAGTTACTGAATCTGCATCTGCTTGCAGTACTGAAGAATCTTCCATTCTACGAATGTATTTAATTTATTTATACACTTCCATTACTGTACTCTAAGCAGGTCCTCTCATAGGACATTGTTTTGTTAGACGCTGAATGGGAATTCTAAGAATATATGTAAGATTTTATATTTATTTAGATTATTATTGTCTATTCAATATGAAGCTTTTCTTCTAAGATCATGCACTTTTCAGATCCGGCTCCTCCTAGAGTGCATCATACAAATGTGCTAGCAAGTAAAGTAATTGCGATGAGAAAATTTTGAGAAGTGAACATTATTTATGCATGAGTGCAAGTCCATCTTAAGTTATAATTTGCATAGTAGAGTAGGCCAACAAAGAGATATCATATATGTTAAGTAGTTTTGTACATTGAAGCCATCCTGTCCATGACCTCGTGGAGCATAACTGTAGTTTCCTGATAACATGATTTTGTTTCAGAGAAATTCTTCCTCCTTGCAGCATCTTCAAGCTGTGAATGCAGTTATGAAACACGAACTTAAACCTCATAATTAAGGGATTAGAAATGGAAGTTATTAGTATAAGGTTAGGGTAGTGTGTTTAATTTTACCTTCTCAAAATTGTCGAACAATTTGTTAGCCATAACGGTGAGGGGCTGCTTATCATTCTCTGATGCTGCAGAGATAACTTTGTCAAAGTCATAGTAGATGAAGGTAGACTTGAGTCTGAGGTACTTTCTGACATAGTTGAGTGTATCTTCTGCAACCAAATCCGCCATTGCCAGAAGATCAAAGGCATATTTTTTAATTCTATACATGCTTCCTTTCACTCCAATATTTGCCATGTACAATCCCTTCTTCAGAAATGAACGAGTACCTGTTTGCTCATTGGCAATCTCTAACCAAACCATATATAAAAATCACAAATGGATCATATATATATATATATATATATATCAACTACGAAAAATGAAATGTCAAAGCTTACGGTTAGAGACAGATGGTGGTGGCAAAGGTTCTTCGTACCAGAAGCCATTATCGAGAGCAAGGGAGGGTTTGTGAGTGTGATTTAGAGTGAGAATGAAAGAGGCAAGGCTTATTGCTGCTCTTCTTGTGAGTGTTTTGGTTTGCAGAGAAGCAAGTATTTGTGTTTGGTGTGTCTTGTTGTTGCGTTTCCTCTGGGCATTTGGGAGCCTCGTAATTGGATGCAAGTTTGCCAGAGCCGCCATCTTTTGTCAAATGTGAAGGGATTCACTGCTTTCAGTTTCAGTGAATGACAAACAAATATGTTATCCCTCCCTTCCCTTATCACAATTCACAACCAGAAGACAACAACACTACTCACTACCCTATCCTCTTTGTCTTTGAGGATACTTTCGTAATTTCACCTTCTTTCGGCTTCTCTTCGATCTTTTTAGCTAGGCCCACGTGCTTTAATTTCTCTAATTACTAATTAACCCAACCATACATACACTCACATATGTTGTGTATGTGATTTTGTTTGCCAAGTGTTTCATCCTTCTTAAACCATTAAATTGAAGTAGTAGGTACTCCAATTCTCTTAAATAAAGTCTTGGATTCGAGTCTTATGTATAAAAAACTTCTGCTGAGAGAACTCAGCATCTTCGAGTGTCATTTTCATATGGAATTTTAGTATGCAGAAGGAAGGAGCTGGATTTAGATATATGTAATATATGTAATAAGTAGGGATAAGATGGATTTCACAAGCTAAGTCAGAATAATGATTGTAAGAAGAAAGGGAGAGATGCGTGGCAAAGTAGAAGGGGTAAGGTAAGGTAATGTGCATCTCATCCCTCATACAAAGAGGTGATGAGATTTTGTGGAGAAAAATAGGTCTAAAAATGACACTTTCAAACTCACTACATCTATCGTTATGTTATGTTGCTACATTCTACGCTACCAACAATTTTTCTTTTATAATCATATATATATATATATTTGTAAATAGGTTTCAAAATTAGTAATTTAATTTTTAAATTTCAATAAAACACTTGTTTAATTTTCTTAATCTTTTTAATAGCACTAATTGATTTGTTATATAAATTTTCTTACACATTAAAATGATTGTTTTTGAACTTTACTTTTCACTCCCAACTGATATGTGAATAGCCTAATGTAACAAATAAATTTAAATAACTAGACAAAAAGAACTATTTACTAAAATATGTAAGTTTATGTGTGTAGCTAGCTAATTGTTGTTTTTAAAAGTTTAAGAAAAATGTTCCTGAATTTATAATTAAATTAGTGGTAGAAGTGATGAGTTAGTTAGTATAATTATTTTTGTAAAAGAACATGTATCTAATCTATATTTGAAACGTTGAAATAACATTTTTTTATTATAAGAAAGTCGGTGGTTTAAAAGTTTTGGGTGATGATTTCAAGTTTAAACCAAATAAAAAAGATTCCTTAGGATAGAGATGAGCTAAAGTTTTGTGAACTGGTGAAGTAAATTGATAAGGATAAGAATGTGGAGAAGAAGATAATAGTGATTGGTAGGCGAAATTGCAAATAATGGTGCTTAATTTGGAGGTTTGGAATTTGATAAGATATAGTTGTGACAGGTAAGCAAAATGAATTTGAAACTGAAATGAAAAGAAGTTATGCATGCCAACATAAGACGAGTCGGAGAGCAAAGGCGACAACTGGACTGGTAAGCCCAAAAGTGAAGAAGAAGTGGGCCCGGGGGCTCTATCTTCCTTCTAATTATTTCTTAATTTGATTTTGAAGAAGAAGAAAGGAAAGAAATGGGAGGGCAAGAAAAAGAGGTGAACAAGTCCAAAGTTATGAAAATAGATTCAAAGGAATCATGGCAAAACCATATCGCTTCTGCTACCAATCAAGGCTTCCCTGTCTGTTTTCACAATTATATTTATATATACTCTTGCATTTAATTTCTCGTCTTAAGTTAATTATATATTCTTTTCATTTTATAAATCAAAATTGCAGGTTATGGTTCATTTTTCTGCTTGCTGGTGCATGCCTTCTGTAGCCATGAATGCTTTCTTTCAACAACTGGCTTCTACCTACAAACATGTTGTGTTTCTCATGGTAGATGTTGATGAGCTTAAGGTATTTTATTATTTTATGCATCTCTCAAAGGATACTTCAATTTTCTACCTCCTCCCTGCATTTTTCAATTCTTCTTTTTCTATACTGAAGTTTTAGATGACAGCTAGCTAGCTACTTTTTAAGAATATATATATATATATACTTTATTGATTAATCTAATGTTGTAGACTAATTGTGAAATATATAATTTTTTATTATGTTGAGTTTTGTGGCAATATATATAATAATTAATGAGTGTATGGTGTAATTAATATGTAGGAAGTAGCTTGGAAGATGGAAATAAAAGCAATGCCAACATTTGTATTGGTAAGTGGAGGAGTTGAAGTTGAGAAAATTGTAGGTGCTAATCCTCACCTCATTAGGAAAAGCTTGGATGCTTTTCTTCGTAATTCAACTCAATCACATCACTTCTCTCAGATTAATATAATGACACATCAATTTCAATATAATTAATGTTTGTCTTGCTTATTTCAAATGTTGTGCTTTATAGCTTGTATTGTAATTTGTGAGAGTGAGTGTAAATGGGTATATATGCTACTGTCTCTCTTCTATTCAATTTCTTCATCAAAGAATGCCATCTTTCTCTTTAAATTCTCTCATCTTGCATTCCTAACTTTGATTCATCATTCTTGGCACTCAATTGTATTAGTCGTTTAAATCAAAACTAACCCCAAAAGGAAAAAAAAAATCTTTTGGCAGTCATTTGATACAGTGCTAATTTTATAAACTTAAGTTCATATAAATTATACATGAATTCATTATATATCAAAGTTGGGTTTATATAAGATTTGAGAGAGTTCAATAATCAATATGTGAAAAACATTATATTTTACTTAATATTTTGCATGACGAAATTAAAGGATCCTTCCCATGATCAAGTCACTTTCAAGTTTCAAATTGATTTATAGAATTAAAAGTTTAGAACAAGGGGAGGAAAATTTTTTAAGATTGGTGATTGCTGGATATTTTGTTTTTTGGGTAGCCCATGTGCAGATTAAAATATGAGAAGGAATAATAGGTTTTCAACTAAAGATGATTGTTAAACATGACTAGCTATATACCACACTAACTAATTACTTGGCTTCTCACAAAAATATCCTCTCTCAACCAAACTTTACCTAATTAAGTTTTATATATATAAAGAAATATAAATAATTAAACAAAGCTTAAAGAGGGTTATGTCCGCCTGGATTGTTACGTGATTAACATGGAACATGTGAATCATCCACTCACCATTTCTCTTACTTTCTACCTAAGCAAATCCATTCAACTCACTCTTATCATTATTTCAATGAATATTCATTTTCTAACATATTTATGCCTATCACTCTCTTTGAGTGTGTTTGGCATTCAACAATTTTCTTACCAAATATATTTTATTTTTTGCTAAAGTATTATTTTGGTCCTCAATGTTTGAATGAAGTTTAATGTTGATACTCAATGTTTCAAAAGTTTAATGTTGGTCCTCAAAGTTTTTGTTTTTGGTCGATTTTGGTCCTCGAGCATAACACCGTTAACTTTTTGCCGTTAAATGATGACATGACATGCTTATATGGCACACTCTCTCTCCTACGTGTCATCTTTGTTGAAAAAAAAAGGATTAATTAAGGTTTAACCTTAGTTTTAATATGTCAACAATTTTTGTGTGTTTTGATGAATGGTCTTGGTCCAAATATAAGATAAATAATTGAGCCCAAATATAGATGATGCATATTTGGCCCACATGACTTCAAGCCCATATTAGAAAAGAAAAATACTTAGCCTATACATTTTGAATTTTGAATGTGTAAGTGTGTCTACCTACTTGTGTACATCACATGGGCATATGAAAAAGGTGTACCTACCTCCCTTATTTTATGCATGTCATATCTCACCAAAAAGTGGAGTTGGTAGGTGTAGCTTGTGCAAGAGGTAAAAGGAAGAGTAGGCTTTATCCCATCAAGTCTCAAACCATAAAGATGAAAGAAGGTGGTATTCAAAAAGTTCTCACTCCATCCATTAGCTTCTCTCTCTGCAAGTTCAGCGCCAGAAATATGCAAAGAGCTTCTCACATCTAATAAAAAGAAAGAAAGAAAATGAAGAGATTCAAAATGGATGAGTAACGGCTAGCTTCCTGCTCTTTCTCTGAGTCCTGCGCTGAAATTCTTAGGTGCATTAAATGCAGAAGGCTCCAATGGCTAGTTTTTCTCTCCTCTATTTAATGTTGTGGTCGTGGTTGTTGAAGATAGAACTAAGTGTTCCAAGCTTTCAAGAGTGGCAAAAATCTTCTGAGTGAAGAAGAGTCTGAGTGACTCCTGTGTGCGATTTCTGTGTGAATCTTTGTGCTGTAATTTGTAATAGTCATTAGTTGACTGGATTTATTTTTCTTCTTCTCTTGCTTGTGATAAGAGTTTAGTATTTGAAGTATCTTGGGTGTAAAAGCCTGGGTAAGGGCTGATCCTTGTTGGGTGAACAAGGTTGCAAAAAGATATTCAACCATTAAGTTCTTGTGTGAATCTTGTTGAGGATTGAGGTTGTTAGAAGAAGTTAATATACTGAGTCTCCTGCGATAAAAGCCTTGAGGTGGCTGATCCTTGCAAGGTGAAGCAAGGTTGCAAAGAGGGAACTCTTTATATTAAATTCTATGTGGATTGAGAGTCAGAGTCCTGGTGAGGATTCTGGTTGAAAAAGGAATTAATACTTGGAGTGTCCTAGTGGTAAAAGCCTTGAGGAGGCTGATCCTTGTGGTGAAACAAGGTTCTAAGAGGAACTTCAAATATTAAGTTCTTGGGTCTGAATCCTGGGATTGAGTTTTGGAGGATTTAATATATTAAGTTTCTTAGAGGTAAAAGCCAAGTAAGGAGGTTGATCCTTGAGGAAGGTTCCTGGAGAAACTTATTATATTAGGTTCTAAGTTTGTTGCTGAGTTGAGTCCTATATTACTGTAAGAGAAGTGTAAAAGCAAGTGTGCTTTCCCAAAAGGGTTTGGGTTACTTGGTTGTAAGAATTGAATTGAGTAATATAGGCCTTCTAACTATTTGGTTAGAAGGGGAGAGGACGTAGCTATTCAAGCAAACTTGGGTAGTGAACCTCTCCAGCAAAATTGTGTGTGCAACCCTTCCTTTATTCTGACTCCTTAACTCAAAGAAAATGATTTTCATAAGAGTCCTAAATTAACTAAGAGTCCTAATCGGAATGAATTTTTTCAAAGAGTTAAAATTTGAATAAACCAATTCACCCCCCTCTTGGTTTATTTTCTGGCTAACAATATTTTAATGACGTGGCATGACACATCACTGCCACGTCACCCCAGATGATGGTGATAATGATGCTAATGAAGGAGAGAAGATGATGATGTGGCAATCTGGGGTGACGTGGCAGTGATGTATCATGCCACGTCATTAAAATATGACATGTAGGAGAGAGGGTGTGCCATATAAGCATGCCACGTCATCATTTAACGATAAAAAGTTAACGGTGTTACGCTCGAGGACCAAAATTGACAAAAAACAAAAACTTTGAGGACCAACATTAAACTTCATGCAAACATTGATGACCAAAATAGACCTTTAGCCTTTTACTTTTTATAATGCGATGAAATTATATTTTTGTCGTTATTTTTTTACCCACTTTTATTGTAAGGGTGAAATGGTCATTTTACTCACTTTTATTCCATTCATATCACATTACATTGACATAAAATTTCCATTCCCTCCAACATTTCCATTCATATTCCCATTATCATTCCCTCACTCATTCTATTTCTACCTATCAAACACCCTATGTAATGTATACATATGCATTCATCGTGTGATAACATATATTCAAATCCTTAGGGCACGTTTGTCAACTTGTAATCGCAGATGTAATCCCTTTATATTCTTCCAACCAAACACACTTTATTTTTTGTAATGTGATGAAATTATATTTTTGTCCTTACTTTTTACTCACTTTATTCCATTTTCACTTTTAATATAAGTACAATGGTCATTTTACTTATTTTTATTCCATTCACATCATATCACAACATTTTCATATTACTTTTTTTATTTTCTTCTGCAATCTCATTACATCCTACACCCCACTAACCAATCATATCCTTATTCTTTATATTCTGTTTATTACTTTTAATTAATTACTTTTTTGGTCTTTGGGTTTTTGAAGGAACAGAAAATTCCGGTTTTGAAGCCCACTATCGGATCCGGTTTTGGATCCGTTGAACTACGGCGACGAATCCCTTCACCACTTGCATCCAATTTTCGTTTCTGTTTTTTTTTCTCATCTCTCGTTTCATCACTCTCATAGATTCCCTTTTCCCAGAAAAATAAATAAAATTGAAAAGAAAATTCTCTTTTTTTCACAACCCTTAATCGTGCAAATCTCTTATTATTAGCTAGCTGATTGTTTCCCAGGAAAAAGAAAAGAAAAGAAAAGGCCTCACCGGGCATCCGAATTTTCCGGGAACCTCAACTCCGGAATGGTTTCCCCGGAAAACTCTAACTGGTTTTTCGATTATGGCCTAATTGACGACATATCCGTCCCTGATGGGAGCTTCGCTGTCCCTGCATCTGGCTTTACCTGGCCCGCCCAGGCCTTAAATGCTTCTTCCAATGTCAGGTAGTAAGATCATTCATAATTACGTTTTCTTTTGTTGATGCTCTCTTTGATTTTTCCTTTATCTAGGGTTTTGATTCTTGTGCTTTCCTTCTAAACCTCTTGGTGTGTACACTTGCCCGATTGCTTTTCTTCTGTAAACTTCTGAACTTTCAGTGTTTATATTTGATTTCTTAGTTCAGGACTGGTGCAGCTTATAACGTTCCTTCTTCCTGGAAGAATGTGCTGTTAAGTATTTATTTTATTTGGCCTGTAGCCTGTTGTAATCAGTAATAGTTGCAATTATGAAGAAAATGGTTTAGTTTCAACTTGGGTCTTTAGTTGTCTAATAGAACTTGTAACTGGTAGTCAATATAGAAACCTTCCCGACTTACTTGGTCATATGAGTTTAATTGCTGCTTTAGCTTTTGCAAATTGAAGTGATGCGGAGAAATTCATATCATAGAATTTCACTTTTTGCTGAATGGAGGTTGATTTAATCATTGGAGCTATTTTGGATTTATGCATTGTCTCGTCTTTCATTTCATTTCAATGGGGCTATTTCTATCTTGATTACTGTAGTTGCATACTGGCAGTAGAGTTTGGTACATATTTGAAAATGTTTTTTTGAATGGTTTATGTTGTTCAGAATATATTTGACAAAATGAGTGAAATTGTAACTTAATTACCTTTCAATTTTAGGGTTGGGGAGTTTAATTTTTGCTACTCTAGGATGAGAGGAGTGTAATTTACCCTTTTTAATTTTGTCTTTAGTTGTTTGTATGCAAAGACAGAACATGTTGGCGTCGCTTGATCCATATAGCCGAGCCTACCTAGTGGGAAAAGGCTTTGATTGTTGTTGTTGTTGTAATTGTTTGTCTGCCTGTAGAGATATGGTTGAATCAGTTGAATGCCAATACCCTCCCCCCTTCACCCGACCTGCAAACAATAAAAGATGCTTACTCATGCATTTTTCTTATTTTTTTGATACCATCTGTTCCTAGTGTGGAAATTGATGGCTCCTTGGGGGATTCTGATGGCCTCAAAGAGCCTGGTTCAAAGAAGAGGTACGCATTCTATTTCCTTTTCTTTCTTTTTATACACCAGTTACAATGGATGGCTCAGATCTAAATGCAGCTTTGATTGTTTGAATATCAATAGACTTGGTAGCCACTGGTTCTTGTTAAATGACATCGTGAAAAGCTTAAGCTATATGACATTGTATTGTTTGCAATGGTGCCAAAATGAGGCTGATAAGTGATACTGAGTTTAGTTCAACAGCATTGATGACAATCACTTCAGATAATTTCCCCATGTCAGCTTTTCCTGTTAAAAGCATCATTTTTTTTAAAAAAAATTAATTCTATCAACATTAAAACATAAAAAAGGTATTAAATCCTATCATGATAGCTTCTGCTTGGAGAAATTAATTTCATCTAATTCATTTCCTGATACAGGGGTAGATCTGATTCATGTGCTGCTTCCAGCTCCAAGGCATGTCGGGAGAAGTTGCGGAGGGATAGGCTGAATGACAAGTAAGCTTTTTAGCCCCCACCATCCTTTCACTCTCTATTCTCCATAAAGTTTTCTTGTGAAAATGTGCCTCTGGGGCATGTACCTAATATGCTTGACGTGGTTAGGTTTCTTGAATTAGGCTCCATTTTGGAGCCTGGAAGGCCTCCCAAAACAGACAAGGCCGCTATTTTGATTGATGCTGTGCGAATGGTAACACAGTTGCGGGGTGAAGCCCAGAAGTTGAAAGACTCAAATACAAGCCTTCAAGAGAAGATAAAAGAGTTAAAGGTGATGCTTCAATTCATATTTATTCTAAAATGATGAAGATGGAATGATTTTTCTAGTGTTGAATGAGAGATGGTGTAAACTTATGTGTAGGCTGAGAAGAACGAACTTCGTGATGAGAAGCAGAGGCTGAAGGGAGAGAAAGAAAAGTTAGAGCAGCAGCTGAAAACTATGAATGTACAGCCTAATTTCTTGCCTCCTCCTCCTGCAATTCCGGCTGCATATGCTGCTGCACAAGGCCAAGCCCCAGGCAATAAGTTGGTTCCATTTATCAGTTATCCAGGAGTTGCCATGTGGCAATTTATGCCGCCGGCTGCAGTGGATACTTCACAGGATCATGTACTCCGTCCACCAGTTGCCTAAGTTGGCACTGCACAAATTATTTGAGCTTTCATTTTGGCTCAAAACTTGTATTCCTTTTCTCACCATACTTGGCTACGTTAGTTTTCAACTAAGTGTTCTAACTGGACCTGATGTGGATGGGATCTGACTGTATTTGGCATCTAATACTTTTATGAAGTAATGCTGGTGTTTGCATGTAAATCTCAATAAGCTGATCTGCCTATCTATTCGTTATCATGTTGGTTTAGGCTTGCAGAATAGTGAAGGCCTGAAGGGAATTCTTGCATTTAGAAATGGGTTTACAATTACAATCAAATGAGCAAATAGATTCTGGCTCAGTTTCAATTTTGTTGCTCCCATAATCGATCTGAAATTGGATTAAACCCAGATTGGTGAAACTTGGATATTTGTTTATGAAGGAATAGATTAAATTATTAATTACTCTTACAAGTTACATCAGCAATATTACTAGAAAAAAAAAATGAAGTTCAAGTTTCACCATCTTACATAATTGTGGCAAATTTTTTAGATAATTTTTAACATAAAAAATTAGGAGAGTATAACTTATTATTTATTAAGCAAGGTACGGCCTTAGGCTTAGGGAAATTTAAACCCATGCATATGGGTAAAAAAAAAGTTTTTCCTTCTAGTTTTTAACCTTTGGCTTTTGCACAGGTAAATACCAATTTCAAAAAGTAAACACAGATTTAACCACTTTTAAAAAGTATCTACAGATCTATACCACTTTCACTGTGCAACCAGGAAAACGCCATCCGTGATGGCGTTTTTCTGATTTATGGAGTAGCAAAACGCCATCATGGAGGACGTTTATAGGGTTGACCGTTTGACCCTATAAACGCCCTCCGTGATGGCGTTTTTCATGCTAGCGGTCAAATGTCGTGGGGCCCTGTTGATACGTAGGCAGCCACGT
Source organism: Senna tora (assembly GCA_014851425.1). Lineage (NCBI taxonomy): Eukaryota > Viridiplantae > Streptophyta > Magnoliopsida > Fabales > Fabaceae > Senna > Senna tora. The sequence goes on along the minus strand of CM026263.1, from coordinate 251,090 downwards.
GGATGTTTAATTAAAACGCCATCAGCAAGGGCGTTTTTACTGAGAAACTAAAACACCATCAACAAGGGCGTTTTGCTAGTCCAGAAAATTGCCGTTCGTGAGGGCGTTTTTGGGCTGGTAAATTCCCTATATAATGCTTCCATTTGTCTGAGCAATTGCACAACATTCGTAAAAATTTTTGAGGCAGCATAGTTATACACAAAGAATCATGAGTCAGTCATTCACGGTTTGTATTTACAAAGACGCCATTGTATCGAACTCTTCCAATGGCGTTGTTTTTCACGTCCCGAATAATCCTAAACTTACGAGAATCAGCGGAGGAATGGCCTTTGCAGAGTTGAAAGAGCTGATTCATCGCACACTAAAACTATCGAAGAATCAGGTGGTATCAGAAATAATTTACAGGATGCCGTATGGGAGGAACCCGATAAATTTTATTTCTGCTGAAGTCTCTGACGACGAGGGAATGGCCAGCATGCTTCATTGTCACATGCAGTGTTTGGAATTCTTGCCTATTCCTGTGATTGAGATATGTGCCAACACCTCAGCTGCAATGCAGCCATTTGAGGCCACTGACTACATTCCTCATATTGAATTTAATCGGCGAGGTGAGCAGGAATGTGGCCCCAGTCAGGCTTTTGAGGGAGATGATATAAACGAAGATAGCTTGGAAATGGCACAAGAGATGTTGAATATGCCGACAGCGGAACCGGATGAAGAGTTATTGGATGACGAAGAATTTGACGCTTTAATTGGGAATGATATAGAGGACCCTCCAAGTGGAGCTGAGTACGATGACGAAGATTTCGTCGACAACAGCGACTGTGATGCAGATGACATCCAACCCATCCGATATTTTGTGCCGACTGAAGCACAGTCGCTTTGTAATGTTCCTTCCAACCCATACGATGATGAGTGGAGTGCCAGTGGGGGTGAAGTATGGAATGAAACCTCGAATCTGAAGAAAGGTTTGGTGTTCCCAGACAAGAAATCATTGGGAGAAGCAGTGAAAAAGTTCTCATTTAAAAGACACGTAAACTACAACGTCACTCGGTCGGGAGGGAAGAGTTATGAGGCGACGTGTGTGAAGCACGATAATGGGTGTCCGTGGAGAGTTAGAGCATGTTTGAAGGCCAACATTGGAATGTGGTTAATAACAAAGTACGACGGCGATCATTGTTGTGCGACGCCTTCCGTGTCGCAGGACCGCAGTAAGTTGGACTCAGACATAATAGCTGGGTTAATTAGAGGAATGGTGGAACGATCAGCTGACGTTCCCATGTCTCAAATAATCCAAAGAGTGAAGGAAGAGTACCAGTTCATTGTTTCGTATAGGAAGGTATGGTTGGGAAAGCAAAAGGCCTTAGCAGCGGTATATGGGAAGTGGGAGGATTCATACGATACTCTGAGAAGGTGGATGCGTGCAGTTCAAGACCACTTGCCGGGAACAATCATTTCGTTCCAGCATCGGCCGATCCCAGATAATGACAATGACGTGCAATTCCATCGTCTATTCTGGGCATTCAAACCATGCATTGATGCGTAGCCCCATTTGAAACCTGTGATACAAGTGGACGGCACATTCCTTTATGGGAAGTACCATCATACATTGTTGATCGCGATGGGACAAGATGGAAATAGAAACATTGTCCCTTTGGCTTTCGCGATTGTGGAAGGGGAAACAAAAGAAGCATGGGCTTGGTTCCTGTTTAGAGTTCGAGAATTTGTCGTTGGTCGCCAGGCCGGGGTGTGTCTAATATCCGATAGGAGTACCGGATGTTTGACCGCAGTGGAAGACGAAGCAGTTGGCTGGCAGCCACCACTTGGCCACCATGTGTACTGCATCCGTCACGTGGCGAGCAACTTTAACACCAAGTTTAGGAGCAACCCTTTGAAGAAACTTTTGAAGAATGCAGGTAAAGTTAGTTTTACAAATATATTGAAGTGTCATTTGTATTGTTCTTTCTTCATTGAAATTACTGTTATGCTAACACATTTATGCACGTGCAACGCATGCTTTCCAAGCACATGTCGTTGACAAAACAATGAGGGCTATCTATGCATTGAATGATGAAGCTGGGCGATGGCTCGATGAAATCCCCCGCGAGAAGTGGTGTCGTGCATATGACGAGGGTCGACGTTATGGGCACATGACTACGAACCTTGCCGAGTGCATGAACAGCGTGCTAAAAGGCGTGCGGTCTATGCCCATCACTGCTCTGGTCCAATCAACATTGTACAAGACCGTAAACTATTACCACCAAAGACAACAGCAGGCTCTCGCCCAGATTCATGCAGGTCATATTTACTGTAAAGAGTTCCGAAAGTCGATATCGAAGCATGCGGCAGTTGCATATGCGTGCGAGATCAAATTACAGAACCTGCAGGACATGGAGTTCGGCGTGCAAGAACCGTACAATCGACAGACTCGTCAGGGTGGGCGTTTGTGCAGGGTTCTATTGCGACAGAGCTTTTGTGATTGTGGTGAGTTTCAGTCCCTACGATTTCCGTGCGTCCATGTGCTTGCGGTGTGTTCTTACTTGAATCACGAGCACGAGCTATACGTTGACCCAATTTATAAGCTGCACAACATCCTTGCTGCATACAGTTATCCTTTCCATCCTGTTGCGGGGGAGGAGTACTGGCCTGAAGTCCCAGGGCAGAGATTGAGACCCAATCCTGCAGCGTTACGCCCTCCAGGACGTCCACGGTCAACTCGAATACACAACGAAATGGATTGGAAAGAACCGGGAGAGAAGCCGAAATGCAGCCTGTGCAGGGGAGAAGGACACAATAAAAAGAAATGTCCAAATAAGAAGCCGATTAGGTCTTAATTGATGCGGTCCTTTAATACGTAATTTGTGGTAAATTCCAAAGGTGTCATGTAGTAATGTAATATTCATTACATGTCAAGTTGAATTCCAAAGGTGTCATGTATTAAATGTCATATTAATGTCTTTATAATATGAGTTTAGTGAAATTATAATATCATATTAATGTCATTATAATATTAAATTAATGTAATCATGATATTAATATTAATGTAAATAAATAGAATGTTAAATAAAGTCAGTTTAACATCAAACTAACTAAGTCATTAATGCAAATAAACAACATTGATCAAATTAGCATTTATGATCATTAGTAATGCGCTATTTTACAGAAAATTAATGTCTACTTAGAGTTCAGGGGAATAGGTCATCAATTTATTATCACAAATCGCGATGACTGTTGTTTAAACGTCATCATTACTACAATGTCCCATTAATGCAGCTAGGTAGGCCAAGTAGCTACACACAGGACCCAAAGTTTTTTGTCATTCGGTGAACGTGACTTTGTCCCGTTGAGGGCCATTTAATGTAGAGTTGGTGGATGCAGGATTTTTCATGCCGGCTTCCTAGAGGGCCGGCAAATCCTACTCCACGTTCAGAGGATTCCTGGTGCAGGAGATGTTGCCTATAGTGCAACGAGGTTCAGTAAAATCATGGAGCCCAAGAGCCACCCTCGTGCAGTTTCCCAACGGAGGATGTGCAGGGCACCAATGATAAAAAACATGCGACCAGGTATCCTCAATAATGGCCCTCGTGCAGTTTCCCTACAATACGAAATTTTTTGAGTGCTTAAAATGCCGAAATAACAGAATAGCGTGAACAAGACCTAAATTTAATTTTACTTTCATTAACAGAATAGCATGGACGAGTAACGTATGGAGCATATTTATAGGTGTGGAAGAGCCTAGAAAACGCCCTCACTGAGGGCGTTTTCTTTGACCAAAAAACGCCCTCATCGAGGGCGTTTTAGTGTGAAGAAAAACGCCCTCGTTGAGGGCGCTTTTTGGTAGGCAGATATAAAAAAAAAGGAGAAAAGTGACTCTCATCCCCTGCTTCAGAATTCAAATGACATTCCTGCTTGATTAGCAAGATTATATGATCAATGCTTCATTAACAAAAAAAATTAGATACTCGAATATTTACAGAATCCATCATTCATATCCTATTTAAATAAACATTTATACAATTAAACATCCATCATCCATCATGGAATCTTATGACTTCCGGTCCCGCATGTACGTGGCCTTCGTGCACGTTTACCCCGGCCTAATTGTTCCTCTGGTGGGTCATCGTCTTCGCCCCGCGGCCGAATGAGAAGTTGCGAACCGCTCGATTGTGGTGTTGCTGGATCTTGCGTTGGTTGACTCGTCGGAGTTGGAGGAGGGGTCCAGACACTTGCATCCCCAAAGTCCGCTGCCATCTGTAGCAGATCATCGAGCCCTGCACGAGCCACAAACTCCACGGGATCAGGAGGGCCCTGTTGAACACCAGGGTCATGAGCAGCACTGGCCTCACCACCGGTAGTGGCCCGATCATCAGTAGTGGCCCGATCATAATTAGTGGCCCGATCATCAGTAGCGGCCTGATCACCACCACTAGCCTGATCACCACCAACAGCATGATCTCCAGCAGCGGCCTCATCACCCGCAGCAGCCTCATCACCAACATCAGCATGCTCGGCCTCCAGGTCGAGGTACCGTGGAACCAGATGGTGGCAGGCGCTCATCCTCATAGGCTGTCATCTCCCTGTACCTGCATAGTCCACAAGAGGATGTGGAAGAGTCGGCAACGGTCCAGCTATGTGGTCCCCTGCGTCTGCGAGGGAGATGCGTCGAGTGAACACATTCTCCGTCAACCGGTCACAGCAGGCCAGAATATCCTCCTCGCACCCGCCCTTCAGCACCAGCTCTCTAATCTCACTAATGGCATCAGACTGTCACAAAATCATACGCAACATGTCACAACATGAACATAAATGCAAAGACATACAATAATTCATAAAACTGTACGCGTGCTTACCGCCCAACATATGGCTGCCCCTTCGGGGTCGATCCACCGACGTGTGATCTGACGGTACCACTACATGTACGCAGAATCGTGGCTCAAAGGACAAGTCTGCGCCGGCGTCGTGATCACTCTCTGGCGTCTTTCCCCCCACATCTCACAGAATACTCTATGCTCAGCTGCCCAGTTATACTTTGTCTTGCCCGTGAGCTTCAGCGTGTGCTGCACGTCTAGGTCATAAGGGGCGTTGGGAATGGGTTGTTGCAACCCAAATTGCCAGAGCACCCGATCGGGCTGATGCCACTCAATGATGTTGAAGTGGATCAGTGGTACCTCAGCTCTCCATATGTCCTCGCCCTCACGACAGTAATCCGGTATTAACTACTGTGGGCAGACTGCTGCATGGTATGGTTCCCAAACAACCTGCACAAATTACAACCAATATTGTCATATCTTCTCAATGGAAAAAGAAATAAAAGGGAAACTATAAATGTCTCGATGAATAGATGTCTAACGTACATTATGATAAGACATGTTGTCCATTGTCGTCCTGTACGAAGGCAGCAGGTGCATCTTGGTGTGGTACAACTCCTTGTAATCGCTCCACCTATTAAGAAACGAAAAACGCATTAGTCTAAACACAATTTCAATTTCCAATGCCCTTTCTTACAGAGTAAGTTATACAAACCTAAAGGATAAAGGAGCCTAGTAGGATAGTTGGGGGAATCTGTCTAGGTGCTAGTTGGGGGAATCTGTCCCACGCCCACACGGTAAGCAGATGCATACATCCCCCAATGTTCACCTCCGTGTAGTCTGTTGCATGGCAGAGCGACCGATACAAGTACGCCAACACTGCAGATCCCCAGCTGAACTTCTTCACATCATCCAAGTTCTCCAGCAAGGGGAGGTACATCAGGGATTGCAAGTTGCCAGACGTGTCTGGCATGAGGAAGCATCCCAGCAACCGCAAAATATATGCGCGGGCGAACTGCTCCAACTGGATAGGCGTGGCATTCTCAGGCACCTGCGAGAACCTCTCATCAAACCACGTCATATTCACCCGCGAGCCTTTCAGCTTACTAGCAGGCGGTGCCTCCCCCAACAATCGAAGGCACAACTCAGACCAGTCGTACTTCATCCTCCCAGTGACCGACCACCCGTCGACTGGAAGTCCCAACTGTATTTCCATGTCCTGCAGTGTTATGGTGCACTCCCCCATTGGCATGTGGAACGAGTGTGTCTCGGGCCTCCAACATTCCACTAAGGCCGAAATCAACGCGTGGTCGTACGGTATGTAACCCACACGAGAAACGGCATAAAACCCGGTGCGCTCAAGAAGTGGCACTATCTGCACAGGCGGGTTCAGCAACTCAAGGGCCCTGTGTCGGCGTGGGCGGAGCACACGATCTGGCTGCAAACAACAAACATTCACAAACGTAAGTGCCAACACTATGCTTACATGCCAAATTTCAAGGAAAAAAATAGTCATGATTTGCTTACATGTTGCTGCCAAACTGCCTCTGATATGTGCCGATCCTGCAGGTACAGCAAGCTCGGATCCTCTGGCCCGGGTCTAATATGTCTAGCGGTCCGCCTCCGGAAGTCCATTTCCCTTCATTAAATTATATTGAATTTTTGTGAATGTGAAAAACATATAAATGTGAAATAATGCTAAAAAATTTAAAAAAACTAATATACATATCAAAGAAATAATGTGAAAAACAGATAAATGTGAAATAATGTTGTTCAAAGAATTTGAAGTCTGATTTTTCTTACTATGGGACTTTGCCCTTCCTGAGAGTGCATAAGACACAGGTTAGAAGCAACCATGAGATTAAATTCGTCAATATTAAGCACTTTGCAGCACAGCACTATTTGATATAACTTCATAAAGTCCCAAAATATTGGATCTCCTACCAGGACATAGCCACGTCAGACTCTAAAATCTACAAGGGGTTTTAAGAAAGAAGAAAATGCACATTGAGAAAATCGAACAAATTATATGGAACTTTAATGTAAAATATATATTATTATACTTCTTTATATATATATATATATTCAGCAAAATAAAATACTCAAACATAATAAAGCATATTCTTAAGCAAAAACATAGGCATATATAAACATTTCAAATCCATTTTTAACTACACAGAAACGGAACATCCATCAAACCTAGAAGCTTTACAAACTCACAAGCCACATTAGGTCCTCATAATTACTAAAAACTGCATCATATAGATTTCTCTGTTATTTTCCAAGGTTCAAACATTCATAAAAACACCAATTAATGGAATATGCAATTTCTTCTACTCAGTTACTTTTTTCAAGGTTCAAACATTCAAACATAAATAGCAAGGAATAAAGTTGAATCCACTACTGCAAATTCAGATGACGATTTAAATGCCCTCTTACAGGTAGGAATGTTAAGAGAATGGTTAAATTGGCATCTAGCAAAATCTAGTATTCATTGTTAGATAAAGCATTTTTTAAAAAAATTCAGGAAGAGGAGGACCTTGTAAATGTAATGATTCAATGGAAAAAGAAGCATAAAGTTACCATCATGTAATTTACATCATAAAATTCAATACTCTAGTTATATGCTATAGGGGCAATAAATGTTAAGTATTATTATAAATTTTAAATTAAATATTTGAATTATTGAAAAAACAAAACTGTCAAGGCTATTAATTTGGAATTGATATACGTTTATTGTTTTGAATATGTTTTAATATGTGAAGATTGCCATTTGACTACTTGCAGCACGCAAATAAAAAATTCATTCAGTTGTGTACGTTGGACAATTTTTTATTGCGCATGAATGTCCTTAAACGTGTAGAAACATAACTGATTGAATTTTAATGGGCAATTGTTGCAGTATTCAATTTCTAAACGTTGTAGTCTTGGTAGCCTTTCTACTTCACCTATAAATATGGGTTCATTTGGTTCATTTGAACACACAAAATATTCAAAAAAACAAGAAAGCTTGAGAGAGAAAATACTAATCCTATTTGGGTGGAGGAAAGGTGTGGGTGTTCTAGAGTCCTGTCTACTTCTTTGTGTAGAAGTTGTAGACTTAAAAAGGCGAGTGTTTGGCCGTTGTATCCTGGAGGTGACGCGCTTGGGTACCACTACACCGGGTTATAGAATATCATTCTACCCGTGGAGAGCGTGAATTACCTTAAAGACAACGAGATACCCGTGCCTCGGTCAAACACCACGTATTTATTTTAATTATATTCATCTTTATCTCTATTGTTTCTATTATTGTTTTTTCTTATTTTTTCTTGTAGCCCCAACAAGTTTAAGGTAATTCATCACTATCATGGAGGCTACAAATGAAAATAAGAATGGAGTTGGTGATCTTAACAAACTTTTTCGCTTCAAAGGTGTTCACTTCAAGAGGTGGAAAGGGAAGGTTTTATTTTATTTAAATCTTTTAAAAGTATCTTATGTACTCATGGAAAAGAATCCAAAAAAGACTCCTATTGATTCCATGAATGATACTGAAAAGAAAGATCATGCTGAAAAAATAGAAAAATGGGAACGAGATGAATATAATTGTCGCTACTATTTACTTAATTGTTTGGCTGACGAATTTTATGATTATTATGAGAAATCATATGAAACAACCAAAAAGATTTGGAAGGCCTTGCAAAAAAAAAATATGATACTGAGGAGGCTGGTGCAAAGAAATATGCTGCAAGTCGCTTCTTTCGCTTTCAAATGGTAGATGACAAGTCTGTGGTGGAACAAACTCAAGAGTTCCAAATGCTGGCTCATGAGGTGCGGTCAGAAGGGATACAAATTGAAGACAACCTTATTGTGGCTGGGATCATTGACAAGCTACCACAATCTTGGAAGGAGTTCCAAAAATCTCTTCGTCACAAGCAAAAGGAGACAAGCCTAGAAAGCCTCATCACAAGAATCCGAGTAGAAGAGGAGGCTAGGAGTCAAGATCTTCTCATGACTCAAAATGGGAATGGAAATTCTAACCCCAAGGCAAATGCTCTTGGAACCAATGACTCTTTGCCTCAAGGTAATAATTTGAAGCAAAATGCTCAATTGAAACCCAATGGTAAAAACAGGAAAAAGTATAGAAATGACAATAATAAAGGAAATTCCACCCAAAATAATTCCAACCAAAAGTTTCAATTCTCTTGCTATGTTTGTGGTAAAAAAGGACATATGGCAAAGAATTGTAGACATCGTAATAAGGGTAATACACCACAAGCCAACAATGTTGAGGAGCCTTTAGTGGCTATGATAACTGAAATAAACATTGTTGGTGAATCAAATGGTTGGTGGGTAGATTCTGGAGCCACTAGGCATGTTTGTTATGATAGAGATTGTTTCAAGGTTTATACACCTTATGAACAACCTAGAGACATCATGCTTGGTGACTCCCACACTACTCAAATTTTGGGTGAAGGAGATGTAAAATTAAATTTTACTTCTGGGCGTACTCTCACTCTCAAGGATGTTCTTTACACTCCTAAGATGAGAAATAATCTTATGTCTGCCTTTCTACTTAACAAAGCTGGGTTTAAACAGACTATTGAGTCTGACCAATATGTTTTTACCAAGGGTGGGAACTTTGTAAGCAAAGGGTATGCTTGTGATGGAATGTTTAAATTGAATCTTGATATGAATAAAGTGTCTTCAAGTTCTGTTTATTTCACTTCTTCTATTAATTTTTGGCATGAACGTTTATGTCATATAAATGGTAAATATGTGAAAAGAATGAGTAATTTAGGATTAATACCTAATATTAATAATAAATTTGAAAAATGTGAATTTTGTAGCATGTCAAAAATTACAAAAAGACCTCATCTAAGTGTTGTGAGAAATTATGAAATATTAGATTTAATTCATACTGATATTTGTGAAGTTGACGGTCATTTAACTCGTGGTGGAAATAGATATTTCATAACTTTTATTGATGACTTTTCTAAATATACTTATGTATATTTGATGAAACACAAAAGTGAGGCTTTTGAAAAATTAAAAATATTTTTAAATGAAGTTGAAAATCAATTTGGCAAGAAAATTAAACGTTTTCGTAGTGATAGAGGAGGTGAATATGATTCAAATGAGTTGAATAATTTTATTAAAAATTTGGGAATTGTTCATGAAGTAACACCTCCTTACTCACCTGCTTCTAATGGAGTAGCTGGGCGTAAAAATAGAACGTTAATTAACTTGACAAATTCTATGTTGATGCATTCTGGCATTTCTTTGAATTTTTGGGGTGAAGCTGTATTAACTGCTTGTTTTGTGCTAAATCGAGTTCCTCATAAAAAAGTAGATAAAACTCCTTTTGAGTTATGGAAAAATTATAAACCAAGTTTAAATTTTTTAAGAGTATGGGGATGTTTGGCATATGTAAAACATGTAGACCCAAAAAGATCTAAATTAGGTCCTCAAGCTTCCACATGTGTTTTTGTTGGCTATTCTTTAAATAGCATAACTTATAGATTTTTTGACTTAGATAATAAAATAATTATAGAATCAAGTGATGCTATATTTTATGAAAATAAATTTCCTTATAAACTAAGAAATAGTGGGGGTCAAGAAATTATAAAAACAAGTATTTCTATTCCAAGCTCTTCTTATCAAGAAAATAATATTGAATAGAACCAAGAAGAAGTAAGAGAGCTAGAATAGAAAAAGATTTTGGCCCAGATTTTCTAGTTTATAATGTTGAAGATAATCCTTTGTCTTTAAAAGAAGCTTTAGCATCACTTGACTCAATTTTGGAAGGAAGCTATACATGATGAAATGGACTCACTCATTTCTAATAAAACTTGGAAATTGTGTGATTTACCCAGTGGATGTAAAGCAATTGGTTGTAAATGGGTACTTCGTAAGAAGTTAAAACCTGATGGTTCTATTGATAAATATAAAGCTAGACTTGTAGCAAAGGGTCAAAGAGAGGATTTAGATTTCTTTGATACTTTTTCTCCAGTTGCTAGAATTACATCTATTAGATTTTTGATTGCTATTGCTGCTATCCATGATTTATTTATTCATCAGATGGATGTAAAAACTGCTTTTCTAAATGGTGATTTAGATGAAGAAATATACATGGAGCAACCAGAAGGTTTTGTTATAGAGGGACAAGAAAATAAAGTTTGTAAATTAACAAAATCTTTATATGGTTTAAAACAAGCTCCTAAGCAATGGCATGAAAAATTTGATATGTGCATGCTTGAAAATGGTTTTAAGTCTAGTGAATGTGATAAATGCATATATCATAAATCTATTGAGAATGATCATGTGATTATTAGCTTGTATGTAGATGATTTGTTAATTTTTGGTACAAGCTTAGATGTGATTAAAAATACTAAAAATTTGCTTTGTAAAAATTTTAGTATGAAAGATCTTGGTAATGCTAGTGTCATTCTTGGTATGAAAATTACAAGAGTGAATGATGGAATTTTTCTTGATCAATATCATTATGTGGAAAAACTTTTGAAAAAATATGGATTTTTAGATGGTAAACATGTCTCTATTCCTTTAGAGTCAGATATCCATTTGTTTCCCACTACTAATGAGAATTTGATCATTGATCAAAAAGAATATGCTAGTATGATTGGGAGTCTGCGTTATTTAACAGACTGCACTAGACCTGATATTTCTTATGCAGTTGGATTGCTTGGTAGGTTTACAAGTAAACCTAGTATGGAACATTGGAGTGCAATAAAATATCTTATGAGATATTTATGTGGGACTAAAAATTATGGTTTGTTCTATAAAAAGTATCCAGCTGTGTTAGAAGGATATTCTGATGCCAATTGGAATACATTATCAGGAGACTCTCTTTCTACTTCTGGTTATATTTTTACTTTAGGTGGTTGTGCAATTTGTTGGAAATCTAAAAAACAACAAATAATTGCAAAATCAACTATGGAAGCTGAGCTGATTGCTTTAGCATTAGCCAGTGATGAGGCTAGTTGGTTGAGGGATATGTTAAATGAAATTCCCATGTGGGAAAAACCTGTACCACCTATATTGATACATTGCGATAGTACTGCTGCTATGGGTAGAGTACGAAATCGCTACTATAATGGAAAATCTAGACCCATAATGAGAAAACACAGTATTTTGAGATCTCACATTAATAATGGTACCATTCATGTGGAATATGTAAAGTCAAGAGATAATCTTGCGGATCCGCTTACAAAGGCTTTACATAGAGATAGGGTCTAGAGTACATCGAGGGGGATGGGTCTTAAGCCCATAGAATTAAAAGCAACCTATGAGGATACCCTACCAAGTGTTTAGTGATCCTAATAACTTGGTTCAAAGGGAAAAATGAATCATAGAGTAGCTGTGGAATAAATGCACCTTTATAAGAGTCTTTAAAACTCTTAAACTCATCCCTATGGTGTAAGTGCATTTCTTGCAATGTATATGTGAGGTTGAGTTTATAAACTCTTAATGAAATCTGTAGCTCTTAAGAGTGGGGTGTCTTAATTGCAGGAGCACCCTTGACAGAGTTCACCTATTTGAATGTGACGGAGTGGGGCCGCTCCTAAGAGAATATAAAAGGGCATATATTCTTGAAACACATTCAAGAAACAGGATGCGCACAAAGGCCGCATAATGTGCGGGCTAGGGCTCATTAATTGCACCTGGGTTATTATGTGCAAGATATGTATCTTGTCTCCCCTAAGCAGTCATAGTTCAAGGCGAATACCACTATTGGCTCTGGATCAAGATATGTATTTTTGCTAAATATAGATTCAAGTCAATGTCATCTATATTATGCATAATAATCTATCTCTACCCAAATAAATTATAAAACGAGGTAATTTATAATAATAAGTGGGAGATTGTTAAGTATTATTATAAATTTTAAATTAAATATTTGAATTATTGAAAAAACAAAACTGTCAATGCTATTAATTTGGAATTGATATACGTTTATTGTTTTGAATATGTTTTAATATGTGAAGATTGCCATTTGACTACTTGCAGCACGCAAATAAAAAATTCATTCAGTTGTGTACGTTGGACAATTTTTTATTGCGCATGAATGTCCTTAAACGTGTAGAAACATAACTGATTGAATTTTAATGGGCAATTGTTGCAGTATTCAATTTCTAAACGTTGTAGTCTTGGTAGCCTTTCTACTTCACCTATAAATATGGGTTCATTTGGTTCATTTGAACACACAAAATATTCAGAAAAACAAGAAAGCTTGAGAGAGAAAATACTAATCCTATTTGGGTGGAGGAAAGGTGTGGGTGTTCTAGAGTCCTGTCTACTTCTTTGTGTAGAAGTTGTAGACTTAAAAAGGTGAGTGTTTGGCCGTTGTATCCTGGAGGTGACGCGCTTGGGTACCACTACACCGGGGTTATAGAATATCATTCTACCCGTGGAGAGCGTGAATTACCTTAAAGACAACGAGATACCCGTGCCTCGGTCAAACACCACGTATTTATTTTAATTATATTCATCTTTATCCCTATTGTTTCTATTATTGTTTTTTCTTATTTTTTCTTGTAGCCCCAACAATAAACACATTACCAGCTTAAAAAATGACATGGACAATTTTTAATTGTTTGTAGAGAGGAAACAATGCAAATCAGTAGGGTTCACAGGTTCAGTAGTTTGAAAAAGTCCTAAAATAGAGTGAGGCAATTCAGAATCTAAGCATTAACACTTGTGTTCCTCAGGTACCTCAACTCATTCCACATATACTTACTCTTCAATCCATATATTACTAATTATATATGTATAGCTAGAACATTTTGGAGGTTTCCTTCTGGTGAGAATCACAATTCACAAAGATTTAAATGCTCATGTGACTCTTGACTAAAACTATTTGAAAAATGGGTTGACTGTTTGTTCAAGATACAGAATTGTCAAACTACAATGTTATCTCAAAATATTCAGTTTCTCTTGATATATCTTCAATAACTGACGAGCTTCATCCTTAAAGTGATAGACAAATTTTCGGAGGAACATCTCTTCAGAAACAGCAAAGGGGTAATAGCTAGTAATCTTCTGAATCATACCTCTAGATTGAAGAAACTGCAAGACAAACGCCCTAGGAACCACTCTTGTCTCTAAAGAATAATTAAGAAGTGTTGGGTTTTTAGCAAGATAAGAAGAGATTTAGACATGTCATGCTAGGATTTGGTTTTTATGGTAGCCTTTAATTAAAATAATTATGCAACATGGTTTTTTTTCTTAAAAAAATATTGTAGACTGAAGAAGCACTTATTCTGTAAAGTATGTTATCATTTTACTCTGTAGTATGTTGGTCCAATGTGATGATATGGACCTTTCACCAACTATATGCATATATCTGTTAGAATTTTCTACGTACCAAGGTTGAACATACATCTGGTTGGTCTTGTTCACATATAATGATAAAAGGATTTTTATGTTTTGTTTGTTCATATTCACTCAGAAGACTTGAATAACTTGATAATTACAAGAAAAATCAACTGTTGAACAATCCTTCTGGGAGAAAAACAGAAGTTGAAAGAACAAAAAGCTCCATGCTTTCTAAGGTTAACCTATGCTTACAAGTTACTAAGGAGTTTCAGATAAAGTTAAACAATTCCTATCAAGTATTTTCTTTTATCCAAATACATCAACATTATTGTTCTCAGATCCTTATTACTTACCCTTTTTTATTTGTTTCTTTTATACTGAATGGGTTTCTAGGTAACAAATATCTTGGAGCTTCTTTATAGAAAGGACCTCAATTTGCCTTTCAAGACGTGTTTAGAAGCAACATTTTTTTCTCAGGGAAGTATGACCAAATCAATCAGAGTGGACATATCAAACTTGAAGATGAATCAATTTACAGTCCTCAACTAGCAGTGCCAAAAACACTTGGTCAAGAAGCTCTAAACTAAACACAAAGAACAAACCACACCCAAATCCACAACAACACTGACAAGAACAAACCACAACCAAATCCACCAGAAAACTGAGAAAGACTAACCACAATCGAAGACACTGAAGATCGAACACGGAATCCTCCACGAACTCAATAGCACCGTCGCCCGCCGTGAACGCTTGGGAGGAAGGGAGGAAGAAACGGATTTCGATTTGGGGCAGAATCGAAGACACTTCGATCGAACACGGAATCCTCCACGAACTCAATAGCACCGCCGCCGCGCCGTCAAAGGAAAACCACCGTCGTCCGCCGTGAACGCTTGGGAGGAAGGGAGGAAGAAATTGATTTGGGGCTGCTTCTTTCAAATTGAGGGCACGGGTGAAATTGATTTAGGGATTTCGCACCTCTTAATTCCGTTGACAGCAAAACGCTATTCGTAAAGGCGTTTTCCTTGATTGAAACGACGTGGCTTCATGCTTCCATTAAAAGTTCACCTATCTGCTAACAAAACGTCCTTAGTAAGGGCGTTTTAATTACGTGGCTGCCTACGTGTCAATTGGGCCCCACCACATTTGACCGGTGGTCAGCAAAACGCCATCACGGAGGGCGTTTATAGGGTCAAACGGTCAACCCTATAAACGCCCTCCGTGATGGCGTTTTGCTACTCCAAAAATCAGAAAAACGCTATCACGGATGACGTTTTCCTGGCTGCACAGTAAAAGTGGTATAGATCTGTAGATACTTTTTAAAACTTGTTAAATTTGTGTTTAAGTTTTAAAATTGGTATTTACATGTGCAAAAGCCTTTAACCTTTTTATCAATAAAAATGTGATTTTTTTTTTTTAAAAAAAATTATTTAAGTGGAGCTTTTGCGCGAAAAGTCTCAACTGCTTGAGTGATTTGTGAGGTTGTGAGCGGATCTATCTTATCTGGATGGATCTCAGATACTATACAACTCTTTCATATCAAAACCATCACACATTGGTGATCTCTTATATCACATCCTTAAATGGCATCCTATCTTCATAGATCCCACTTCCTATCTATTCTAATTTCCAACCCAATAACCCCTCCTTCACACTCTCAAACACAATTCAGATATATCCAAACATTTCCTACGCCTTTCCCTTTGTTTCTCCGCCAACACCATCATTTCCCCTCCGTTCCGCTCAAAGCTACACCAACTTCTATCATTCAGTCTTCACTATCTTCTCCTACCCCACCCTCCTCAAAGGAGGAAGCCATAAATCAGGCCAAAACCTCACTTTCAGCTTCCTTAGAGAAGCCCCTCAACAACCCCAAACTCATTGGTAAACTCAAGAAACTGAAGCAACCCAAGTTCAGGGTTGAAATTCCTGTGGTGGATGACTCACCGGAATCGCTATCCCAGCTTGCCCTCAATGTGTTTGTAGAAATGCCCATTAGAAGAAAGGGCTCTCCTATCAAGTTCCTAATTCTCTGGCCTAATCCCACTTTGAAAGAAGCTTCCACCAAAGCTTTTCTGTCTCATTCATCTACCCTAGTTGAACATGTAGACATTTCTTCAATTACCAAAACTGACCCCAGAGTTCTGAATTCTGCTGATGTGGCAATCTTTTTGGTTCCTGAGGCTTCCCAGTTGGCCCTGATGAAAACAGTAACTGATGCTTTTTATCCGAAGCCCGTGGTTCTGTTTAACCCCAAATGGGCATTTGAGGAGGAGGGCAATTTTGGTGATCTGAGTGGATTTGTGGGTTCGTTTGAAGTGGTTTATTCTTTTATGGGGTTGGAGGTCAGAGGGCTGTTGAGCAAACGAAAAGGAGTTATTTTCAAGTGTGTGAGAGATGGGGTCGTTAGTGGAGAGAGATGGATTGTTCTTGTGGAAGAAGAAGGGGAAATGAAGCTGGTTTCAAAGTTTAAGGCCCGGCCAACCATTGGTGAAGTTGAGAATGTTTTGTATAATCTGATGGCTATCAATTCTCCTGTGACGAAATCTGCAAAGTTTCTCAGGGATCTGGTATCCAATGTAACTGGGAAAAAGTGAAAGTAGCAGAAATGCAGGTCTTTTTTCAACGTGAAATATGAGCAGAAAGTGTGTGTAAATATGTCTTAACGAATATAGGTACACTGCTATGATAATTGTATGAAGTAAACTTGTAATGTTTTTACCAATTTTGATCAATTCTCTGATTTTACTCTCTGAGATTACGCTTTAGAACAGGATGGGTAGTTTCAAAATGCTGCCTGAATTAGGAGCTATTTTAATTCAAAAAGGGAGTTATGTCTACGTCAGACATTTGTATTTGACACAAGTAACAATTTAAATTACACATGGACTTCTCAAATTTGGTAGTGTTGCTACATGAGTCTCGCTTCTTGTGCCTATGTTTGTGTCTCTACTAGCGTCCATTGACACATTTTAGAGAACTTATTTTTTTCTAAGAAAAAAAGTGCAACAATATTTGAACGATTCGTCATTCTCTGTTTTGTGGATTTTTTTTGGGTGTCTCAACGTGAAACACAAGGATAAAACAAAGAAAAGATAGAACAAGACACTACTCTTGTTCTATTTTGTGGATTTGAATCAGGGTAACATGCATTGTCATGAAAAGAGAGATAGACATAAATTTACTTGAGTAGTGGGCCCTATTTACATAATGGATACCATAATTGTATGGAGTTGACATACTGTATCTATTTCTCTCTTTACAAGTTAGTGTCATGCATGTTATTTTCTCACATGAGAAAATTCATATCCCTGGTTTGCCCCACTGTTTCTTCACCTTATAGAAGCTTATTGTTATGTCTGTAGCTCTTATATTCGTATCCAAAAAATACTTTCTCATGCTGTCATACATAATGATCTACTAATACTCATACTTACAATATAATTTGAAGAGAAAAGAATCTGAGAATTTCAGCTGAAGCAAGAGAAAAGATTTTTCTTAAAGAAAAAATTGAAGGGAGCATCATGCTTTATCATTGTCAAGTTTTCTTTGTCGTTGAAAACCTTCTTACGCATGGAAGAACTCTCTTGTTTTCTTATTCCCTTCTATACAAACAACAGTTCTTCAACTCATGAAGAAGATGAGATATTCACAAAATCCAAGTTATGATGCTCTAATATGACAGCCCTTGATGAACCTGTCTGAAAAGTTGACATACTTAGCCCACAATGGCCTTAGTTGTGGAAAAGCTATATCTAGCCATGGCTTTGCCCTGCCATTAAAATGGATGACACCAGCACTCTCAGCATCAGGAAAACTTGTATTTTCTTGATATCCCAGTCCCAGCATGTGCCAGAAAGGATCAATTACGTGGACGTGACCATGGAATGCTATCAATCCAGGAGGTAATGTCCCTAGCTGCCATAGACTCAGGTCTGATTTTATATTCTGCTCAAGGAAAACAGAAATGTAATTATGGAAACTCAACCTTTAATAACTTGTAACATATTGAAAGTGGCTTTTTAAAAATGTTTTCTTTATTTATTTCTCTATTATGGTAGAATGGTAGATAGACATACCTGATCAACCCAATAATGGTATGTAAGGCTTATGTTGGTCTTCCTCCAAGCCTCCAGATCAAAAATGTTCATACCATAAGCCCAAGCACATTCATTGGGGTCAAAATTCTTGGCTATCAGGGGGTGGGAAAAGTTCAAATAGCTTTTCAACCTCTTTGACATCACAAACTTATCTTCTCCGGTACATGTTTCTACTGCTCCATTTACTTTTCCATTCATTTCAATGTCCCACAGAGGTGAAAGATCAGTTTGTATCACAACATCATCATCTAGGAAGACAACCTTGTTGAGACTTGGGAACAACTGTTACAAAATATATATCACGCCAGTAAGTATCACAAACACAAAAAAGGGCTAATTGATCAATTAGTCCTGCAGGGCTAGGACCAGCTAAGCTCTTTTTTACATACGGGCTGTGAAAATGTTAACACAGCCTAGTTCTTTAAGAGCTGTGTGAAGACCCGATGGCCCTGGCCTTAAAAAAATAGAAATCTTGTTTGGCCATAAGGGGCTAGCCTTGCTTGGTTCAATCCAAGGGCTGAACTTAGTCATTTTAATTATATATTAACTTTCTTAGTTAGTCCCTTTACCTCTGGAAGATGTATCCTTATGTGGTTCATCACTGAGTTATACTTGGGACTAAGTGCTTGCAGCTTAGCTGCAACAACAGTTGGTTTGTCAGTGTTATTTGCAACTATAGCTGATGATCCCCCTCTGAACTGTGATCTAACTTGTTGGTCTTTCTCCATTGCTTCAAGAACAGGAACCTTCCCTTTTGAAAGCCAGTCAAAATGATGCAATGCCTTGACCTCAATTATAGCAGGTGACAGAGGGTGCAATGAGAACCAAGCCTGCATTGGATAGTAAGTTTTTCTATCCGTAATGATGTGCAGAACCACCTTGTTGGGTCGCCGAGAGTTTCGGACAAGTGAGGTTGCAACAACAGAAGCAGCCAGAACATTGTCTGAGGCAAGAACAAAATGGAAGTAGGAGTTGTCCACTAATGCAGGGACTAGTTCTGCAGATGGAAGCTGAAGGCGAGCCTGTGCATTGTTCGTGTGCTCATTTGCCAACCTTAGGTCAAGACAGTGAAGCTGCTTAGGTATGCTGCTTGATGCTACATGGCGATATAGGTATTCTTGGATTTTGGCTGTCCTTGTCCTTTGTTCCATGAGGATCACCTATGAAAAACCAAACCAAACTAAAACGTTTATTAAAAATTTTCACTTATTTGGTTTTTTTGAAGTGACTCCACTGATTTGAAACCAAACTATCAAAGATCAGTTTGGTCTGGTTGATCATGGTCCTTTTTTTTTTGGTAAATTAGATTAATTCGATTTGAATTATAATTCATAAATAATTTATTTAATACTTTATGTTTAATGAATAAGAATTAAAAAAAATTGAAAACTGAACCAACTTGATTCTCTATTGTTAAAAAGAGAGGGAGGAGAAAGTACCATTTCTCTGAGTCTAATAGCAAATGTCTTGGCATCATATCCTCCTTCCTTCACTTCTGTCATGAACTCTTCTAAAGTCTGTGGAATGTCAGATCTTCCCTCTACTTCATCTTTCTCAGTGGGTTCATCTAATATTCTGTATATCACTTCTGGGACCTATCCAAATTCAATGTCAATTTCTTTTTTTAAGGAAGTTTAAGTATCACAAAACATGTTTACAAGAGTTGAGGAAATTACATTTGGTTCAAGCTTTCTTCCCAGAATCCTTGGTCCTATTTTTTTTCCCAGGCAACCTACAAACATAATTAAAAGAAAATGAAAAGGTAATTACAATTTCAAGCCATTACATAGTTATCAAGTCAGAAATTTACATATCCTAAGTTCAAAACCCAGGACTAGCTATCCTGGAGTTTATCCTTCATTATTGTGTTTGTTCTATATATACAAGAAAAGAAAAGAAAAACTATGAAATGTTTATGTGACTTTTAGTAATCTACGTGTACTACCTCACCTACATTTAAAAAGAAATGAAAATGCTAATACCTCATTGGCCTAACAGTAACTCTTGCAAAGCTTTTTCAGATACAACAAAAACATTTAAAAACTTTAGATTCGATTGTCTTAGACTAAGTCTATCATAATTGCAAACTACGTGTATACAAAAGGTCTAGTGAAAAGGATAATAGAAAGAAACTAGAAGATATTCTAAATTTTGTATGTTGCCAAATAATATTACTATTGTTCTCACATGGTAAACGTGAGGGAATCTTGAGCAGTTATTTGCAAGCTCTTGAAAGTTATAAAATCCGATTATCATAAATTCTTAAATGGAAGAAGATTGATAATATGTATAAAAAATTGGAGATAATAAAATAAATATATGTACCTATGGTAGAGCACTTGTTATGATGTCCATCAATGGTATCGACAGCAGTGAAGACAAAGACAAAGCGAAGAAGGAATGTGAAGAGCAAGAGTGAATAGAAGAGCATTCTGTAAGAGACTCTCCTTGATGCAACCTTCACTTTGATGAACTCTTTCAACCCTTTTCCAGGAAGCACAGTCACATGCCTCAAACTTGGAGATATGTGAAGCTGCATTCTTATTTTAATTGAATTATCAAGCCAAACACGGCCTTGATTATTTGAATTCCACCTCCTGAGTGGTATCTTGCACAAGCTAAGTTATTTCATTCAGAGCCTCATGGATAGAAGAACGGAAGAAAGAAGGCAATGTGATTATTGATGAAGGAGTTTAAGGCTTAAGCTATGTGTTACCTAATA
Organism: Senna tora; assembly: GCA_014851425.1. Classification (NCBI taxonomy): domain Eukaryota; kingdom Viridiplantae; phylum Streptophyta; class Magnoliopsida; order Fabales; family Fabaceae; genus Senna; species Senna tora. The sequence continues at coordinate 230,148 of CM026263.1, read as the reverse complement.
GGATTGCTTAGTATTTGGAGGTATTGAGGGCCTTTCCAATATATAATTTTAAGGTGAAATTGGGGTTGTTAAAGAGAAAGAGACATGGGACTAAGAAGGATCGGAAGATGGAAGGCTTCTAGTTTGTTTGATTCAAGCTTGGTTTTGAAGGAGGGAAAACTATTTTTTTTTAAAGAAATATTTATATATAGAAGAATGGGGTTTGATGATTTTATTGTTTGGTGTGTATATGCCTGTGGGCTTTGCCTGCACATGAAGTTTTGATAGCATATATAGAGTTTGGAGACTATGACAGAAGCAGAACTTCTACATGGAAAATGACTCTTTCTCTATGGTGGGGTTGAGGATGTAGTTGTTGGAGTGAAAATTCAGGAAACCATATATACTTTGATCTATATTTAAACCAAAGGACATCAAATGAATTAAACCCCTCCATCTAGGCCTAATGAATTTAATTTTGTGGAATCACTTGATATACTAATAATATACATGATTAATTTAAAAGATTTCATTATTTTTATTATTAGACCACTAGAATAAATGAACAAATAATAAATATGACCGAGGAAGATCTCCTTTAAAAAATTTATTTATATGGTTATGGTAGACTAATTAATTTACCTAAAACTTTGGTTGTGTATGTAAGTACAAAAAGGGACTTGATCAGGGAATAATGGGGAAAAAGGTTAATTATAGGAGTCAGCAAAAATAGGTTTGACCATATTCAATGTTAGTATTTGTGTGTGTACTTTTGAATTTTATATATTTGCATTGAAATTCTACATCTTGTCAAGTTCTTTACTCCAAAGTCATGATTTGGATATACATTTTACTACAAACCCACATAAATGCTTTCTTTCACACAAGGCCAGCTACCATGAATTCATGAATAAAGGCAATATTCACTTCAAACGTCTTAAGAACCTTGCGTTGTTCTAAAGTCATTTGGTTAGAACTAATTCTCAATATGGTACACATTGTACATTAAAAAAATATTATTTATATTCAAACGTGTTATCTTTTTTATCTATGATTATTTAATATTTTTCAAAGTTTTAAAATTGTATTTTAATTATGATTAATGAAAGCATTGCACTCGTAAGTCTTAATAAATTAAAGATACTGTACAACCCAAAATTAAACTCACAAATATTAAAATTAGTTTTTAGAAGGTGTATATATATGTGTAGACACATTAATTCATGAAACAATAAAATTATAAAATACACTATATATACTTAATTTCTAGTAAAATTTTTCTTTGACATATTTATTTATAGCTGATTTACTTTCTATTTTGATAGATTTAGTCTACTTCATTTTGTTTTATTTTTCTGACGGCTTCATATTAAGATTGAGTTACATATATTATAATATTTAGTTGAGATTGAGTTACACATATTATAATATTTAGTTGAGATTGAGTTACATATAGCTAGGATCGGAGGAGAGTTAAAAACAAAATTAGCATTCAACGCGAACGCATGTTAAATGACTTGTGTTCATACTATGGCAGTTTTGATTTCTGAATGGAGTTACCAACATTAACCTTTTTGGTTTCCTTTTTTAAAAGAAAAAAAAAAAGAATGATATTTATTTATATTTGACAATTAAGTATGAAATGGGTAGCTTAAAGGGAAAATATGATCAACGTAAGAAAGGCAGCTCAAGTGTATGTAGACACCGCACCTTCTCTGAACTGAATGTCAAGTGTTAAGGAAAAGCTATCATTCTTTCTCATTCTCCTTATATATATATATATATAAGTAAAATAGATATTTAACAACCAAATTGTTCATTATTTTAATATCTTCTATTCAAATGTGGATGTACAAGAAAAAGAATTACAAGGTATATAGTTGAACCATACAATATTTCAAATCACCAGGGACTAGGAGAGATAAAATGGTGTAATATATGATTGCATCACATTATCTAGAGAGTTTGACAACCTTGATCATAAAAGATTGCATCACATTATCTTATAAAAGAAATTAAACAGGAAGTTGACACAAAATATATATAGTTAGGTCAAGCATAAAGAAATTTAACAGGAACTCCACTAAAATGCAAAAGCTATTAACACTGAAAATTCAATTTCATTCCCTTATGTCAAATTGAGTTTCAATCCAATAAGAAAAAACATTATAGCATGTTATAGTTTACCCCATGGAAGGAAAACTATATACAATCACGTATGCTCCACAAAAACCAATAAATAGACTATATATAGCCTCAAGTCATGATGCACTACTTTAGCATAACTAAGCCCAATTAAATAGATTATTTATAGACTTAGGAAATGGAAATGCTGCTCTAGCCTGGCCGGGGTATTAAAAAAAAAAGGTCAAAACCCCAAATTGGTCCTTTATGTTTGCACGAAGTTTCATATTGGTCCTTTATGTTTTAAAAAGTCCAAATTGGTCCTTTATGTTTGCAAGAAGTTCCAAATTGGTCCTTCCGTCCAAATCCGTTTATTTTCTAAGTTAAGTGCTGACGTGGCATGCTGACATGGACACACCATCTCTCCTACGTGTCAGTTGAAGCTGACGTGTCATGCCACGTCAGCACCACGTCACTGCCACGTCATCATCCAATATCATATGTGATGATGTGGCAGTGACGTGGCATGACACGTCAGCTTGGATGGACATGTCAGCACGCCACGTCAGCACTTAACTTAAAAAATTGACAGAAATGGACGGAATGACCAATTTGGAACTTCTTGCAAACATAAATGACCAATTTGGACTTTTTGAAACATAAAGGACCAATATGAAACTTCGTGCAAACATAAAGGACCAATTTGGGTTTTGACCTAAAAAAATAACTCTGACCTTCTCTATCTTGATAAATTAAACAATCAATTCAACCCTCTTTTCTCTAACTTGTTACTAATCCTTTTCTTTTTAGTTTTTATCCATTATCCAAATCTAAAATTTTACTTCACAAAAAATAAGAATTCAGAATGTTATAATAAACCATTTAATGCTAAATATATAGCATCTTACAAGGCTTGAATCTTGTAAAATATAGAGTAAAAGAATTGCTATGTGTATAATACCATAGAAGATATACTAAATCCTTTAGAACACAATTTTTGGAGAAGTAATTACAACAACTCCATGAAGTTCAGAGTGCACTAGAGTCATCAGAAAATTTAGGAGCTTTTAGTTTTATTGTTTTTTACTTTTATTTTTATTAAAAACCAAAAATATAATAAAAAATGTGTTTCATACAGTTAACAGAAAATGCGTGTTTGATAGTATTTTAAAAAAACATTATTGATTTCCTTTACATTAAAAAAATGGATATTGCAAACTCTAAATTTATGTTTTCTCGTATAAATAAGAAAAAAAAACTAAATCTAAAAACAAAACCATCTGCTTTCTTTGTCTTTCTTTATTTCTTTCAAACATATTTTAACTTCTCTTTTTTTTTTGGAATTATGAAGGGCGAAAATTTTATCATTATATTTGTTAATTAGATAAGAATTTACAAATTATCGATAAATCATATTTATATCTAGAAAAAATTCATATTTGTAATATTTAGAGTAATGTAGTTCATGAAACTACTTGTTGTAATAAGAAAGAAGTGAGAATCAAGACAAAAGTTAAGGCTGTGTTGACATATTGTCAACTGCAAATTCAAAAAAAAAAAGCACTTTGATTTCAAATGCTTTATTTGCAAGTGTAAACATTTTCTTTATTCTCAACTACTCCAGACTCCAGAGTTGTTGGTGTCTTTAGAATAAGTCAATTGCTTATATTATACGTAAAATTTAATTTAATTTAATTTTTCAAAAGAGATACATTAGTTTTTAAACCTCAGAAAATTATTTTACCAGCTACAACTCAATTCTCTCTTGCCTATTTAGGTTGTGGGTTCTAAAGACTATCAATTTGATTTTAGAGGGTGAACACATATCTGTTTGCAATGATAAAGCAGCATACATATGATGTATTCCAGATTCGTACACTTTTTTTCCTCATCTTCTAATGACTAACAGCATAAACTAGGCACACTCAGATCCACACAGAATGGAATACATGTGCATGTGCATGTCGATCTATTTGATCTAATATAATAAAAAGGAAAACAGAAATTGCTAAGTAATTTATTATGTACAAATTACTAATTATGATTATCATTATACAAGCTGTCTGTTATGTACAAGTTTGAGAGAATTTGAAAGCCAACATAGTCATCATAGTAAAATATCCACGACCTTGCTTTGTTGTCGAGCCCTTACTCCTCGAGCTCTGCCTCTCCAACAATTATATTAACAATCATTGTTAATTAAGCCTCCCGTGCGAAATTAAAAGAATGTTTCCATGCCTGAATTGAAAATTTACAACACCACTCAAAAATTGACAATTTTTAAACTATAGTTTGAGCAGAAAAGAAAAAAGTGCATCCAACCAGAATAATGTTGAGTACCTATCTATGTTCCAATTCCACTTGCTTGATTGATAAGGTAAACAATTCAATCATCTCAAGAAACTTACCCATGAGAACTTTAAATCAGAAATGAAAATATTGCCCTTAATCGGACTCATAGCCATTCTCTTCCAAGTGATTCTCCGTTTTCATGCCTTCTTTATCACTATTTACAAGCATGAGTTGAGCCTCCATGTTTAAGTGCTCTGTTGTATTTACAAACTCATGGTGAGTATTGGCTTTAAGGCTGTCATTGTCATTTTTATGTACAAAGCCGTTAGATTGTGCTGAAACCAAATGATTGTTCCAATCCGTTCCTTTGATGCTATTGTTAAACCCAGTTATAGCATCTGAGTTACTTGTGTGTGAAAGATGCCCATTTTCAAAGTTCCTGGAATTCTGATGCATCTGTTGTTCATTTACCTTGCTATCTAGATTAGGAGACCTGTGAGAAAAATGAATAAATATACATATTTAACAACTTATTAAGTTATCTCCATGCAGCATTCCTGATGCAAATCAAGCAAGGTATCAAAATCCATGACCATTTTTTTAAAAATTGTCTAGCCATGTAAAATTAAGAGTTTTTTAGTACAATAGGACAAGAAATATCCAAATAAATCTTCAGAGCTATCTAAATATTTTATTTTGCAACCATACCTTGTTTGTTGGAAATTTCGATTCTGAAGATAGTAAAAAATTGGAACCAAATCTTTTGACCTAGCTTCAATCATGCGGGTTGGAATATTACCAATATCAATTTCCCCTCCTGATGTAGCTTCTTCACCCAATATGCTCTCCTCTTTCACCATTGACTGGAAATATATCTGGTTGGCAACAGAATTGTGCATTTTATAGTCAACACAAAAAAATTATGATGATAAGCATTACAAGAACAGTTTCTAGTTTAATTCAAATAAAAAAATCAATCAAACAATATAACCTCCTGTTTTGCCCACAATGGAGTCTGAACTTGGTGCGTCTGAAGCTCGGTTTCTGAAATATATAGATGATGCTCTTCCTCAGGTTGAGAATTCACTTTCAAGATTCCATTCACGAGTTTTGGGTTATAGATATTCTCCTCCTTCACTTCTACAGGATATATTTTGTTGCTTTCTGAAGTTCCATTTTCACCATAGATGTCAATATTTTCTTCTCGATCTCTTCTATTGTGTCTCTGACATATATTCCACTTCTGGATAGCCTCAACAACTACTTTTGCATCAACCTCTAAAGCAGATTCATGTGCATGGGTTAATCCAGAAACAACAATCGAATCTTGGCCAGTTGATGTCCCGAGAGCATATTGAATCATAGAACCAGTAGGTGAAAAAACCAACAGGTGATATTTTGTCTTATAATGGTTCCCATCAACATACAAGGCGCTACCTTTGCAGTTAAAGAAAGATGAAGCAATAGCCCCAGAATGCAAGCTCAGCCTACCTGTTGCAGCTGCAGCAGCACCACTTACAGTGCCTCTCCAGCCATTATTTCCATTTCTAATTCTCCATACAACAGAGAGAGTGATTGGAGGGCTGGCCACACACAGACTCTGTTGTTTAGACATCTGTAAACTTGAAACAGGCCAACGAACTGCGTGATTGGTCTTAACTTCCAATCCACCATTTTTTTCGTTAAAACTCGTATCATAGGACTGAATATTTACAGGTCCTCCCTGAGGATTTATGGCAAATAGATGGCTAGTACCCCTTGAGGAACTAATCATAATCCAGCTGCTATCCTTACTGAAACTGATATCCTGGATTACCTGAAAAGGTCAATATATATATATGAGAAAAACACCAGTTTATAGAGAACTATTAAATAAATTTGAACCAAATGGGGAGACAGGACAGGAAAGTGCACTAACTGCATTTGTAAAGCCACGTTGCAGCCTGTAAAGATGAACATATGAAGGACCACCACCAGATGATGACAAAATGTCAGATTGTCTAGGCATTATCTTAAAAACGTTCATATTATGCCCCTGAACTGAAGCAGTCACTAAAATGGTGCCACTGGGATCAAAGCATAAGGCCGAAATAGGACTTCTGTGGGCACGGAATTGACTGACAACACTCTTACTTACAATATCTCTGACAATGACCTGCCGGAAATAACTAGTTATCCAACAAAAAATCATAGAATAAAATGCAAAAATACCAGGCACCTTAATACCAAACTAGAGTAACAAAGCTCACAGTTTGCAAAAATGATGACACTTACACCCAAGATAAAACAAAATGACAAGCAAAGCAACCATAAAATAAAATCCTCCTCTACAACATTTTCATTGTGTGAAGAGATGCTTTATTCAGATATCATGATGAGTCAACAATAGTTGAATTGAAGTAATTATAATTTGAAGTTGCAAAATATGAATCCTTTTTTTTCCTCTTCAGTTTTCGCCCCTTATTCTTCCAAAGATAATTCAACACAAGTAAACCTCAAGAGAAATTGCAAAACTCTGCAGCAGCCTCCAATTTCCAGAAAGACAAGTGTTAGTAGTGATGGGTCTAGGTTCTCTATAAATTGTTAAGTCTTTTTGAATCACAAAAAATCGGAGTGGATACTAGATAAAATTTTTGTAACTTAATATTAAGCATCACATCAGACCAGCCAAATAAAACCTAAGATACTGAAATATTGGCATATCTGTAAAAATATTAAAGCACAGCTTATGCAGTTCCAGTTATTAGGAAGTGAAAAATCAGAAAGAACAGTCTTTACCATTCCAACATTATCCGTATCCCCTGAATAGCCGTTATTGATACCATTTCCCTTCCAACCAGAGTTTGCAGCTTGTAAAGAACCATTGCTATCAGCCCGTAGCTCAGAACAGTATCTAGAAAGCTTCTTATACCCTATATCTCCAAGGGTTACTATTCCCACAGCAAGCTGCTTGCTGGACTCTTTGGCATAGTGTGCAACCAAGCTCCCATTTGAAGAAAAACCAGGAAAGCTTGCAGAAGGTGTCAAATGTTGGGGATTGACACGCCCAGAACTAGATACTGCAACTGGGCTTCCACTATAAGCCAGCCATCTTGGACCCACTGAAAGTGGTCCATAGCCTATACCTCCAGAAGCAGGACAGCTCATGACAATAGGATTGGTTAGTAAAGTATACTCCCTTTCTAACGTAGTGGCATCAAAACAGTGTATCTGCAAAGCAAAGACTCCATTCAACACTCTGAGAAAACTAATTGAGATAGATATTGAAGATGCTTGCAAGATTAGAAATGGGGTTTTCTACAGCGAGCTCAACCTCTCAAGAGGTTAAGTTTCCCGCCCTTAAATCTTCTCAAGATTTGAGTGAAGTACTTTTTTGTCATCATACTCACGAATCTTGAGGTGATTTAAGAGTGGAGAGGCTTAGCCTCTCAGGAGGTTTCACTCTCCATAATATTTTCCTTAGAAATTATACCTGAGTGGATTGAGAAACGGCAACAACGCGAGAACTGCACCTTACAGAATAAATAGCTGATCTGAACTTTAGGACATGAACATATGATTGGGATCCCAAAGAATAAAACTGAACAGTAGTTGGAAGACAAATGCCATTCATTTGATCATGGGAGTTTAAAGAGCTCCCATTGCAAGGGGTGACCAAACCGTCCTGAATGTTACTGCCTCCAGCAAAGATTTCGTCAGCACAAACAACCAAGAGAGGGCGCCTATCTGCAAACTTGTCTGCTGATCTCTTTGATGCAATTGGTTTAGGTAGCATTTGCATAAAAGAAACCGGACCATCATGTCTGGAAACTAGGTCATGCACATTTTTGGAATCTTCAACATCCCAAACCTGGAAACCAGACCGATAGCCTAGAAGAAGAACTTGCCGAATGACATCTCCCTCCCCCTCTAACTTATCAAAACCGGCCCAAATTACCTTAACAATTTTAGAAATAAATGAAATAAGTCATCTCATTCCCCTATCACTTACAACAAAAATGCTGATTCTGAATAAAATGTTAATCATTGATTAAGGAGAAAAGCAGAAGCAACAAATCTAAGAAACTAAACAAGAAATGAGTTATGACTTATGAAGACTTTAAGCATGAAGATATGGGAGAAAAAACACACACACAAAAATAGCTCCACAACTAAAAGTAAAATCCATGGCAGCTAAGTAGGCAACATAACAATGAGAACAAGTAACTTTATTAGCACGAAAGTGTTTTCTCATTAGTCAGTATCAATCAAACACTCTATAAAGCCTTTATGTGCAAAATCACTGACTTAGAGCTACAACTTATTTCCAGAGAAGAAATTTTTGTAAAACAATACAAATGCTCAACCACAAATTGACTGTCACCCAAATTTTTAACAAAATGGAAAACCAATTATTTTATAAAATCCCTAATGCTGCAATAAAATCATATTGATAAATATTTCAATCAACATAGCTGTATGCATTATGCCACCTTTGTAGGAAATGCAATGCACCCTAGTGTAACTGCACTGAAGATATGACCAAGACTCCCATGAGAAGAGAAATCTCTACCAAAATATAACATTATAACATGTTTCTATCCTTCCACGTGCTAGGCTTCACTCAACCACAGGGTGTAATACAACTGAACTAAAAGGGGAAAGGAAAGCTCAACTACAGGCCACAGGGTGTAGTACAATTCAAACTATGTGCAAGTCAGCAGAAAGAACACCAAAATGTCCAAAACCAATTCAAATTCATATTCTCTGGACCAATCTAAATGAAGACAAGAGATAAATAACCTTGTCACAGACTGAGGTCCATTAATTATATGATAATAAAATTAAAGTAAAAAGTACTCCATTCTTCAAAACAAGCAGTTCATTCCACATATCCTTGATAAAGAGACAAACACATGTTGATAATCAAGAGGGGAAAAATTATACTCGAGAGTGCCACTCATACCTGATCGTGGTCGGTGTCACCATCCCTATCCACAATCGAGGATGCAACGGAAGCTGCAGACCGCGCAACGTTAGAAGCACCAGAGGAAACGATCCTCAGGTAGCTTGAGATAGCACGGAATGAGCTAGGAATCAATCCATTAGTACGCCCCGACCGAGGAATCGCAGCTCCTCCCTGATGTTGTTTCTGGTCATCCTTCCTCATTCCCAGAACCAAGGAAATAAAAATAACAGCTAGCCAGAGCAGAACGAGCACCGATTCTTCGAATTCACTTTCAATCATAAGTCATAACACCAGGCTGTTTCTCTTTTACAGCCACCGTGAAGAAACAAACAGCCCCAACTCATAATCTCTCATTTCACAACTGTCTCTATTCCCTTCAACTCCACGAAAACATCCAAATATCAATTAACCCCCAAACCCACAATCCCAAAACAACAACAACAACAATAATAATAATAATAATTGCTTTGAATTCTCGTCGTGTTGCACCTCCAATTTTGATAAAAACAAAAAGCCACGCCAACGATAAAAAGTAAAAACCGGTTTTGGAAAAACAAATTGAAAGAAAACGTTACAAATTTGTTTCCTTATGTATAATAAAACCCACGTACCCAAATTCGAACTAGAATCACTGTACAGGTTGAATCTACCTTAACAATAAACCCTACTTGTAATTACAAACAAATCAATTCAACGAATTAGAGAAAAAAGAATGGAAGCTTTTTTTTGTTTACATTTAGAAATAGAATTAATATGTAGCGACATGAAATGAATTATGCACAGAATTTGAGAATGGACGTTTAGGGCTTTGGACTGGAAAACCGCCGGAAACCCGGGAAAGATCCAGGAGAGAGGAACAGTTAGAATGTAGTGCGGGGAAGGGGAAGGGGGAGGGAGAGAGAGAGAGAGAGATTGGATAACGAAGAAACCAATCAAGGAAGTAAGAAGACTCGCCTTTTCTTTTACGTCTCTCTCTTGTACACTCTTTCTCTCTCAGTCTCATAAATTTTTTTTTTTTGGGGGGTAATTTATTAGTTTTGATTTTGTTTATTGGGAATTCAATTCAGTATATTCACTCACTCACGTTGTTGAACAATAATTAAGGTTGAGTTATTTGGAGGATGTAATATTAGATGTAATTTTATATTATATTTAATATTTTTTTATTAAATATATCTTATTTTTTTATAATATAATGAAATTATATTTTTATTTTTATTTTTTTATTTTATTCTTATTTTTAATGTAAAAATAAATTAAAATAATTATTTTATTCATTTTTATTCCACTTACATTACATTAACATAACATTTTTATTACATCTAATATTCTCTTTTTCATTACTATTCTCATTCTATCTTTTATTCCACTAACCCACTTCGCCCTAACCTTGTGTTAACCTCTCTCTCTATCAACATCTACACCTACACGTCTTGTCTTCCACAATACCTTTCTCTATTCTCTTGTTACATCCATGGAATGAAATCATATCAACTCTAAAATAAATTTAATAATTAATTGTTAACTAATTTAGAAACACCTAATTTGTATACAGTATTCTATGCCTCTATTATTATTTTTCAAGTAAGATATATTTTTACTATTAGGACGGAAATTAAGGCTTTTTAATTATTATGATGAAAATGGTTTTGGCTGGCATTTAATTTGTGAATAACAAGTGCATGTTACCTAGGAAAAGAGTTTTCAGATTCACCTACTTAATTAATTAGTACTACACAAATTGAGTATGTCATACGTCTCCCTCTAATTTCTTATGCTCTCAATTGTTTCCTGTTACGTTATTGGGGCTTTAATTTCTTTCCACATATATATAAGGAAGGTTCTTCGTTTCACTACTTCTTTGACATTAGCATAGGTTTTGTGTCATATATATATGGTATGAAGGCAAAGATATATATGTCGAGGGAATGAATTGAAGCCAATTCAAGCATGCAGGTAAAAGTGAGTGATGATGATGACTTCATTGGAAACTGAACAAGAACAATATATATCTCTTGTCTTGGTATATATATAGCTTCTCTTGAGAAACAATTAATGTTGACACAAGAGTTGTAGAACAAGGTTCACACATTCTAATTGGCTTCATTAGCTAATTAAGAAATAAAAAAAATGAGAAATTAATATATATGAACAAGAACAACTCATAATGATGACTGAGTATCTTGTATGGATATATAGTTGGGTCAAGAATCCAGAATTGAAAAACACATAATTAAATTTATTACTCGATCACCCTCTATATATATCTATATATATACGCGCGCAATCACAAAAAAAAATGCAGCAGCTACCAAACAACAAAGGCAGTACCTCAAGTGAATGTTGTGGCAGAGGAGAAAGAGGCAGCTGCTTCAATAATGGTATGTATATATATATTTAATCATCAAAAGCTTCCTATTCAAGAAAATGAACAGGGTGCGTGGGGACCACACACTTTAGGAGTGGTCCATCACCTTCAAAATGATTGCCATCTTCTACAAAATCGATGTCAAACAGTTTTCATCCATTTTGATATTTAATGCAAATCTCTAAACAAAAACAGATTCCTCTCAAGTTTTCTAATTTTATTATATATAAACCATATATATATATGTGTGTGTGTGTGTCACCTAGATACCTTCATCCCTTACCAAAAACTCTAGAGAAACTAGTACAACCAAAATTAAACCATGCACCCTCCATCATCCATACACGTCCTTTCTTTTCAGCAAACTTGCAATCCCAATTTTCATGTATATATATATATATATATATATATATATATATATATATATATATATATATATATATATATATATGCTCAAGATCCAAATCAATTCAAATTTACAAATAAATTCTAACACACACATATATTCTACTATATACGTATTTATCTCTCTCCACATATAACATCATCAAGTTAATTATCATATCACATGAGAAGATTATGATCCTTTATATATACTGATAACATTTTGGAAAAGTTTTTTTTTTTTTAGTTTGTAGCATAATATTGGTGCAAAAACTAATTATATATATATAAACAATTTTGAATATAAATTTAACGGTAGAAACGCTGATTTTATAAATGAGGTGAAATTTGAAAATTATTCTATATGAGAAGTTACAAGCTTTAAATATATGGAACGATAATATAAAATAATGAAGAAATAGAGGAGGACAACCCTAAACACTAGGATCCAAACAGGATGGATGAAATGGAAAAAGACTTCAAGTGTTATTTGTAATAAAAAGTACTACTTAAGTTTAAGTGAAAACTTTATCACACGCTATAAGACCTGCTTTACTGTATGGTACTGAATATTTGCAATAAAAAGCTAGCATAAGCACAAATTTAGGTGATGTTCGGTTGCTGGATTAGGCAATGGAATGGAATGTTAAAAGTGGGTGGGGCCACTTTTTGGTCTCCTTCTTGCTTTTTAAAAAAAAAGAAAAAAAAATAAAATACAAAATGTCTATTATACCCTTTGATTTGACACAATCATAACTTTCTTTTCTTTTTATTATTTTAATATAAGGGGCAAAGTGGTAATTTTAATACATTCCCATTCCATTTCCATCCCAAATTTTTACTACCAAACACATCAAACCCATTCCCTTTCTCTTTCCCTCTCCCTTTCTCTTTCCCTTTCTAGCAAGCAAACGTGCCCTTAACATGACAGAAATGAGAATGTTGCATTGGATGAGTGGTCACACTAGAATATATAGGATTATTAGGAATGATTGCATTAGAGAAAAAGTTGGAGTAGCACCTATTGTAGAAAAATAATTAGTTGAAACACGTCTTAGGTGGTTTGGTAATGTACAAAGACGAATTTTATATTTAATATTACGATCATATTTATTATTTTTTTCAAAGGTATCCTCCTATTGAAGGCAATCTTGTTCAAACTAGCAGAGGTTCCATAATGGGAGTAGAGCTCTCCCAGTAGAGGTTGTTTCAAACACAAGTCTCCAACCCAAGACATTGCTTAGAGGGAATTGAGTACCTACCGCTCCAAACGATCACCTCTTGGTATATTTATTAATTTTATAAAAGTGATATTATTTCTATAAAATTGATTGCTAAGTATATATATATATATGATTATAGAATAAATTCAATGAAACTGGTAAAATATTATTTTATTTTATATACCCAAGTTATATATATACTATCATCACTCATTCAAATTTGAGTATATATACAATTTGGTCCTTGAAAGATTTTAAAATTGACATTTTTATCCCTGAAAGATCATAATTATCCAACTTGGTCCTTGAAAGATTGCGCCATTGAACAATTTGGTCATGCCCAGTTAAATTAAATGTACTTAACGAAATTGCTGACATGACACGTTAATTGTACACGTGGGCCGTTAGTTGATGAGTTGGACTTGCTTACACGGCAAAAAACAAGAGCATATACACATGATCATTCACAACTTAATTGGATGATATTTTAAGTTGATTATGACATTTATGTACATACTAGAGCTGCATGTGTAAAAGGTATTTCTGGTATAAGGTTTTGATGGTTAGCTTATTTATATAGATGGATTATGGTCAAGATGCTGTTCAATTTGTCATTTTATTTCTTTTTGGTAAATATTTTTCTTAATGTTGTTTTTATTCCTTATAGATGGTAGCTACAGGAAAAGAACCGTCATTACCTGAGCTTTTTTTGAAAACTCATAAGAAGAAGGAAACCGGTGAATTTGTTGACAAAAGATCCGCTGATGTATTTGTAAGTATGATCTTCTTTTCTTGATGATTGGGTAAAATTTTAGTTTCAATTATGTTAAGTAGACGCCCATTGTAATATTTTTCATGTTGATTGTATATTTACAGGCTGAATATAATAGAATCACATCAACTAGATCCTCTAATGCTTCAGCTGATTCCATGAATGATAATATCCTTCAGGAAGAAGAAAAAACTATGTGGTTGGAGGCTGTTGGTGGTGTAAATAAGAAAGGTCGTATTTTTTGCGGGGGGTCAGAAACGCCAGAAATATGTTGTAGTTCAAGTGGGAAATCAACAGCTACTCAATCATCATCTTGGTTTCATCCAGAAATTGAACAAGAGATAGAACGACGCGTGGCAAAGGCCAATGAGGAGTCAAATGCTGCAATAAAAAAGTTAGAAGAGAATTACAAGAAGGACATAGATGAGTTGAAGAAGCTTATTATTTCTTCCCGTAATCAACATGAGCAAGATGATGATGCTTCACAATAAACTAAATCTTTATCTATTTGTGAACACTTTAGAACACTTAACATTATCTCATTTTTCTTTATATTGCACATTAGTTAAATTGTACGAGAACTTCTATGTTTAGTTAATTTGTATGACTACTTTTATGTGACATTTGGGTTATATATATATAAATATATTGGTTTGCAGGATGGATGGTTTTTTGTAATCAAAATATGAGCAAAAAGAATTTAAAGGGTAGGTTGACAAAGTTTTTAAGTTTATCCACGGAAAAAATCCGTGGCAAAAACAATATGTGGCAAATTTACCCATGGACGTTTCCGTGGGTAATTACAGAATTTCATGGCAAATTAGCCACGGAGGAAGCCGTGGGTACTCCGTGGCTATATTTACCCACGGACTCTTCCGTGGGGAATCCGTGGGGATTTCCCCACGGACACCAAAGTCCGTGGGTAATTGTTTACCAACGTCCGTGGCTAATTCCGTGGGCAAATACATTTACCCACGGAATTTCCTTGATTTAGCCACGGAATTGTCCGTGGCTAAATCTATGATTTGTTGTAGTGACAATTTGGTCCTTGAAAGATTCCGAAATTGGCATTTCGTCCTTGAAAGATTTGGACTACCCAACTTGGTCCCTGAAAGATTGCACCATTGGACAATTTGGTCCTTCCCTATTTTTGAATTTATTTAAATTATTATATTTCCAACACAAACACAAAGCCAGTAAACATATTGAGGAAAAATTTGCTGTGAACATAATCCTCTATCACTTTAGTTCCTTTTAGAGGCAAAATATCCTGTATGCATTCAACTTCTGCAATACAATGCCTGCACTGCACAAACCAATTGGAAGGTAAAAGTCATATTACTTGAATAAGGCTACCAGACCATAAGTAAGATAATGTGTTAAATGACATTTAGAGATAACTTACCTATCTTGGTTGTTCCACGATTGGATGATGTGAAATTGCTTGTCATTTTAAATATACACAATTCAAATTTCTTACTCCATACACATATTATCTTAGCTAAGTGTTGGCAAATACATATTCTTGTACCTTATCCGATCCAAAGGGTATATATATATATACCTTTAGTTGCATTTTTATTGGTATTTCAAGAGGCCAATTCCCTGCATTAATAGAAATCACTTATACAACTTTGACTGGATGCAAATAAGAATTAGCTTAGTTGGATAATAATTGCCTTAGACATTATATCAAAGTGGATGACTTGAGCATACCTCCAAGATACTACCACATTGTTTATGTTCGTAGAGCAATAGATAAAAGTACTGATAAGATTCATTATTGCCATCAAAGAATCTCTATGTTGTTTACCTATTAAACATGACAACCAACATAAGAATTGGAAAGCCTTGAACAAAGAGCTGAAAAGTACAAACATGAGCGTCATTAATTAAGATCTCCAAGCTGATTTAACTGTAAGAATCACTACCTTATTTTCTATACAATAGAAAAAATTCATAATGAGCTTCTTTCTTAATAGTATACTATAAACGTACTTTTCATTATCAAAATAAATAGTTTTCAGGTCAAGATAAATACTGACGTGCCCAATTCGCTCTCTCTAACGACAAATTGGGGGCAGTAAATTCGAATTTGAAACGACTTTGCCCAATTCGCCATTAGGGAGAGTGAATTGGACACGTTAGCATACCACGTAGACTTGGCTATTCAATAAAGCCAATTCGCTCTCCCAAACGGCGAATTGGGAGCCATTGGCGTTGACTTTCAAATCGTCGTTGGGACGGCGAATTGAAATAAAAAAACCCAAACTTGCCGTCCCTAACAGAAAATTGGGCCTGAATAATGCGTTTGGCATAGATTGAAAAATAAAATTTTAAAAGCGATAATAATAATTAAAAAAAGTGTTAATTTTGGAAAAAAAAACCTTGATGTGTGTACCATATATAGCGTTAACCTTGTTTATTATAGGTTTTCAGATCATTATATATGATAATATATAATTGTAGGCCATGAAAATCATAAACTAATTACTTAGCTTGAATAATATATTATCTCGATCGATCATAGTACTAATTTATATAGGTTAAAGGTTCATTTTGGTCCTCTATGTTTCACTCAAGTTTCAAATTAGTCCTTTATGTTTCAGAAGTTTTAAATTAGTCCTTTATGTTTCCCAGAAGTTCTAAATTGGTCCTTCCGTCCAAATCCGTCAATTTCTTAAGTTAAATGTTGACGTGACGTGCCGAGGTGGACACATAATCTCTCATACGTGTATCAGATAGCTGACGTGGCCTTAGACACACAAACGGAGTCGTTTAAGCCAAAAATAAAATCATGCTGAGAGGACCAATATGAAACTCTAATGAAACATAAAGGACTAATATAAAACTTCAATGAAACATAAATGACCAATATAGAACTTGAATGAAACATAAAGGACCAATATAGAACCTGAATGAAACATAAAGGACCAATATAGAACCTGAATGAAACATAAAGGATCAATATAGAACTTTCATGAAACCTGAAGGACAAATATAAAACTTTTGGAAAACATAAAGGACCAATATAAAACTTTTAAAACATAAAGGACCAATTTAAAACTTGGGTGAAACATAGAGGACCAAAATGGGTATTTGACCATTTATATATATAGTGTTATTAAAATTAAATGGTAAGGTCGTCAAAATTAAAGGAGTGTCCACTACTTGTACGCTAAGCATTTTGGAATGGTTTGTTTAAGAAGCTAAGCCTGCCTAATGCCAACCTAAACAAACAAGAAACCCTAAAGCCAAATTAAACCTCACTTTGTCTTCAAGTCAATGGAAACATCCTTAGCCAAGAGTCAATCAACATTTTTTCGTCTACTTAACTTCTTAATCCGCACACTTTATTTTATATATATCTATCTTCAAACATTATTACTGTATGTGTATTAAATTTTTGTTAATTTTCTATTACTAAACTTTTTTTGTCAAGTTAAGCTGTCCTAAACGCTAACGTCATTTATTATACTAGCTAACGTAATCTCTATACATATATCTATCTTCCAAATGAAATGAACTATTGCTCAAAATTTTTGGAGAAGAAAATATTTTCTTTTCGGCTTGAATTCTCAACTCTTCTTAATTACCGCTTTTACATCTTCTTTGTCCCAACATATACCTCTCCAAAATCTTCATCAAAACGACATCAATGGGTAAAGAAATTCACATCTAAAGAGAAACAATTTATTGAAAATTTTTATTTAGGACAAAGTTTAGTTTTGAACCTCTCAAATATTAAAAAAATAGAGAGAGAGAGAGAGTTTTTTAAGATATATACATAGGATAATCTAACATACAACTTGTTAAAAGAATAATCATAATATATAGAATATGATATAATTATAGTCATTAATACGATCAAATGGTATTAAATAACAAAGATGAAACTTGTTAAAAGAATAACCATAATACATAGAATATGATTTCTTAAAAAATTAATAATGGTATTTTATTCAAAATAAATAGTTGAAATTATAGATTCGTTAATCATTCAAGAAAAAGAAGTGTATATTATCAAAAAGAGAGAGAGAAAAGAAATGAAGGGTAATTTTGATTTTTCAGAGTGCATATTTACTTAAGAAATCAAATTGGGACAAAATGCATTTTAAAGATAAAATTAAATATTTTTATTTTTTAAGGACTAAATTAACACAAAACACATTTTTAAGGATGAAATTCATAATTCTCTCCAAAATTTTTCATGAATGAAAGACATTTCTATCCGACGGGAGAATCCATGCATGAGCATGAGCATGAGCATGAGGATGCATCCCCTTGACCCCTTCCTTCCTTCCGTCAGGTTAAGGCTTAACCTACACAACACTGACACGATTACGAAGGAGCTCAGATCCAAAGCTCTCCCGCTAAAAGCTTAAAACAAAAATGAAAAACCCACTCGCACGTGCCGAACGACATTTCCTCCTCTTCCCCAACACTTGAGGCACGTGCTCTGCAACTCGGATCACCTCCACCTCTGTAAGAAAGAAGGTAGTTTCAGACCCTGTGATAACCTCCTCCTAAGCAATCAGCTAAATCTAAATGATTAGATCAGCCCCAATTCTCCCATCCAAACCCGATTAGCTTTAATCTCATCCCAAAAAACGCCTCATCTTACATTATATTGTTGGGTCGGAAATCTTTTCCAAGGCTTCCCAATCCATAATTCTCAACGAAATAGCGATGGAGTCCATACTGGGGAAGGCGTTGGAGTACACTCTAAAGTACTGGCTCAAATCCTTCTCTAGAGATCAATTCAAGTTGCAGGGTCGGACGGTGCAGCTCTCCAATTTAGGTGAATTTCCTTGTTTCATTTGCTTAACTTAATTTCTCCGTCCCATGCTTTTCATTAGGGTTCATTGGGTTTGGTTTTGTTCAAATTTTCATCAGATTTAAACGGGGATGCAGTGCATTCAAGTTTTGGATTGCCACCAGCTCTCAATGTAGCCACAGCCAAAGTCAGGAAACTGGAGATTATGGTCAGTAACTAACTTGCTATCAACTGTAGCTTATCCACATTTCTTCTGTCTTACTTTACGGTTCCGAAGAATCACAAGGAAAATGGGTAGAAAATAACAGGCTTTCGCGCTCAATGAAATAACAGTCTTACTTAATATAGGCTCATCAATAATGCCGTATTACACTATCTCCATTTTTAGTTTCTCTTCCCAATGGATTGCTGGTTTTTGATTAATATGCTTGACCTTTTAGCTTCCTTCGGTAAGCAATGTACAAACAGAGCCAATCACTGTGCAAGTTGACCGACTTGATTTGGTTCTTGAAGAGAATATTTATTTCGATGCATCTGCAAGCCCAAAGTGGTAATGAATGTAGTCTCTTGCTAATGACTATGTTTTGGGAAATTTGCGGATTCATGCCTTTGCTGTTGGATACTCATTTTTATTCTTGTTTCTAATATCCTTATATGCAGTACCACACCTTCTACTGCCTCCACCAAAGGTAGCGGCTATGGTTTTGCTGATAAGGTTTGGCTCTATCTTTTCTAAAGCTTATTTTATTGATATGAACGTAGTGATTATCTACTAAGCATGCCATGCTTGTAGTAACTTTAGAAAATGGAGAGAGTGTAAAATAAAAGTGAACACTCTTCTTTTTAACACAACTGACAAGTAGGCATTTGAACCATCCATGTCTATCTATTCTCCTTGTCGTCTTTTCCTTCATCTGCTGATGTAGCCTGTGGTTTTGGGGAGAGATCTCAAGAGCACGGGTAAAAGATGTAGATGGATATCATTTTTTATTAGTCATTATGGGTAGAGGTCATTATCTTACACAATTGTAGATGGATAAGGATTTTAATAAAACACTCACCACAAGACTTTCAGCCTGATAAATCCTTTGTGAGGGTTGAGTTGCTCCCAGAAAATGCTTATTAATTATCCGCAGACATTGACAATTTGTATTTTACTTAATGAAACTGACCATGGACAATTATCAGATTGCAGATGGAATGACTATAAACATTCATATAGTTAATCTACTACTTGAAACTCGTGGGAGTGCTTGTGGCCAAGAGGGAGCAACTTGGTAAGTTCATGTTTCCAGTAATTCAAAGTGAGTAGCTTCTTCAGGTTATTTATGTTCTTCTTTCACTGTCAAATGTTATGGATCTCAAATTCTTAATGAGCTGGAATTAATGTTATTATTATGTTCTGTTCTATAAAAAAATGTTATTATTATGTTCTGGTAAAGTTGATTCAATATGCAAACTATTTCTCTTGTGATGGAGAGAAAATTTGTGAGCAATTTTGTGGAATAGCTCTAAGCATAAACCAGATGAATTGTACCTCTTTTTTGGTTCGAGGATTAGGTTATAGATTTCTCTGAATGTTGCATTCCTTTCCCTGTTTTTGGTTATAGGGCACAGCCTATGGCATCCATCACCATATTCAACCTTTCTCTGTATACCACAAATGAAGAATGGCAGGTTATTATTTGCCAAGACTCGTGCTTACCATTAATTTCTTGACACAGCTCTTGTTTAAAGCAATTCATTGAAGGATTTTCCCTTTGCAGGTTGTAAATCTTAAGGATGCACGTGACTTCTCCACTAACAAGAAGTACATATATGTGTTCAAAGTACTATACTACCTTTCACTAGTTTGGATCTATATGTATGCTTGTGTATTATGTATGAAGAGAATGGATCCAGTGCTTGGCTCTTCTATGCACTAGTATACTAGGCCGACTTTTTTTCATAGTTTTCTTCATTTTTTTTATTTAAACTTGAAAAATTGTAATCTTTTTTCTAAAGAATAAGAGTTATAGACACACAAAAATAAAAAATTCCACACAAATAAGGACCTACCGTGAATGGTTTAGGGACCACCTTTATTAGGGACTAAAAAGTTAGTCCCTAATCCACTCATAGTAAATCTCGATTTATGTGGAGTTTTTAATTTTTTTTGCATCTATATCTTTCATACTTTAGATATTCTTTAGAAAAAGTTTATAGTTTCTCAAATTTAAATAAAAAAAATGAAGAAAACTATGAAAAAAAGTCGACCTAGCATACTAATGCATAGAAGAGCCAAGCACTGGATCCATTCTCATGTATGAAACTAACTAAATTGGGATAGTTTAATTTTCTTCAAATTGTTTATATATATAAAGCAGGTCTTATCGCACAGCTATAAGACTTGCTTTTTTGTATGGTACTGAATGTTGGACGATAAAAAGCAACATGAGCATAAATTCAACGTGGTAGAAATGAGAATGTTGTATTGAATAAGTGATCACACTAGAATGAATAGGATTAGGAATGACTGCATTAGAGAGAAAGTTGGGGTAGAAAAATTAGTTAAAACACGCCTTAGGTGGTTTGGTCATGTACAAAGAAGGTCGTTAGAGGTTCCTACACGTAGAGTTAACCAGATGGAAGATAGCCCAATAACTAGAGGTAGGGGATGACAAAAAAAACATTAGGAGAAACTATTAAGATAGATTTAAGTATTAATAACCTAACCATAGAAATGTGTAAAGACAGGACATGTTGGCGTCGTCTGATCCATATAGCCGACCCTACCTAGTGGTGAAGGCTTTGATTGTTGTTGTTTATATATCTTGTGTCTCCTTTTTGTAAGATGAGTGAGTATCCCTTCTTCTATAATATATATCTGCTATAATGCTTGAGTTTGTTTTGTTGAATGATTCCGACATTTTTTTCTCTCCAGAAACTTGAATGGGAATCTTTGTCTATTGATCTTTTGCCACATCCTGACATGTTCACGGGTTCTACTTTAGGTCGCTCTCAAGAGGGAGCGAACCAGAGAGATGATGATGGTGCCAAGCGAGTTTTTTTCGGAGGCGAGCGATTCATAGAAGGAATATCTGGGGAGGCATATGTAATGAATACCGTTCCTCCGATTAATTTTTGAATAAGTTTTATCTAGAGTTTCGTGTGACAAAGTATTTTGCAAATTCTGTTATTTCTAGATCACAATTCAGAGAACTGAATTAAACAGTCCACTTGGGCTTGAGGTTCAATTACACGTTACTGAAGCTATATGCCCTGCATTAAGTGAACCAGGTAAGTGAAAAGGACATCTTGTAGACGTCTAGTATCCATATTGAATTTATTTAAATGGCATAGATGTGAAATAAGACTAATACATCATACATAAGCAGGACTTCGTGCTCTTCTCCGCTTTATGACAGGGTTATATGTCTGTCTGAACAGAGGAGACATTGATGTTAACACTCAGAAGGTTTTAAATTGCCTTAAATATTCCTTCTTGAGAAAACAGACTCTGATTACTTTGTTATGGACAAAATTCTTTTGTTTTCTGATTTATTTGAAACTGTTTGTAATCAAATCATGACAGCGATCCACTGAAGCAGCCGGGCGTTCTCTAGTCTCTGCTGTTGTGGACCATATATATCTTTGCATCAAAGATACTGGTTTGTCTTTAGCTATGTATATATATTTTTAATATTGATTTAAATGTCCTTTCTTTATTAAATGTTTTAGTCCTTAAAGTTCACATATGGACATGCAAAATTATCCAGATTGGTATTAATTTGCAGAATTCAAGATTGAGCTTTTAATGCAGTCACTCTTCTTTTCTCGGGTAATTTTTTTGATGAAATACTTATTTTTATTTTTTCCATCACCTTACCTTCTTGAACTCATTCTTCTATCGTTGGGTATTTGTCCATGTTAACTATAATATTGTTGAATCTACCTTAGTCTTACTAGGTAGATCTGAATATGTCTAAAGAAAAAATTATGCTTTGTGCAGAACCTTGCGTTGGCCTTTGAGCCAGTAGCTGTTTTGCTTCAGATGTTTAAATAAATTGCTTTTTAGGTTCGTAAACCATTTTTTCTTATAGAAAAAAGAAATTGTATTAAAGAGAAAAAGAAGTTTACAAACACGAGGACAAACAGTCCTTAGGAATAGAAAATAAAAAGAAGAAGACCAGCAGAAGGAAACTAAGACATTATCTCAATAGGGCCTTCCAATCCCTTTGAATATCCATAATGGACATTCCTCTAAACAGACCATTCGACGTAGCCCATAAAGAAGACAAAAAAATAATTCTATCCCACAACAAATGAGGTGAGAGGAATCTATTATTAAAGACCCTAGCATTCCTTTCCAGCCAAAGACACCATAGCGTCGCCAAAACTGCACATTGCCAAAGAGCTTTATGCTCCTTGTTCCTTCCAAACCCCACAAACTTGATACCCAAAAAAATACCGAGATCCGCCGGACATACCCAATTCTCTTCAAAGAGACCAAACAGCATATTCCACATAAACCTTGCCACTTCACAATGTAGAAAAAGATGGCTATTCGTCTCAAACCTTCTAAAACACATGACACACACATCCGGTGACAACGCCTTATTGGGACGACGAGTCTGAAGCATATCGTTAGTGTTAATTCTATTAAGTGCCGCTGTCCATACAAAAGCCTTTACCTTATAAGGAGTCTTTATTTTCCAGAAAGATTTAAAAAGAAGATTAGGACTAGGGTTTGGGGTTTTAGTCAAGTATTTAAAAAACGAAGAGCAAGTATATGAGCCCGAAGAGTCTAAACTCCAAATCCTGCTATCAGGAACCTAAGAGGCTCGAAAAGGAGCAAGAATATCTAATAACAAAATAACATCTTCTGTAAGTCTATCGTTAAGATTTCTAGAAAGGTGAAAGTTCCAAGAAATTTGGCCATCATGGTTTATTAAGAAATCAACAATTGGTGCATTGTGTAGAGAAGATAAGCCATATAAACGAGGAAAGAGTTCGATAAAAGTATATTCACCAATCCAATGGTCCTCCCAAAAACGAAAACGAGTACCATCACCCACACGAAGGGAAAGTAAAGTCGAGAAGGAATGATATACCTGAGGTATAAATTTCCAAGGACTTGCATGAGTAGCTCTAATCCCAATATTAGCGTCCCAACCATTCTGTTGAACACCATATTTGCTCTTTATCACCTGATGCCACAGGGAAGTAACTTCCAAAGGGAACCGCCAATGCCATTTAGCCACTAAAGAGATGTTTTTAGACACCAAATTACCTAAACCCAATCTCCCATCCTCTTTAGCCTTACAACAAATTTCCCAACTGACCAAATGATTTTTCTTACACTCACCCTTCCCCGACCACAAGAAATCTCTCATAATGTTCTCAATTCTACTTGCCACCTTAACTGGGATTTTAAATAGAGAAAGATAATACAATGGGATACTCGACAACGAAGCCTGAATTAACGTAATCCTGCCACCCAACGAGAAGTAGGCTCCTTTCCAACTCTCAAGCCTTTTGGAAATTCTATGAATCACAGGATCCCAAAAAGACTCAGCCCTTGGATTCCCGCCCAACGGTACTCCCAAGTAGGTTAGAGGCCACTGCGGAACCTCACAACCCACAGTAATAGAAGCTTTAACCTAGGTTCGTAAACCATTAAGTATTTGGAAAACAAATTAGTTGGTGACTGACTCTCACACCTATAATTTAAGCATCTCTTAAGGGCTTAATAGGACAAAATTAAAACTAGGGTCAAAGTTGAGAGACCAAATTGAAAAAATAGAAGTTAAGGGATAAAATTAAGATTGGGGTCAAAGTTAAGGACCGAAATGATGTTTTTGCCTTTTTTGGATATACTTAGACAGTTTATTTAGGGTAAGGGACCAATTCTGGTTCTATTCCTTTGTCTAAAAATCAATCTGGAAAATCAAAACCGCTTCTAAGGTAAAGGCCTCTATATGGACACTAGTACTTAATAGAAGTAATACAAATGATTTGCTTTTAGACTTAATGACTGATAGGAGCTGTGAGAACAATTAAATTAACAATAGTTAAGAATATTGGAAAAAAGGGGTGCAGGATCTGGACACCACTAAATTTCCAATATATTAGTTTGTAAGTGGGACCAAACCTGAGTACAATTGATAACAAAATTTTTTTTTGATAGAAACAATTGATAACAAAATTAACTGCATAATGCTTTCCTAGGGGTACTTATATTGGTATACCGTGGCTACATGCATGGTAGACAATATATTTATGAAAAATAGGGAAACTGGTTGGAACATGGGGAAAAGGGCTCAGGCTCAGCTCTAAGTGCTCTGATGTCTAATTACTAGAAGAGATATGGAGTGGATATCCTAGTAGTAGTATTAGTGGAATTGGGTCAGACTTATCTGCTGGTTGCCTCCTTCTAGAATATGTGAGTAAGGATTTGTTGAGTCTCCAACAAAGCTTTATCACCTCATGTGTATGATGTGTTTTAAAATGTCTAAGATGAATAGCCATCTTTTCTTGCATTGCGAAGTGGATATGTATACATATATAGACTATTTTTCTTCTTTGAAGAGAGCTGAGTTTGCCTAATCAATCTTGGGACTTCCCTAGGTATCAAATTCTTTGGGAAAGAATCACCTTTTTGTCTTCTTTGTGTGTTTCTTCAAATTGCTTGTATAGATGCGTATACCTCATGGATCTCCAAAGGGATTGGAAGGCTTTGTTGAGTTAGAATCTGGGTTCTTTTCTTCTAATTATTAGTATTTGATTGTAGAGGATCTCTTGTCCTCTATTAATGTAATATCTTATATGATATCTACTCTCTTTCTTCAATAAAATTCCTTTTTTTTTTTCATCTATAAAAAATTAGTTGGGATCGCCTATATAAGTTTAGACAATAGGGTGTGTATCTAATGGAGCACAAGCCGGTTGAGGGAGGTTTGATGAAGAAGTGTTTTTGTTGTTTCGGTTATGTGCCTATGTCGTCTTTTAGCTATGGCTACTCTTTGTGGGTTATATGGTGGGGATATTAGGTGTTGTATGCCTTGTTGTTGTAGGTATGGAGTTAGTTTGGTGTACTCTCCTCCTCCATTGGTGTATAGGGATAGAATTCTGGTTTTGAACTGGTTTTCAAGGAGTTTGTGAAGGGTTTTGAATATATCTGGGGTTTCAGCCTTTGTTTGTAAAGTGTACAGCCAAGAGTATTTAGAAAATTCATCAACAAATAGTGCATAGTACCGTTTTTTGTCAATGGAAATGATTGGGGAATGGCCCCATAGATCACTATAGAGAATTTCAAGAGAAGAGGTACTATGTAAAGTATTAAAAAAGAAAGGTTGCCGATGGCTTTTATTAGATTGACATGAATTACAAAGAAAATAAGCAACATTAGAAATAGGAATTGATAATTGACTCAAGGCCTTATTTTGGACTCTAGGACTGGGATGGCCTAATCTTCTGTGCCATAGGTTGAATGTGGTGGCTGTGTTGCATTTAGGTGTTATTCTTTGTGTTGGCCATTGATAGAGACCTTCTTTAGTCTATCCTTGGAGAAGAAGCGCCCTTCTATTCAGATCCTTTTTATGAAAAAAAGAAGGGAAAATCTCAATAGAGGTTTTGTTGTCATGGCAAAAGCGAGAAACATATATTAATTTGTTTGAGATTTGTGGTGAGTGTAGTGTATTTGTGAGTTGAAAGCTGTTATGTGATGTGTTGAGAGATACATTACTAGTAGTGGTGATTGGTATTGTTGTACCATTACCCATCACTATACCATCAGAACCATGATATGGCTATAAATTGTTGAAGTCTTGAGTGTCTGAGGATATGAGGTGTGTTGGTCCAAGATCCACTATCCACGGTGCTTGATTGTTTTGAAACCTTGCTGCAAACTGGAGGTAAAATCAGTATGTATTACTGTGGTGAGAAGTATATAAAATACATGAGTTGATCAGTGAGAGCTATAACTGATCCAAAATAGTAGGAGAGATAGGAAGCCTATAATTTAAATTATACAATAAGGAGAGATAACAGGGAAACAATAATTTAAAATAAATACTGTAATTATCTCCTAAAATAAATAATTCAGTAATTATCTTTTAAGATAAATAAAATAGTAATTATCTTCTAAGATAACTATCTCCTAAAATCAGGGAAAAAATATGCTACGGTTTAGGCCTTAATTTTAGCTAGATTAATAATTGGTTACAGTTATTGGAATTGTTGGGTGGTCTATTTTGTGGTATACAGGCTTGGCTAGGTTTGTAGTAGTTGGTAGTGGTGTGAGCGATATTTGCGGTGATGGGAGTGGAGAGTGGTTTCTTTGTTTCCTCATGTTTGAGGAAAATTTCATGATCAAGAAGCTTATCATGAAGTTCCTCATATGTGATAGCGGAGTCTCTAGCTCTAATAGCTGCTGAAATTTCTTTGTATTCAGAACTTAGACCTCTTAGAGTGGTCACAATAAGTTCAGCATTGCTCACTGGAGCTCTTGTAGTGGAGAGCTCATTGGAGATGGAGCGAATTTGGTGTAGGTATTCAGAAATAGAGAGGGTGTTTTTGGTTGAAGAGGCAAGCCTATCTCGTAGGCTTAAGATTTTGGTTTGGGACTTGTTAGCATAGGCTGTATGGAGTGATTTCTAGGCATCATGGGCTGTTTCAGCAAGTGCAACAGTGGAGGCGATGGATTGTTCAACAGAGGTGAGCAAGGCAGTTTGAATAAGCTGGTCTTGTTGAAACCAGACTTGAAAATTGGATGCTCCAGGGTCTGTTTTCGCAGTAATGCCATCAAGATGGCTGAAGATATTATGTCCTCTCATTAGCATGGACACTTGGGCTTTCCAAAGGGCAAAATTGTGGGGTCTCGACAATTTTATTGGCAGCTGAGTGGCAGGGTTGAATTGAATAATGGTGGTAGAGTTGGCAGCAGTGGTACTGTCAACATTAATGACAGGGATGTTTGAGTTGGTGGCCATGGTGTTTGATCGGTATTGGAAGGGAAGAAAGCAAGAGCTGTCTGGCCGGAAAAAAAAACTGGAGTGATTGATCGGGAAGAAAAAAAAAGAAGTAAGCGGCTGTGAAGCGTTAGGTTCTGGATACCATAAAGGATAAAAGAATGACTGGAAAGTGTGTGTTTTATTGATGTATTTGGTCTATATAAGTTACAACAAACATTTAAATCTGAAAGTAAATATCCTGAAAATCAAGATTTGAGTAACAGAAAAAATATTTACAGAATCAATAATTAAATTTAAATGAGGAGAGATAAAATAGGAGCAGTAGGCAAGAGAGAAGTAGTGGCTGAGATATATTCTCTTGAAAATTAGGAGATATTTTCAGCGCTATTAACCAGGAGTCAAACTTACACCCAAACACAGAACTTAATATAAAGAGTTTCGTTTGCAACCTTGCTTCACCTACAAGGATCAGCCCCACTTTGGCTTTTACCACCAGGAAACTCAGTGTATTAAATTCTTTCAACAACCTTAATCCTAAACAGGACTCAACCCCAAGAACTTAATGATTGAATATCTCTTTGCAACCTTGTTCATCAACAAAGATCAGCCTTCTACCTTGGCTTTTACACCTAAGATACTTAAAGCATTAAATTCTTATCACAAGCAAGTAGAAAAGAAATAAATGCAGTCATTAAAAAATTACTACAAATTACAGCACAGAAATCACTCAGAATTCTGCACACAGGAGTTACTCGGACAGGCTCAGCTTTTACACTTAGTAAGATTAATTGCTCTTCAGAAAGCTGGAATACTTCGTTGATTCTGCAGCTTCCTCCTTCACAGCATTAAATAGATGGATCATGGAGCTAGCCGTTGCTTGAGCAATTCAAAACTTCTCCATCTTCATCTCTCTTCCATAAAGGCAGAGGCTCCTTACATTTAATGCACTCCATTCTTTCGACGCTGCATCTCAAGGGAGAGGATAAAAACTTGTGGAAGATGTGTGGAAACTTTGGATATATTCTTCTCCACTTACTTTGATGCATAAGGGCTATATCCCTTTTTGTCTCTTCATAGCCTGCACTCACACACAGCTTCTACCTACTCCACTTTTTGTTAAGATTAGACATCCATAAAATAAGGAAAAGTAGGTATGCTGCATGTGACATATATATAGCAGGAAGCAGAAGTATTATTGTCCAGGAGTCAGAAGCATATTACTTTTGAGCATTGCACACTTTGGATGGGCTTAGAATTATATGGGCCAGAATTGTCTTTTGGGCCCCAGCAAATGCTAAACCTTGGGCCATAGACATGTTTTCATACAAAATTATTTTTATGCCCAATAATTACAAATCCAATTATCAAACAAAATCAGTTGACATATTAAAACCACATTAGTAAATTTATGAAACGTTTTTGATTCAACATAATATACCTTGTCCTCTCCCTTAAAATGTCATGTTATTATCATGTTGTTTGTCCCTCTGCAAAGCTGTGTTATTATCATGCTTTCAGAAGTGGAAGAGTAATATGTCTGACACATCTTTTGCAGGCCAGCATTTCTGAAGATGATGACAATAACTTAACTAGGATTACAATTGCTGGACTATTTCTGAGGTGTGTCATTGTGCTCGTGCCTGGGTAACAATTATTATTAGGATTAAGGGTCTGTATACCTGTTTTAATGTACATATATGCTCTAAGGAGTAATGTTGGTAGAAAGCAGCAACAAATTAATTTGTCTGAAAATATTTGAAATAGGCAGTGGCCTAAATAGCACCCTACTAATACTATTTTTGTGGTTGGAGATGCTGGATTGAATCCTTAGAAGTTATTGCAGTTTAAAAGGGGAATAAATATGAACTTCTTCTATTCCTAAGGTGTAGCAATGTTTCCTATTTGATTATTTTGGTGCTTAATATTTAACATGACAAACTCATTTTGGTGCTTAATATTTAAGGCGACCCCATTTAGTTGGAAAAGGCTTTGGTTGTTGTTGAAGTTTTCCAAATTGATATTAGTAATGTAACACTGAGTTGTAGTATGTGTTTTCTGGAATGCAGAGATACCTTTTCATACCCTCCATGCACCTTGGTGCAACCATCAATGCAAGGCGTCATAAAAGATTCTTTCCATGAGCCAGAATTTGGTATCTAGTTATTAGCAGATATTCTTGGGAAGATCAACTGTAACAATGCCTGTATAATTTGCTTACTTGAGCTTTTTTAATCCATTATTTTGGCAGCTAGGAGCTTTTGCCCTCCTATATATCCACTAGGGGAACTGCAGTGGCAATTAATTGAGGGTACTCCTTTAATATGCCTTTATTCTCTACAGATCAAGCCTTCCCCATTTCCACCATCTTTTGCTTCTCAAACAGTTATTGACTGTCAGCCTCTGATGGTATGTGCAAGTTCTTGCCTTTTGTACCTAAATGTCTCATCACTTCTTATAATTGTCCCAAATATAGGTGAAAACTGGCATTTTTGAGACAATTATAAGATATGATGGGACTTTAAGGTGCAAAAGCCCCAAGTTCTTTAATTAAATGGTCTGTTGGTCTATCTATTCATTCTTGATGTCCATTATTTTCTCCGATGAATGATTATCTTCCAATACTTTCTAGATTCATCTTCAAGAAGAATCCTGCCTGAGGATATTTTCTTTCCTAGCTGATGGTATTGTTGTGAATCCTGGCGATGTTTTACCAAATTTCTCAGTAAATTCGTTCATGTTCACTCTCAAGGGACTAGATCTTACAATTCCTTTGGACAAGGCCAAAATGGATATGCCTGAAAGCAAGATGGACTATACAGTCCAGAGTTCCTTTTCCGGAGCAAGGCTTCATATTGAAAGTCTTTTCTTTTCAGATTCACCCTCTTTGAAACTAAGAATGCTGAACCTGGAGAAAGATCCTTCTTGTTTCATTCTTTGGGAAGATCATCCAATTGATGCTAGCCTAAAGAAGTGGACTGCTAGAGCATCACATATTTCTTTATCTCTGGAAACATGTACAGGCACAACTAGGTGTCATACTTCTCTTGGATGGAGAGAAGGATTATGGAGATGTATTGAGCTGAAACATGCTTGTGTTGAAGTAGCTATGGCGACAGCTGATGGCAGTCCATTGTTAGAAGTTCCACCTCCTGGGGGTATTATGAGGGTTGGAGTTGCTTGCGAACAATTTTTATCCAACACTTCTGTTGAACAGTTTTTTTTTGTCCTTGATCTCTATGCTTATTTTGGGAAAGTTGGTGAGAAAATAGCAATAGCTGGGAAAAGTAAACGATTGAAATATCTTAGAGAGACATCTAGCAGAAAGTGGATGAACAGGATTCCTAGTAACACTGCTATGAGTTTAGCACTTAAAGACCTCCAACTTCGATTTGTGGAATCTTCTTTAATGAATGGTGAGGAAATGCCTCTAGTACAGTTTATTGGAGATGATCTGTCCATTTGTGCCACTCATAAAACCCTTGGTGGTGCCATTGTTGTTTCATCCAAATTACAATGGGAGAGTGTCAAGATAGATTGTGTGGATGCTGAGGGGCACTTGGCACGTGATAATTGCTCATTTTTTAATTCTGCAGAAAATATTCCCTTGATCAGTGGTAATGGTTTCCCTCAACTAAGAGCTGTCTTTTGGGTGTATGACAAAAAGAACAATCTATCAAATGGAGATGCTCATTCATTTCCTTTTTTGAATATAAGCATGGAGCATGTCGTTCCATTATATGAAGAAGACCTAGAGTCTCATAGTTTGAATGTCTCAGCTTCTATATCTGGTGTTCGCCTTGGTGGAGGAATGAACTATGCTGAAGCCCTCTTGCATCGCTTTGGAATACTTGGACCTGATGGTGGCCCTGGAAAAGGACTTTGTAAAGGACTAGAAAACTTACAATCGGGACCATTGTCGAAGCTTTTTAAGACAGCACCTCTGATTGTTGGTAATTCGGATAGAAAATAATTAAAAAAAAAAAATCTCTGTTCATCTTCCTTGTATATTTGTGTTACTTCTAAGTGTAATTTGCTTACCCTTTTTTTCTCCAGATGAAAGTATGATTGAAGGGAAAGAATCCAACTTCTTATGCTTGAAGAAGCCAGACAATGTCGATGTTACTGTAGAGTTGAGAGACTGGTTATTTGCTCTTGAAGGTGCTCAAGAGATGGCTGAACGGTGGTGGTTCTCCAGCTGTGAAGATGTAGGCAGAGTAGAGAGGTGTTGGCACTCAACTTTCCAGAATCTACGTGTAACTGCTAAAAGTAACCCAAAGGATATTTCCAATGGAAAAACACAATTGCGTGGAATGCAACAATTTCCTGTACAACTGATTATGGTAAAAAGATGGTTCTTTCTGCTTTCTTCAAGATTTCATGTAGTGTTATTTATTTCAGCATTGGGATTCGGACTTTCCTGATGCTTTCAGGAATTAAGTTAGGTTTTAACTTTGGGTTGGGTCTCAGATATTGGTTAAACACTTGAAATTGATTAACATGGGGAAATCTATAATATTGGGCACATAATGCTTGTAAATTTAGAACAAAATGAATCACAAGATCTATTACACAAATTCTCAGAAATAAGTCATTGTAAAAGATAAATGAACTGTCCACCAAAAGATCGACATCTTTGAGTTCTGAGTTCTGACTGGCTTATGGAAACTCTAATATAGGTTTGCAATGCCCGAAGTTGGAAAATTTCCACAATTTCTTATTTTTGTTCTTTTGAATTCTCCTATCCTGCTTCACTTCATCTATTCCTTTTCTTTTAGTTAAAATGAAATCTATGGTGATCTTGTTAGCTTTAGAGAACTAGTTATTTTCCCCCTTGGTGATGCACCCGTCTTAGTTTTATAATGATGTTGTTTCGATTTGGATCTTTGGGGAAATCTCCACAAGTGGATCAATGTAACTTCTGGTGCTGTCCAATCAGCTTTTCAATTGTAATTTGAATGTGGTCTAATGTTATTTGAATATTTGGTTTCGTTTGGCACACCCTACAAGACACGATTGCCTAAGTTTACACAATATGATGTACATTATAAATTTAGTGTATGGTATAAACATTGTTTCATACAAGCTTATCTGGTTAATCCCGTTTAGTGGAATGATTATTGTATAACTCAATCAAAACTCCCCTGCTCATTAAATATGATTGAATAAAAAAGGAAAAAATGGACTAGAATGAGTCCTAGTGCTTTCTTGTGGGGTTACTGTTTTTTTTGGCCTGAGGGTACAAAGATGTCAAGGACCACTTCATATGGGGGCGGCAAGAGTCAAACAACTGACCACTTGATCATAAAAGCTCTAACATCTCAATTTCAAGAACTACTAATCTCAACAGCCTAAGCAGTTAGGTGAAGACCTAGGATTGGTTTTGTTACCTTTATTAACAAGAAATGCATAGTGAACAAAACACTATATGTGTATACTTATCCTCGTAATGGAAAATATTAATTATGCCTTGTTTGAAAGAGAACTTTAGGTTAATCCTTGTCGATTGATTTTACTGTGTCTTCTTTTGATACATATTGAGAATGAGCTTGCAGGTTGGAGTTCAAGGGTTGGAGATCTTTAAGCCTCATATACTGAAGGACATTCCCTCATCTACGTTATTTGCAAATGGGGTTGAAGAATCTACTGACACGGTCAGGGGAGCTGGTCTTGAAGTTCGCTTGGTACTATGTGAGGATAATATTGATGATGAAATTCCTAACTGGAAGGTGGAAAACTTAAAATTCTGTTTTAAACATCCGGTAATTGGAGTTTGGTATTGGAAGTACATGATTACTGTCTCTCTTTATATTAAGCTTGTGTGTAACGAAGAATTTGTTGAGCAGGTTGAGGTTGTTGTGACCAAGGATGAGTGTCAGCACCTTGCTTTTGTGTGCAAATCTGAAATTGATTCCATGGGCCGGATGACAGCTGGAGTTTTACGGCTCCTGAAGTTGGAAGGTTCTGTTGGCCAGTCTGCGATAGATCAATTAAGCAACCTAGGTACGCACTCAAACATTAGTTATACAATTATATATTGTCAAGAACACATTCTTATTCCTCCAAGTTCCAATAAAAAATCTCACAGTTAAGAAGTCTTGGCTTTCTTTTATCATTAGTGTAGACTGTAGAGTGTAGACAACTAGATTTTTTTTTTCTTAAAGTACTCTTGCTGCCCCCAAACTTTGCTGTAATGTTCATTCCTGCCCCCAAACTTTTTTTTGGTTCATACTTACCCCCAAACTTTCAATTTTGTTCATGCCTATCCTTTTTGCTAATACCGTTAACTTTCTTGACGGAATTTGCTGACGTGGACGATGAATGTGTATTTCTTTTGCCACGTCATTGTCCACCTCACATTT
Organism: Senna tora; assembly: GCA_014851425.1. Taxonomy (NCBI): domain Eukaryota; kingdom Viridiplantae; phylum Streptophyta; class Magnoliopsida; order Fabales; family Fabaceae; genus Senna; species Senna tora. The sequence goes on along the minus strand of CM026263.1, from coordinate 195,968 downwards.
AACTTTTTACTTTTATTAAAAAAATTAATCTAAGTCAAATAAAAAAATATTTTAGGGTAAAAGTTTGATTTAGTTTTTCTAATTTGGACTAGGTTAATTTTTTTTAATAAAAGTAAAAAAGTTAAATGTGAGGTAGAAAATAGGTGGACAATGAGGTGGTAAAAGAGATGCACATTCTTCGTCCACGTCAGCAAATTCCGTCAAACAAGTTAACGTTGTTAGCAAAAAGGGTAGGCATGAACAAAATCAAAAGTTTAGGGGTAGGCATGAACCAAAAAAAAGTTTGCGGATAGGAATGAATATTGTAACAAAGTTTGGGGGCAGCAAGGGTACTTTACCCTAGTACTAATTTTGGCTACCGGAAGCATTTGGCATCCAGATTTAAGAAGATATAAATAAATTAATAAAAGTCAAAACCCCAAATTGGTCCCTTATGTTTGCACGAAGTTTCATATTGGTCCTTTATGTTTCAAAAAGTTTAAATTGGTCCTTTATGTTTGCAAGAAGTTCCAAATTGGTCATTCCGTTAATTTCTTAAGTTAAGTGCTAACGTGTCCATCTAAGCTAACATGTCATGCCACATCAGCGGCACGTCATCACATATGATAGTAGATGATGACGTGACGATGACGTGTCAATGACATGGCATGACACATCAGCTTAAATGAACACGTAGGAGAGATTATATGTCCACCTCAGCACGCTACGTCAACACTTAACGGAAGAAATAAACAGAGAAGGACCAATTTGAAACTTCTTGCAAACATAAAGGACCAATTTAAACTTTTTGAAACATAAAGGACTAATATAAAACATCGTATAAACATAAGGGACCAATTTGGAGTTTTGACCATTAAAAAAATGACTCCTTATCCTTAGTTCGTTTCATTATCTTTTTTTTCCCCCTTTTATTGGCATATTCAGAGTGCCAAGATCGCATATAATTGGCATGTGGACAAAATTTAATGGCACGTTAATATAAGCTTATCGGATGGTACTGAATTAGAAATATTCAAAAATCAAAACTGCAAGAATCTATCCCAATTTTTAAATTATAAAGATCAAAAGATTAAAAACAATTAAGGGCTTAGTTGGAAGTTTTGAAGACAGTGAGTGGAATGATTATTAATAGAGTGATATGAAGGATGGAAGGAAATGGTTTAAACAAGTCATTCCAAAATAGATAGGGTGGTGGATAAGGAAATTTCAATATTATCCTTGTAATGAATGACAAAAGTATAAAAAAAAAAAAAGATGAAGAATGAAATTAAATATTATAGACTATGCAAACTATTCTAAACCCTCCAATTTAGAGAAATTTGAAAATTGAGGTATTGAATGGTTTGAAACAGTTTTCAAATAATTCTAAGCCATCTCATCCCATTACTCATTCAAATATTCAACCAATAGTTTATAAACTCAAACCACTCAACATCACTCTCAAATCATCCTCGTAATCAAACCCTACAGGAATTTGATAATTTGATAATGACTATGAAACAAGTGGCTGATGAATTGAGCAAATTAGCTAGTACGTACGATCCCCGAAAAATGATTGCCACTTGACATAAACACAACTTATTATTAGATTATAACTACTAATTTCCTTTGGTAGAAGTACCATATGATACTGCATGTGCGACGTTCCTCAGAAGACATATCTCTAGATTATAAGGATTTAGCGTATTCAGAAGGCTAGTTGGGCTCTATTATTTTCTGTTATCCTGTCTATATGCTCTCCATTCATGGTTGATGGTACAATACTTGCAGGAAGTGAAGGCATTGATAACATTTTCTCCCCTGAAAAGCACAGCAGAAATCGTAATGTTGGACCATCTCCGTTGTCGAACCCTATAAATGAAAGTCAACACAGAAGTATGGAATCAGCAATATCTTTGCTTGAGGAAGCAGTTGTGGATTCACAGGCCAAACTTAAATCAATTACTCAAGTTGGTACTTCAGACAGTTCCATTCAACACCTTGCCACTGTGAATGAAGTCCTCAGAAGGATCGAGACTATGGAGAATCTATTGACGCAATTGCGGGATCAACTTTAAGAGGCTTGTGCCACTTTGGTCCTATGTTTAGAACTAACGTATTCTATTTCCATAGGCTAAATTATTTTGTACATAGCTTACAAGTTCATGCAAAGCATTGTACAAGTTAGGCAGAGAATGAAGATTAATACCAGTGTAACAAATTGTTAGTTCATAAATCATGTAATGAAGAAACGTGTAATCTGACGTTGTGGGTTATCATGATTATTTTAGCAATTTAAATAGCATCCCAGATTTTGGCACATAGCTACTCGGAGAACTATTACCTATCAGTAATTTAACTAAAAATCCTAATTTTTTTCACATTCATGCTCAATGTAGAGGTATACTTAATTAAAAATCTATTAACTTCCTGTTTATTCGGTATTTTTCATATAAGAATGGGTATAAATGTTATTCTTCTATGAATGTCACATTTTTTTAAGCATTCTAGGGGAGTATGAGAAAAATGAATACCACTATAGTCTCTTGGGATATCACTGCCCATGATCTTACTTCAAACCCAAATACCTTCGAACCCGTCCGTAAATATGACCAAGAAACCCTCATAACTACTCCGACCCAATTCAACAAGACCTCTCTCTTGATCCAAATAGCCACTCACCTCAGACCAAAAAAAAAAAAGCTACTCACAGCGTAAAGACCATCCCCTACCAAAATTCTGTGTTTACTCTAGAAGACCCAAACCTCAAAAAGTCAAAGTGAATGCGTCATCCAACCCAAACCAGGAGTCCAATCCAGGTTAGTTTCAAAACTCACTAAACAATTATGAATCAGCTTCCATTAATTATAGGCTTATATCCTTAAGGAAAGGGAAAAGGTCCTAAAATGATCATCCAATTTATATTTATGTTTTTTATAAAAACTTGTCACCAAATCACTTGGTATTTGTTAGCAATCTTGACATGGTATTAGGTGCCAAGTACCATTTATGAAGCACTTGAATCTCCTCAGTTGAAGGCAACAATGCTAGAAGAATTTAAAACTCTAGAAAAGAATAAAACCTGTGAGATACAAGAGCTGCCTAAATGGAAAAAAAAAAAAAAAAACACCAATCGGATGTAACTAAATTTTCACTCTAAAACATAATGCAGATGGAAACAAAAAGGAAGATACCAAAGGCTGGTTGGAAAACTCATTTATCTATCTCATACTGGGCCGGATATCAGCTTAGCAGTAAGGACTGTGTCAATTTATGAACAATCCAATGGAGACTCACATGGAAGCTATTTATAGAATTCTAAGGTATTTAAAAATGACACCTGGTCAAGGATTATTTTTCTCTAGAAGAACCAATAGAGGGACAGAAATCCACAAATGCTGAACTTTTGGTTATTGCATCTGTCTTTGGGGAAATTTGGTTAGTCGGTAAGAACAAAGCTATTGTATCTCATAGCAGTAAGCGGAATTCAGGGCTCTAAAGTAATATGGCTTAAAGAGTCCTAACTAAGCTTAGAACTCCAATCAATGAATCCATGAAAGTTTTATGTGATAGCCAAGCAGCTATTAGTATTTTTTTTTATATAAAAATAATAATATTAAGGAAGAGAGTAAGGAGGAGGACAAGAACTTCTCTAAAAAGGGAAAATAAAAAACAACCAACAAACAAAAAAAAACAAAAACTTTAACTTAATAGAGCCTTCCAATCCCTTTGAAGATCCATAATGGAGATCCCTTTAAACATTCCATGTGTTAAAACCCACAAGGAAGCCAAAAAGGTTATTCTAACCCACAAAAAATGAGGTAGGAGGGATCTATTATTGAATATCCTAACATTCCATTCCAACCAAAAACACTACAAGACTGCAAGAACTACACAATGTCAAAGAGCTTTATGTTCTTTGTTCCTCCTAGGCATACACCATGATAGAACCAACCATGTTGAAAGACATTTTACTAAATATAAACTCCAAGCTAGGATTGATTAACATCGACAACCTAGCATGAGGGGGAATTAGTTAATCTGTTAGGCTGACCCAAGATTTCAGGGAATTTGATTTGCTTTAAGTCAGGAATTATTCTCCGCTGATTTCCTAGTGCTACAACTACTAATTAATGTAGTGCTCAGATTTTTAGCTATTTTATTTAAAATTCTTTCCTTTTTGGTTCACAGGAAGATCCCATAGTTTTAGGGTAGTCTTAGCTATTTAACCCTTGTATTGTTACTCTATTCAGTAATGGAAATCAGACCAATTCATTCTTATAATTTCTCCCTAACAGATGGAATGCAGGCACATGTTTAGCAAATATGATAAGAATATTAGCCAACGTCAAAGTATAAATCCAACTCTTATATATAACTAGTCACAGATAGGATTCTATAACAAACTCATTTCAGCTTTGGAATCTCACACAAAATTATCATCATTAAAATAAACCAAGTTCCTCACGTCGGTGACTAGTTACACCAAAAACCAAATCTGCCTCAAGCTGGAGCTCTTGCTCATAAGATTGTTTGTATCACATTAAAGCCAGCTAAACAGGGGGAGCCGTAACAGCATCCCAGCGCCATATTAACCCATCCTCGCAGCAACTCAAAATAGTGCTACAACATAACAGGATAGTTTTAAAAAATATAAATAGAGAAAGAAAGAAAAATTGAAACAGAATTATGAGCACTTGAAAAAATTTTAGTCTCTTCCATTTAACTACTGTAAATATGCTGTTAAATTTTGTTAATGTAGCCAACCAACTGTTATTTAGGCATTGATAGCATCACAATATCACATGCCATTCAAGCGTGTGGATTTGACTCTATCATCTAGTTTGATCTCTTTCATTGGCATGAATTAAGCATAGCAAATAATATAGCAAGTTTAACACTACACAAACAGAAATTTAATGGTGGCGGGCCAAATTAAAAAGCTTTTAAACTTGCAATAACTCAATTACAAAACTTCCTAAACTATAGGATTTGGAAATTTAGTAAAATTATAAGGACCAACCAAGAAATTTAACCTATAAAAATCAATATGAGAATTTACCTTCCATCATAGGACATAGCAGTCTGTCTAATAGGAGATTTTGATTGAGCATGAGACAGCCTGAACAAAGTGAGACCAAAATGTTCTGTTAACAGGGTCTCTTCAATCCAAAAGCATAGCAGTTTAGTCAAAGCTAATAAATAGTTTAATTATATTCTTTAACATGCTACCTCACAAAAATCCTTGGGACTTGAGTCATTACTATACCTTAGACTGAAACTTGATATTGAAAAATTTTGGGAGGCAGTTGGGGGGGTAGGTTAACGAGGATCTAACTTCATATATCTTGATTGTAGGGGATCTAGTTTCATTTCACTTAAAACTAATCTTATGATTAGTTCTATTATTAGGACAAATTACACTCCACTCCCCTAAAGATGTCAACATTACACAGCCAAAAGATGTGCTACATTTTAGTCCAATTTTAGAGTTTCTATTAAAAGTTTCTTCAGAGTCCCTTTTTTGACGTTTAGCAAATTAATGCTACATTTTTTATTTACTAGAATACCCTCCATTAACCTAAATAAATATGTTCTGTTTGAAAGTCTAGGTGAATTATTCACAACGAAGACTACATACAGATTGGAGGTGAGGGATAAATGGTTGATTCAAGATTTAACGAAAGATTTGTTGGTGGTTTTCAAAATATATCTTGCCTACACTCTGCAGCTTAGTTAGATGAGGTAAAACCAGCGATGGGATTTAGTTGAAATCGCATGAATGACATCAGATCATGAGTAAATAGGCCATTGAATTGAAAGATTTTTATACTCTCCATAATCCATTTGCCTCAACTTATTCCATGATCTTAATGGAGTCGAAATAAATCAGAAATGATAGTACAGTAACGGAAAAGTGACAGTTCTCCTGGATTATTAGCCATGCTCTGTTTTGAGACAAAACCACTAGTGACTAAGAGCAAAGGAGTATCGAAGAGGGAGAAGATGGTGGATTTTGGGTCTTTGAGGACTTTGCCAAAGACAGATCTGAATTGGGGATTTAGGGTAAGGGGAACTTAGGTAAATTTAAATACATATTTCAAGTTAAAAAGGCATTGAAGAATCTTTTAGAAAATATTCCTAAGTGTTAGGTTAACTGGACTTTGTATACTTTGAAAATATAAGGGAGCAACATAATTAAATTAAATGAAACCAACCTTGCAATAAGAACAGGGGGGCTAGACTGCAATTCCCAAACAAAAATCTTTCCTTCCCTGTTCCCTGGTACTCAAAAATAAAGGGTTAAAAGACCTCCATATGAAGTTGCTGTAAGAGTTTGAAATTACCAACTTGCCAAAAAAAATAATTAAATAGTTCCTCACTATAGGACTACTAAAGCCTGTACACTGAAAAGAAAGTAATTAAACAGAAATTGCAATTTGTAACTCTTGCCTATTGCAGCTGCATTGTAATGGAAATCACAAGAAAACTTGATGAACCAAATATCACACTCAGGCACAGGGTATTTCTGAAGGATGTCAGCTACACCCTAACCAATAAAAAGACTAACATTCAGTAACAGAAAAATATACCCTGAAATTTACGGAAACTGATCAGAGATTACATGTTGAAAAATTCAAACCTCTCCTGGAGTCTGTTCCTTTACTTTAGGTTCCCACAAGACAATTTCGTTATCAACACTCTGGAAATGTTACAATCCAACATACTGAGAATTAATTATAAATATATAATATAAAAGTTGGGACTTGGGAAAATATAGAAGACCACAATTACCACTCCGGTATAGGTCCTTAAGTCGCAGAGTCATCTTAAAAACCTTTAGAGCTCTTTAAGTAGCTCTATTTTAAGTATTTATTATAAAAATAGCACTAGTAACAAGAAGCATTTGACCCCTCTGCGCTTGCAATTAAAACCCATATTCTTTGGGATGGAGAACAGAAGTCTTATATATACAACTTTGTCATTTATTTTATATTCTCTACTAGGCAGGTATCAGAAAATTATGTGACAACAGAAAAAATCAGAGGCTAAGGAGTTTACATCAATTCTAGCTAAACTACATTTTCTCCGTGGGGCCAATGATAATTTTATCCTCCAATTAACAAATAGATTGACACTGAAAAGAGCAATCCCTCACCTTTGAGAGGATAAAATCACCAAGCCACCTATTACAGTCAACATAATTTGAATGAACCGAAGCAATGAAAACCTGAAATTAGATACAATTACAATTAGAATATATCATAATTAGTAACATTTTTTTTATAGAAGGTAATTAGTAACATAAACATATTGTTACTTACAGGAAATTGAACATATTTTGTGGGAAACTTAGAAGGTAGATCTGTCCATGTGAACGATTTCTCTACGTAAGTCCAGAACTCTGCAACAACATAAAGGACACGACATGACATGACTAATTAAAATGGTAAGGACAAGAAAACAACTGGCTAGCAATAGACAAATTTAACATGTATAGAATAGTCATCTCTTCCTACATTATGATCTGGCAAGGCTTATCTGGAATAAAATGTTTGACCATTTTGAGGAGAGCTGGGTGTGCCAGGTAGGTCTGGATACTCTTCTTGCTATAAATTTTGTGGACTTTGGGAGAAACAAAGATCATAAAGCTCTTTGGCATTATGCGTTCTCGTAGCCTTATGGTGTCTTTGGTTGGAATTGAATGATAGAGTCTTCAATAATAAATTCCTCTCATTTCATCTTTTGTGGGATAGAATTACCTTGTCTTCTCTATGGGTTTCGAGGGGCTTCTATTACAAATCTACAAAGAGATTGGAAGACTCTATTGAGCTAAGCTTTGCTTTTCTTATTGTTGTTTTTCATTTTGTTGGTTTTTTTTCATGTTGTTTAGAGGACTTCTTGTTGTCTTCCATTGTACTCTCTTTCTTCCTTAATAATATTTCTTTTTCTATAAAAAACTAGAGACAGTTCCTTAATTATATTTCTCGTAAAATGTAAGTGAACATTTTTTTTGGAGCTTCAATAGTATAATTGAAAAATGTATATTCGTTGGAACATTTTGGCTCTTACTTTCGACTTACTATTGTGGAAAGTGGTAGAGGGTTTCTATTTAAGGTGATACTTGGGAGGGATGCTGCTTTTTGGTTGATATCAGCAGCATAGGAGTTATCTAATGGTCGATGGAGTGGTTCAAATATCAGGAGATATCGTGACCAGGACAAGCTATACTTAGTCTATGTAGGGGAGAATAGAAGGGGCAGATTTCTTTGTATTACGAATTTTTCAACGGGGAAGAAAGGTTTCTTTAATGGTGCCAGAGGGATCACGAGGTGTGGGATGGCGGTAAGTTTCTAATGCGTTGACATCCTTGCTTGTCGAACCAAATACAAGGGACACGAGGTTGAGAAGTCGACAGGATAAACCTTCCTCTTGGGTCTCGGAAAACATTTCATATGTTGATACAGTGAAGAACCTGAAAGGTATTGGGAGGAGTGTAGGGAGCAGTGATAGCTATGGTTGTGATGGTCTCAATCGCAAAGGCATAAGGGAGAATTTGGCATCACAAAATGAGCAGATCTCTAAATCCAATTCTAAAAAAACTCTTAAGATACACATGGATGTTGATGGGAAAAGGAGAGTAGAGTGGGTCTTAGAAAGAAGGGTTCCAAAACCTAGAAGCCCTTTGAGGCTTGCCTTCAGTAAAGGTCCTCCAAAAAGTCACAACTCTCAACATCGTTATGTTGCGCAACCAAAGAAGCAAGTCAATTGGCCTTTGCAAGATACAACTCAACAAAATGAAACCAAGATGGTTAATGACCCACGTGTAGAGGAAGTGGGTCTGGTAAGGGCCAAAAGTTCTCTTGAGAATGTAGTGAATGGTAGTGATGGAGGTCAAAATGTGTCTATTAGACCTTTGGCATTGACATGGGTTGCCAAAGGTATACATAAGGCAGGGTAAGTGACAAAGGTGACGGGTAGTGACTTAGGAGCTGTGACTGACGAAGGGAAAGGTTATAATTCAAGTATTGCTGCTTCTTTAAAGGGAAAGGAAGTAATACAAGAAGTGGACTGATAGACCCTTAATCACCTATTCTAGAAGGCCACGACAACTGCAACCCAAGTTCCAGAATAATTGCTTTGACTTGATCAATGTGCTGCTTACCTTCTAATCCAGCCACTTTGCCCACGTTTCACCCCACTAGTTTACTGGTAGTTTATTTTATTTTATTTTGTATTTTATTCCAGTTGGTTATTATCATTCCTAGTTATTAGGCACTATCATTTGGCACTTTCTATTCAGTTATTATTTCCTTTGTTCCAGGATACTCGTAGCTTATTTATAGCTATCTATCTAGCTGTAGAAGGCATCTCATTATTCAAACACTGATTTATCAATCAATTCAACTATTTCTCTAGATTCTGGAAGAATTACTTACTTGTTCTCTCTTTATAATTTTGCTTCTGTTATCATGGACTCAGGCCCAAGTTGTTCCGGTACAAAGGTGAAGATGACAAGCCATTCATTCTTTGATACAAAGGTATCTTCTGATACTTCAGACATGGAAATTGTGGACGATGATTCTCTTATTTCTCATTTTGAAAATGAAGAGGGGCTACTAATTGAACAGTTAGAAAAGGAATATGTAGAAGAGCAGAAACAACAAAAAAAAGAGGCTTAAATTTCCCTTGATGGTTTTGCTTTACTATTTGGAGGGGTAGGTGAAGAGGCTATGAATGTTAATGCAAGGGACTATGAGGTGGAGCAAACTACTTTGACTCAGCGAAACTTCTTTTTGTGCCTCCGGAAAATGCTTTGCCAGCGGAGAACTCTTAATACATTTAAGCCAACTAGGGGGTGAAAAGGACAGCCGCGATCGGCGATCCTCAAGCTCTATTGGATAAGCTTAGTCTTAAGCTGCTAGACAAATCAAGGAGAGAGATTAAGGTGCAGGTGAGTCCTCAAACATATGCGAGGAAGAAAAAGAGGGCGGATAAGGAGTTGCAGAAATTGACCACTACTGTTAACTATGGAGGGAGGAAAGGTGGCAAAGGAAAGCCAGGTAGATCATGAGGATTATTAGTTGGAATACTAACGGGTTGGGAAACCCAATAAAACGGAGAAAGATCAAGGAAGTGATAGATAAAGTAGACCCCAACAATGTTCTTCTGCAAGAGACTAAGTTAGAGCAGGTGGATAACTTCTTACTTCGAAGTATTTGGAGTAGTCGCTTCAAGGAATGGGCCTCTATACCCTGTTTAGGTTCCTCGGGTGGCCTTTTAATGATGTGGAATACGAGGGTAGCCTCTAAAGTTGATCTCAAGGGGTCCTTCTCTTTGTCGGTTCAGTTAAACATCAAGTATAAAAAGTGTTGGTGGATCACAAATGTTTATGGCCTGACTAATCCTAGGAGACGATCTCCTTTGTGGGAGGAATTATCTTTTGTGCATGGGTTATGCAGCCCTCACTGGTGTGTTGGAGGAAACTTTAATGCTATTCGCTTTCTTACAAAAAAGTTAGGGGACTTGAGAAGTAATGCGAGTATGAGAGCATTTGATGACTTTATTAGAGATTGTGACCTGCAGGATATTCCTTTCTCTAATGCTCAATTTACTTAGTCAGTCAACCGAGTAAATTGAGCATTAGACTATAGGATCCCAAAACGACTCCGCCCTAGGATTACCCCCCAACGGAACTCCGAGATAGGTCAGAGCCCACTACAAAACCTCACACCCAATAGAATTAATACAAATGATCTACTCCAGATCCGTCGACCCAATAAGGCGTTGTCACCTAATTTGTGCGTGATGTGCTTTGGAAGTTCTGAAACGAATAGCCACCTCTTCCTGCGTTGTGATGTGGCAAGGTTTATTTGAAATAAATTATTTGGCTATTTTGAAGAGAGTTGAGTTTGGCCTTCGGATTTAAGAGCCTTTCTTGCTATAAAGTTCGTGGGCTTTGGGAGGAACAAAGAACATAAAGCCCTTTGGTATTGTGCAATTTTTTGCAACTCTGTGGTGTATTTGGTTGGAATGAAATGCTGAGATCTTCATTAACAAATTCCTCCCACCTCATCTTTTGTGGGATAGACTAATCTTTTTGGCTTCTTTGTGAGTTTCGGCACATGGAATATTTAGAGGGGTCTCCATTATGGACCTCCAAAGGGATTAGAAGGCTCTTTTGAATTAACGCTTTTGTTGGTTTTAGTTTTCTCTCTTAGAGGACTCCTTGTCCTCCTCTTTTGTATTCTTTTTCTTCCTTAATAATATTTCTTTTTCTATCAAAAAATTGTATATATATATGTCATTACTTTTATTTTAATTTCTTGATATAAATTAATGTTCAATTGTTCATACAACTTTTCAATATCATTACTCTAATTGACACATAAAGACAAGTCTGACAAATCATAGTAATCATAAGTAAATTTACACAGTTACATAAAAAACCAATCTATTTTTCATTGAGTTTTGCTTGGTTGTGCTTTATAATTACCCCTAGAGACATGAAAATATAATATTCCCATTGTTTTTTATATGCAAAAAATTTCTCGAACAACTAATTTGATGAAAGTTATCACTTATTAGCAATAAGACACTCCACTACAATTTTTCTTTAAATTTAGATCGGATCTTGAAAATCAAATACACTTTCATATGCCAAACTTTAGTTTCATGCAGAAAAATTTATTGTTTAGGGTTCCCTAGTTTAGGAATTTCATCTTTTCTTGTGACCAATGTACCATCCATTGCAACATGGGAAAAATAGTTAAACCAACATACACAATACCAAGATAAACAAATACAAAAATATATCAAATTAAAAACCATACCCTTCATAGACCATATCTTTACAGTATTGTCCATGCCACAACTGGCAATTCGATATATGTCAGATGGATGAAAGTCCTACAATAACCAAAACATTGTCACCAGTGCTAATATCCAAAATCCTCAACCTCCAGCAGCACAAAGATCTGAGAATGAATAAAGAATAAAGGGAGCAGATACATTTTATGCACGGTACTAACCACACTCAAAACTTCATTGCGATGACCACCAGCTCCAGCAAATATCAAAATGCATATTCCTGTATGAACGTTCCATAATCGAACAGACTCATCCTGGTCAAAACATCAGTGAATGGTTAAACAAATAAAACTTGAATTAGTAAAATAAATGGTCATGCTATTTACTTTGCTGGCAGACACCACAAGTGATGGCTTCAATGGCTGAGTTCTGATTTCATTTATGGAGTCCCCGTGGCCTACAAAACTCTGCAAGGATAACATTATTATATTAGGAAGCTAAGGTAAAAATATAGCTAATGCTTCATGTTAGGAATATATATATATATATATATATATATATATATATATATATATATATATATATTATTTGTTTAAATATATTTGTATAGAGATAATTAGATAAGGATAACTAAGTATATTTGAATAGAGATAATTAGATAAGGATAACTAAGACTTAGTTTCCTATTAGGATTTGTGACTTAGTTTCCTATTAGGATTTGTGTTTCCTCTTGTATATATACATGTATCTCCTATTATGCAATATACAGAAATTCTTTTACCTAAAATTCTACATGGTATCAGAACCTAAACCTAAATTCCTTCTGTGTCTTTGCTTAATACGTGTCTGCTCTACTATGCTGCTAAGGGTGGAGGTTTGAGGGACCACTGTTGACAGTGGCCGTTTGTTACACCGCCGACACGGGAAGGAGCGGAAGGTGTTTTCTGTCACTTGCCACTGTTTGGATAGCTTGCTGCTGTTTGGTGGTGATTTGCCACTGTTTGGATAGTTTGTTGCTGTTTAGTGGTGCTTTGCCACTGTTTTGGGTGGTTCGGTGGTGTTTTATCACTGGTTTGGTCAATTTTTGCTACTGTTTGGGCACTTTACTGCTGTTTGGGTAGCTTCAATCTTGTTTTGGCAAAGTGTTGGCTCCTGTTTGGTTGCTTCGCTACTACTTTGCTGTTGTTTTTATTGTGGGCCATTCGTCGATGGCGGAAGACAAAGCTGAAGTTGTGAGTGATGCGGTTCCTGTTATTACCAGGATCACGGAGCATAAACTTACTTCTTCAAACTTCTTGGAATGGGCCAAGACAATTCGTATCTATTTACAAAGCATTGATAAGGAAGATCATCTTGATGATCCTCCCATGGATGGTACGAAGAAGGCTTGGCTAAAGGATGATCAAAGACTCTTTCTCTTGATTTGAAACACTATTAGTCCTGAGGTACTCCGTTACGTTACTCATTGTGATCTCGTTAAAGAACTAATGGACTATCTGGCGTTTGTTTATTCTGGTAAGGGTAATCTCTCTCATACCTATGATGTGTGTAAGGCCTTTTATCGTCCTGAGAAGTTGGATAAGTCTCTTGTGGCTTAATTTATGGAATTTAAAAAGGCATATGAAGAGCTGAATACTTTGTTGCCATATACTACTGACATTAAAGTCCAAATGAAGCAGAGAGAACAAATGGCAGTTATGAGTTGGATCTCTGGTCTCCCTTCAGAATATGAGGGTGCCAAGCAACAGATCCTTGATGGTACTGAGGTTACTTCTTTGATGGAGGTTTATACTCGAGTACTATGTACAGAGAGTGTTCATTCACAACCTCCCAATAATGTCAGTGCACTTATCGGTCGCAGTAATAACAAGGCAGGGGGAGCATCTAATAATGGAGGTCGCAACCAAGAATCGGGAGGGATTGTGTGCTACTATTGCAAAGAACCGGGACATACCAAAACTAACTGTAAGAAACTTCAGAGAAAGCGGTCCCAATCAGCAAATGTTGCCTCCACTCAACCTTCATCTGACAAGACTGTTCAAATCTCTGCTGATGAATACGCTCAATTCACATGATATCAAGAGTCCTTGAATTCTGCTCTAACCATTGATTCTCATGTTACAGCTATTGGTGAATCAGGTAAATCTACCACATGCTTACTTTCCTCATCCTCCAAATGGGTCATTGACTCTGGAGCCACAGACCACATGACAGGTAACCCACAAATTTTCTCTTCTTTCAAACCCTATACCACTGCTTCCAATGTTACTTTAGCTGATGGTTCCCATTCTCGTGTTCTTGGTTCTGGATCTGTTAACCCTACTCCATCTCTCCCATTATCCTCTGTGTTGAGTTTACCTAACTTTGCCTATAACTTACTTTCCGTCAGTAAGCTCACCCGCTCCCTGAACTGTGTTATCTCATTTTTTCCTGACCATTGCTTGTTTCAGGATCTTACGACGAGGCGGATTATTGGTAGAGGACATGAGTCTGGGGGTCTGTACGTTTTGGAGTCGCAAGTACCTAGGCCTGTGGCGTGTTCGACTGTTCTCTCTCCCTTTGATGTGCATTGTCGTTTGGGGCATCCTTCCCTGTCTTCTCTTAAGAAAATTTTTCCTCAGTTTAACAGTTTGACTACTTTAGACTGTGAGTCATGTCAATTCGCTAAACACCATCGTCTTCCTTTAGTGTCTCGTGTCAATAAACGGGCTGCGGCCCCTTTTGAGTTAGTTCACTCTGATGTTTGGGGTCCTTGTCCAATTTTGTCTAAGTCTGGTTTTAGATATTTTGTGACCTTTGTCGATGATTATTCTCGTGTTACATGGTTATATTTAATGAAAAATCGTTTGGAATTATTTTCTCACTTTTGTGCCTTTTGTGCTGAAATTAAAACTCAATTCAATGTTTCTGTGCATACCTTACAAAGTGACAATGCCAAAGAATACTTTTTCGCCTCATTTAAATCCTATATGATAGAACATGACATACTTCATCAATCTTCTTGTGTTGATACACTGTTTTGGGACGGTGTGGCTGAAAGAAAAAATAGACATTTACTTGAAGTTGCCCGGGCCCTACTTTTTCAAATGAAGGTTCCTAAACCCTTTTGGGCTGATGCTGTTTCCACAGCTTGTTTTTTAATCAATCGAATGTCTTCTTCTGTACTTAATGGTGACATCCCATATAGTGTTCTTTTTCCTTCTAAATCATTGTTTCCTATTGAGCCCAGGATTTTTGGTAGCACTTGTTTTGTTCGGGATGTTCGACCCCACCTCACTAAGCTTGATCCTAAGTCTATCAAATGTGTCTTTCTTGGTTATTCTCAAGTACAAAAAGGATATCGGTGTTTTTCTCCTGACCTTAACCGATATCTTGTGTCTGCAGACGCTACGTTTCATGAAAGTGTACCTTTCTTTCCTTATACTCTGCAGGATTTCGCACAGGGAGATGATGATGACTTATTGACTTATACGGTACCCCAGTCACCTCCTCTTCAAGAGGACACACACCCTCCAATTACACAGGTCTACTCCAGGCGACCTCGACAGACTATTGATACAACTGTTGATGTGACTCCCGATCGATGTCCTGTGCCCTCTTCCTCGTCGTCAGATCCAGTTATGTCAGAACCTGACCCTACTCTTGATCTTCCCATTGCTCTTCGTAAAGGTAAACGTCAATGTACCTATATTATTTCCTCTTTTGTTTCCTATGACCATTTATCCTCTCCTTCTCGTTCTTTCATTGCTTCCCTAGACACAGTTTCGCTCCCTCGCTCTGTTCATGAAGCTCTATCTCATCCTGGTTGGCGTGAGGCAATGGTTGAGGAGATGATGGCTCTCGATCATAACGGTACATGGTCGCTAGTTGATTTACCAGTGGGAAAGAAAGCAATTGGCTGCAAGTGGGTCTTCACAATCAAGGTTCACCCGGATGGCTCCGTTGCTCGTCTTAAAGCCCGGTTGGTGGCCAAAGGATATGCCCAAACCTATGGGGTTGATTATTCCGATACTTTTTCTCCTGTGGCCAAGCTTACTTCTGTTCGGATTTTTATTTCTCTGGCTGCCACTTATGATTGGCCCTTGCACCAACTGGATATCAAGAATGCCTTCCTGCATGGTGACCTGCAGGAGGAAGTCTATTTGGAGCAACCTCCAGGATTTGTTGCTCAGGGGGAGTGTGGGAAGGTTTGTCATCTTCACAAGGCCCTGTATGGATTGAAGCAAAGCCCTAGGGCTTGGTTTGGAAGGTTTAGTGAGGTAGTTATGAAGTATGGGATGTTTAAATGCAAATGCGACCATTCGGTGTTCTATAAGAAGATTGAAGCAGGCATCATCCTTTTAGTTGTGTATGTGGATGATATTATAATCACAAGAAATGATGATTTAGGCATCTCCTCACTCAAGTCCTTCCTTCAGTCCCAATTTCAGACAAAAGACTTGGGGTCGTTGAAGTATTTTTTGGGAGTTGAAATCACAAGGAGCAAGAAGGGTATTTTCTTATCTCAGAGAAAGTATGTCCCTGACTTACTAGCGAAAACAGGGAAGTTGGGAGCCAAGCCCTGCAGCACACCAATGACTCCTGGCTTGCAACTCTTGAAAGATGATGATGAACCATTAGATGACCCTGAAAGATATAGAAGATTGGTTGGGAAGTTGAATTACCTCACAGTTACTCGTCCTGACATTGCTTACTCCGTTAGCACTGTCAGTCAATTTATGTCATTCCCAACAATCAAGCATTGGAAAGCCGTTGAACAAATTCTATGTTACTTGAAGGGTGCTCCGGGACGCGATTTATTGTATGGAAACAATGGGCACACTAATATTGAGTGTTTCTCTGATGCAGACTGGGTAGGATCCAAAGCAGATCGAAGATCTACGACAGGATATTGTGTATTTATGGGGGGCAACTTAATTTCATGGAAGAGTAAGAAGCAGAATGTAGTTTCTCGCTCAAGTGCGGAGTCTGAGTATAAGGCTATGGCTCAGACAACTAGTGAGGTTGTGTGGATCATGCAACTTTTAGGCGAAGTTGGACTAAAGACTTTGTTCCCTGAAAAGTTATGGTGTGATAATAAAGTTGCACTCCATATTGCGTCTAATCCAGTATTTCATGAACGAACTAAACACATTGAGATTGACTGTCACTTCATACGTGAGAAGATCGAGGAGAAAGTGATTTCCACGGCGTATGTGAAGACCGGAGAATAGTTAGGAGATATTTTCACCAAAGCTTTGAATGGAGTGAGAGTTGATTACATTTATAACAAGTTGGGCATGATTAACATCTATGCTCCAACTTGAGGGGGAGTGTTAGGAATATATATATTATATATATATATATATATATATTATTTGTTTAAATATATTTGTATAGAGATAATTAGATAAAGATAACTAAGACTTAGTTTCCTATTAGGATTTGTGACTTAGTTTCCTATTAGGATTTGTGTTTCCTCTTGTATATATCATTGTATCTCCTATTATGCAATATACAGAAATTCTTTCACCTAAAATTCTACACTTCAACAATAATTAGTGAATTAAATTGTTTCAAGACATTCAGTTTGCTAGAAATTTCCTTAGATTTTAACAAAAATTGGAAGACTCACAAACCTCTATCCTAACAGAAAAAGTGTTAAAACTGAGCCCACATAAACACTAAAACCAGAAATACTTTGGTTCTTGGATCAGAACAGCTAAGAAAGACACTTAAGTAACAGATAAGGCTTTTATACAAAGACACTTACGTAAAAAATAATAGAACTAGTACCACAACTTAACAAAAAGAAACAGAACTGACACAGCTCTAAACAATATAGATATCCACCATTCACCAACAAAACAGTAGCGTAACCAGTAAAGTAGAAAAGAATGGAGACAAGCAAGAGTAGTCACAGCCTATCAATTTTGAGGATGCTAGAACCTCCAAAGACCGCCGAGTTATTCCCCGTAGCTTCTAGTACCAAAGCGCTCTCTAACATTTTCTCTATGAAGCCAAACATTGGCTGCCACCTGTCCATCCCTTCACTCACCTCGAGAATTCCATCTTCCAGACTTCTCACTTATTTGGCTATATATAAAGAGTCTATAGGCCCATTCCCAAGCCCTCTTGTTTAGACTTACTGAATTGAGGTCATAAGAGACTGTAAGGCAAAACTCTGAAGTAACTAACACCCATCATAGAATATGAAACTGCTATAATAAACTGGTTCCTCGGCTTCAAGTACTGACCAGCTTCAATCAATATTATCACCATAATAAGCTCAGTTAACCATTGTAAGAAGTGCAATCCTAGAATGTTGTGCAATACCTTGTGTATCTTCTCACTGCCAGCATCAATTACTCGGATTATACCATTGATTCCCCCAGCAACTACAAATGGGGTCCCATCAATGTTGCATGCCCAGCTTACAGTATAAAAAGATTCATCCTTCTGGTCTACAAAACAAATAAAAATTGCAGCAGTGTTCCAACAAATTTATAAACCATATAGTAGAAGAAATAAAAAATACTCTAATAAATAATTAGATAGAAGATGGCAGTCTTCACTTACATCTTCATCGACATATGATTGCAAAACAGCTATAACTCCTCCTTCAAGACATTGATAAACTGTAACCTAATCAGTTAAAAGATAAGCAATTACAATTATTGTTTTTTAATGGAAATATTGACTCAAAATAAGAAAAAGAAAATGAATCATGTTCAAATTGGCATTTGGCAAAAAAAATGTAAATTAAAGAAGATAATTAAGTGCCAATTTGTATGCTAATTAAAGAAAATAAGCAGAATGTAACAACCTAAACACCACTTTAAGAAACCAGCTTCAGAATAGCCAAATCCTAATCAAATTTTCCTACTTTCTGTTAGCTCAGAGCATGAGAGAGCTCAAGATACCCCAAAAAATCTTATGCATAGTAATTGCCAAACAGGTAATTTATCAACAATGCCACAGTGTTGGCAAAGGCGCTTGCCTTAAGGCGCAAATTGAGGTCAACGCCTCTCACACCATGATAGGCGTTGGCTTCACAGAGGCGACACCTAGGCAAGCGCCTTTGGCCCCTTTGCTGTCAAAAAGGCAAGCGCCTTGGGCACCTTAGTGAAATAGGGTTCATGCTGTTTTTTTTATATAACAAGTTAGTTTTTAATATATTTAAACTAGGAGAAAAAAAAAACTAAGATTTTGATGATTATAGTGTCTTGTGACTTGTGATTATTATATTAGAACTTAGAATAGTTATTTATATTTCAAATGTTGTCACAAACTCTCATCTTTTTATGTTTGTTCACTATTCTAGAAATTTACTTTTTATTATAATGCGTTACTTCACTGGGGCTTGCACTTTTCTATCGCCTCTTGCATAAGGCATTTTAGGAACTTGGCAGCCTTTTGCCTTTGAGTACCTATTGCCACCTACCACACCAGCTGCAGAAGCAATCAAGCCAAGCCATCTTCATCTTGGGTAAGCACCCACACTCACTTAAATAAACCAAATCAAAATGCCTCAAACTCATAATATTTTCTCCATTTTCCTTTTAACTGAAAAAAAAAAAAAATTTGACTGCACAACGGCAAGGGCAAAATCCATAATTACTGCTGATTCAGATTCAGTGATTTTACAAAAAAAAGGCTAGAAGCCAATACGCAGACAAAATAGAGAGAGAAAACCACAAAGTTCTGACTAAAGGCGTTATACATTAATTCATTCATGTAACCTAGAAAATGATGGTTAACAAATCTACGGTAATAGCTTGAAACCAGAAGATAGATGAATACTAAAAATTGTCAGAAAGAAAATGTGCCCAACCACAACATGCTACAAATGCCGAAGCCAATATGAACATAAGTGACAAAGCTTTTAAGAAACCAAAAAAGTTTAAACCTTTAAGCATCCAACCACGTTATGTATGTAGTTTTTTTTTTTTAATAAAAAAAAAGTACGCACACAGACAATTAATAATCGTGTTGTAGAAATTTTCTTGAAACCAAGAAGAAGAAGAGAACAAACCCTATTTCCACCAACAGTGGCAAAAACGTTGAAGTAGCGGGAGTCAATAAAGTTAAAAACGACAGCGTACAATGGGCGCTTGCCCTCTTGGAGGCGATTGGTAACCCTGTACTCCCTCTTCTTCGAAGATGTCAAGGAACCCACCACTGGTTCGCAACCCAAAGCAAACTTGGCCATTGCGCCGAGATTATACACCGTTGAATGAGTAGACACTTCTCCGGCGGCGTTGTCAAAACTATAAACTAGTAGAATACAAATAAAATTTTCCGTTTTACCAAAAAAAAAAAAGAATACAAATAAATTGACAAGCTCAAATTTTTTTTTGAAAAAAAAAAATCACTACTCCGTCTGTGTCTCTGTTGAATTGTACAACAGAACGGAAAACGGAGAAGCGGATTCTTCGCAAACAACTAATCTCTCCCGCGTCTTCTCCAGGTTTAGATTTCTAAAAAGTGTAAAATTTTGAGAATAGATGAAGTGTAAAGACTAAGGAGAGTAGAGAAGAAAATATATATATATATATATATATAAATATATATGGAGAGACAAGTAATTCCTTGTCTATCTATTATATATTATAGGCTAAAATGCATTAAAACCCTTGAGTTTTTGATTGGGGCACATACACCCACTGAGTCTTAAAACGTTGTACATAGACTCTTAAGTTTTCATTTTGGGGCAGAGAATATCCTTCCGTTAGCATTCCGTGAAATTTTGTGGTTAAGTGCCATGTCATCAAGTATGTATGAGGGCAATTTTATAATTTCCAATTTAACCCTGTTTTGCATACCCACCTATTTTGCATCAACCCACCCAAATCACAAATGAGATCCGTCAATCAAGAATTCTATCGCACACACTCATCGCATGGAACACCATTAACCCACCCAAATCCCTAAATCAAAGAACCCAAAAGCGAAGACCATAGCCATCGGAGCACGCACGCACCCACGAAGTACCGTCGAGCACCGTCTAGCCGTCGAAGACCACCATCGAGCGTCGAGCACCGTCGAAGCTGTTGAAGACGACACCGTCTCAGGTAATAACATATCCATTACTACTACTGTTATGCTTAAACTTGACCATGAGAGAAACTTATCTACTGAAAACTCTGTTGAAATTATGCGTGGCTCATATATATATAATTCTGGGTATACTATTAATTCATTCATAGTTTCCCAATTTCAACTTTTTGTTATATTACATTATATTGTTGGTTTTCTATTAAGAATTCATCAAATTTGTTCTTTTATTGAAACTAGAATGTTCTTGGTTGACAACTAATAGATATTAGCAATGTTAAAATCTATACTTGATGATAAAAGAGGAAAAAAGAATCTTGCAATTTACTAAATATATACAATGTTTCAAAAAATTCTTATTCCTTTTACAATTAAGAGTTTAGTTCGTCTTTTGGTCTGCATGTATGTTTACCATTTGTCATCATTCTGTCTCTTGGTGTTGCTTTTGTAGATTGCAAATAGACTGACTTACTTAATTATCAAATCGTGAATGGAGATGTTAATATGAACCAACATTTTTTGCTACTGCTTATTGTCTTTCTTTAATTCAATTTTTTGCTACTACATTATTGTATTACTTTGTGTGTACTGATTTTACTGCTACTATGTTGCAGGTGATGTGTTTTGGCAAATTAATCGGGTTCATCAATGAGATTGGAAGAACACAACTTGAAGTGTAGTGCTGGATATTTTGGATCTCTGATTTTGATGTTCTATTATTGACCATGTCTTTTTAGTTTAATGTACTTGTAAATTTGCAATGCAATGCTTTAACTTTGTTTAACTCTGTCTTCTGGTTGTGTGCTTTTGCATTCCTTGTTGACCAAACATTTATTTAATCAATACAGTATTTATAGTTTTATTTACATCAATATATAGCCAGGTTGAATTTGTTCCAAAATATGTTTCGATTTGTTCCATTGCGGCATTGCCAATGCAGTGTTCATATTTTGTGTAAATTGAGGATACTCATACAACATGTATACATGCCAGTGTTGATACACACCAATAGGCTTGCAATTGGAACATTTGGGGAAAAAAAGATTGCAAAAGATGCTATAACATAAGAGAATCATTGAATGTACCATTTGCCAATTTCTTACTAATACAATTTCTTACATTTTTAACAAATACTAATACAAAATTCATCACTTGTACAAAGAAATAAAAAAATTCATTCAATCTGTGACATAAAAAACTGGTATTCAACTAATCCTATAAGAACAATTGAAAAGAAAAGGAAAATTGTCGAGACCTCTCCTGCTTAATGCTACAGACTATAGACCACCTAACCAACAACAAAAGAATTTGGAAAATCTCGCATACTCAAAACCACATAGTATGAGTATGAACTATATATGAAGGTTGAAGTGATTCATCATATATATATTTAAGCCTTTGCTTCTGAATTCTTCAATGTTGTGTTGTCAAGGCAGGGCCAACTTTCTAGTCACTGAATCCCCCGATGCTTTTGGTCCTAATCAAATTTCACAAATATAAAATCAACATCAAATTCAATACACTTTAGAGCTAACACTTAGTTACGCAATATAACGTAAGAGATCTTAGGTCAAAACCCCAAATTAGTCCTTTATGTTTGCACGAAGTTTTATATTGGTCCTTTATGTTTCAAAAAGTCTAAATTGATCCTTTATGTTTGCAAGAAGTTCCAAATTGGTCCTTCCGTCCAATTCCATCTAGTTCTGCCGTTAAATGATGATGTGTCATGCTGATGTGTCACACTCTCTCTCCTACGTGTACTGTTTAGCTGACGTGGCCTTAGTTAACAAAAAACCAGGGACTAAAATGAAATAAAATAAATATATAATTTCCCCACTCCATCTTCTTCTTCTTCTTCCTCCGTTCTTTCTTTCAACTCTTCACCACCATCATCATCAACTCCATCTTCCTCCACCAGCCACCACCTCCGCCGCCGCCGCCTTTCCATTTCTCCGATCTTCCTCCTCTTCTTCTTCTTCTTCTTCTTCTTCCATTAAAGAACCTCACTCTGCCTCATCTTCTCCATCTTCCTCCACCACCACCGCCATCACCATCTTCTCAGCATCGGGTTCTTCTTATCCTTCCATCCTTGAAGAGCCAATTTCGTTGCGACATATTTGATGAACATAGAGAGCCCAAAGATAACAAGACGGACCAAGGCAATCGGCAAGCAAACGACGATCTTCAACCACTCGTAAAGCCCATCAAAGTTGGACGTATCATTAAGGAAGGGTTGACGGTGGCAGGGGAAGACACGTATAAATCCTCGCACCCAAGGAATCGAAACGGATTGTCAGATTTACTTGGGTTTCACCGTTGTTGGATCGATAAGGATGGGGAAATTGGGGGTTGTCATTTCCAGCGCAGGACTGGGTGGATGGACGGTCAGAATCGTCGTCACTGAGTGTGAGAACGACTTGATTGGATGATTGGGAAGAGAGGAGAGGAGCGGTGATGCCATGGTCCGCCATTGTCGGAATGGATGGAAGAACAAGTGAAGAAGAAGAAGAAGACGAAGACGAAGAAGAAGAAGAAGAAGAAGAAGAAGGAGGAGGAAGGAAGAAGAAGAAGAAGAAGCTAATATACAGAAAGGAAAAACAAAAGAAAAAATAAGGGGGTCAAAACGAGGAGGCAGTGGAGGAAGACAGAGTTGATGATGATGGTGGTTGAAAGAAAGAACGGAGGAGGAAGAAGAAGAAGAAGAAGAAGAAGAAGAAGAAGTGGGAAAATTATATTTTTATTTTGTGAAAAATTAGTTTATTTCATTTTAGTCCCTAGTTTTTTGTTAACTAAGGCCACGTCAGCTAAACAGTACACGTAGGAGAGAGAGTGTGACACCTCAGCATGTCATGTCAGCACTTAACGGAAAAAATAAACGGACTTGGACGGAAGGACCAATTTGGAACTTCTTGCAAACATAAAGGACCAATTTAGACTTTTTTAAACATAAAGGACCAATATGAAACTTCGTGCAAACATAAAGGACTAATTTGGGGTTTTGACCGAGATCTTATCTTAGAGTTTAAGCACATCCTTAGTGTCAAAATGGAATATACTGTATACATAACACATTCCGAGAAAAACATCAGAGTAAGGGGGTAAACCATGTCATTAAGTTTTTCAATTTAGCATCATGTTCAGCTTACCATCTGAAGCACTTAAGCAATAACTTAACAAGACTTAACATATCAATTAAACCCAATAATATGTACTTGAGTAATACAAAACAAGACTTAACATTTCTAAAATATGCATCATAACAGTTATCCATTGATCATTTAAGAGTTAGACTCTAGTTGAAAATGCAGGAAACATTATAAATAAAATGAATATTCATTTGCAATGACACATCATATTTAGGTCTTTTAATTAATCCATTAAAAATGAACAAAAACTCACTAACTAGACTAAATGCAGAACTAGCAAGAAGCAAGATGATATAGTTGATTTTCTGTGTATTCATACTTGTTAACAAGGTAAATGGTATGGATTTGAGAAAAAATACCTTTTAGAATCATGAAGTGAAAAAAAAGAAGAAGAAGAAAAGAAACTCATACTGGACCTAAGCAACCTCAACATCCAAATAAATATGGAATTGACGAAAAAAATACCTTATAGAATCAGATAATTTAACATCAAAATTATCATGCCACTTTGAAACCCACTTACCCATGATTGCTACAAACACCAAGTTGAATGAAGCTAGTAGCCTTAAAACTGAAATTGGAATTAATAAGTAAGCGAGGAAGAAAAGAAAGCCGTCACATAAGCAAAACCCACGGCAGCTTAGAGAGAGCAAATACTAAGTTCAGCCCCCCAAGAACGAAGGTAGTCCTCGCTTGCTCGACGCTGGATTTGCAAGAAGATGAGCTTCCAATGGTGCTCGGTAGATGGAGCTTCTCGACTTCAAAGACTCGTCTTCGATGGTGGATGGTGAACAGAGCGATAGTGAGCGTTGATGGACGGAGCGATGGTGCTTCTGCGTTGTGCTTGATTGTTTCAGCTGCTTCTATGGATAGGTCCAATATCAGTTCAGTATAATTTAATGGGTTGGGTATATGGGTGGATCTCTAGGTTAATTATGAAATAACAAAAATACCCCTTGTTAATTTGATGATGTGGCAAAAAACGGTAGAATGTGGATGAAAAATTGACGGAAGGGTGCTGAGTGCCCAAAAAAAAATTCAAAGGGTCTATATGCAACGTTTTAAAACTCAGGGGGTGTATATGCCATTGACCCAAAACTCAGGGGGTCTCAGTGCATTTTAGTCTATATTATAAAACAAAAACCACCCATATACGGACAGATAAGTAATTTCCTATCTTTCGACTATCTATCTATTATATATTATAAAACAAAAATCACCCCTTACCACACGACTTTGTGGTAATTTTTGTTTTTTAAATTAATTTTTTTATCTTTTACTCACATTTATATTTAATTAATTTAATGAAGCTTTTCTCGAACTGTGCATCATTATTTTTTTTAATAATATGTATTATTAAGAAAGCCAGCAACAACAAGAGTTCAGATAAATGATAATATATATATATATATATATATATATATATATATATATATATTTCTTATACTATCAATATTTATTTACTTTATATTCATCTCACACGATAAAACAAATTTCTTTTTTATTTCCCAAGGTATCCCTTAGCCCGACAGGTCAAGGACTAATCCTCCGCGGATCTGAGCTCCATTTAAGGGTTTGCCGCTGGCTAATTGGTTGCTGCATACACAAGATAGGATTCGAATCCCCAACACTTGCTTAAGCGACCTAGTGAGCTAACCACTAAACCAACCAAACTTGGTTAACAAAACTTTGAAACCCACTTTGCAATTTTGATATTTATTACATACTATAATTAATTCAAATTAACATGACTAATTAATCTTCATTTAATTTATTTTTTTTAAAATTTTGTTAAACTTGTGCTATAATAACTTGGCATTTATTATTGGAGCATTGTAACTTCTTTCATTTTTTTATTTGTATTTTTACTCATTATAAATGTTTTTATATTTATTTAAAATTAATATTTGAGTTCTATTTTTTAAATTGATTTTCACTTTTATCTTTAATTATTGTGCAAAGTACTTGTAATATCCTTAGGTTTTGAGTCTTTGGACAAATATGTCCTCACGTTTTATTGCCATCAGTTATGTCCTAAACATTTCATTTTTCAAGTAATTTTACCCTTTTTACTAACACAATTAAAATAGATAACAGTTGTGGCTTACATTGAATGACACAATTAGGGCTTACATGGTGTGACGACACTATCAATTATGTCCCCAACATTTTATTTTTATAATTATTTATAATGAATCATGTAATTGTAAAAAAAAAAATCAAAATGGTTAAACAATTTTGAGTAGTAAAGTAATAATATATTAATAAAAAATTTAGAATAGTTTTCACATTTCTATTTTCTTTATAGTTTGCAACAATATTTTAATGAAAAATGTACTTTCAAATATTATATAGTCTACAAAATATTTTAAATTTGTAAATCAATATGTGCATTAGTGTTGAGTATCAAAAAGATTGATAAGACAATTATTCAAGTTGTTGAACCTTATTCATTTAGTTTGTATGATGAAAACTACTACAATATCACTGGTAAGTATTGTTTGCTTTCACTTGAGAGCATACCACCAAAAAATTGTCCCACAATACATATATGATACAGATAATGAGATTAAGAATAAGGTATATCTTTGATTTTAGTTTGCTTCCTTACACTTTTATTCTTTTTTTTTCTTTAATACAAACTTTATTATTATTATTATTATTTTTTATTAATAAATTATTTATTTCTAAAATTAAATTAGATCATTTCAAATAGACCAAAAATTTGATTAAATATTGTTTATTATTTGAATTTTTGTTATATTTATATGAGTAAAAGTTAAATATAATTATTAAGTGATAAATTCTTTAAAATTTTAAAATAATTCGAACTTGTGCAAAGCACATGTTGCAATCTAGTTTCCAATATATACACACACACGAAGTGATTTAATGTAAAATGCATATAATTTGAATAGTTGATTTGTTAAAATGCTTTTTTTTATAGGTATTTTTCTATTTGAGGCAATTTAGTTCGAACTAGCAGAAGTCCCATCAGGACCTTATGTTTCAAATAAGTTAAAATCACTAGGCCAATTTATTTCTTTGCATTAATAAGACAAAATATTTTATATAATGTATAAGAATCTTATTTAAAAAATTGAAAAACTATAAAACTTATTTAAATATATATTATTTAATATAATAAAAAAACAAAATAAGAACAAAAAAATTATAAGATAACAAGAACATTTTATAATTATGAAATATTAATAATTGATAAATATATATATATATACAATATATTATAATATATATATATATATATATATATATATATATATATATATAATTTCATAATATATTTTATATAAACTATTTTTAATATATTATTTATGATATCATTCGATTTAATCAGTTGAATCGTAAATTAAAAATTTGTCCAAATTATTGCCTGATCCAATTTTTAAAACATTGATTACAACTATTCTTATTGTGACTTGATTCTAAAATATTCACTAGGACTCTAGGAGCAATTCATCAAAAATAAATAAATGTATGATCGTAGGTCAACAAAAATGTTATTTCTTGAAGTAAAACTCTTGCCTTACTTATATGGTTTTGCTAACAATTATTCTAAGCATTTTTTTTTGGTACAAGACGGGATTCCATGGACCCAAAAAAGGCCGATGCTCGAACCAGAAAAACAAAGCTACTTAGTCACCAGTATCACACATACCCTTAACCTCACCGGCCTCCTTTCTAATTGGATTACAAAGATTCCAAGTTGGTTTGTGATACAAGTCCCACATTGGGGAGGTTACCTTCCTTGAAGGGCTTTATAAGGCCTTAGGTTCTCCCACTCCAATAGCTAGCTTTTGGAGTGTAGTTCTCCCAAGGTCACTACAACATTTTAGTCATTTAGCAACACTTATCACAACAACAGCTAAAAAACCGTTCCCTAAAGTTAAGATAGGCAACGGTTTTTTTATTGTAGCAAATAATATATCTTTTAGGCAACAATTTCTAAGCAACAATCAATAACCGTTCCCTTTGCCTAAATAAGTAACATATTTTAGCCTTTGTTTATTTTTTCCCATTTTGGCAACGTTTTTCTAAGTGTGGCATATTGAATTGATTTCTTGTTACAAATAAAACCGTTCCCAATAATTACTTTTGTTACAAATAAAAACTGTTCTAAAAAATATTTTGTCAGCTACAAGTAAAAATTGTTCCCAATAATTATTTTTGTTACAAATAAAAACCGTTCTAAAAAAATTTTGTCAGCTACAGGTAAAAACCGTTCCCAATAATTACTTTTGTTACAAATAAAAATCATTCACAATTCTTATGTTTACTTATTTTAATTTATTTTCTTTAATTGATTTTAGCTTATCAATTTTATTTTTTATCTTATTATATTTTGTTACTTTCATCTTATCTTATATTTATATTATTTGATTTTAGCTTGATTTGAAATATTTAAATGATGTTTAAATATTTAAATAAAGAGAAATTGTGAATTTCTTAAATAAGAAATTAAAAAAAAATTAAAGAATAAAATATAAATTATAAATACATTAACTAGCAAATAAAAACCATTCCCTATTATTTTTGTTACAAATAAAAATCATTCCCAAAATTGAGGACTAGAATAAAACTAGCAAATAAAAACCATTCCCTATTATTTTTGTTACAAATAAAAATCGTTCCCAAAATTGAGGACTAGAATAAAAAGTGAATATAGTCTTATACCTTGATTGATGCATTAATTGCATATAGTTGCATTATATTGAGAGTTAGGACTAAATTGAAAGAAAAAGTCAAAGTTGAGGACTAGAATAAAAAGTGAATTAGAAAGTGGGGAAAGGATTAAATTGATGGAAAAGACGAAGAAATGAAGAGTCGAGTGAAAAAAGATTTATTAGATAGATGAAAAATTAAATTGGCAAGAAAGGTAGGAATTGAGACTTTAGTGAAAAGAAATAAAAATTTATAGGGTGAAAGAAAATAAAAATAGATAGTTGAGGGGGAAAAGAGTATTTCCCCCTAGCCAACAATTCAGAACTTTCCTATACCCCATTTTTCTCACATTAGTCGACACCCCACTTGAAGAAGAGCCAAGGAGAGCTCTCAAGCCCTAGGAGACCATTAAAGGGAAATTAGGTATTGGAGGTGGTGGTGACTGAACCCGACGACCGGTGGCGGAACAAGGATTAGGAAGCCGCCCCCAACCTTCTCTTCACCTTGTTTTACTCTCTTGAGGTAGGTTTAGTAATCTCCTCCATCTATGATTTTTCTCATCCTCACCATTTCTTGAATTTATGAACAATGGTCTTGTGTTCGTATCAGTCTGTCTTAGCAAGCAAGTTTGCACAACAGTTAACAGATCTCTCGATGAGTTTAATCTGAACCACCCAATCTTTTGCAAGAAAATCTCTTACTTGGCGCAAAGTAGGGTGCATAATTCCAATACTGCAGTTGCAATTATTTACATCATCAACAGCCCTTTTAGAATCACATTCGATGATTATTTTCTTCAAACCAACTTCCGAAGCAGTCTTCAAACCATAGTATATACCCCACAGTTCTGTTCCATTTACAGTTGAGAAGCCGGTATTAGCCTTAAAGCCCAACTTCCAACTCCCATATTCATCTCTAATAATACCACCACATCCAGCAATTTTTGTGTTTCGACATACAGCCCCATCAGTATTTACTTTCATAGATTCATGATTTGGCCTACTCCACCGAGATACCGACCTATTTCTGAGGTTAGCTAGGAGTGCAACATTCTTTGCCAACCCATGCCTGCATGAAATTCTTTGCATGATGCAGAATAATCTTATGTGGTTCAAAGGGCATACTGAATCTATTCTCTTTACATAACCTGTTCCTCCACTGCCAAATAAGATGACACCCAATGGCAAATAAAACATTCCAAGGGATGCCACTAAATTGAGCAGTAATTTTCAGCATTTAATGCAAGATGGTCAAATATGTCTATAAGGAGTGGTATGTAGGTATAGTTGGTTAAGGTTTGGGCTCTTACTTTATAAGAATAAAAATTTGAACCCTATAATCGATGTGAGGGCTTTATTGGTGAATAATATGTAAATTCTTTCATAAATCTTCAAAAGAAGTTGAGAGGTCTTCTCTGATTCTGATGAGATATCGGTACTTACCCTAACCTAAACTTTTTCTTCCCAATAACCATGGTCAAATATAATAAATATTTTTTTTTAATTTTTTAAATGACAATAATATCTTTTTTCTTATCTTTCTTTTTTTATTAAATAAATATATGCTACAGAAATTAATTTCTTATTTGTTACTTAAAGTCTTCAACCTCTTTCTATTATTTTTTTTTAAATTTTTTTTACCAAACAAGATAATTAATTATTTAATTCCTTACTTTCTTTAATAATTACTTCAATTCTCTTTATCACAAAAAGAAATTATTTTTTATCAGAGATTTAAGCTGTGTTTGGTTCAAAAAATTTGTGAAATTGAAATTGAAATTGGATTGTAATTAGAATTGGTGAGATGAAATTAGAATTCAATTATTTGAATTGAAAAGTGTATTTGGTATGACAAGATGGAATTGAAAGTATGTAAAAGGATAAGATAGTATTGTTTGGACCGAACGGATGGTCCGACCGCTAACCGAATACAAAGGCGAGTCGGTGGGACCAAAAAACCGTTTTCTTAGTTGGACCGGATTTAACTGGGGTCCAACTGGTCCAATTTTTTTTAAAAATAAAAAATTGAAAAATAAAAAAAATAACATTAAAAAAGAAATTAGAAAAATCTTAGAAATGAAAATTAGAAAAGTCTTGAAAATTAAAATTTAAGAAGTCACGATTATCAAGAATTTCATGTTTGGTTTGATCAAATTCTTTCAAAGTTTGACAAGTCTTGAAAATTAAAATTTTGAGAAGTCATGTAATTTAAAACTTCAAAATTATGTATGTTGAAACTTGAAAACTAAATTTTGAGTGATGTCATTTTATATATTAAGAATAATTCATATTTATTATTTATTATGTCATCCGGTTCAACCGACGGTTCGATAGGTTAAACCGATCAGACCATAAACCGAACACTTATCCGAGTCTTTGTCCGGTTCGGTTCTTACAACATTGGGATAGGAGGTAAAAAGACTAATTTGTCCCTTAATAAATATTAAATAATTAATTTTCTTTTATCAATTAAATAATTTTTTAAAAAATAGCTTCTCACGGTAAAAAAAACTCATTTTCCTAATTCATTACTTCCCCTCTCTCTCTCTCTGTGTAATGGAATGGAAGTGCAGAAGCTTGCCAACTGAAGTGCAGAAGCGACAAAATATTGGACAGGGATAAATCCGTCTTTTCCTGTGCAATTCCAAATTTCGAGCCCTTTTCCATGTAAAATTTCTGGAATTGGATTACAAAATTTTTGAGATTGTTCATGGAATTGAATGCAAATTAGAATTGGATTCCAAATTGAAATGGGTGAACCAAACATTTGCAAAGATG
Source organism: Senna tora (assembly GCA_014851425.1). Classification (NCBI taxonomy): domain Eukaryota; kingdom Viridiplantae; phylum Streptophyta; class Magnoliopsida; order Fabales; family Fabaceae; genus Senna; species Senna tora. The sequence continues at coordinate 164,536 of CM026263.1, read as the reverse complement.
GGACTTTGTGCAATTCAATGTTGGATTTCAATTCCAAGACCAACCAAACATAGCCTTAAAGTTATGCTCAAAAAGAGTCCAAGGCTGCTTCAACTTATGATAGCTTGGGCTTCTGCTAGTGACGGGAGCTTAGAATAGATTAGCAAGGCAGCCTGGCAGCAATGATAAAGACCCTTATGGAGCTGTCCTATGCTGGAAAGAGCCAAGGTGTTTTTGTGGACGGCAATTCATGAGATAGCATTATGACTAACGCTCAGAGAAAGAAAAAAAGGTTTTTGTGACTATGATGAATTCCATCTCTGCCATAATGCTCCCCAATCCTCTCTTCAAGCTTAAAGTCAAAGAAGAGGGGATTGGATTTTCAAATTATTAGAATGGTGGACATCCAAAGAAGCTAGTTTGATCAGTTGGAATCAGAATAAGAAGGTCAAAAACAAGATGTTGGAGATCAAATGGAATCCACCTCCTCACCCGTGGACCAAGATGAATGTTGATGGATCAAGAGCTTCACCAGAAAAATGGGTAGAGGTAATTCAAATCTAGCCAAGGCTTGGGCAGTGAATTGAAAACTATTCTTCAGATTGCATGGTGGGATTTAATTAAACCTGCAAAAGTGAATTCCCTTAACATTATCAACACGATTAAGGAAGGGTTGATCTCTTGCATCCTCTTGGCTTAATAATGAATGAGATCATATGCTTACTTAATTACCAGGAATTGGGATGTCACATTTAGATCGACATACTCTTAGAGAGAGTAATAGGGCCGCAAAGTGTTTAATTTACCCTTTGGGATTGAGTTGTATGATAGGATTCATATGTGTTGTTGCTCCATAGCTCAGGATGATGTTAGAGGTTTATACCTCCCCGTGGCTTTGCTGGTTAATTTCTGGCTTCCCCCTTCTGTTATATAAAAAAAATCCTTCTTTATTTGGCCTAAAATTAGGATTCTACCTTGTGATATAATGTGTTGGGGAGGTCTATTATACAATCCACATTATTTGTTCTATATAGGGATCATCAAAATACTCGTATTGAACAGATATCTTGAAATTTTATTTTATGGGTATGGGTCTAAGTATAAAGTTAACGGGTCCGGAGATGAGTAAGAAAGTATCCAACCCATACCATACTCGCAATAATAATTATTTATTTTTACATATAGAAAAGTAATATTTTAAAACTTTTTCTATTTACAAAATATATAATAATAAAGAAAAATGTTAAATATTTATACATATTAAAGTAATTTAATAATACATTTATGATTTAATTTTTTCATTTTTTGTGGATATAAATGAAAAAATTGATAAAAATAAGTTTTGTATTAATAAAATAATAGTTTATTTCAAAATTTTTACGGATTTGAGTCCGAATATGGGGAATCAACTATTCGTAGGGTCTAAAAATGGGGATTGACTTTGATACTTGCTCACATCGGATCCGAAGATAAAGAATATAGTATAATATTCAAACCCTACCAACATCATATCCCTAATTGTATAAATACACTCAAGATATTTGGTCCAAGTTGTACCACATGTTGAGACAAGTTTCCAATATTTGTACTCTTAACCCTTTTATTTTTTGAAATCTATACTATTTTCAGGCAAAAAGAAAAAGAAATCTACACTATTTTAAAGTTTTCGAAAAATGTTAATGAAATTTTTTTTTTTGGTATTTAGGTTTTTTATGAAAATATACTTTATATTTTATTATATTTGACTAATTTAAATCAATAATAAAAGACCCTAAACCCTAGTTAAATCCTTAATCCTAAGAAATGGGTGAAATATAGAATTTTTCAACAACAACAATAAAATATAATAAATAATATAAATGATTTTTTTTAAAAATAATTTAAATATTAAAAATATAATTATTTCAAGGATGTTTTTAGTTGTGAAAATGGATGGGGAGTGGACTTCGGATTATACTCAGATGGAGTCTTTGGCTATTGATCATTTCAAGGATGTTTATAGTTGTGAAACTAGACCACAGAGATTAGACATTGAGCAGTTGTTAGCATCATTGGAAATTCCTGTAATCCTGTGTTAAATGTTCAAGAAATTCAGAATCTAGCTGCTCTAATCACAAACCCAGAAATTGAACAAGCATTATTTCTAATGAAACCTGACAAGGCACCTGGACTAAATGGACTTCCTCCAATGTTCTTTCAGAAGTTTTGGCCTATGATTCAACATGATCTGATTGCTTGTATAAAATCTGTCTTTGATAGAGGATTCATGCTGAAGGAATTTAACCAAACATTGATTACTCTCATCCCAAAACATTAGTGTCCAAAGCAGTTCAAGGACTTCATTCCTATTAGCTTATGTAATGTTATTGTCAAAATAATCTCGAAAGCCCTGGTCTTAAGAATATAGAGCATTATGGAAAGAGTAATCTCCCCAAACCAGAATGGTTTTGTTAAAGGAAAGACAATTTCTGACAGTATCCTCTTAGCCTCGAAGCTTATGACTTTGCTGCATAAAGCGAGGAGGGTTAAAACTAACTGGTGTGCTTTTAAATTGGATATTCAAAAAGCATATGACAAGATCTCATGGGATTTTTTGGAGTTGGTCGTGACTAAGATGGGGTTTCCTCAAAATGTCATCAAACTTATCATGCAGAGTGTCACAATAGTATCTTATACTCTCATGTTGAATGGTCAGCAGGCAGGTTTTTTCTATCCTCAGCGTGGTTTACTTTAAAGTGATCCATTATCTTCGTATTTGTTCTTATTATGCTCAAATATCCTATCTTGCATGCTTCATAGGTGATGTTTGGTAGGATGTGATCCTATATTCGCCATCTTACATACTATAGTATCTTAGATGTCAGAGTTGGATGTTGCGTTTGGTATGCTATGATCTCATCACATGACAACATCTTAAATAACACCCTGTTGTCACATCACAACCAAAAGGGTGTGATCTGATGACAACTCAAAAACTATGTCATCTTAGATCACAGGGTTAAAATATAGTTTTTTATTAAACTTTCAATTTTATCCTTTTTTTTTCAATTTTTTTACTTAGCGCAATTTTTTTTTTATTTAGCGCCACTTTTAACCACATACCCAATCACTAATTATAAAATTGGCGTCACTTTTTTTCCCACGTACCCAATCGCCACTTTTTACCACTTGGCACCACTTTTTTCTTTTTCTGTCTCTATACATTCTTTTCAATAGCCAATTATAAACCCTATTTACACAAACCCAAGAGAAATTGAGAAAAAGTGTGGATAGCTATTGGAAGCTTGTAGAAATTAACAATTATTTCTCTGATATTGTTCTACGTTTAGCACATGATATTATGGCTTCTTTCTCAATTAATGTACTGATGCAATATTTTCTTTTTAAATGAAATATCTTTTACATTGTTTTTAAAAAAATGAAGCTTATTAAATTTTATAAGGGTAAATAAGAAAGTTTTAAAAAAATAAGTTATGCTAATCATCATAAATACCAAACATGTGCATCTTACATGTTTGACATATGAGATATCGTTCATTGTTATACTAAACGGCAGCATTATAAATACTATAGTATGTTATACTATAGTTTCATATACTATGTTATCTAAGAAAAATACTACGATATCTGAGATAACATGAAATCATAGCGTACCAAACGCCACGGAGAAGGAGAAAAAGCTACAAGGGATGAAGTTTGGAAGAAGGGGACCGTCAATCATGCATTTGATGTATGCTGATGATACAATTTTGTTTTTCAAGGCAAGCATTGACAATTGCTACACAGTTCGACAAGTTCTAGATCAGTATGCTTATGTGTCTAGACAGGTTTTGAATAAAGAGAAGTCATATGCTATATTCAATCCTAATACACCACGCCAATTTAAGAAGTTCATGGCAAAAGCTTTGGAAGCTCATATTTCAAACAAGTTGGGTAAGTATTTAGGAGTATAGATTGATGAGAAATTCAATAGTGCAAATTTATTCAAGTAACTGATGGAAAAGATTGAGAAAAAAATGGCTTGTTGGAAGGCAAAGCTTCTGTCTCAGCGCAAGGCTAACCCTCATTAAGTCAGTTCTGCAATCAACTCCAATTTATCATTTATCTGTTGCTCCAATGCCTTTATAATATGCCAAAAGAATTGATGCTGCTTCAACAAACTCTTATTGGGGAAATAGAAATGAAAAATCTGCAATTCTTTTGGCTCCAAGATCCAAGCTTTTCGACAGAAAAGATTCAAAGGGTTTAGGTCTCAGGAAAACAAATTTTTTAATAAAGCGCTTTTGGAAAAAGCAAGTTTGGAGAATAGTGGCTTGCCCAAACACATTTTATGGACAGTGGGCTTCTGTAAAATATTTTAACAACAATGTGGAGAACTCACCTAAAAAGGCTTCTCATCCTGCAGCAATTTGGAAGTGTATTGATAAGGCAAGTCATATTATTTGGGATCATTTATGGTGGAAAATAGGTACGGGGAATCAAGTCAAAATAGGCTCAAAGTTTTGGTGGCTTGTTACAGGAAATGATGGGCAGCAAAGTCAACATACAGGGAGAGATTGCATCAATGGAAAATCTGCTACATGGAATGAGCAATTAATCAGTATTTTAGTGTAGATGTAGTTACTAGATGTCCTATCTCTGTTTGCAATATTTCGAATTCCTAAGTGTGGAAATTCTCTGCTTCAGGAGAATATATAGTTCCTGCAGGGTATCATATGCTTTCACAGAATGAAAGACATGGTATACCTCTGGATTTGTTTCCGTGGAAGTTTCTGTGGAGTATGTCTATTACAAGTAAAATTCATAACTTTATTTGGAGATTGAAAAATGATGCTCTTCCTAATCTTGTGAATCTCAGAAGGCATCATATGGATATAGATGATACATGTTTATTGTGTACTGATCACTCAGAAACTTTGGAACATGTGTTTTTACTGTGTCCTTTTGCTCGAGCGGTTTGGTTTGGTTCTATTCTTAATTTGAGAACTGACCAATTTCAAAACATGTCAATGCAAGATTGTCTTATACAGTGGATTCTTCAGGCACAACAGGGGGATCAACAGAATATGCAAACACTTTATTTCAAGTTTCTGTTTGGAGAGTATATGGCATACAAGGAACAAGTTTTATATGGAAGGGAAGGAGGCCTCTCCTACTTCAACCATTCAACGAGCTCATTAGCTATGGAACTTGAGTCATCAGGCTTTCAATCATCATAATATTCAACATCAACAAATTCAAAGGTTCTACAACAGATCATATTTCAACCTTTTCCATCATCATCAACTCAATCCTGTCTTCATAGAGCAGGACACAAGTATATCTTGATGGTTCAATGGATTAATTCAGAAGTCAAGTCCATAGCTTTAGTCTCTAACAAGTTTAATCAAGATTTCAATGCTTTTCTGTTAACAGTAGTGAGAGCATTCCTTAATGGACCAATGTTAAGAATCGAACCGGACAAAGACTCGGACAAGTGTTCGGTTTATGATCTGATCGGTTTAATCGGTTGAACCGGATGACGTAATAAATAATAAATATTAATTATTATTAATATATAAAATGACATCGCTCAAATTTTAGGTTTAAATATACATAATTTTGAAGTTTTAAATTACATGAATTCTCAAAGTTTTAATTTTCAAGACTTGTCAAACTCTGAAAGAACTTATTCAAACAAAAATATAAAATTCTTGATAATCATGACTTTTAAATTTTAATTTTTAAGGCTTTTCTAATTTTAATTTTTAAGATTTCTCTAATTTCTTTTTTTATGTTATTTTTTTTAAAAAAATAAAATAAAATTGGACCGATTGGACCACTGGTTGGACGGTCCAACCCGGTTGACCGGTTGGACCCCGGTTAAATCCGGTCCAACTACAAAAACGGTTTTTTTTTGTCCAACCGACTCGCCTTTGTATTCGGTTGACGGTTGAACCGGTTGGACCATCCGGTCCGATTCTTATAACAATGTAATGGACATTTCCAGGGATATGAAACAACTAAGGCTATTGAAGGAGGGACATCGTCGAGTGCTAAATCGTCAGGAGAATGTTCAAGGAGTCCTTGAACAAGATATTAATATCCTTACACTGCAACAAACTTTTACTTTACTTTATCTTAGAGTGATAAGGATATTAGAAATCAAGCATTAGGGGCCATTCAGTTTGTAAAAACAACTATGAAAAGGAATTGGGACTCCACTTACTTTTATTTTATCCTTTCATTTGATAATTTTTTTTTTTAAAAAAATACAAAATATCTATTATACCATTTGATTTGACACAATCCCAACCTTCTTTTTTTTAATTATTTTAATATAAGGAACAAAGTGATAATTTTAATACATTCTCATTTCATTTCCATTCCAAATTTTTACTACCAAACACATCAAACCCATTCCCTCTCCCTCTCCCTCTCCCTCTCCTTTTCTAATAAGCGAACATGCCCTTAGTGTTAGTGCCTCAAACCATGTTTCAGTTTGCTACTACTTCTCTCTTTGTAAACTGTTATTATCAATCCAAAAAAAAAAAAATAGTAATAAAACAAACCACAAGGAGTCATCCAAAAAAAAATCATAGAAAGGTTAAGTAACACATTTATCGGCAGGGCCAACCTGATTTTAGCAATTCTAGTTTATCCATTTGTTTATTATTTACATAATTTAAGCTTTTTAAAACTTGTGTCTACTCACCAACGTAATAGGTACTCCATTCCCCAGGTCTCGGATTCAAGTCTTGTGTATGAAAAAACTTTTGTTGGGAGAACTCTACCCCCTATTATGGGACCTCAGCTAACTCGAACAGAATTATCTCCAATAAAAGGATACCTATGAAAAAAAAACTTGTGTCTACTAAAGAAGATCTATGAATTAGGCCCACAAAATTGGACATTTAATTGACCAATGAATACGATGTTACAATGCAACATCCTTTTGAATCACTACAAAATTTCGGGGGCATCGCCCTGTTTCTCCGTGAAATGACAATTTCTATTCAAGCTTCTTCGTCATCGTCTTCTTTTCCTTTTTTTCCTTTTTTTTAAGTTTTTGTTTTACGGCAGAACCAATGTAAGTATTTTTACAAGCTTCCATGACTTCGCCAACATGGGGATCATCTCTTCCAATTTTAGTGCGTATAACACGGGCAGATTCATGGTCTCCTGAAGCCAAAAGCGCCTGGTACATCCTACATTCATTAAAACAATCAAGCACAACAAATTTTTAGGCGTAGGGAAAGAAACTACAGGATATCCAGCAACAGGTTTTGAAAGAGCAAGACTCAAAACCTACCTCAGGTAACTCAAAACATTATAAGGATATCCAGCAATCTCGTATTCTTTCCAAATTTTACGAACATTATCCAAATCTTTGGCATTGGCGCAAGCAGTTAGAAGAAAATCAAGACATTGCCGTGACGGCAAAATGGCAAGATCTTTTCTTATTACCCAAAACAAGTCCAGGCCAAACTTCAGGTGTGTGGACTCTGATGATGCAATTATAGAAAACATCTACACATATATAAAAGCAAAATTGACTCGATGAACTGAAGGGCAAAGAGAAAATTTTTGCCAATCCCCTTTACAATATTCAACATATATTGAAGGCAGTCCAACATATCTAATAAAAAAAAAATTAACAAATTGCATTAGTAACCCAACATATCTTTTTTTTTTTTTAATATTGAAGGCAGGCAGCTTTATAAAATTTAAGTTGCAGGAAGTAGAACAAACCTGACTTAATAGAACTTCCATAAGTACTTCATCACTGGGGATATCCTTGAGCTGCTTGATCAAGCCAACAGCAGATCTGACCCAAGATACCATGAGTGTAGTAAACAAATTGCAGAACACACATTCAAATATTAAAAAACTAAACGTAAGAGAAAGGAAATCAAACCTTAAATGCTTGTTCGCAACACAATACATGATAATTCTGAAGCAACCATCTATCCAATAGACTGTATCACTCAGTTCCTCAAGTAACAGAAACAACTTATCCAATTTTCCATCACAATGAATGTGCTCCACCTATAAATATGCAGTAAGTTTATTATAAATACTTGTTAGGAATAAGCTATACAAACTATAAATAAGTTAAACTTCCTACAATGAGATTTATAACAGCTTTAGACTCCAGTTTGTGTCCGGTTTTCTTGATATTATCATAAACAAGAGTAGATTCAGACAACTGCCCATGTGATGCAAGAGCTGAGACAAGGACACTCCTGATTTCATTTAAGCTCTTAGCCGGAATGCCTGGATGTAAGACCACCTGTAACATGAATCATTAATGAAAGTATCATGACTTATGCTTTAAGCAAATAACAAAAGGCTCTAATCCAGGTATATAAAGTTCAATAATAATATTGATATAACAGAATCATAATGCTCTACGGTTGGACCCATTAATTTTAAAAATTATTGTCACAGTACTCAACAAAATATTAGATAGGACAGTAAACGATATACTTAACCTCATATTTAAAGAAACCAAAAACATAAAGAAAGAAAGAAGCATCCGTAAGACTTTCTATAAGGAATAGATATTGTTGAATAGGATAGGATAGGATTAGGATTACTATGTTTTGAATTTATTAGATTATCTTTAGGAAGTTCTTTTTATCTTTAAGTTTAAATTTATTAGGATAAGTATTTATTTAATTTATTAGGATAAGTCTTTTATTGATTCTGTTTCTTAGTTAGATTAGGAACCTTGTGTATAAATACAAGGTCCGTCGATGTAATCAATTAATTTGGGAATAGAAGGATATTTTCCCTATTCAAAATTCTACAAATATGAAGTATATTGACATCTTTTTTTTTAATAAAAAAATAAATGTATTAGAGAGAGGAAAGAAACAAAGGATTACAAGGAGGACAACTTGTCCTCTCCAAAAGGAAAAAAACAACAAAAGGAAGAAAAAACAAGCTACATCAATAATGCCTTCCAATGCCTTTGGAAATCCATAAGGAAAACCCTCTAAAAAATCCATTAGAAGAAATCTATAATGAAATCAAGAAAGTAATTCTATCCCAAAGTGGAGAAGGGAGGTGTTTGTCGTTGAAAACTCTTGCATTCCGCTCCAACCATACAACAACAATTAAAGCCTTTTCCCACTAGGTGGGGTCGGCTATATGGATCAAGAGACGCCAACATATTCTGTCTTTTCACATTTCTATGTTGAAAACTCTTGCATTCCGCTCCAACCGTATAAACCACAAAGTTGCCAAAATTGCAAAATGCCAGAGTGTTTTATACTCCGTATTCCTCCCAAAACCCACAAACTTGATAGCAAGAAAAGAGCCAAGATCAGCTAGGCAAACCCAATTTTCTTCAAAGTAGCCAAACAAATTATTATATAATGGCCTAGCCATTTCAAAATATAGAAAGAGATGGCTATTTGTCTCAAAGCTTCTAAGACATCATGCAAACATCCGGTGATAAAGCCTTGTTAGGACGTCTAGTTTAAAATGTTTAAAATAATAAATATTCGTATACCGCACCAGTTTAAAATGAGGTGATTAAGAAATGGGAGATGGGGTTCCGTAAGATGTTCTATATTTCTATTATACAAATTCTCTGAGAAAACCAGAAAATAAAAGAAAATCTCAAAAAAAAAAGGTGTGGAAACAAAATACCTTGTCACGGGGCTCCTAGAGCCATTGCACATAGCACATTGCATGGTGCATGACAAGATTGAAGTGAAACGCACATAATTAATAATTACAAATAATAAAAGATGCTGCTTCCCTGTGGCTAAAGAGGATGGGGGATTGGGTCTAGGTAATTTGGTGTCTAAAAACATCTCTTTAGTGGCTAAATGGCATTGGCGGTTCCCTTTGGAAGTTACTTCCGTGTGGCATAGGGTGATAAAGAGCAAATATGGTGTTCAACAGAATGGTTGGGACGCTAATATTGGGATTAGAGCTACTCATGCAAGTCCCTGGAAATTTATATCTCAGGTATATCATTCCTTCTCGACTTTGCTTTCCCTTCGGGTGGGTGATGGTACTCGTTTTCGTTTTTGGGAGGACCATTGGATTGGTGAATCTACTTTTATCGAACTTTTTCCTCGTTTATATGGTTTATCTTTTTTACACAATGCACTAATTGTTGATTTCATAATAATTCATGATGAACAAATTTCTTGGAACTTCCATTTTTCTAGAAATCTTAATGATAGACTTACAGAAGATGTTATTTTGTTATTAGATATTCTTGCTCCTTTTTTAGCCTCTTCGGTTCCTGATAGCAGGATTTGGAGTTTAGACTCTTAGGGATCATATACTTGCTCTTCGTTTTTAAAATACTTGACTAAAACCCCAAATCCTAATCCTAATCTTCTTCCTAAGTCTTTCTGGAAAATAAAGGCTCCTTATAAGGTAAAGGCTTTTGTATGGACAGCGGCACTTAATAAAAATAACACTAATGACATGCTTCAGACTCGTCGTCCCAATAAGGCGTTGTCACCGGATGTGTGTGTCATGTGTTTTAGAAGGTCTGAGACGAATAGCCATCTTTTTCTACATTGTGAAGTGGCAAGGTTTATGTGGAATATGTTGTTTGGTCTCTTTGAAGAGAATTGGGTATGTCCGGAGGATATGGGTATTTTTCTGGGTATCAAGTTTGTGGGCTTTGAAAGGAATAAGGAACATAAAGCTCTTTGGCAATGTGCAGTTTCGGCGACGCTATGGTGTCTATGGCTGGAAAGGAATGCTAGGGTCTTTAATAATAGATTCCTCTCACCTCATCTGTTGTGGGATAGAATTACTTTTTTGTCTTCTTTATGGGCTTCGTCGAATGGCCTGTTTAGAAGAATGTCCATTATGGATATTCAAAGGGATTGGAAGGCCTTATTGAGATAATGTTTTAGTTTCTTTTTTGCTTGTTTTCCTTTTATTTTCTATTTCTGAGGACTGCTTGTCCTCATGTTTGTAATCTTCCTTTTATTTAATACAATTTCTTTTTTCTATCAAAAAAATAATAATAAAAGATGCTAAGTTTTCTATTAGAAAGTATTTTTCACCTCTCAAGTCCGTCACAAATTCACAAGTTGTAAGCTAGCAATCAAAAGTTGTAAAGAACAATAATGGTAGAATAAAGGGATGAAACTGATGGCTTACTAGGTAAATGGTACAAAACAATTTTTTAGGATGGGCCTACATAAAAATGTCTTAATTTAAATATCCCCAATGGCGAGCACCATGGTACACACTAGGCAATGTCCCACTGTCCATGACACTAGGCAATGTGCAATGGCATAGGCAATAGTGCACCAGTAATAACTGTGCAAGAGAGTTGTCTAATTCTTTTCTTTGCATATCAAGTATCAACTACGGAATTCCCCTCAAAAAGACCTTGTGCTAAGCACCAAAGGAAGCATATACACAATTCTATCTCATAAAATAAATAACAGAGATAATAAGCCCTTGAATTTGCATGCATTCCTCTTCAACCAAACAAACCACATATTGCCACAAAGTTTTATTTTCCTTCTTATTTTCACAGTGGTTATCTCTGTCGATAAAAAAATGTATGGCACAAGTACCTATATATAATCATGAGTCTACACGTATTTATTCATTAACATGTGAGTTCAACTAGCTATATATTTCATGCTTGCATGATGCATCTATATCCCTTTTGGTTTTGGACCAATTGGTGGTACTAAGTGCTTGTACCCATACCTCTTTTGCCTTCTCCAACTGTCCACAAGCTGCATAAGCATTTATGAGGGCAATGAAAATTTGCTTTGTGGGTTGGATTCCAAATTGCTTCATTTCTTCATAATACTACAAGCAAATAACCCAATCAGCATCTCACAAAAGTTGAAACAAAATCCTAAGATAATATTTCTGTAGACAGAAAACCTTTGTTACACACTTTACTTTATCAAATGTACAAAAAAAAACAAAGTTACACAACATATTGATGGTGTGAGCAAAATGGTAATTTATTATCTAAACCAAAATCCAAGGTACTACTGCTAAAAAACATTGGAAAAGAAAATTCAGGAGCAGCTGCACAAGTAAGTGATATCAGTCCCACCTTAGATTGAGCTAAAGCCTAACCATTGCATATGAACCTGACTTGTGCATACATATCTTCACTTTACACTTTAGCTGAGGTTATTGCAAAAAACATGGTAAAAACTGTTCTAGGCGGTCATATCGCCGAGGAGAATGCTATGCTGAGAACTTTGGCTCAATTTACTCTTTTATCTTTTCTCTTTAGGAATATTCCCCATCCTCCACCCGAATATAACTTCTTCCTGACTTTCTAATTATACTTTCTTATTTTATTGAAAAAGAACATTTCAAAGAGAGCCTACTCCTCTTATTAAAATTCACTGCCTGGGGGATCCAGATGAAAATCCAGCTCTAGGGTTCATAAGTGAGGATATGGATCATGTCATCATGCAAAGGAAAAGATTAAAACAAACTTCAGCAATATCAATGTAACATGTGTATAATGTCCTTAGTAGTTCTTCAAACTGTATATATTTGACTTATTCCTTAAAAGATGCAAGCTTTCTTAATTTGGTCTTCCAAGAATAAAAGTTATAGATTGTCTCTGAAAATTAAAACTCCCAATCATTTTTGTCCCTCTTGAGAGGTTAATGAGAAAAATGGAGGGACGGAATCACTTGGTTTTTATCTTTCAAGGATGAAATCTATAATTTTCATCTTTGGATGACTAAATTGAGATAACCTGCATTTTTCGGGTATGAAATCAGTGATTTACTCTTCAAATTACTCTTCTAATTGATGATACCAACTCTCAAGTTTGACTTATTTTTCAAGTATAAACATACAACAACAATCAAAGCCTTTTCTACTAGGTACGGTGGTCGGTTATATGGATCAAGCAACACCAACATCTTCTGTCTTTACACATTTCTATGGACATATAATTTTTTTTGGATAGAAAAAGAAATTGTATTGAAGGAAGAAAAAAGATTACATAAGGAGGAGGACCAGCAATCCTCAAAATAAAGAAAATGAGAAAACTAGTAAGAGAAAAGAAAACATTAGCTCCAGTCCCTTTGGACATCCATAATGGACAAATAATTTTAAATATGTTTCTATAAGAAAGTCTATAAATGTAAGCATGGGCAAAATTCTAGTGGTAGAATATAACCTAAAACCTAGCCTTATACAACAACAATCAAGGCCTTTTCCCACTAGGTGGGGTCGGCTATATGGATCAAGCGACGCCAACGTGTTCGTCTTTACACGTTTCTATGGTTAGGTAATTTATTGTTAAATCCCTCGTAATAGTTTCTCTATTGTTTTCTTTGGTTTTCCCCTACCTCAAGTTATTGGGCTATCTTCCATCTGGTCAACTCTACGTATAGGAGCCTCTAACGGCCTTCTTTGTACCTGACCAAACCACGAAAGCGTGCTTCAACTAATTTTTCTACAATAGGTGCTACCCCAACTTCTAACCATAGAAATGTGTGAAGATAGAACATGTTGGCGTCGCTTGATCCATATAGCCGACCCCACCTTTGATTATTGTTGAGGTGCTACCCCAACTAATTTTTCAACTCTGCCTATGCTTGCATAGCCGATCCCAAGGGCATATAAAAGAGGATGGTTGTGTTAGGTAGTCGACAACCAGCATAAAACTTTGTCGAATCTTTGTGAATAAGGAAAACCTAGCCTTATAGTACGTTAATGATTAAATGTTAAACCATCTTAACCTACTCACTACGGGGAAGAAATGGAAACTTGAGAACTTCCTAAGGCATGCCAATCATTAACTTTGCTCCAACCAAGCGATTAACTTGTTTTAGGAAAATTAACAAGATTGAACGTGGTGTTTTTAGTCCTAAGCTCATTATTATAATACAATAACAATCTCAATCAGCCTTCAGCCCAAACACAATATATTACATCATCATAATATTAACGTCAACTCTGCCTATGCTAAGTTTCAGCCTTCTTACTCAGGCCCAAGCCTGGATAAAAAAGGAGGGTTGCGTTAGATAATCAACAGCCAGCGTAATACCTTGTCAAATCTTTATGAATATCTAGCCAACCTCACCTAGTGGGAAAAGGATTTGTTTGTTGTTGTATCACAATATTAACATAAACTGACAAGGAGGTAACCACACACTTAGCATAACTTTGACATAATTAGTAACAAAATCAAATCGTCTTAAATAATCAACACACATGACGCTGGAACATAAGAGTAAATAAAATAGTTGGTTCTATGACAGGAAGATTCGATTAAATAGCATTTTCAGATTTCAGAAAGAAAATGATCCAGGAGAATGCCGACATAAAGAGAATAATTATGGGTAACTAAATTAATTATAAATCTTTGATTCAGAAAAGTAGTGTATAAGGAACTAGTGTCAATGTTAATCTCCACATACCATGGTTATATCCTCTTCAGTTTTAGAGTTGCCAATCAAATAGCTGAAAGTCAATGAATCAGGTTCAACGTTGGCGTCTATCATCTGCTCCATAACCCTCACCGCACCACTGATGTCTTTCTGCAAAATGTTAGGAAAAGGTTAGAAGAGGAATGCATGAGTTGAAGCAACTGCCTAACGCTTTTTCTTATATATTGTAAAACGCTATCTCAGCGTATTTAAAACTAGTTATATTGTTCTGACAAAAGGGAACTAGGCCTTATTAACATAAATACAGATAAATTGCAACCAATACCAATTCCAGCATGAGTTTGGGAAGATATTTCTACGGATTTAATAGTGAGTCTTCCTAAGGGCTTAGTTGGGAGGATGGTTTGAGAGTGGTGCGGGGTGGTTTTGGTTTATAAATCTTTGGTTGGATGTTTAAATGAGTAATTGGGTGGTGTAATGAGAGAATGGATTTCTGTATATTATTCACATAGAGATATCACCTATTTATACAAGAAAGAATGCTATGTAATAGGAAATTAAATCCCTAGAAATTAGCTACCCTGATTCAGCTTATTTAATCCCTAATATTATGCTAGGGTCAACTATCTAATTATTATCTAGATATTTACAACTCTTAACACTCCCCCTCAAGTTGGAGTATAGATGTTAATCATGCCCAACTTGTTACAAATATAATCAATTCTCACTCCATTCAATGCTTTAGTGAAGACATCTCCTAACTGTTCCCCAGTCTTCACATATGCCATGGAAATCAGCTTTTCCTCAATCTTTTCACGTACGAAGTGACAGTCAATCTCAATGTGTTTCGTTCGCTCATGAAAGACCGGATTGGATGCGATATGAAGTGCAACCTTACTATCACACCATAGCTTTGCAGGCAACGAAGTCTTCAATCCAATTTCTTCCAATAATTGTACTATCCACACAACCTCACTAGTTGTCTGAGCCATAGCCCTATATTCAGACTCTGCACTAGAACGGGAAACGACATTTTGCTTCTTACTCTTCCATGAGATTAAGTTTCCTCCCACAAATACACAGTATCCCGTTGTTGATCGTCGATCTGCCTTGGATCCTGCCCAATCTGCATCAGAGAAGCACTCAATATCCATGTGCCCATTATTTCCGTACAGTAGTCCTCGTCCCGGAGCATTCTTCAAGTAACACAGGATCTGTTCCAGGGCTTCCCAATGCTTAACTGTTGGAAATGACATAAATTGACTGACAATACTGACAGAGTAAGCAATGTCAGGACGAGTTACTGTAAGATAATTCAATTTCCCAACCAATCTTCGATATCTCTCAGGGTCATCAAATGGTTCACTGTCATCTTTCAGGAGTTGCAAGCCCGGAGTCATTGGTGTGCTACAGGGCTTAGCACCCAACTTTCCTGTATTTGCCAGTAAGTCAAGAACATACTTCCTCTGAGATAAGAAAATACCTTTCTTGCTTCTCGTGATTTCAACTCCCAAAAAATACTTCAATGGTCCCAAGTCTTTCGTCTGAAACTGGGATTGAAGGAAAGACTTGAGTGAAGTAATGCCTAAACCATCACTACCTGTAATTATAATATCATCCACATATACAATTAATAGGATGATGCCTGTATCAGTCTTTTTATAAAACACAGAATGGTCACTCTTGCATTTCTGCATCCCATACTTCATTACTACCTCACTGAACCTTCCAAACCAGGCCCGAGGACTTTGCTTCAACCCATACAAAGATTTATGGAGATGACAAACCTTCCCATACTCCCCCTGAGCAACAACCCCAGGTGGTTGCTCGATATAAACTTCCTCCTGAAGGTCACCATGGAGAAAAGCATTCTTGATGTCTAGTTGATGCAAGGACCAGTCATAGGTAGCAGCCATAGAGATAAAGAGCCGAACAGAAGTAAGCTTGGCCACAGGAGAAAAAGTGTCAGAATAATCAATACCATAGGTTTGTGCATAACCTTTGGCAACCAACCGTGCTTTAAGACGAGCAACGGAGCCATCAGGATTAACCTTGACTGCAAAGACCCACTTACATCCAATTGCTTTCTTCCCCAATGGTAAATCCACTAATGACCACGTACCATTTTGATCAAGGGCCATCATCTCCTCAACCATTGCTGCACGCCAACCAGGATGAGATAGAGCCTCGTGAATAGTACGAGGAAGAGAAACTGTGTCTATGGAAGCAATGAAAGAACGAGAAGGAGCAGACAAATGGTCATAAGAAACAAATGAGGAAATAGGATAGGTACATTGACGTTTACCTTTACGAAGAGCAATGGGAAGATCAATTGTAGGGTCAGGTTCCGACACAACTGGATCCGACGACGAAGGGGAAGGTGGATGGCATGGGTCTGGAGCTGTATCAATTGTTGTATCACTAGTCTGATGTGGCCGCCTGGAGTATACCTGTGTAATTGGAGGGTGTGTATCCTCTGAAGGTTGAGGTGATGAAGTCACAGTATAAACCAATAAGTCATCATTCTCCCCCTGTTCAGGATCCTCTAAAGAATAAGGAAAGAAAGGTATATTCTCGTGGAATGTAACATCTGTAGATACAACGTATTTGTGTAGATCAGGAGAAAAACACCTATACCCTTTTTGAACTCTAGAATAGCCAAGGAAGACACACTTGACAGACTTAGGATCAAGCTTAGTATGGTGGGGTCGAACATCACGAACAAAACAAGTGCTACCAAATATTCTAGGCTCAATAGGAAACAATGGTTTGGAAGGAAAGAGCACACTATAAGGAATCCCACCATTAAGAACTAAAGAAGGCATACGATTAATCAGGAAACAGGCTGTGGAAACAGCATCAGCCCAAAAAGGTTTAGGGACTTTCATTTGAAAAAGTAAGGCCCTAGCAACTTCAAGTAAATGTCTATTTTTCCGTTCTGCAACACCGTTTTGAGACGGTGTATCAACACAAGAAGACTGATGAAGCATGCCATGTTGTATCATATAAGATTGAAATGAAGCAGAAAAGTATTCTTTGGCATTGTCACTACGTAAAGTGTGCACAGAAACATTGAATTGAGTTTTAACTTCAGCACAAAATGCACTAAAATGAGAAAATAACTCAGAACGATTTTTCATTAAATATAACCAAGTAACACGAGAATAATCATCAACAATTGTCACAAAGTATTTAAAGCCAGATTTTGACAAAATAGGACAAGGGCCCCAAACATCAGAATGAACTAGCTCAAAAGGGGACGCAACCCGCTTATTGACTCGAAACACTAAGGGAAGGCGATGGTGTTTAGCAAACTGACAGGACTCACAATCCAAAACAGACAAATTATGAAATTGAGGATAAAGCTTTCTAAGAGCAGATAATGAAGGATGACCCAAACGACAATGTACTTCAAATGGTGAGAGAACACTTGAACACGCCACAGGTCTTGGCACTTGTGATTCCAAAACATACAGACCTCCGGACTCATGCCCTCTACCAATAATCCGCTTCGTCGTAAGATCCTGAAACAAGCAATGGTCAGGAAAAAAGGAGATAACACAATTCAAAGAGCGAGTAAGCTTACTGACAGAAAGCAAGTTGTAGGAAAAATTGGGTAGGCTCAACATAGAGGATAATGAAAGAGATGGAATAGGATTGACAGTCCCAGAACCAAGAACACGGGACTGAGAACCATCAGCTAAGGTAACATTAGAGACAGTGGTATAAGATTTGAAAGTAGAGAAAACTTGAGGATTACCTGTCATGTGGTCTGTGGCGCCAGAATCAATAACCCATTTGGAAGAGGAGGAAAGTAAAC
This sequence comes from Senna tora, assembly GCA_014851425.1. Taxonomy (NCBI): domain Eukaryota; kingdom Viridiplantae; phylum Streptophyta; class Magnoliopsida; order Fabales; family Fabaceae; genus Senna; species Senna tora. The sequence continues at coordinate 146,380 of CM026263.1, read as the reverse complement.
ATGCAGTGGATTTACCTGACTCAGCAATGGCTGTAACATGTGATTCAGTAGATGGAGCAGAAGATTTCAGGAATTCCTGATATCGAGTAAATTGAGCATAAGCATTAGCTGAGACAACAACAGTGTTGTCAGATGGAGACTGAGTGGATGCAACATTTGCTAACTGGGGCCGTTGCTGTTTTTTCTGAAGCTTCTTACAATTACGCTTGATATGTCCTGGTTCGTGACAATAAAAACACACAACCCCTCCTGATTCCTGGTTGCGACCTCCATTATTTGGTGCTCCAAATGACTTGTCGCCATTACGACGACTAGAATCACCATGTCCTATGAGTGCACTGACATTAATAGTAGGTTGTGAGTGAGCACCTTCAGATTGTCGTACTCGAGTACAAACCTCATCCAGAGAGTTAATATCAGTGCCAGCAAGAACTTGAGACTTGACACCCTCGTATTCTGAAGGGAGACCAGAGATCCAACTCATAATTGCCATTTGTTCTCTCTGCTTCATCTGAGCTTTGATATCAGCGGTAAATGGCAATAGAGTATTAAGCTCCTCATATGCCCTTTTAAAGTCCATAAAATAAGTCATGAGAGACTTAACTTTTTTTCAGGACGATAGAAGGCCTTGCACACATCGTAAGTACGCGAAAGGTTCCCTTTACCAGAATAGACAAACTCAAGATAATCCATTAGTTCTTTAACCGAATCACAATGATTAACAAAAGGAAGTACCTCGGGAGTAATGGTGTTTCGAATTAGTAAGAAGAGCTTGTAATCATCCCTCAGCCAAGCTGCCTTCTTATCATCCTCGGGAGGATCCTTAAGATGATCATCTTTCTCAATACTTCGGAGGTACATTTGAATTGTTTTAGCCCATTCCAAGTAATTCAACGGGGTAAGTTTGTGCTCCGTGATCCTAGAACTCACGGGAATCCCGTCACTGACAGCGACAACCTTCTCTGCCATTGATGGATGCCCAACACGAAAACCACAAAACACCAAAAGAAATCACACCAGCCTCTGAAACAGTGATACTCACAGTGAAGAGCGAATGAGCCAAACAATAGCCCACAATTTGAACCGTATCAAAACCACCGGGAAACGCCACCAATGGCCTAAACGGTCGCCGGTGAGCACAAAACAGCAACCCCGAACGGAATCCGGTGACTGCACGACGGCGCGTGGCCTTCACGCGCCACGCACACAGAAGCTTCAAGCGGCGCGTGAGCCTCACGCGCGGCTCCGTTGACTGCCGGGAGACCGGGAAACAGCCGGTCGGCACCTTCTGCTTCTTCCCTTGACGGAGGTGATGCACACCTCCAACTTCTCTGGTGATCCTCAAATAGTGCACAGCTACTGCACTTCTGGAGGCTTTTACGGACAGAGAAGAAAAAAGGAACAGAAGCACGCACACAGAAGCCTAGGTTGGCTCTGATACCATGTAATGAGAGAATGGATTTCTATATATTATTCACATAGAGATATCACCTATTTATACAAGAAAGAATGCTATGTAATAGGAAATTAAATCCCTAGAAATTAGCTACCCTGATTCAGCTTATTTAATCCCTAAGATTATGCTAGGGTCAACTATCTAATTATTATCTAGATATTTACAACTCTTAACAGGTGGGATGGTTTAGGATGGCTTAAAAACCATTCCAAACCATCCAACACCCCAATTTTCAAAACCATCCAAATTGGGGTTTGGGATGGTTTGCATATTTTATATTATATATATATTTTGATAGAAAAAGAAATATTATTAAGGAAGAAAAGAATAATACAAAAGAGGAGGACAAGGAGTCCTCAAAGAGGAGAAACTAAACCAACAAAAGAAAACACGAAGGAAGAAACAAAAATGTTAGTTCATAAGAGCCCTCCAGTCCTGTTGAAGATCCATAATGGAGAACCCTCTAAACATTCCATGGGCCGAAACTCACAAAGAAGCCAAAAAGATTACTCTATCCCACAGAAGATGAGGTGGGAGGAATCTGTTATTGAAGATCTTAGCATTCCGTTCCAATCAAATACACCAGAGAACTGCAAGAATTGCACAATGCCAAAGGCCTTTATGCTCTTTGTTCCTCCAGAAGCCAAGAAACTTAATAGCAAGAAAGGATCCCAAATCCGATGGGCACACCCAACTTTCTTCAAATTAGCTAAATAATTTATTCCAAATCAATCTTGCCCCTTCACAATGCAAGAAGAGGTGGCTATTCGTTTCTAAGCTACCAAAGCACATCACACACACATTAGGTGACAACGCCATATTAGGTCGTCGAGTCTCGAGCAGATCACTCGTGTTAATTCTATTAAGCCCTGCTGTCCAAACAAAGGCTTTTACTTTAGAAAGAGCCTTAATCTTCCAAAAAGTTTTAGATAAAAAGGTAGCACTGTGATTCGGCCTACGAATCAAATATTTGAAGAGAGAAGCACACGTATATGTGCCTGAAGCATCTAAGTTCCAAGTCCTCCTATCTGGAGTGGAGGAGGGACGAAAAGGAGTGAGAATATTGAGCAGCAAAGTGATTTCATCCGCAAGTCTGTCATTCAGATTTCTAGTGAAATGAAAATCCCACGAGATTTGGTCATTGTCAACCACAACAAAGTCAGAGATTGGGGCGTTGTGTAAAGATGACACACCATAAAGAGAAGGAAACAGCTCCAGAAAAGAATTTTCACCAATCCAGTGATCCTCCCAAAAGCGAAAGCGAGTACCCATACCAACACGAAGTGAAAGAAAAAGGGGAGATATTATTAGTTCTATTATTAACCCTCTCTTTTCCTACTTTTATTTATTCTTTTTATTTGCTTCTTTCTTTCTTTTTCCCTTTTTTTTTTATAAAAAAGAAATTTATTAGAGAGAGGAAAGAAATGAAGGATTACAAGGAGCCAAAAGTAAAAAACAACAAAAGAAAGAAAAAGCAAAAAGCTACATCAATAATGAAGTCAAGAAAGTAATTCCTTCCCAATTCCCAAAGAAGGTGAAAAGAGAGATGTTTGTTGTTGAAGACTCTTGCATTACGCTCCAAACATATTGATATGGCTCACTGAATATGTTTGTTCTTGTATTAAAATGGACCTCCTAAGAGGGAAAAGAATACAAGAATCACAGTAGAAAAACAAGCCAAAACAGTAACAAACCAGTAACAAAACCAACAACAGTGCTGGAGAAACAAACAAAAAGAGATACATAAACACACCAGCAAAACACCTAAAAGAAAAGAACCAAGGTTAGCATTCGAGAGGCTAACCACTCTCCCAAAAACTGTCCCAAACTTTTCCTACCCGACCACTACCCTCTGCTACCTCAAATATCCCTTGCCATCCATGCAAAGTGATCCCCTCTGACAAGTTAGTTAGGATATTCACCCTCCTTCCCACTTAACTCTTTCTTTTTCCTCCTAGCATAAACATTCAGCTCCACGTGTCCTTTTTTTCTTTTATTAAACTGTGTTACTTGAGGCCCATCACATATAAACCACAAAGTTGCCAAAATTGCACAATGCCAAAGTGTTTTACGCTCCTTATTCTTCCTGTTGTGAATATACTAGATTTATGTATATCGATTAGATAGCAGACCCTACAATTTAGTCTATCAATTAGGGATCTATTGTATTTATTGTATTTTTCCTTTTTCCTAGAATAGGTTTCTCCTCTTTTTATAAATACCTCTCACTCTACATGGTATCAAAGCTTATTGTGATCCTCCAGCAGCTTCCTTCTCTATGCGGCTGTGTTTTCTTTCCAACCCTAAAACCTATAACCTATTCCATTCGTTGTCTGTCTTGAGTCTTGTAGAATTAGGTAAATAAATCTCTGTGTATAGCATAATAGGAAGTACATGTATATATACAAGAGGAAACTCAAATCCTAATCAAATCCTAATAGATAACTAAATCTTAGTTATCCTTATCCAATTATCTCTATACAAATACAAATATATTTAAACAAATAATATATATATTCTCAACACTCCCCCTCAAGCTGGAGCATATAAATCATAGGCACCAAGCTTGTCACATAGGTATTTTATTCGAGGTCCTCTAAGAGACTTGGTGAAGATATCTGCCAGCTGATCATTTGAATTGACGAATCGAGTAGCAAGACACCCTGATTGAATTTTTTCTCTAATAAAGTGACAGTCAATTTCAATATGTTTGGTCCTCTCATGGAATACTGGATTTGAAGCAATGTGCATAGCTGCTTGGTTATCACAAACCAGTTCCATTTTACCAATGTCTCCAAATTTCATCTCCTGAAGAAGTTGTTTCAACCATAGGAGTTCACAAGTTGCTAACGCCATAGCACGATACTCAGCCTCTGCACTAGACCTTGCAACTACATTTTGTTTCTTGCTTTTCCAAGAAACTAGATTCCCACCAAAGAGAACACAGTATCCAGATGTGGATCGCCTATCATCTGGTGAACCAGCCCAATCAGCATCTGTAAAGCCAACGATCTGGGAGTTACCCTTGTCCTCATATAACAGTCCTTGGCCTGGTGCTCCCTTAATGTATCGAAGAATTCGAATAACTGCATCCCAATGACTATCACATGGTGATTGTAGGAACTGGCTAACTACACTCACAGCGAATGATATATCTGGACGAGTGATAGTGAGATAATTGAGTTTTCCCACTAGTCTTCGATATCTCTCGGGATTGTTTATCAGCTCCCCCTGTCCTAGATAGAATTTGACATTTGGGTTCATTGGAGTCTCAACTGGTTTGCAGTTTAGCATGCCTGTTTCTTCTAATAAGTCAAGTGCATACTTCCGTTGTGAAATAGCCACACCAGAACTAGATTGGGCAACCTCAATTCCCAGAAAATATTTAAGCTTCCCCAGATCTTTAGTTTGGAAGTGGTTGAACAGATGTTGTTTGAGCTGAGCAATGCCTAAATCATCATTGCCTGTAATAACAATGTCATCCACATAGACAACTAAGTATAAGCACTTGCCATTTAAAGTATGGCGAAAGAAAACTGAGTGATCAGCTTCACTACGAGTCATTCCAAAATCTTGAACCACAGAGCTAAATCGACCAAACCAAGCTCTTGGTGACTGCTTGAGTCCATAAAGAGAACGACGAAGTCGACATACTTTCCCATACTCCCCCTGAGCAACAAAACCAGGTGGTTGCTCCATATAAACTTCTTCTTCCAAGTCTCCATTGAGGAAGGCATTCTTAATATCCAGCTGATGAAGTGGCCAATGATTAATAGCTGCAATGGATAGAAAAACACGAACGGAAGCAATTTTGGCAACAGGAGAAAATGTATCACCATAGTCTAATCCAAAGATCTGAGTATACCCTTTAGCCACTAAACGAGCTTTCAGCCGTTCGATTTTGCCATCAGGACCAACTTTAACTGTATAAACCCACCTGCAACCAACTGGGGATTTTCCAGGAGGGAGTGAAACCAAGTCCCATGTACCATTGGAATGTAAGGCAGTCATCTCATCAAGCATGGCTTGCCTCCAACCCGGATGTTCAAGAGCTGCATCTGTAGTCTTAGGGATAGAAACAGAATCCAAAGAAGATACAAACGCAAAATATGGAGTAGATAAGCGATGATAGCTAAAGAAATTATAAACAGGGTGAGGATTGTGAGTGGAACGAGTACCTTTATGAATGGCAATCGGAGGGCTAGTAGGAGGCGTGTGGACCGAAGTAGCGGGTGTCTGACCGTCGGCGGCTTCTGAGAACGGTGGTCCGGCGCGTGCTCCAAGAAGGGTCCGGAAAAACACGGGGCACTTAGAACCCGAGGCTTTCAGACGGTGGAGAGAAAAAAAAAGGAATGTGGCTGGAAGGAAGAACACAGCCAGGGCAGAAGCTTAGTAGAGGATCAGAAAGGCTCTTGATACCATGTAGAATTAGGTAAATAAATCTCTGTGTATAGCATAATAGGAAGTACATGTATATATACAAGAGGAAACTCAAATCCTAATCAAATCCTAATAGATAACTAAATCTTAGTTATCCTTATCTAATTATCTCTATACAAATACAAATATATTTAAACAAATAATATATATATTCTCAACAAGTCTCTCAATATTTGACCTCTTTCACGGCCTCTTCTCGGATCACACGCCAGATCACCATGCTTAGAGGGTTTTGATCGGCAAAACCCTATTTCTTCTGTCACTGTCTGCCACCATACTTGCCGCCCGAAAACTCACCGAAGTTCCCATACGTCGGTAGGTGACGCCGTTTCCAGCATCGTCTCTGACCGTGCTTGCTGTTGTCTCATACTTTGTTTTTGCTCTCCTCTAAGTAAAGTTTTTCCCCTTCAGCAATGGCCATGACTACTGCTGCCAAGTTATCTGTGGCTGCCAGGGTTGTACAAATTGGTAATGTAACTACTTGCTTTTCTCATTCCCCTGACATTGAACCATGGGTTCTTGACTCGAGTGGTTCTGAACATGTCTCAAGTAATATAAATCTTTTTACCCATCTTTTTTTCTTCCCTCCCTTCAGTAACTCTGGTCAGTGGCTCTAAAACTGCTGCTAAGAGAAGTGGTAAAGCACAAATTCTTACTTCCATATTTGTTGATTTTGTTCTTTATGTTCTTGAATCTCCTTTCAACCTTATTTCGGTTAGTAAATTAACTCAATCTCACTATTATTCAATCACCTTTGCTAATCATTGTTTCTATCTAGAATCGAAGTACGGGACAGACGATTGGCATAGGGCGAGTCACAAGGCTTTTACCACCTTTCACCTCCTCCATCCCTAGTTGCATGCACATCAATTTGTTCTCCATCTATCATCCACAATCGTTTGGGGCGTCCAAGCCTTTCAAAACTTCGCAAAATGGATGCCTCTGTTTCTACTTTGTCAGCTCTCCACTGTGAGTCGTGCCAATTGGGTAAGCACAAACACAAATCTTTTTATACTAATCTTAATAGTCGATCTTCATCTCCTTTTCAACGTGTTCACTCTGATGTTTGGGGTCCTAGTCACATGCCTTAATCGTTCTAAGGTATTTAACATTTTACAAAATTTTTGTGCTAAAATAAAAACCCAATTTAATACCTCTATTTCCATCTTACGTTCTGACAATGCTAAAGAATATTTGTCTACACCTTTTAAGGCATTCATGACGTCTTAGCGAATTTACATCAAACCTCTTGTCCCCATATGCCACAACAAAATGGATAGCCGAATGCAAGAATTGCTATCTTATTGAAAATGCTCGTACTCTGCTTATTCATCATAATGTAACTACTATTTTTAGTAGTGACGTTGTTCTAACTGCATGTTATCTAATTAATCGCATGCCTTCTTTCGTGTTGAATGATCAAATTCCTCATACTTTGTTGTTTCCCAATGACCCTGTTTATCATCTTCCTCCTTGTGTTTTTTATTGTGTTTGGTTGGTGCATGATTTGACCCCAGGAAAAGATAAACTTGCAGCCAAATCCATCAAGTGCGCTTTTCTCAGATACACTCGACTCCAAAAGGGCTACCATTGTTATTATCCAGCCACTCGACTTTGTTTCACCTCTTCTAATGTGACCTTCTTTGGGTCCTCTCCATTCTTTCTGTCTTTTATGGCTGCAAGTCCCTCTGTGACTGAAGCTATTCCTCTTCTTAATTTTCTAGAGGTTTTCATCCCAGGGCACACCTAGTCTTCCTCTCCTGACATATCATCACCATCCACGTCCTGCACCCATAGATACTCTTACTTGTTTACTACTTCATTTGAATCACTTGCTCTGATCCAACCGCCACCTGATAGTCCTCTTCATCAATGGTAGATAAATAACTTTTCTTCATGGATAGTACATTTGTATCATGTAAGAAAAAATAGGGTTGGAAGCAGGGTAAAGCAAACATCCTTGTCTGCCATTTGTTGCACTTGCATTAAAAAACATGCTGCTATTGACAAACAAGCAATTTTTTATGGTTTTGTTTTCAACAATTTTTACAAAACCAAACAAATTGATTGACAGCAAAACCCCTTGGTCAACAAAAACTATATAGATCCAAAATTAAATTGTTGGTTTGGTGTAGAAATGGAAGAAAGCCTTTTAATATTAGGCATGCCGCAAAAAATATTTGAAATTTAAGCATAGAAAAACTGAATAAATCTGAAAGAGTAAGATTAAAACATTTTTATAATCCAAGAACATCACCTCCCTAAAATATCCTGCCATTATAGCATTGTACATGCTCGAAGTAGGCTTCATATTCATTTCTTCCAAATCATCAAGCATCTTATATGCACTTTGAAACTGCATTAAAAGCAAACATATCGTAAGCTTTTGGCAACTTTGGTAACAAATTATTCTTCAAAATAAAAGCATATTGAACACTTCGTAAAAATTAAATTAAAAGAAGATAGAAGCATGTAAGTTGTAAATGACTAGTTTTAACTCACATCTTTCATCTTGACGCACAAGTTTATCATGCACTTGAATGTTTCACTAGTTGCCTTCAAATTGTTGTGACGTATAATAGAGTAGACACGATGCACCTTCAACAAAGGCAAGAAAAAAAAGACTATACGTCAGTAATATAAGTCATAACAAAATTAAGGGACAGGGAAGTTGTAGCTTGGAACATGTGTCATACCAGATTATATTCACAAGCTTCCTCACAAATTCGTAATATAGAGTTTAACACCTCAAATGATAAGGTAAAGCCTGCTTCGCACATTTCATCAACAAGGTTAAGAGCTTCATGCACCTGCATTTAAAATAAAAATAAAAATAAAAATGTTCAACTCAAATGCAATCTCCAAGCTGACTAGGGTATATGCAAAACACAATGTTTACTTTTTGTGGTTATAGGCATGATGAAAAAAAGATATCATGACTTATGATATAAAAGATTAATTGAACATGGAAATACAAAACTACAAAACCTTGGATGTTTTTCATGAGAAATACAAATGTTTTTCATTAACAATCAGTTACAAAACTCATGCTTGTTTGTGGTTCTTTTATAGTTTGTTAGAGCCCCTCTCTCACTCAACCCCGCTCCTTTCTATCTCACTCTCCCTCCTTTAGTCATCCCTCAATTTCATCTTTTTTGCTACGGATATAAGCGAAACAAGCCATTTATGAACACTTTGTGCTCGGCTCATATAAGAACTTGTTCATTGGGTTTAGGCAATTTAGTGGCTAAAAACGTCTCTTTAGTCGCTAAATGGATTTGGCGTTTCCCTTTGGAACCTAATTCTTTGAGGCACAGGGTGATTAGGAGCAAATATGGAGTCCAACAGAATGCATGGGATGCTAATCCTGGAAATGGTGCAACTCATGCTAGTCCGTGGAAATTTATCTCCCATGGTTACCCATCCTTTTTGACTTTTCTTACCCCTCGAGTTGGCAACGGTATGCACTTTCGGTTTTGGGAGGACAATTGGATAGGAGAAACATCTTTTCGTGAGCTCTTTCCCCGTCTCTATGGGTTATCGTCCTTACACCATGGCCGAATATCTGATTTTCTGGTGGTTCATAATGATCAAGCTTCTTGGAACTTCCACTTTTCCAGAAATCTTAATGATCGACTTGCTGGTGATATTGCTTTGTTGCTGGATGTTCTTGCTCCTTTTCGTATTACCGCAACCCCTGATAGAAGAGTTTGGAATTTAGATCCCTTGGGCTCCTACACTTGTTCTTCTTTCTTCAGATATTTAACTAGAAGTACTAACAGGAATTGTATAGTCTTATCTAGATCCTTCTGGAAGATCAAGGTGCCGTGCAAAGTCAAGGCTTTTGTTTGGACGGCAGCCCTCAACAGAATCAATACAAATGATTTGCTCCAAACTCGGCGTCCCTATAAGGCTTTATCTCCTAACGTCTGTGTGATGTGCTTTGGTAACTCTGAGACGAATAACCATGTCTTTCTTCATTGTGAGGTCGCAAGACTGCTTTGGAATAAATTGTTTGGTTATTTTGAGGAGAGTTGGGTGTGCCCGAAGGATCTAGGAGCTTTCCTTTCTATCAAGTTTACGGGCTTTGGGAGGAACAAAGAACATAGAACTCTGTGGCACGTTGCTATTCTCGCTACTTTGTGGTGTCTCTGGTTAGAGCGAAATGCTAGGGTCTTCAATAACAAGTTCATCTCTCCTCATCTTTTATGGGATAGAATCACCTTCTCGGCGTCTCTATGGGTCTCAGCAAATGGAATGTTTAGAGGGGTTTCTATTACGGATATACAAAGGGATTGGAATGCTCTGTTGAGCTAAGTCTTTGATTCCTTTTCTGATTTTCTCTTTGTTTTTCTTGTTTTGTTTGATTAGAGGACTTCTTGTCCTCTTCATTTGTACTTTCTTTCTCTCTTAATAATACTTCTTTTTCTATCAAAAAAAATAATAACCCTTCCCAACGGCAATGCAAGAATTATAGGAAACAACTGGTAATTAATTTAGATTGGTTTTATTATCAGGTTTCTTTCCCATTGATTGATTAGCTTGCAAACTTTAGGTTATCAAATAGCGTAGAAGGAAGAAGTCTGTAGATGCCAAGGTAGAAAGAAGCCTGTCATAGAAAGAAGAGCGTTGAAGGAAGAAGATGTCGGCAGAATTTTAGGTTAAAAAAAGAAAGGGTAGGGGTTGTAATTTCTTATATTTGCTAAGCATATTTTTGTCTAATAAAATATAAATTGGTGCTTCTCCGTGTTTTTCAATTCCTCTACCGCAACCTCTTATATACCAAGCTCAAAAATGAGGCTTCATAAAAAAGCAATATTTGAACTTTTTTTTAGCTTCTCTTATTTTTTCAAAGCCCCATCCAAACATCCTATTTTATACAAGTACTTAAATTCAAATTTAAAGTGCTTTTTTTTTAAAAAAAAAAAAGCCAATTCAAACGCACTCTTGCTTCCCTAAATCTTTAGTTTGGAAGTGGTTACACAGATGTTGCATGAGTTGGGCAATGCCTAACAATGTCATCCACATAGACAATTAGGTATATGCACTTGCCATTTGAAGTATAGAGGAAGAAAACTGAGTGATCTGCTTCTCTACGAGTCATCCCAAAATCTTGAACCACAGAACTGAATTGGCCAAACCAAGCTCTTGGTGATTGCTTGGCTCCATAAAGAGAACAATGGAGTCGACATACTTTCCCATACTCCCCCTAAGCAACAAAACCAAGTGGTTGCTCCATATAGACCTCTTCCTTCAATTCACCAGGAATGGCCGCAATTGATAAGAAGACACAGACTGAAGCAATTTTGGCAATAAGGAAGAATGTAACACCATAGTCCAAGCCAAATATTTGAGTATAGCCTTTGGCCACTAAGCAAGCTTTTAGTCGTTCAACCGTACCATCTAGACCAACTTTAACCGCACAGACCCATCGGCAACCAACCGAAGATTTTACAGGAGGAAGAGAAACCAAGTCCCATGTACCATTAGAATGTAAGGCAGTCATCTCATCAAGTATGGCTTGCCTCCAACCCGTATGTGCAAGAGCTTCATCAGTAATCTTACGAATAGAAACAGAGTCCAAAGAAGACACAAACGAATAATATGAAACAAATAAACAATGATAGCTCAAAAAATTATAAACACGATGAGGATTACAAGTGGAACGAATACCTTTAATAATGGCAATCGGAGGACTATCAGGTATCGGTTAGACTGGAGCAGCGATTGATTTGGACGAAGGCAGTGAGTAACAAATTGGGCTTAAACATGACCCATTTTTTGAATGCAAACTACACAATTGCTTTGGCCATATCTGTCAAAGCCTATCATCCTCCTTTCTTCTTATTAACAAAATGCATAGCATTCCTGGCATGGTTTTTTGGAGCTAAACGAGTAGCTTGTATAATTTCCCTATTATGGCCTTCGTTTTGAGAGTTATGAATGGCTGAGCCCATCTAATATGTTTGGACTTCTCTCTCTAAGACCCGATAAACTTTCCTTCTCCCATCAGGTTCTAAAAGAAAAATCCCAGGTGACTTTTTAAAATTTAAATGAGAATAATATTTTTTGCCCTTGGATTGTGGCAAAATATCCTCTCTAAACTCCGTGACTTATGGCAAAACATCCTTACTGGATTCATTCATTCCTCCACCATTACTGTCACCTCATTCCCCACTCCTAACGCCATTGACAATATTCAACTTCCCCTTCACCGCTCCAGCAAACGTGAGTAATCTCAAACCAACAACTTTCATGGGTGCCAACTCTTGTCCCTTTATACTACTCCTTGAAGGCGTTGTAACTAGCAGATGAATTAGAGACTTCCCAATCTGAGACCACCCTAAACCCTTGATTCCTTCAGGCACTATAACCAAGATCTTCCTTCCACCATTGAAAATTCAATACACAAAAACCTGCCTCTCCGGTTTCTGCCTACTAGGCTAAATACATTTTGTCATGTTCACGTAATCTTCACTGTAAATCCATTCCAAGTACCATCATTCAACTCTCTAATTGTTGACATCAACTAAAAGGTTGCATCTCATCCAAGTAAAATTCTGAACAAAAAACCTCTACCACTTTCCGTACACTTAACTGGAAAAAAGAACCAAATTGCTCCAAGGAGATAACAAAGGTCTTAGCTTCTATAGCTAACCTCCAAGAGCTCATCTCCCTAGAATAAGACCTAAATCTAACTAAAATCACTCAATAACATCAAGAGCTTAAAACTGAACCAACAAGAAAGAGAAAGAAGACTATAGACTTTGAGGGTAGCAATCTCTAATTTTGGGCAATGTCACTCTCCATTGCTGGAGGAAAAACTCTACCGCGCACCAAAGATAGATCCCTTCTTGTGACTGCCCAAGGTAATGAGACATTTTGGCCAACAAGTTACGAGACCCCTATGCCCTCACCACCCAACCGGAGGAATCTAGAAGGGGTATATTTTTTCACATAGACAACAAGAGAAGAGCAGTGCACTCAACAATAAAAAAGAATTTACTTATGGACTAACTTCTTTACCCATACTTGTCCTTGAAAATGTTAGAGCCCCTACTTATTTTTCACTACATCTAGACATCGATGAAGCGCCCCTTGCTCATTTGATACTATACTCAAGCCATACAAGGCGATATTTAAAAAGGAAAAAAGAAAAATAAATCGTGGGTGGTTTGAACTTGAAGGGGCGATTAGTGCATGGGGCTGTATAGATTTTGGGGATTTGGATCCTCTCGTGTGAGGAAGGTAACATGACAATGTCAAGTAGAGAAACTACGAAACAAAGAATGTATACAATTCTCTTAAGTAGTGGGTCCCATGGACCTTGCTAAGTATGTTGTGTACGGGTACTTCTAAAATCAAGCCGTACCCGTATTTGATACGTACCCGTACCCGTATCTCTTTAAATACTTTTGATTACTTCAAAATATATATAATGTAGTATTTTTTTTTTTGAAAAAACTTTGATTTCAATACTTATTAAAAGAATTTTATGTATATCTGTAAAATCTCAACTTTTAGTCTTATAGATTAGATAATTATAAGAGAAAGACAAATATATACTTAAATATCAAATTAGTTTATAACTAAGTTATACCATTTATATAGATTTTAATATCATTTTACTATTATTTTGTTTGATCATATGTAATTAAATAGTCATTATCTATTTTTATTATCATAAAAATGGTCATATATTATAAATTTTTATGTATATATTGCCGTACCCGTATCTTATATTTTGAAAAATTAGTCGTACCCGTACCCGTATCCGTATCTATGCAACTTAGGGCCTACACAATATGTCGAATGGATTGTTTAAAGGAGAGAGGAAGGAAGAGAAGGAAAGGGGAGAAACAAAGGCAACAACAACAACAACAAAACCAAAGCCTTTTCCCACTAGGTGGGGTCGACTATATGAATCAAGCAATGCCAACGTGTTCTAACATTGCTCATTTTTATAGTTTTTTTTATAGAAAAAGAAATATTATTGATGAAAAAATAGAATACACAAGAGGAGGACAAGAGGTCCTCAAAGAGGAAAACTAAACCACCAAAAGAAAACACCAAGGAGGAAACAAAAAATTAGTTCATAAGAGCCCTCCAGTCCCGTTGGAGATCCATAAAGGAAACCCCTCTAAACATTCCATGGGCCGAAACCCACAAAGAAGCCAAAAAGGTTACTCTATCCCACAAAAGATGAGGTGGGAGGAATCTGTTATTGACGATCCTGGCATTCCGTTCCAACCAAATACATTATAGTTAAAACCATCTTAATAGTTTCTCCTATTATTTTCCTTAATTTTTCCCTACCTCTAGTTATTAGACTATCTTCCATTTGGTCAACCTTTATATAGGAGCCTTTAATGGTCTCCTCTATACATGACCAAACCATCTAAGGTGTATTTCTACTACCTTTTCTATGATACATGCTGCCACGACTTTTTGTCTAATGCAATCATTTAGAGTCCTATCCTTTCTAATGTGACCACTCATCCAACGCAACAATCTCATTTCTACAACGTTGAATTTGTGCTCATGTTAACTTTTTATCACCCAACATTCAGTATCTTAAAGGAAAGGAAACTAAATATTTATTCCATGACTAAGTGGGCTAAAAAGTGAAAAGTCAGCAACCAAGAGTCTCTTTATAAAGAAAACTAAAAACATTTGCTCAAAACAATAAAGGATATAGTAATAAAGGACATGCCTAGTATAAGCCACAATTGATGGCCCATTTCTTGATTTACAATTAATTACTATTAACCGAGCTGAGTCGTAGCTCACATTTAAATTATTTTAAATACTTATCTTATCGTCATTTATTATAGGAGTTTGTCATTTATTCTAGGAGTTTGTTATTAAGTCTGTTATTTGTTTAAATTCTGTTATTATGTCAGTAATTTATTTAAATTCTCTGATTCTCCTAATTATACTCCTAGAGTCGGTTCTCAAAAAAAAATTATACTCCTAGAGTCTAGGATCAGTTATAGGACTCAGCTTATAGCTCAACCTCTTGTATTTATAGATTGTAAATTCACAGCAATAGTAACGATACATTCCTCCCATTCTGCTTCAGTTTTAATCCATATCACTCCAAATATTCTTTCCCCATTCTTCATCAGTCATCACATTTGTTGCTCATCAAAAATTAAAATGCAAAAAGTCAAGGTTATACCTCGTGTAACTCACACATATACATAATAAGCTGCTCAAATGATGATGATGAAGGTGACACTTTCAGTTTTTGGTGCAAATCCTTGAATTTCATGATTACATCCTCAACCTTCCACAAGACAAATAATACACAAATACACATTAATGAAACTCAAAAAATAGAACCATTTTTCTTCTTGACAGGCAAAAGTTATAGGCAATTATTATGCAAAATAACACGAATGAACTAAAACCAATGACATCTCTTAAGTGCAGTCATGATTTCACATGCAATTATACATTTGGTAACATCCAAGCACAATAAAGTTAAACCAAATTTCAATCAAGAAGAAATAAGTAGTTTCCACTCAAAACAATGCAATGTTAATTATACATTTTTACCATCTTAAAACAAGCATTACAAACCACTTAAGAACTTTTTACTACTTGAGTATAAATGTTAAAGAAGCAAAATACTTTAAAATTTAAAAAGAAAGTACACAAACTTCAATATATACTAGAGGCTTCACATATAAAAAAAGCATGCCAAATTTTCTCTAATTTTTGAAATATTATAAAAAAAATTGTAATTATTATATTTTAAAATAAATTAAATAATGGAAAGTTATTTAACTTTTGACTCTTCTGTTTTTAACTTCCCACTATCTTTACTTTCTCTTTCCCCTCCCCTCCCTCTCCTCTCCTCTCCTCTCCTCACATCACATATTATATCTTATATATATATAATGTATAATTTTGGGGACCAACGACCAAAAGTTCCCAAAGCCATCATAATATAGATATAGGTCGAAAATTAGAACCTAAAGTGCCAGTTCACCTTTCACACAGGAAATGACGATTGAATATAATACTGATTAGCTTGCCAATACTTTTCTTAATAGTATTGAGCCAATTTCCATTGTGAGAAAGATGCCAGGGAAAAAAAAGTTTCACCATGAGTTAACAATATAATACGTTAATCTAAACTTTATTAACATTATAAGTCAGATAGGTTCATTTATCAAGATATGTATCAGAAAAGTCAGGGATTCCTATTAAGCAAATCAACAAATTTTCATGACCAACTTAATATATAGCCTTGGATTTTAGAGATAAAGGAAAGCCCCTCCACTCCTCCACAATTGCTTTTTCCAGGGTTCAAACCTTTGCCCTCTCCCTGTGAGACTATTATAATAATGCTTAAGATCAAAGAAAAAATCGCAAATGATATGCGGATGAAAAAGATTTCAGGTATATATATAATTTTCAATGCATGACTATAAGCATACAAATTGAAAAGCTCAAAAGCCCAATGCCTGTATACACAAAGAAACATGAGCTAAAAGTATATATATACTATAGTTGGTGTGCCATGAAAGTAGCCACCAACTATTTGATGTATACTTGTATAATTTCCAGGTAAACAGAATGCTAAATATTTTTCACTGCTAGGTTGAGTACAAGACTACAAGGTCACCCATTTTGTATCTGTATACAAATGGAACACAGTTCAAAGACAAACCAAAACAGCCTACACATAAGCATTCACCTTGCCGCAAAGTAGACAATAACTGAGATACATGTCCTCTTTTTCATTTAAGGAGTCCTTGAACTTTTTCATTCTTCTTGTAAATTCAAAACGTCAAGAAATTATTTAAAAGGCATATGATAATAGAAATAAGCAAACTATCATTTACACAATCCTCATAATGATGAAGTCTCAATTAGAAAATGGATACATGGTTCTAGGACGAAGCAAACTATAGAACCAAACTATGGCAACACAGAAGTGCCTCATAGTATCGTGGTCTCAAGGATATTACCAGTAAGATTCATGAGAAGTTTCTCACCGCTAAATTTGGTATGCTAACAGCATAACTAGCAATGAAGTTGGTAGTATTATCTGCTTCATGATCTGCAACAAGAAAGAAATCACATCAAAATACCTAGAGCCTAGAGGGCACAATTTTATTTTGATAGAAAAAGAAATATTATTAAGGAAGAAAAGAATAATACAAAAGAGGAGGACAAGGAGTCCTCAAAGAGGAGAAACTAAACCAACAAAAGAAAACACGAAGGAAGAAACAAACAAAAATGTTAGTTCATAAGAGCTATCCAGTCCCGTTGAAGATCCATAATAGAGACCCCTCTAAACATTCCATGGGCCGAAACTCACAAAGAAGCCAAAAAGATTACTCTATCCCACAGAAGATGAGGTGGGAGGAATCTGTTATTGAAGATCCTGGCATTCCGTTCCAACCAAATACACCAGAGAACTGCAAGAATTGCACAATGCCAAAGGCCTTTATGCTCTTTGTTCCTCCAGAAGCCAAGAAACTTAATAGCAAGAAAGGATCCCAAATCCGATGGGCACACCCAACTTTCTTCAAATTAGCTAAATAATTTATTCCAAATCAATCTTGCCCCTTCACAATGCAAGAAGAGGTGGTTATTCGTTTCTGAGCTACCAAAGCACATCACACACACATTAGGTGACAACGCCATATTGGGTCGTCGAATCTGGAGCAGATCACTCGTGTTAATTCTATTAAGCCCTGCTGTCCAAACAAAGGCTTTTACTTTAGAAAGAGCCTTAATCTTCCAAAAAGTTTTAGATAAAAAGGTAGCACTATGATTCGACTTACGAATCAAATATTTGAAGAGAGAAGCACACATATATGTGCCTGACGCATCTAAGTTCCAAGTCCTCCTATCTGGAGTGGAGGAGGGACGAAAAGGAGTGAGAATATTGAGCAGCAAAGTGATTTCATCCGCAAGTCTGTCATTCAAATTTCTAGTGAAATGAAAATCCCACGAGATTTGGTCATTGTCAGCCACAATTTTACTGACAAGTGTTTGCTTAAGCCTTCTATAGAATCACAGATTTTCACCATCAATACTAATCTGGGAACATTTTGGCAAAGCAGTAGAAAAACTAACTCATTGCATTTTTGATGAGCCCACTGTGAAGGCCACCTATGCTAGAAGAAAGTCCAAGACAAATGGGCCTCACATTGGTGAGTCCAACTTAGGGGCAGAATAGCCAATTCTGCCACCAGGTACTGCTTCTGCCATTTTATGCGCCAGCCACAATGATTGGAAGCAGCTTTTGATTTAGGAAAACATTGAGGGAGAGACCTGCCTCTCGAATGTCAGGAGTGATTTCACATTGTTTGTCATAGCTATCTTTATTTCCATTGTTCAGCCCGTTACCTAATTCTGCTACTGTTTTTTGTAAGAGCACCCTTGTGCCTTTTACTGTTATATTCTACTTATTCCAATATATCAGAGCATTATTCAGCTATTCCCATATTTCTGGTATTGTTCTCTTGCTGTTGGTTGCTTCTGTGAATTTAGTTTGGGCAGGTTCTATCATTTTGGTATCAGAGCGGAAGCCTTCCGGGGCATGGTTAGCACGAGAATGGAGGGAAGAGTAGATTCCGTGGAAAGGGAGATGGGCGTGATGAAGGAGGACCTCAACCAGATGAAGGGCACCAAGACTGTTGTGCAGAAGGATGTATCCGATTTGAAAGAGTGTTTTCTGGAAATCAAGGAGTTACTAGAGAGGAGAAATGGGAACGATAAAGATATCCAACGAACTGAGGGCTCGGGTTTGCATGGAGGAGACCGAGAGAGAGAAGTCGAGACGCACGAGGAAGGAAACCGGGAAAAATGAATGAAGAGCTCAGTAATAAAGAAGTCAACAAATACCGAAAATTGGAGCTGCCAATTTTCGAGGGAGACGAGGCCATCGGATGGCTCTTCCGAGTAGAACGTTACTTTTCTCTCAACCGTATGAAGGAAGAAGAGAGGTTAGAAGCCGTGGGTGTATGCATGGAAGGCAAAGCTTTAAACTGGCTTCAATGGCTAGAAAACCGGATGACGATACACTCTTGGGCTGAGTTTAAGAGAGAATTGCTGAGACGCTTCCATCAGTCACAGCAAGGAAATAACTATGAGATGCTAATGGCGTTAAGGCAAGAAGGATCGGTGGCTGATTAAAGGGAGCAGTTTGAGTTGTTGTCGGCGCCGTTGAAGGATGCTCCAGAGGAAATGCTGATTGGGGCCTATCAAAATGGGCTTAAGGAGGAAATTAGGGCTGAGTTAAGAATGGTGAAAGCCCAATCTTTGCTGGAGGTGATGGACATGTCCCATAAGATAGAAGAAAGAAATCGGGTGTTGGCTAAGATAAGGGAAGAGCAAGATAGGGCCAAGGTGATTAGAGTGATCCAAAGCTCAAGCACCAAGTGGGCTCCAACCCGGCCCAACCCTAGCAGACCCGTGGCCCAAACCGAAGCAAACAGCAAGCAGAGCAGCATTATTGTACCTGCACGCAGCATTGAAACAAAATGCACCGAAGAGAGGAAATCCGCATCGAGTACATCCAGCAACGCCAAGAGCAAGGTGCGATGGTTGACGCCGAAGGAAGTGGCGGAGAAACGGCGGCGAGGTGAATGTTTCACGTGCGACGAGAAGTACAGTCCGGCGCATCAGTGCAAGAACAAATCGCTTAATATATTGATCATGTTGAGTCCGGTTGAGGAAGGGGATGGAGAAATCTTACTGGAAGGGTTTGATGCCAAAGGTGAAGAAGAAGGTCTCGGTGGTGATGGCACACTGATGGCTCTGTCGATGCTCTATTGTGGGCATCACAGGAGGATGAACGATGAAGGGCAGTGATAGTTTGAATGGAAAAAAAATACTGGTCATGATAGATAGTGGGGCCTCCCACAACTTCATCTCTTCTTCTTTAGTTTCTACACTTCAAATTCCAGTGAAAGGAACCGCGGCGTATGAAGTAACGGTGGGGGATGGACACAAGGTGAAGGGGAGTGGCGTTTGCAAAGGAGTGAAAATAGAGGTGCAAGGGACTGAGATAGAGCAAAATTTTTATCTCTTTGAACTGGGAGGAGTGGACATGATTCTGGGAATTGCTTGGTTGGAATCTTTAGGGGAGGTTAGGGTCAATTGGCGGCAATTAACTATGAAGTATCAAGAGGGAGATGCACTGGTTTGCTTGAAGGGGGATGCCTCTTTAGCCAAAACGGAGGTGTCTTACCGATCAATGTTGAAATCAGTTCGCAAGGGTGGACAGGGGTTTGTGTTGGAGCTTGGGAAGCTAGAGACTCAAACCGAAGCTGAACGGGAAAAACAGGGCAGATCCAGTGAAGTTCAGATATTACTGGATGAGTTCAAAGAGGTGTGCGAACCACTTAAAAGCCTCCCTCCAAGGAGATTCCGGGATCATGCCATAGTGGTCAAAGAAGGGACGGTGCCACCCAACATTAGACCCTACCGGCATCCCCATTCTCAGAAGGCGGAGATAGAGAAGCTGGTGAAAGAAATGTTGGGAGCGGGAATAATTCGGCCGAGCAGCAGCCCCTTTGCCAGCCCTGTTTTGCTGGTAAAAAAGAAGGACGACAGTTGGCGGTTCTGTGTGGACTACAGGGCATTAAACAAAGTCACGATACCGGATAAGTTTCCAATACCTGCCATCGATGAGCTATTAGATGAGTTGGGGGCAGCCACCGTTTTCTCCAAATTAGATTTGAAGTCGGGCTACCATCAGATTCGAATCAAGGCAGGAGATGAAGAGAAGACTGCCTTTAGAACGCATGAAGGGCATTATGAGTTCATGGTGATGCCTTTCGGTCTGACGAATGCCCCCTCAACTTTTCAGTTTCTGATGAACGATATTTTCAAAGAGTACCTAAGGAAATTTATACTGGTATTCTTTGATGACATTTTAATCTACAGCCCGGATGCGGAGACACATCTGAAACACTTGCGAGTGGTTTTGGAGATTTTGAAGAATAACCAGCTCGTCATAAATGTGAAGTGTGAATTTGGTAGAAGCAAGCTCGAATATCTAGGCCACATTATTTCAGCCGGCGGGGTTCAGGCGGATCCTAGCAAGATAGAAAGCATGTCGAAGTGGCCAATACCCAAAGACTTGAAAAGCTTAAGAAGATTTTTGGGGCTTACCGGTTATTACAGGAGGTTTGTAAAGAATTACAGCAAGATAGCAGCCCCCCTTACTAATTTACTGAAGAAGGACGCCTTCAAGTGGAGTGAAGAGGCTCAGAAGGCTTTTGAAGGGTTGAAGACAGCCATGACTACGGTTCCGGTCTTAGCAATGCCAGACTTTTCGCAACCTTTTGAACTGGAAACCGATGCTTCGTGGACTGGTCTTGGAGCGGTGTTAATGCAGAAAAAGAGGCCAATTGCGTATTTTAGCCAGTTACTATCTAACCGGGCCCAGAAAAGTTCGATGTATGAGCGGGAATTGATGGCCATTGTTTTTGCAGTCAAGAAATGGCGGCATTATTTGATGGGACACAAGTTTACAATCAGAACTGATCAGAAAGCACTCAAGTACTTGCTGGAGCAACGCATCATCGACCCAGACCAGCAAAAATGGGTATCTAAGTTGATGGGATACAATTTTGAGATTCAATACAAACCGGGAGTGGAGAATAAGGCAGCTGACGCCCTATCTAGAAGGGGCGAGACTCTAGAGCTTAAAGCTTTTTCTGTTTGGCAATGTGATGAATTTGATGAGTGGGAACACAAAGTGCAGAGGGATGAACACTTGGCTAAGATAAAGCAACAAGGGATTTCGGGAGAAAAACCGCCGACAGGATATGCTCTGCAAAATGGGTTCTTAGTGTATAATGGCCGTTTGGTAATACCCAAGGGCTCACCTCGAGTAGCAAGATTGATTCAAGAATTCCACTCTTCACCCATGGGAGGGCATTCCGGTTATTTGAGAACCTACAGGCGTCTAATGGAGAATGTTCATTGGGAACGGATGAAAAGAGATGTACAGAAGTATGTGGCCAAGTGTGAGATTTGTCAGAGAAACAAGTACCAAGCCGTGAGCCCGGCAGGGCTGCTACAACCGCTACCAGTACCTCATCAGGTGTGGGACGACATCAGCATGGACTTTATTACCAGACTACCGAAATCCCACCATCATGATACAGTTATGGTGATAGTGGACAGGCTTACCAAGTATGCTCACTTCATTCCTCTGACTCATCCTTTCACCGCCAAAGAGGTGGCGGAGAAGTTCACTAAAGAGGTCATACGCCTGCATGGTTTTCCGAAATCTATAGTATCTGACCGAGACCGAGTGTTTGTAAGTCACTTCTGGAAGGAGTTATTCAAGCTGTCAGGTACTACTCTTAAGTACAGCTCCGGGTACCACCCAAAGACAGATGGTCAGACAGAAGTGGTCAACAGGACCCTTGAGACCTACCTTAGGTGTTTTGCAGGAGACAAGCCTAAGCAGTGGAGCAAATGGCTGAACTGGGCAGAATATTGGTTCAACACCACCTACAACGCGTCCACGGGGGTTTCCCCTTTTAAGGCGTTATATGGGCGAGATCCACCAACTCTATTCAAGATGGAGGATTGTGACTCACCGATGGAGCTAGTGAATGAGCAGATCAAGGAGAGAAATGTGATGCTGGATGAGCTGAAATCACAAGAGAGAATGAAGCACTACGCCGATCAACATAGGCGGGAATTGCAACTTGATGTAGGTGATTTGGTGTATCTCAAGCTGAAACCATACAGGTTGAAGTCGTTGGCCAAAAGAGCTTGTGAAAAGCTAAGTCCTAGATTTTATGGACCCTACAAAGTGAAGGCAAAGTATGGGGAGGTGGCCTACCGGCTGGAATTACCGGCGACTGCAAAAATCCACCCGGTTTTTCATGTATCCCAATTAAAAAAAGCTGTCCACCCAACCACTCCTACTCAAGATGTTCCACCATTTCTCACAGAGGAGTTAGAGCTGCAGGTTCAACCGGAGGAAGTGAAGAAGGCAAGAAAACTCACGAATGGGGAAGTGGAGGTACTGCTGAAGTGGGAGGGATTACCAGAGTTTGAGTGCACATGGGAGAACTATGAAGTAATCAAGGAGCAGTTTCCACATTTCCACCTTGAGGACAAGGTGAAACTCTTAGGGGAAGGTAATGATGAGCCCACTGTGAAGGCCACCTATGCTAGAAGAAAGGCCAAGACAAATGGGCCTCACATTGGTGAGTCCAACTTAGGGGCAGAATAGCCAATTCTGCCACCAGGTACTGCTTCTGCCATTTTATGCGCCAGCCACAATGATTGGAAGCAGCTTTTGATTTAGGAAAACATAAGGGAGAGACCTGCCTCTCGAATGTCAGGAGTGATTTCACATTGTTTGTCATAGCTATCTTTATTTCCATTGTTCAGCCCGTTACCTAATTCTGCTACTGTTTTTTGTAAGAGCACCCTTGTGCCTTTTACTGTTATATTCTACTTATTCCAATATATCAGAGCATTATTCAGCTATTCCCATATTTCTGGTATTGTTCTCTTGCTGTTGGTTGCTTCTGTGAATTTAGTTTGGGCAGGTTCTATCAATTTTCAACAACAATAAAACATCAAGAGTCAATATTGAACAATTAATTAAAACTAGGGGTGTTCAATGCACGGTTTAGTTATGTTTGAAGCTCAAATTCAAACCAAATTGATCTCTAATGATTCTCAAATTTTATAACCAATCAAACTGGGTTTCGGTTTGGTTTGGTTTGGTTTTGGTTCTGAACCATCTCTAATGATTCTCAAATTTTACAAATAACAGTCGCATTTTTGTTTCAAGTTTCAATTGTCATACCAAATATAAGAGCCATATTTTGTGATATACAAAAGGAGCCCTATACAAAACATTTTCCCACTTTTCAGAAGAGATTTTCGTGCAATCTGTAACACCATGTCACCATCTATACAAGTGCTCATATAAGAAAATACTATCATAAGCATACCACACATTTTGAAAGCCAAAAGGTACTTCTCCGCAACTGATTCCAAGAGTAACCTTCCTAATGATTTAAATATTTGTGCTACAGATTCTGCAGATGAAAGCTTTGTAATGTCTATAACTTCCAACAGCTGCAAAAGCCCCTCCTTCCAATCAAATTCACAAAATGCCAATAAATAACTTTCTGCAAAATGAATTGAATCCAGTAAATCTCTATAGCAACGTAAAACAATAATTTCTATTAAAAATGGACAACAGGCTGAAAAAAGCAGCATTATGTCAATATTTATCTGATGTTACTAGATGCCCTGCTTTTGAAACACAAATGCTTAGCTTAAACATTTATAACTGAGATCTTAATTGGCTACATACTCAGAATAACCTTTTATAGGAGATAATTTATTACAAAGAGAAGAACTCACAACTTATTGAAGAATAAGAAATCATCAAATGATTCAAACCAGAATGTACTCAGAATATAATCTAGCATAAATATTGTTTTTAACAGCAACGTGAATATCTCCTGATTCTTAGGAGATTATCTCTCAATTTCTGATGTTTATATGCTTTAATTTACGGCTTTAAATTCCTATATTATCTCTAGTTATTTAAAATTCAATTATTAGTTTTGTAAATATTTTAAGTTACTGAAATCCTGATTTTCAGGAGGACCTTATCGTTAGTTACTGAAAATCCTGATTACTCAGGATTCTCTCTCTCTCTGTTGTAATTTATATATACAAAAAAATCATCAATAGAACACACACTATTCAGTTCAGCAGCTGATTCTTTATGGTATCCGAGCCTTCTCGGACCTAGCTGTCGTTCCTTTTTTTCACCCTGCATCCTGTCTTTTTTTTTCTCTCTCGCTACTTCTCTGTTCTTCCAGACTCAATGGCCAGTACCAACATACCCATCGTTAACAGTGATACTTCTGCTGCCAACTCCCCAACAATCATTCAGTTCAATCCCGCCACTCAATTGCCAATCAAACTGTCAGGACCCCATAATTTTGCTCTTTGGAAGGCCTAAGTGTCCATGTTAATGAGAGGACACAACTTCTTTGGCCATCTTCATGGCAATACACCAAAACCAGACCCACAAGCCTCCAATTTTCAAATCTGGTTTAGGCAAGACCAGCTTATTCAAAACGCCCTACTCACCTCGGTTGAACAAACAATTGCATCCGCTGTTGCACTCTCTCAAACAGCCCATGAAGCCTAGACAGCCCCCCATACAGCCTTTGCCAACAAGTCTGAAACCAGAATTTTAAGCCTTTGAGATAGGTTAGCATCTTCCACCAAAGACACCCTCTCTATCTCTGAATACCTACACCAAATTCGCTCAATCTCAAATGAGCTCTCCACTGCTGGAGCCCCAGTTAGCAATGTTGAACTTATAGTAACTACTTTGAGAGGTTTAGGTCCTGAATATAAAGAAATTTCAGCTGCCATTAGGGCCAGAGACTCAGCTATAACCTATGAAGACCTTCATGATAAACTTCTTGACCATGAACTCTTCCTCAAACATGAGGAATTCAAGAAACCCTTATCCACTCCAATCACCGTAAATATTGCTCACACCTATCCCAACTACAACAAACCGAGCCAAGCCAATATACCACAAAATAAATCATCTACCAATCCCAATAACTGTAACCAGCAGTGGCAGCGTAATCGCAGACCAAATCCCAATAACTCAGTCTACTGTCAACTATATGACAAACCAGGTCACATAGCACGAGTGTGCAGGTCTGCCTCTCACAATCATATGCAAGCCCGAGCAAAGTTTGCAGCAAGGTTCCAAAACAATCAAGCTCCATGGATAGTGGATACTGGAGCAACACACCACATATCCTCAAACACTGAGGACTTCAACAACTTACAACCTTATCATGGTTCTGATGGTATAGTGATGGGTAATGGTACAACAATACCAATTACCATTACCACTACTAGTAATGCATCTCTAAACACATCAAATAACAGCTTTCGACTCACCAATACATACACTCACCTCAAATATCAAATAAACTAATATTCGCTTCTCGTTTTTGCCATTATAACAAAACATCTATTGAGTCTTTCCCTTCTTTTTTTCATATCAAGGATCTGAATACGAGGGCGCTTCTTCTCCAAGGAGTCAAGGACAGACTAAAGAAGGTCTTTATCAATGGCTAACAAAAAGCATCACACCTAAATGCAACACAGCCACCACATTCGACCTATGGCATAGAAGATTAGGCCATCCTAGTCCTAAAGTTCAAAATAAGGCCTCAAGTCAATTATCAATTCCTATTTCCAATGTTGCTCAATTTCTTTGTAATTGTTGTCAATCTAATAAAAGTCATAGACAACCTTTCTCTTTAATTACTTTACATAGTACTTCTTCTCTTGAAATTCTATATAGTGATATATGGGGCCCTTCCCCAATTACTTCAATTGACAAAAAAAGGTACTATGCACTATTTGTTGATGAATTTTATAAATATTCCTGGCTGTATACTTTGCAAACAAAAACAGAAACACCAGACATATTCAAGATCCCTCACAAACTCCTATCAAAAACCAAAATTCTATCCCTGTACACTGATGGAGGAGGAGTACACAAAACTAAACCCGTACCTACAACAAGGCATACAACACCTACTATCCCCACCTTACACACCACAAAGAGTTGCAATAGCCGAGAGGAGACATAGGCATATAATCGAAACAACAAAGACACTTCTACATCAAGCATCTCTCCCACTACCATAACCGAACCTATGACATACCTCCCACAACCTATTTCTGTCCCATCAACTAACTCAACCCCAACCCCTACAGAAATTAGACAACCAACCCCTTCCAAACCTATAATAACATACCAAAGACGGCACAAAGAACCAACAGCAACATCACAACAGATTTCAAAGCCCACAAAACCAACTCCTAGCCACCCCATGACAACTAAAGTAAATCTACATTATACCCCAAACACATACAAACAAGCTCAAAAGATTCCCCACTGGAATCTTGCCATGAAAGCCGAATTTGATGCATTGATACATAACAGTATATGGGAATTGGTCCCATCACCTATGCATAAGAATGTGGTTAACTGTAAATGGTTGTTTCAAGTTAAATACAAGGCTAATGGCTCTATTGACAGGTACAAAGCACGTCTAGTTGCTCGTGGATTTACAAAATGCCCAGACCTCGACTATGGGCATACTTTTAGTCAAGTAGTCAAACCAGCAACCATTCGCTTAGTGCTGACTATTGCAACTCAACAAGGCTGGACCATCAATCAACTAGATATCAACAATGCATTTTTACAACGGAAATTGGAAGAGGAAGTATATATGAAGCAGCCACCTGGATTTGTCAGTAATAGTTATCCTAATCATGTCTGCAAATTGAAGAAGGCCATCTATGGCCTTAAACAAGCACCAGGAGCTTGGTACAATCCTCTTCGAGACTTCCTACTATCACTAAATTTCAGAAAATCCAGGTCGAACACTTCTCTCTTCATTTTTCAAAACCATGGTGTGCTCATATATGGAATTGTTTATGTGGATGATATAATCATCACTGGGAATAATTACAATGCTATCCGACATTACATCACACAATTGTCCAACAAATTTTCTCTGAAGGATTTAGGAAATCTTCAATATTTCCTTGGAGTTGAGGTACTCAAAACAGACAAAGGGCTTCATCTTTCTCAACAAAAATATGTTATCGATATCCTACATGATTTACAAATGGACAACTGTAAAGGAGTTGCAACTCCTATGACTACTACACAACCTGAAGCTACGCAGAATGAAACAACAGATGCAACTCTATATAGGAAAACAATTGGAAAACTGCATTACTTATCCTTCACACAGCTAGATATAGCCTATGCAGTAAGAAAATTGTCTCAGGTAATGCATCAGCCTCTACATCATCACTGGATAGCATTGAAAAGAGTGCTAAGGTATTTAAAGGACACCTCTTCCTATGGTCTTTCTATCTCAAGCAAGAAGGACCTAACTCTACGCGCGTATTCTGATACTGATTGGGCTGGAGATCCTATTGACAGAACATCTACAACAGGGTACATCATATATCTTGGGGACACCCCTGTTTCGTGGTCATCCAAAAAGCAACGGTCTGTATCACGCTCCTCCACTGAAGTTGAATACAGAGCGGGTGCTGCCACTACTTCAGAAGTAAATTGGCTCACACATCTATTCCAAGAACTACATGTACCACAAAAATATGTCCCTACCATCTACTGTGACAACATTAGCACAACCTATATTTGTGCTAATCCTGTTCTGCACAGTAGGATGAAGCATGTTGCCATAGATTTCCACTTTGTAAGAGATCAAGTTGAAAAGAAACAGCTACATGTACTTCATCTAAATTCAGCTGATCAAGTAGCTGACATCCTAACAAAACCACTATAGAAATCATTATTCAGACAGCATTTTAACAAGCTCGGTGTCACTGATCTACCACCAAGCTTGCGGGGGTGTAACAACAACGTGAATATCTCCTAATTCTTTGGAGATTATCTCTCAGTTTCTGATGTTTATATGCTTTAATTTACGGTTTTAAATTCCTATCTTATCTCTAGTTATTTAAAATTTAATTATTAGTTTTGTAAACATTTTAAGTTATTGAAATCCTAATTTTCAGGATCTTATCGTTAGTTACTGAAAATCCTGATTACTCAAGATTCTCTCTCTCTGTTGTAATTTATATATACTCAAAAATCATCAATAGAACTCACTATTCAGTTCAGCCGCTGATTCTTTAGTTTTCTCACCAATCACCATGTGTTTGATAGGGTTAGACATTAATTCAAATAAATATGCTAATTGCAATGAAATGAGGTAAAAAATGGCCAAATTACTCTTTTGGTTCTCAACGTTTGCACGAAGTTTAATATTGGTCCTCAACGTTTCAAAAAGTTATTTTAGGTTCTCAATGTTTTTTTTGGATCAAAATTGGTCTGCTAGCGTAACATCCGTCTAGTTTTGCCATTAAATGCGGACGTGGAAGGCTTATGTGGCACACCCTCTCTTACGTGTCATATTTAAATGATATGGCACCCTTTCTCACTCCAACTCAGCAAAACGACGCCGTTTTGATTCATTTAAATGTCCTGTTTTGAATCAAAACAGCGTCATTTTGCTGAGTTGGAGTGAGAAAGGGTGCCATGTCATTTAAATATGACACGTAGGAGAGAGGGTGTGTCACATAAGCCTTCCACGTCAGCATTTAATGGCAAAACCAGACGGATGTTACGCTAGAGGACCAATTTTGACTCAAAAAAAAACGTTGAGGACCTAAATTAACTTTTTGAAACGTTGAGGACCAATATTAAACTTCATGCAAACGTTGAGGAGCAAAAGAGTAATTTGGCCGGTAAAAAATTCATTTGTAATGTAGATATCTACATGGACCAACTCACTTCCTTTTCCCACTGCATGCCTAATAGGGATGGGGTAATACCTAAGTCCCACATTGGGTAGAACAGGATGCTCAATGATGGAACCCAAGTAACTTGGGGAACCCTCCCTTAAAAGCTAGCTATTAAGGGGAAAGAACCAAGCCACTTAAATACCCCATTGAGCATCCCATTCTACTCAATGTGGGACTTGGGTATTACCCCATCCCCATCATAGCACCGCCCTTTAAGAGCCGACGTCTCGGCGACTGTACTCTACGACACTTCACTCGGCGTTGCTTCACTCTACCGCGGTCAGCCCCTCTGCCGGTAAGCCCCTCTACGGGTCAGAACCCTCCGCAGGTAACTCTCTTTGTGCCATCGGCAAATCAGCTCTGATACCAAATGATGGAATCCAAATGACTTGGGAAACCCTCCCTTAAAAGCTAGCTGTTAAGGGGGAAGAACCAAGCCACTTAAATACCCCATTAAGCATCCCATTCTATACAATGTGGGACTTAGGTATTACCCCATCCCCATCAGTGCCAAACAGTGCTGTTTATGGAATAGGTTGTGGGAGGGATAAGGATCATAAAGCACTCTGACAAGGGTGTTTAATAATATTTTCCTTCTTTGGAAGGCTTTGTCGATTCACTTTTTAGGTCTCTTTCTTTTGTATTTTTAATCAAAACAAAAGATTCTTTTGCTTTAGGAGGATCTCCTGTCCTTTATGGCTCTATTCTTGTCATTTTCTTTGTACTTGCTCTCTTCTCTTCAATAAATTCTTTTCCCATCTAAAAACAATGCCATGCAATGTCACAATAAAACAGCTAGCAAATGTCATGAAAGACATGATCCTTGTTTTAAGGAATAATTTAAAATGACTTATGTGCTTCTCACGTTTGTTCTAGGTAACCTAACCAAGATGTTTGAATAGAGATTTCATAAGTCTAAACCAAGCTATAACAAAACAATGCACGGGAAAATTAGATTTTCCTACCTCCAAAACCAGAAGGGTCTTCACCACCAGTGACGACGATAGACTTACAACGTTCCCAAATCTTTTCTTCATCCTCAACTCTTAGCCATAGCATCATTTCATAGTAACCCAATCTTGAAAGTGAACTAGGATTCTCATCTTTGATCACCTCGCTGAAAAATTCAAATTCTTCAACCATACCCATGTCAATTAAATACACAAGAAAAGGGCCATAGGTTTGCTCTTGTAGTTGATGACCATGTTCCCTCATTAATGTAAAAAGGTGAAAAGCCTTGCCCATTTCTCCTACTGCAACTTCTTCATCATTAGTCGCCCTAGCTTTCTTTATGCATAATCCTATTAAAGCATTATAGTCTTCCAGAGTTGTTTCTTTTCCCAATCTACCAAACACCTCAAGGACAGTGTCTGTTCCTAGTTTTTCAGCAGAAAAATTAACTACCCTTTGAAAACGGTTTTGTTGTGTGGTATGAAAAATCCATTTCTGCTTTCTAGTACGAGATGCCTCTTTCTGTCGCTGTAATATATTACCATGAGACATGGTTGGATACCATGGTAAATCTAGTACACTATGCTGGTTTTTTACGTCATTATCAGGTCTTTTGACCAACTGATTATCTACAAAATGGAGCACATCAATATAATCAACCCTCTAAATAAAGAGAAAACAAGCTTGAGAATTGAAAGGGAGGAGAGGAGAGATTACAAGAAGTATATTAAATGCACATATTAGTTGCAAAGCTATAAAGGAGAGTAATCAGGAAATAATGCTAACTCATCACTGAAGACTAAAAGATCTATGAAGAAATTTTTGCTTTGTGAGTTTTTATTTGATTAAAAAGTTATCTAAGTTAAGTGGTCGGAAAACAGGCAAATAGAAGGCTTTGACTTCTTGAAACCATTTTTTCAGCTGCACAAACTGGCCAGCAAATACTGAAAAAGAAAATTCAGCACTTACTGTAGGGAAATTGTTTCTTTTTCCAAAATAACAGATATTAACTACTTACAATTTCATCTATTATCTTCATTAGCCAAGAGAAAATAGAACTTAAATTGTAATAGAAAATTACAGCAACATACCGTTCAACATAGAAGAAATATGCCCAGATAACTGATTATGCGGATTCTCTGCAGCAAAATGTTCAAAATATGAGATTTCTACACATAAATTGCCCAACAACACAGAGCCCCACATTAATATTGCTGAGAAAACAAGTGAAAATAAGAAGTTTTATCAAATACATCAACAATTCACACATTGACTATCATAGCAATTCTGTTAACATAATGCAGGCCAGTTCTTAATTACCCAGAAATCATTTGCACATTTATGGCATGCTTAACAAGAAGATAAGACTTGAAAAAAAAAAAAACAAACAAGGGGGGAGGGGAAGGAGTAAAAATTGATTAGAATAAATATCTTGACAAAATGCAATTTTTCACTACTCCCCCTTGGCTTCTTCCTGCCCATTCTTCTTCCAAAAACGGGTGTATTCACTGGGTTCACAGGGCTGGAAAACTCAGGTTCACTATCAAGTTCCGTAAAATTATCTTCAGAAGTGGATGAGGCTAGATAAGACCCAAATGTTTTTTTCTTTGGCCAAAGTGAAGATCGAAAAGTTGGGAAGTTGAGAATTTGAGAATTTGAACTTTTGAAAGCTTTTTTTTCAGCTGTTGCAAACTGGCCATAAAATTCAGAAAAAGAAAATTCAGCACTAACTGAAAGAAATTTGTTTCTTTTCCCAAAGTAACAGATATTCACCACTTCCGCTCTATCTAATGTCCACGCCTATGAAGCACGGACACTCCAAAGTCTAAGCGTGTCGGCGTTCGACACGACACCGACACACTGACTTAACATGTCCAACACGCGTCCGTACATGTCCAATTTAAAAATATTTTTTCTTGGCTTGGACACGCGTCGGACACAACTCCGATACGTCATGGACACTACTTGGACACGACAAAATAATTTTTTTAAAAAAAAAAAGAGGTAAAATGTGCGAGGTTCATCATTTTTAGAGTTTTGACATTTCCCTCCCATTTGTTAAAAGAAAACGCATGTTTCATCTCCTATACTCATTTTCTCTTCTCTCTTGTATGTGTCTTCGACCTTTCTCTTTTTATCCACTCTTTCATCTTATTCAACTCTCCTCTTTTTCTTCAACTCACTTCTTCCTTCACATTCCATCATTCTTTCTAAAATTCTATTATTCTTCAAATTCATTGGAATTACAATATATATTTCTATATATATATATGCCGTGTAGTGTCCTGTAATTTTGAGAATTTGCTGTGTCCTCGTGTCAATGTCGTGTCCTGTGTCCTGTGTCCGTGCTTCATAGGACCACGCTAGCCAAAGAGAAAATATAAAACTTATACCCTCACAATAAATTATTCAAACGCTTACCGCACAATATAGAAGAAATCTGCTTGGAAACCAGTTTAGGCGAATTTTCTGCAGCAAAATGTTCGAAATGTAAGATTTAACACATTGCACTCCAAGTCACTGACACGCCCTTATTATGATTGCTGATAAAACAAATAAAACTAACAAACATTATCACAAATATCCATATTTCACTCACTGTGGTTAAAAACAGTACCCAGTAACATAATCAAGTTGGTTGTTAATCACACAAAAAGCACGTGCATATTTAGGACGGGCTTAATAGAAATGAAGATAAGATTTGAAAATGCGAGTATGTACCTGAACCAGAGGCTCGCGCAAGGCCAAGTAAATGGCGGCTTGAAAACATAGGTTCATCGAGTTCCGAAAAATCGTCTTCCGATTCCGAAATGGATGAGGGTAAAGAAGAGGTTTCGAGCTTACAAGTATTAGGTTTCAATGTAGAACGGAAGAGAGCACTGAGCGTGCATAGGTTTCTAGCTTTGGAGGCACACATCTAAGCTCTATGCTAAAGATGAACTTGCTTCCCTTGGCTTACTTGATTGTTCTGTTCCTCCGCCTCTTTCCGGCGTTTATCCGCGCTTCCTTGCCTGTTGCCTCTATACTTGAGGCACCACCAGTACCACCAAGGAATATTGATTTAGAGCAGGTTTTTTTTTTTTTATTAAACTAGAGCAGGTTATTTTGAAATAATGTTTTTAATGGAAATTTCAATAGTTGCTTTAGTTCGGCTAAAAAAAAAATAGTTGCTTTAGTATCGCGCAGTTCTTTATGTAAAAATAGGAGGGAAAGAGATTTTCTGTATTTTTTTTCTTTTTTAAAAAATTGATGGAAATAAAAAAATGAAAAAAATAAATGAAATCCAATGAACCCCACCCATTCCTTCCTCAAATCTTTTAAAAGAACATGACCATAAGAAGGAAAAATAATAATAAACAAATGTATCTCACTATACTAAATCGTATATTTCCCTATATAATTTTATTAATTTAATCATGATTATTATCTGCGCACTATAAATAACATACATTATTATGGGTAAGTTAACAAAATAATATAACTAATATATTAGCTCACATAATTGGAGGTTATGTATGAGTTTATTTTTATTTTCAATTTTTAATAAATGATGTAATTTCTTTCTCTAAAGGGTTGGTTTGAAGGTGGAGTGGGGTGAGATGATTTAGATCACTTAATTCTTGATTAAAAATTTAATGAACAAATGGTGTGAGTTTGAAAGTCTTAAATAATCATAAACCACTAACACTTCAAGTTTTAAATCCCTCTAAATTAAAGGGAAGCCAGAGCTTGAAGGTTAGAGGCTGAGAATTTCTTGGCTGGAGCAAAACTTCCCCTTGGATCATGGCCCTGAGGGTGATGTCTCAAATGAAGAGCTACACCAGATAGTACGAGCGTACATATTGCGCCTCCTCGGTGGTTTTTTTATGACGGACACCTCCGGGAACAAGGTTTCCCTTATTTTTCTTCCTCTGCTACGAAATCTTGAGGAAGCAGGGAGGTATAGCTGGGGTTCTACGGTCCTCGCCTATTTGTTTCGCGAGATGTGCGAGGCGACGAGGTAGGACTGCGAGAACATGGGCGGGTGCGCCCACCTTCTACTTGCGTGGGTGTGGGACAGATTTCCCTCCCTCACACCGAGGTTGACTGCGCGCAAGCCCCGCCTGATGAGCGTCGAGGATGGGGCTGCGCAGTACCCTGTTCCTACTCCACTTAGTGCCAAGTATGTGGTTTGAATACGTTGCGGTTTATATTTGTTTATCTTTTTAAATATGTCGTAACACAGTTTTTTACGTTTCACATGTGGAGCGATTATCATGCTACCGCGAAGGAGTTGTGCATGCACAACGTAACAGAGTACGTTTTGAAGATGGACAACATGTTCGCAGCCTTTGTATGTTGACCCTTTCTTAAGTATACTTTTGCTTTCTTGTATATATTTTGTACGTGAAAACATTTCTTAATAAAAAATCACTGGATTTTACAAGTTGAGTGGCAACCATATATTGGCCCTGAACTGAATGGGGAGATCCCCAGTTATTGCCTACATGCGAGGGATTTAGGGTGTACGCATGTGCCACTCCTCTGCTTCCAGCCTTCCACATACTTGAGTGGCAGAAGGCAGATAGGGTCATGTGGCAATATGGCATGCGGCAGGGATACCCGAGAAGCCGGCGGACTTGGACCTTCAGCATACTCTGAAGCTGACAAATAAGATGAAAGTGAATTGGCCGAATCGCCAGCTTCCATGGGTACAGATGTAGGATCAACGATGGAATTGCTTGGTGGACACACCTAAGACAACAGTTCCGCTAGCGAGTCATTCCCGTTACATGCATTGGTACAAGGATATCACGCGCAAGTGGGTCCATCCTGTCGATGCCAGATCAATCGTGAATGTTAGTTTTTAATGTTTTTTGTTACTACATTATAAGTTCTTTTGTGTTTCCCTTATTGATGTAATGCATTGTTGCGTTTCTTTGGAACAGGGCGAGACGTATGGTGTTATTGCGGATCGAGTGTACGAGCAGCCGGTGCCTGCGGCTGAGATCACGCACATCTGCAGGCACATGCAGGGTCTGAACGTCCATGTAGACCCGGAGGGTGCTAGAGACCACGAGCCAAATAGGGCGCCCATATTTCCTTACGGTCCGCTCGATCGTGGTGATTCTTCGAGGTCCAAGCCCAAGAAGATGAGCAACTCACATCCAGTAGTTCTGATTCTCATCCAGCCGACAGAAGATGACGAACTTGCTGGTTACAAGGCTGTCGGTGATGACCATCAAGATGATGATGACGACGATGATGATGAGCTTCCACAGCCAGAGCCTCACGAATTTGACGCACTGGGTGCTTTCTTACGTACCCCTCCTCCATCGATTTCGCAAACACAGGGTGAGTCATCATCGGGGCCGAGCACTTCTGCATAGCACCGTCGCCCTCAAGAGGATAACGATGAGGATGACAATGAGATGCTGGCGCGTAGCCATAGGTGCGACGGGGGGTGCGTCAACGTAGGCCAAGGCGGTGTGGGACTGACAGTCACTACTTTGGCCATCACGATTGATTTGTAAATTTAATTTGATTTTATTCAAATTCTTGTCTTCTGTTAAATGATTTGACTTAATTGATTTGATGCGAGACTGGCAGTCTAATTTTTAATTTCAATTAATTAATTTGATCTTCTATTAAATTAATGAATGACGAAATCATTATTATCATTTGATTGACTGAAGCAAATTAATATTACTAATTTAATAGTCTAGAAAGATACAACTATTGAAATACAGGTAACATCGTCCTGCATTTCCACCCTGTTTCACGTATGGTCCAATACCTAAATATAGAGACCACAATAAAAGCTCCAATGGGGATTGGCTAGTTGCAATTTCACTGTGCAACATTCAACTCGCCAACACCAATGGCACCCACATTTTGTCCCCGTTTATATTTGTAGTGAAAGGGGGATGTTAATCCGTCAAAGTGGGCTTACTGCCGCTTAGACGCACTGTCATCGGGCGTTATTTGTTACTGATCTTAAGAATTCTTCATCCTCTGACAGTTCTTTGGCAAGCCTTCCTCTGAGGTGGCGAGGAATAGGTCCTTGAGGACAACATGCCCGGACTGAACTCATCCATTGCTCGGGTGTTAGATCCTCCACTGGTCCCTGCCCCTCCTTGTTCGTATTTGGTTGATCGTTACTGCATTCCAAACATTACAATCCAGACACGAATCAAAACTGGAGGCCAAACCTCGCTGCGCATCTAGAAAATACACTATTACTTACTACTAAAAATGAATGATTGTTCACTATTATTATTTATTAATAAAATCATTTTTATAGGTCATAATTAATTGTTACTATTATTTACGAACATTTACTACTAAAATTTATTAAACAATATTAATTTGCGATATAAATTTTATTTACTTATATAAATATTTACTATATGTTTATTTCTTAAGTCAAAATTAACTACTAAATATTTACTTAAATATAATTATATTTATTACTTACTACTAAAAATTCATTGTTAATAAAATTATTTTTTTAAGCATAATTAATTCTTAATATTATTTACGAATATTTACAATTACTATTGGTTACTAAAATTTTTTTTTTTTTTATGGAATATTGGTTACTAAAAATTAATAACTAATAATATTTACAATTATAATTAACTAGTAAAATTTATAAACTATCGTGAAACAAGGCAAAGTTGAGAAATTTGAAAGAGTGAGGACAACGTGCTCGAGTCGAATTCGTCCATTACTCGGAGTGCTAGCATTCTAATGTGATGGTAAGCGAATGAAATATGATGATGATAAGAAGAATGGTGGTGAGCGAGTGAGTGTGAGTGTGAGAGAGAGGGAATGAGTGGGAGGAACGGTGAAAGTGGGAGGGGTATTTATAACAAATTATGGGAGCCAATTCGCCCTTAGTAACAACAAATTGGGTGTGGAAAATCTCTGCGCTCAGAGAGTGGTCATGTCGTTGCCCCCTACGTATCCAATTCATCATTAGGGAGGGCGAATTGGGCACATCAGCAAGCCATGTAGGCTTGGCTGCCCAGTAAAGCCAATTCGCTCTCCCTAACAGCAAATTAGGAACCATTGGCGTTGACTTTCAATTCGTCGTTGGGGACAACGAATTGAAATAAAAAAACCCCCAACTTGTCGTTAGGAACGACGAATTGGGACGTGAACAGTACGTTTGGCATATATTGAAAAATAATATTTCAAAAGTGATAATAATGATAATAAAAAATAAAAAAGTGTTAATTTGGACAAAAACCACAAAGCTTTGAGTCAATTTTCTCTACAACCTCCTTATAGGCATCACTTCTATTCTATTGACTATTGAGTATTGATTATCAATTTGTACACTCAGTAAAAATTAGACGAAATAGAATCAAGCAAATTAGCATATTTGGGCATGCCATTTATTTTCTTTAATTTTTAGAATATAATATAACATAATTAGTATTAAGTTTAAAAATAATAAATCAAAAATAAAAAAAATATTTACTTTCACGTTCTTTTAATAATTATCAGTATCTCTCTTTTAAAATAAAAATAAATTATCATTATTGTTATTTTTTTTCTCTTATTATCCTTTTACATCACATATTTTTATTTTTTTAATTATAAAATAACTGTTTTGAAAACAATCATATATTAACAGCGATGTATTATTCTAAGCAAGAAACCTAGAGAGCCCCACTTTATCACCAATTTGCTTGACATCTTTCTCAGTTTGTTGTCTATACTCTTTGAATGTGAACTTCCTGTACATAGCAGGCTTGCTATAGCTCTCTATCATTGCATCATCTGAGGGACAATAAAAATATGCCACAGAAAATCTCTCAATCTTTTCAGCAGCAACTACTCGGTGTTTTGTGCTTCTATATTCTCCATTGCTCAATGCCTGTATTAATTAATTATAAATGAAATTAGCGGAAATAACACTCATCTCTTAGCTTGTTTATTTCTAGCTAGCATTAGTTTTTGGTGGTGTTTGACATGTATGTATGCCATCTTCTAGTTGCCTTTGATATGTATATATAGTGGAAGACGGTACTCTCTAATTAATGATGCCATGTTTAAAAGCTTTCATCGACCTCTTTATTTCAAGCTGCAGTTGACTACTTAGCATTCACATTAATGATCTTAATGGTGGGTTTTACCGCCAGGGGCTATATATATATATGTGTGTGTGTGTGTTTGTCATTATTATAAATGACATGGCCAAGTAATTAATCATAATTCATTTGAAAGTAAGTAAATCAACCATAACACCTTACCTAACAAACCAAACAGAAAATTTGAATGCATAATTAGAAAATAGTAATGGATCAGTATATATCTAGCTATATATATAGAATTAAGACTAATTATGAGATTATAATGATAATTACCTGGAATAGATCACCAATGTTAACTGTAAGAGCTTGTGGATTAGGTTTGACACCAAACCATTTTCCATCTTTCATGAATTGCAATCCCCCAACCTGGTCTTGATATACAATGGTGATGAAACTAGAGTCGGTGTGAGGCAAAAGACCAAACACCTTTGAAGGTATTGGGCATGGTGGCTATCTGTTCATTCGAACAAAACAGCTTTTTGGGAAGCAATTCTCTCGAATATAACTGGATTTCATATTCACTTTGTGGGCCAAAATTTCCACTATGCTTTCTGCAAGGTGGCCAACATTTCTTGAAAAACCTTCAATGCATTCTCTGCATATTCAAATTTGTGAAAACACATTATCTTAATTATTAATTAAAAGTCATCAAAGTGTATTCTTAAAAATTCTCAATATATATAGATCAAACAGCTGAAGTGTATTAATAATTATGTAAATTTGTAATTAACTAGCAAGATTTAAAAGAACAATATGCATGATATATATATATGTATATATATATATATATGTATATATATGTATGTATGTATTAGCTAATTAATTTAATAGCTGCATGCCTACGTCATCCAAAAGAGGCAAGCAATGTGTCATATTAAAATTCTAGACCTCTACTTTAAGGGATTGAGATGTGTAAGCTTCTACCTAGCACTGTCAAAACGGGCCGGTCCGTTTATTTGACGGGTTTTGGAAGTAATACCCAAGCTCACCCGTAATGGCCTGCGGGCCAATTTTTTTTTAAAAAAAAATATTTTTTTAAAAAAATTAATTATAAAATTATATATTTACTTAAAAATTAGTAATTTTTTTACTTTAAATTAATATTTTATTAATTTTAATTATTATTTATATACTTTATTAGAGTAAAATTATTATTTAACACATAAAATTATCTAAAATATATATATTTATACATACTTTAAACAAATATATATTAATTTTTTATTTTATTTTATTTTTTAATTTTTTGATGGGCTGGCCCGCGGGCTTAAACGGACCTATTTTTGCTTACCCAAGCCCGCCCATTTAGCGGGCGGGTCAGGCTAGCCCACAGGCTCCGGTCCGTTTTGACAGTGCTACTTCTATTCGAAAAAAAGCGAGAGAGATGTGTATATAAGCTTCTATAAATTTCCATATAATGATGATGCTTTCATTTTTTTTTTTTTTGCCAAATGATGATGTTTTAATTAGAAAAAAAATTAAAGGATTTATCTAATTACAAGTATTTGAAAATATTTATTAATGCTTTCTTTATTAGTTAAAAGAGAAGTCATTATTTTAAATCTGATGAAAAATCAATAAAAATAATTTTATAAACTCTTTGTTGAAGAGAATCCTAACTATC
Source organism: Senna tora (assembly GCA_014851425.1). NCBI lineage: Eukaryota > Viridiplantae > Streptophyta > Magnoliopsida > Fabales > Fabaceae > Senna > Senna tora. The sequence continues at coordinate 106,404 of CM026263.1, read as the reverse complement.
ACTTTAAAGCATTGATCAAAACCTAACATTATAAACTAAAATTTTAATAATTACTCTATATATATTTATTTTAATAAATCAGGGATAATATTTCCAATACTGAGTATCGATTTAATTATCTCCGATCCATCAGAACTGTAAAGTAATATAGTTTGGTCCTTTCCCTAACCACGATTCTTTTTTATTTCTCACAAGTATCTTCTTATTGGAGACAATCGTATTCGAGCTAACCGAGGTCCTATATAACGGGGGTAGAGCTCTCCCAATAGAATTTTTCCATACACAAGAACCCAAAACCTTACTTATAAAAAATGATCTATACCTATCACTCCAACCAACCACTTGAATTTTTCCATACACAAGAACCCGAAACCTTACTTATAAAAAATAATCTATACCTATCACTCCAATCAACCACTTGAATTTTAATTTGATCCCTAGCCACGATTCTTTCTATAACACTATTTGCATAATATGTTTATTACTTTTTCTCCAATAATTTGGTTATAAAAGGATATATCAAGAAATAAATAAAAGGCGAAACCAAAAAAGAAATAAATAAAAGGGATATTAGTTCTTTTATGGGTTTGTGAAGAATAGGAATGTATATCTATATATAAGAGAGCGAGATATATATATATTTATATATATATATATATATATATATATATATCTTGGAGAGTACTGGAAATTATTAAAGATCAAATAATAATATTAATTAATAATCTATAAACTATATACAAAGTAAGTTTTGCTTCCAAGAAGATCATAGATCATAGGGCATAGGCTGGGGTGAGTTGGAATTGGATTTGAAGCTTTCTCTTAAATATACCATATAATCATATATATTAAAGGTCATGAATGTTTATGATCATTCAGACAGTTTGAATTTGATATATATATATATATATATATAATTACGTACCTCAGATTTGTGTGGTGGTCCATGGTTGATATAGCTTCAAGAGATATATGAAAGGCTTCTGACCAAGAAAGTTGAGTGAGATGAGTAGCAAAAGGGTTCCCCCACCTGTAGGTTGGTGAATTAATATTGTTGAAGAAAGAGACCATTTCTTGAGACTTGTTCACAAATGGCTGATGGAAGAGTTTCATTTGCTCAAGCTTCATCCTCTCCAGCAACTCTAGTGAAATCCCATGATTAACAACTTGAAACAGACCCCATTGTCTGCAAGCTTCCACCATCTCTTCAACACATTTCTCTCTCTCAACATCTAATAATAACCTTCCAAAATCGATTAAAGGTACCTCCCACGTCTCCACCACAGAGCAATGAGTCAACTGATCTTTTGTGTCGTCACTAACCGGATTTTGGACAAGTTTCTTGTAGCTCTCTAACAATGGAGGTTCATAATCCATTATTATATATTTAGGAGAGCTCTGGGGCTCGCTTTTTGAGTTCATCATACAGCCGAGCTAGCTACCTACAATTTCTCCATTCAACCCTGACATTAATTTTTCATACAGATATATATATATATCAATGATATATATATATATATGTGTGCGCGCGCGCGCGCGCGCGCCCCCACGGGCATGTGTGTTAATTACATGTATTATACTAACATTAATTAGAAAACAACTGCGGAAAGAAATAACATTGCCACTAATTATTGACATGCAAGTATATTAACTTTACTGAGATAGGTTAATTATATTAAAAGAACACACACGCATACAAATGGGTGTGTGTGTATATAACGACTTTCCATTCATTAAATTAAACACTAAGAAAGTGATTTGGATTGAATGCAACTACATGCGTTAATATATCTTAGCTTTCTTTACCAATAAGTGGGGTGAAACGAATTACCGGGATACATATTATAATGGAATGGAATTTAAGGTTTTAGATTTTTTATAATATCAAATATTAATTGGAATTTATGATCACATACTCCAAAAGTTAACTCACCATATATATGAGAGTTATATAAATTAGTTCCTCTCTCTCGATATATACCAACAAGTACTTCATTTTTTATTTTGAATTTGAGTCTTGTGTATGAAAAAACTCTTATTATAAAAACTCTATTTTTATTATGGGACCTCTATATTAACTCGAGTCAAATTATAATTCAATTAACTTTTGGATACTCATGATTTTGACCAAAAAAATTAGTTACCTATATGAATAAAAAAATGAGGCTTTCCAATTGGGACTCGATCACCCATTATTGGGCAAATTAAATGCAGCACCCGATCATTTCTTGTCTTGGTGGAAGAAGTAAAGGAGAGAAAGTCAGCCTCAGCCACATATATATATGTTGCATTGTTGCTATCTAAACCTAAATGTGTGGCCATATAGCTGGTGCTGCTAAGTGCTAACTAGTATAGTTGTGACAGTATAACACTATATATACTCTAATTGTCCAATACTCATGTTGGATTATCCATTATAATAGTCTAATAAGTAATAACCAATTATTCAAATCTACAATTATATATTGTAAGAACCATCTTAATTTAGATAATTTAATTTAATTTTTCAGTACCTTGAAAAGAAAACTAGCTAAGTACTCTTCTTTTTCTTTAATTTGTTACAGTTTCTTTTCCTTTGGGATCGATTGGATTCGTCTATGCAAGAAATCTTACCCTACTTATGGAGGTGATCTCGTATGTACCAAGTGCTTGGGTGCACGTATATATATATGTATATATATATATATATATAAGAGGAATACTGTAGATTGTAGAAGACTCTAATTGTACAAAGAAAGCAATCCCACGCTGAAAACTTTCTCAGTGTATATATATATAGTTGTTACTTATAACTATGGTACCGTGGTGATGTACTAAATAATTTTGAGGGAAGTACTCGTAATTTTTATTTATTTTTTTCATAAAATTAATGATTAACAGTAATTTATCTAAAATCCTCTATTGAAGTTGTTCGCTTCCAGAACAATGAGGAGCGCCTAGATCGAACTGTATATATATAGCTTTATATGTATATGCTGTATGCATGCTAGAGAAACCAAACAAAGAAACTTCATATTTAATAGCAGTAAATTAACCACACATTAAATTTGCAGAACACATATAAGAAGGTAAAAAGCAAAAGTTATGTCAAATTAAAGATAGAATTTTCTTCACCTGTGCTTGAATTTTCTTCATCATGGTATATCAAGCGTCTAACTGAGAAAGCGGCGGAAAAAAAAAAGGAAATTAAAGAAGAAACTGTAGGAATTTTATGTATGTTTAATTGGAAACAAAGGGCTGTTTTAGTAATATAAATGAACACAAACTAACAAAATGGGTTAAGACTGATTCAAGGATATATATATACACACACACATAAGAAGATGATAGTGAGTGATTTTATAGTGAATGAGAGATGAGGGTGCATTATATTATACAGAAAGAAACTTACATATATATATATATATAGACATAGTATAATAACTTGAGATATGGCTTAGAATAATTGTGCTGAACAGCTGTTTATAGGAAGTGTTAGTATAGTTAGTAATTAAAAGTCTCACATTTGGGTGAGTTGAATGGTTGTGAAGAGTGCTTGTACCTTGTTAAAGCATGACTATTCATGTACAAAAGGTTACAATAGTTTATTGATAAAATTAAAGGAAAATGAATGTCCTTAAAAGAACATGAATGTTCTTAAAGCACATGAGTGCTCTTAAAGATGTATGAATGTACTTAAAGCACATGAGTGCTCTTAAAGGTGCATGAATGCTCAATATTTTGAGCATGAAAGAATATGAATCAAGCTTTCCTTGTTCAATGTGTTCTATATAAGTAGCACTTCTTCTCACAAAAAAATACATATCAAAAAAACCTCTCAAATCTTCAACTCATCCTTCTAAAATTGTGTTCAGAAGGTATTATAGTTTTGCTGGTTATAATATCAGGCTTTGTAAATCCTGGAGGAAATCTGCCATACAAACCCAGCAGCATACAAATACAAATAGTGGGGGCTTAATTTTCTTAAGGACATTGAATACACTATCAAAGCTTACACTGATTTTTCTAACAATCTTAAGGAAATTAAGTCGAGATGGAGACTACTGGAGTAAACAAGTTATTCAATCCAGACGTTTTCAAACTCGACCGCTTAGATGGAACAAATTTCACAAGATGGAAGGACAAGTTGCTGTTTCTACTCACAGAATTGGGTATTGCATATATACTGAAGTCTAATTTGCCTGAAATTCCACCACCGTCTGACAAGGACACGGAAGGAATCATAGCAAATAGAAAGAAACGAGGAAGATGAAATACGTTGTAGAGGTTTTATCTTAAACTCTCTTTCTGATCGTTTATATGATTTATTTCGTTCAATTAAATCCCCACAAGAAATCTGGAATGCTTTGGAAAACAAATATACGTCTGAAAAACAAGGCATTGACATATTTTTGAGTATGAAATTCTTTGAATTTCAAATGGTAGATTCTAAATCTATCATGGAACAAGTTGATGAATTACTTGTTTTGGTATCTAGACTCAAGGATTTGAAAATTGATGTTTCTGAATCTCTCCAAGTGGCTGCTGTTATTTCTAAATTACCACCAACTTGGAATGATTACATGAAAAAATTATTACATACTTCTGAAGATTTTACAATAGATCAGTTACTAAAGCATATTCGAATTGAACAAGAAACCAGAATTCGTGAAAACAAATATGCTTTAGAAACTAAGTCTAAAGTAAATCTAGTTGAGTCTAAAAGTAATTCTGGAAAGCCTGGAAACAATAATAAGCTGGAAACAAGAGAAAATTCAATGATTTTTCAAGAGAAAGTTCTTCTAACAATAAGAACAACAAGAGTTGTTTCTTCTGTGGCAAAAATGGCCATTTCAAAAAAGATTGCAGATTTTACAAGAAAATAAAGATGGTGGAAGAGAGTGCTGGCCTGAAAAAGGCAGCAAATGTTATTGAAAAAGAAGCCTCTCTTTCAGAAATTATTGCAATTGTTACTGATTTAAACATAAGCATGGTAATTGAATGCAATATGGCAACTGCTGTAAAATCTGATGATTGGTGGTATGATTCTGGAGCAACTATGCACATTTGTAATAATAGAAGTTATTTCAAGCAATATGAAATAACAACCAATGAAGAAAATATGCTGATGGGGAATCATAATCCTGTCAAGGTCCTCGAAAAGGGAACAGTGGATTTAGAATTAACTTCTGGTAAAAAGATGATTCTAACAAATGTATTTCATGTTCCTGATGTTAGAAAGAATTTAATTTCTGCCAGTCTTTTATGCAAAAGGGGTGTTAAAGCTGTATTAGAGGCAGAAAAGGTCATTTTCTCTAAAAATGGTGTTTTTGTTGGACAAGGTTACTCTTGTGATGGGATGTTCAAAATGTGTGTTATAATAAAGTGAATAATTCTGCTTATATGATTTTGTCATCCTCTACCTTGTGGCATGCTAGATTATCACATGTGAATTATAATTCAATAAAATTTATGTCTAAACATAAATTGCTCCCTGATTTAGATAAAGTTTCTGAAAAATGTGAAATATGCATTCAAGCTAAGATGACTAAGAAACCTTTTCCAAAAAATGAAAGATCAACAAATTTGCTTGATCTTGTGCATTCTGATATTTGTGAATTAAATGGTCATTTAACCAGAGGAGGAAATAGGTACTTTATAACTTTTATAGATGATCATTCAAAATTCACATTTGTTTACTTAATTAAAAGAAAAGATCAAGCATTAGAAATGTTTAAGAATTATAAAGCAGTTGTAGAAAATCAATTGGAAAAGAAGATTAAAATTCTGCGTAGTGATAGAGGAGGAGAATATTTTTCAAATGAATTTTCTATATTTTGTGAAGAAAATGGTTTGATTCACCAAGCAAGTGCACCATATACCCCACAACAAAATGGTCTTGCAGAAAGAAAGAATAGAACATTGGTTGATATGGTAAATGCTATGCTTGTGCATGCTGGATTGCCAATGAATCTATGGGGGGAAGCTTTGTTAACTGCCTGTTTTGTACATAACAGAATACCTTCAAAGAAATTTAAGGTTTCACCATATGAATTATGGAAAGGAAGAACACCCAACTTAAATTTTCTGAAGGTATGGGGGTGCTTGGCATATTACAGAGTACCAGATCCTAAAAGGACAAAATTAGGTCCTAGGGGAATTAAAAGCATTTTTGTTGGATATGCTGAAAATTCAAAGGCATATCGTTTATTAGACTTTGAGTCAAGTGTTATTATAGAGTCAAAAGATGTTGAATTTCTTGAAACAAAATTTATTGGTGATTCACATAATTCTTCACAAAGTCTTGATGGTTCAATGCAAACAGTGATTGAAGGAGAAAATGTAGAAACTCTTGTTCCTAGTTCATCAAATAAAAGAAAATTAATTGAATCTCCTAATGAACCAAGGAGAAGTCAAAGAGCTAGGAAAGAAAAGAATTTGGGTTCTGATTTTATATCTTCTCAAACGTTAGTTTTTCTAGTTGAAGGTAGTAGAGATGAGGTACTTAATAAAATTCCTATTGTTTTAAATGTGGGAGATGATCCTAAAACTTTTAGTGAAGCAATGACTTCAAGAGATTTTGCTTTATGGAAAGAGGCAGTGAATGATGAAATGGATTCTCTTCTGTCCAATGGTACAGGGAATTAACTGATATACCCCACAATTCAAAACCCATTGGATGTAGATGGGTATTTAAAAGAAAATATAATACTAATGGATCTCTACAAACCTTCAAAGCTAGACTAGTTGCTAAGGGGTTCAAACAAAAGGAAGGAGTAGATTATTTTGATACATATGCTCCTGTAGCTAGGATCACTTCTATAAGAATGTTGTTTGCATTAGCATCAATTTATGACTTATACATCCATCAAATGGATGTGAAAACAGCATTCTTAAATGGTGATCTGGATGAGGAAGTATATATGGAACAACCTGAAGGGTTTGTACTTCCTGGAAATGAAAAGAAAGTGTGTAAATTGATTAAATCCTTGTATTGATTAAAGCAAGCACCAAAACAGTGGCATGAAAAATTTGATAAAGTAATATTATCAAATGGCTTCAAGTATAATGGAGCAGATAGGTGCGTTTACTCTAAGTTCACAAAGGATTATGGTGTGATAGTATGTCTATATGTTGATGACATGTTAATCATAGGAACCAACATGCAAGGCATTAAAGATACTAAGAAGTATCTATCTTCTCAATTTAAAATGAAAGATTTGGGAGAAGTTGATACTATCTTAGGCATTAAAGTTAAAAAATATAATGGAGGATTTGCTTTGAGCCAATCTCATTATATTGACAAGATGCTATCCAAGTTTAATCATTTGGGTATTAAAGAATATAATATTCCATATGATGTATCTGACAAATTGGTTGAAAACTTGGGTAGATCTGTTAGTCAATTAAACTATGCTAGTGCAATTGGTTGCTTAATGTATGCAATGTATTGCACTAGGCCTGATATTGCTTTTGCTGTTGGGAAACTTTCCAGATATACACATAATCCTAGCAGTGATCATTGGAAAGCAATAGGACGAGTTTTTGGTTATCTCAAAAGAACAAAGTCCTATGCATTAAGTTATAATAAGTTTCCTTCAGTTTTAGAAGGATACTGTGATGCTAGTTGGATAACTAGTGTGAGTGATAATAAATCAACGTCTGGTTGGATTTTTACCTTGAGTGGAGGAGCTGTTTCATGGGCTTCTAAAAAACAGACGTGTATCACTCATTCTACAATGGAATCTGAGTTTCTGGCTTTAGCAGCTGCAGGAAAAGAGGCATAATGGCTGAGAAATTTGTTATTAGATATTGAGTTGTGGCCACAACCTATGCCAGCTGTCCTTTTGCACTGTGATAGTCAGGCAACAATGTCTAGAGCACTGAGTAAGATTTATAATGGAAAATCTAGACACATTGCTTTAAGACATGAATACATAAGGCAACTGCTTTCAGATGAGATCATCACAGTTGTCTATGTAAGGTCTAAAGACAATCTTGCAGACCCATTAACTAAAGGACTCTCGAGAGATTTAATTAATAGTACTAGTAAAGTTATGGGTTTGAAGAATATTTAAAAAAAAAAATATCACTCATAATGGAAACCTTACTTTTCTTATTGCTATGCAATTCTAAAAGTTCAAGAGGTAACAACAAGTTAAGTTAGTGATGGTTATCAAGTACTTGAGTTTTGAAAGTACTTATGAATCAGAGGGTGAGTATTATAATACTCTTAATGAAGTAACAGAGTTCGGAATAAGAACTAAGGTTAGTCCAAACAATGGACTTGGTTAAAACTTCACCTATCTAAACACATGAAGTGGTGCCGCTTCAGTCAAAAGTTTGGGAATAAAGCTTTTTAAGTGTTTATGAAACAGGAAGAAGCACAAGGCCATATATAGTGCTAAGTTTTTACATTGAACACAATTGTATTTAATTTGAGGACTTATGTGTATTTTTACATCTGTTTTGTCATTTACTGAATTGAAGTTTAATAGAATAATTTTAACTATCAATTCTGGCAAAGCTTGATGTATCTATACAAGTAGTAGGTTTAAATCGAAAGATACCTCCTATATGCATAAATTCTTGAACTAAATAAATTACTAACTAAGTGGGGGATTGTTAGTATAGTTAGTAATTAAAGGTCCCACATTTGGGTGAGTTGAAGGGTTATGAAGAGTGCTTGTACCTTGTTAAAGCATGACTATTCATGTACAAAAGGTTACAATAGTTTATTGATAAAATTAAAGGAAAATGAATGTCCTTAAAAGGACATGAATGTTCTTAAAGCACATGAGTGCTCTTAAAGATGTATGAATGTACTTAAAGCACATGAGTGCTCTTAAAGGTGCATGAATGCTCAATATTTTGAGCATGAAAGAATATGAACCAAGCTTTCCTTGTTCAATGTGTTCTATATAAGTAGCACTTCTTCTCACAAAAAAATACATATAAAAAAAACCTCTCAAATCTTCAACTCATCCTTCTAAAATTGTGTTCAGAAGGTATTATAGTTTTGCTGGCTATAATATCAGGCTTTGTAAATCCTGGAGGAAATCTACCATACAAACCCAGCAGCATACAAATACAAATAGTGGGGGCTTAATTTTCTTAAGGACAGTGAATACACTATCAAAGCTTACACTGATTTTTCTAACAATCTTAAGGAAATTAAGTTGAGATGGAGACTACTGGAGTAAACAAGTTATTCAATCCAGACGTTTTCAAACTCGACCGCTTAGATGGAACAAATTTCACAAGATGGAAGGACAAGTTGCTGTTTCTACTCACAGAATTGGGTATTGCATATATACTGAAGTCTAATTTGCCTGAAATTCCACCACCGTCTGACAAGGACACGGAAGGAATCATAGCAAATAGAAAGAAACGAGGAAGATGAAACGAGTGTATGGCTAAACCAAAGAACACGCGTCCAAAGCTTACACGGTGGCATGGGGAACAACAGAGAGAGTTAATTAGCAGTAGCAATGTGTCCAATAGAAGCTAAGTAAAGCCTCATCCTCATGTGGCAAATATTTATGTTAGAATTCACTGTACGTACATATATTCTGGTCTAGAAAAGAAGCTGTCATATCATAAATAAATAAATATATTTTCCACATAAACTTATAATTTTACACCCTCTTCCTTTTCTTTTGTTCTTTGACTTATTGTCAACCCTGAAACTTTCCCAGTTGGTGTTTTCACACCCACCTCAAAGATAAAAGGTATTGTTTTAATTTATTCTGTTTGGGGTTAATTATAAATCCCGAATACAGGAAACTGGGTCATCAGTACATGCAGAGGGAAGCCGAACAGGGGGCAAAAGCTAAATGATTTCTAACGTTACATTATATTGATGATAATGGGCCCTTTAGAGTAAGCAAGAAGGTCCACAGAACAAAAGAGACATAAGCATGCATACATATTAAGGGAAAGTACGTAGAAAAAGTTTTTAATTTGTTGTTAGTGCGAAGTAGGAAAAAAGTGGCCCAAAAGATGAGCAGGTAGTAAGACGTGCCGCTGGGGTGTGCAAAGAGGAGATCTTGAAGCTAAGCAGCCGTAGAAGCGTCCTCAAGGCAAAGAAAAGGAAAATCACTCGGGCCCATGGGAGTGATCTTCACGTGGTACTTAAGGTTGCCACGTTGTGTCACTTTGTCGATTTAATTTTTCATTGCAAAACTGTTTATTTTATATACACGTTCATTAGACAGAAATAAAAATGAAAACGAAAATAAAACAGAATGCATTTGATGTATTTAGTAGTAAAAGTTTTGTAATGGAAATAGAAAGTGAATGTATTAAAATGACTATTTTATCTTTTATATTAAAATAATAAAATAAAAAGAGAGTTATAATTGTATCAAATCATGTCAAATCAGAAAGATATAATAGATATTTTATATTTTTTTTAAGTCGATAAAAATAAAAAAGTAAAAAAGTAAATAGGATCCACTAGACCTACCATTTCCATGGGCTTTTCCTTGATATTTCTCGCTAATAACATACCCATGGTGCATGTAATGAATCAGACAATAAATTAAAAGAGAATCGAAAATGAGGATCATGAATCTTTAACATCCCTTCTCCAGAAACACACTATCACGTGACAGAGCGTGAACATTGCCAAATAATTACATTATCTCACGTGACAAAAAGTAGAATGGTCTGTCAAAGGAAAAGAAAGACAAACTTGAAACAAAGAGGTTAAGGGATAATAAAATTGCAACTTGAGGAACAAATAATTTGATTTTGGCAAAAGTACCTTTTCTAACCCCAACGTTTGGGGATCCTGTCAGTTTCGCCTCTAACGTTTTTTCGCTGTCAATTGTAACCCTAATGTTTTATGTTTCTGCCAATGTCACCCTTTTCACTAACACCGTCAAATATTTAACAGTTTTTGCTGACGTGGCATCTTATGTGGCAAAACGTTTCTTTTTTCTGTCAATTGTAACCCTAACGTTTTACATTTCTGCCAATGTCACCCTTTTCACTAACACCATCAAATATTTAATAAATTTTGCTTACGTGGCATCCTATGTGGCAAAAATATCTGACTTGGTATATTTTTTTTCCACATCAGATTTCCTACTCATCTTTTCTCAATCAAAGTTGTGTCGTTTTGACATCGGCCTATTCCTTCTAAAATATAACTCAAACGCACGCGCTATTTTGCTCATAAAAACATCGGAGATGTTGTCCATTCTCTATTTTAGGGTAATGTCTCCGACAAAGTAGAGAATGGGTAATGTCTCCGACAAAGTAGAGAATGGATAACGTCTCCAATGTTTTTATGAGCAAAATAGCGCGTGCGTTTGAGTTATATTTTAGAAGGAATAGACCGAGGTCAAAACGACACAACTTTGATGGAGAAAAGATGAGTAGGAAATCTGATGTGGAAAAAAAATATACCAAGTCAGATATTTTTGCCACATAGGATGCCACGTAAGCAAACAATTATTAAATATTTGATGGTGTTAGTGAAAAGGGTGACATTGGCAGAAATGTAAAACGTTAGGGTTACAATTGACAGAAAAAAGAAACGTTTTGCCACATAGGATGCCACGTCAGCAAAAACTGTTAAATATTTGACGGTGTTAGTGAAAAGGGTGACATTGGCAAAAATGTAAAACGTTAGGGTTACAATTGACAGCGAAAAAACGTTAGGAGCGAAACTGACAGGACCCCCAAACGTTGGGGTTAGGAAATGTACTTTTACCTTTGATTTTATACCAGACATTATCGGTACTTAATGAGAGCATTTTTACTAGTGGGAATTCCACCCCGAACTCATTATAATATTGTGAGGAAGTAGTCTTTTTTATAGGTAACTTTCTCTTTATTTTGAATGCATACAGTATTATTAATTACCTCTCACTTTGAAAAATTACAAGAAATAATATATAAGACCCATTTGATTGAAAGTTTGATTTTTAAAGAACAAAAATGTTTAAAATTATATTTAGTATGACATTAAAATGATGAGAATAAAATTGAAAATAAAAATAAAAAATTGGTACAATAGTTATTTTATCCTTTGAATTAAATAATCATAAAAAATCCCAAATCCTTATCTTCTCTCTCCATACTGGGTGCAGCATTTGTGTGTCATTTCCATATTTTCATTAGGGTAGTTTTGTCAAAAAAAAATTTAAGCCCTTAGCTTCCACTCAAACCATAGTACCAAGAAGGTTTACCCTTATCCTTCAAATGAAGGTGATCATCAAATCTTGGCTTGCTCAATCCTCAAACCATACATGGGTGTTTTTTTAACCAACCCCATTCCCTCATATGAAGCTCACGAAACATTAACTTTTTTTTAAAAAAAATTATACTAAAATTATATATTCGTTTTATTTATTTCTTAAAAATTTAATGAAATTTATTAATTTTAAATTGAAAATAATTTTTATATTGATCAAAATACATATTTAATTTTATAATATTATATATAAAGATGTTCTAAAAAAATATTATATATAAAGTTATTTTGAGTAAAATAAGTAAAATTTTAGATTTTCCTTATCTCTATTTAAATTGAGAGAATAATGGCAAAGGGAAGTAAAATTTTAAATTTGACATTTTTCTTTAATTTAAATATAAATCTAACATTTTTAACCCTTAAAATGTATTTGAATTGATAAAAAATAAATAGTATATAACTATATATGAGAAGAAAAATAATATCAAATTTAATTAAAATAAAAAAAATTAAAACAAAATTTTCACTTCCCTTCCATTCTTTTTCATTCTATAAAAATATAATATATAACTGTTGATGTTAGATTCTAACGTGAAATGCTTATATATGTGATAAGAAAAATAGTTAAATAATTTTAATCATCATAATTAAATCTAATTAGTTACACAATTCCTTTTATATTTATGATTATATAAGCTTTCTAATAAAAAAAATTTTGAAAGAAAATTTAGAAAAAATACTTAATCATATAAATAATGAATTAAATCAATCATATGTTACTTTTTCATTATAATACATGATAGCAAAAGTATAAGAATTATTTGAAAAGGAATGCTCATATGTAAAAAAATTAACTTTATTTAACATAAATAAAATTAAAGGTAATTTTATAAAGCTCTTGAGAGCTTTCACTTACCGGTTCAGAATCGTTGAATTTGTTTTGAGATCTATGCTATTTTAAATTTTAAAAAAATATTTTAACACAAATCTCAAAACAAATTCAACGTAACAATTCTAATGGTGAATCAAAGCTCAAAAGCTTTGTAGCATTGCCCTAAAATTAATAATATTATATAGGATATGTCGGCGAAACCTTTGGATTTAGACCAGAGCTTTGTGGTTGGCCAAAAGCAAAATTAAGATAAAGACGAGCATTGTGCAATTGCATAACCCACATATGTCGCTTTTTATTTGATTACGCGATTTTGATTGAAGGGAACTGAAATGACAAAATACACCAAAAATTATAAAAAAAAAAATTACACAGACCTTCCCTCGAATATTATACAAATTCTCTCTGATACATCAAAATATCTTACACTTTGATCTAAATAAGATTTTTCCTTAAAGTTTCCATTCAAATGGATAGTTTTTATGAATTTTCAACTCTTTTTTTTCAATGACCGAGTTTCTAATGAGACTCTTCCCAATCAACAACTCAAGATAGTAGATCTTTTAAAAAAATTGAGTTAAAAATTCACAAAAATCATCTATTTAGTTGGAAACTTCAAGAAAAAATATTATTTGAATTAAACTGTAGGGTATTTTGATGTGTCAGGAGAAGTCAGTGTAATATTTCAAACGAGAGGGAAATTTGTGTAATATTTGAATTTGTCAGGGAAGATCAGTTTAATTTACTAAAAAAAAACCTAACATAAACTTGACGGAGAAAAATACTATGATTAGGACTATTTTGATAATTCTCCGCTGAATTGTATAACAATTTTAATTTTACAACTAAAATGTGATTCTAGTTATCAATTTAAATGAACCGCCATATAAAATAGATGATAAGGTGACATGTTCTTTTAATCATAAGTTTATCTAAGTGATAAATAATTTTATTAAAATGAATATTTTCAACTACTTATATCAACATTCACTTAATTGTTGAAAAAATATCATCTTTTTTTTACAATCAAAACTTTAATCATCGAAATAAGTTGTTGAAAGAAGAAAACAATAGTATTTTCGATGTCAACAATTGTCGATAATATTTTTTTGATAACACTTTTCTCAACAGTATTTTTTTCGGCGGTCGCCCTCGACCAATGTATTGTCGAAAATAATATTTTTGACAAATGTCAACATTTGCTGATTGTCGAAAATACTATTATTGACTTTTTTCAACAACTTATGTCAACGGTTAAAATTTAATTGTTGAAAAAAAGGTATTTATTTTGACGGTCAAAATTTAATTTTTGAAAATATAGGTGGTTAAAAATACTCATTATTGTGCATATTGCTTAAATAAAATTATGAGTTCCAGGTTTTGTTAATATAATTACTCTCGTCGAAGGATTTCTTTCACTGTAGTTAAATATGTGATATAAGTCAAATTTAAATTAGTCAAGGTAGTATCTTATAGATAAAAAATGAACAACAAAAAAAAATTATAACTTTACGAAATGAGTATATATACAATTTGGTCCCTAAACGATTGGTCTACCGACAATTTGGTCTCCGAAAGATTTCGATTATTCAAATTAGTCCCTAAAAGATGAAACTGTTGTACAAATTAGTCCTTCAGTCAAATTCGTTAACGGAAGTGCTGATGTGAACCGTTAACTGCCTACATGGCGTCGTTAACTATTAACTATACAAATTAATCCCTGAAAGATGATACTATTATACAAATTAGTCCCTAAAAAATTACATTGCCATAGAAATTAGTCTTTCAAAGATCTCTACTATATTACAATTAAGTCCTTAAAATAAAAATATGTGTAAAGTAACTAGAAGGTTTTTGCATACAATAATAATCTACCATACACTTCTACGACATCAATTTGGTGGACGAGTTTAACCTCTAATGTGTCCTTGAAATCGGTGGGTGGTGGTGTGGGTTGTGAAGTGTCGTCCTTTGAGGCTAATATAAATATCGGTTGCCTATTGACTTTGACAGCGCAGTGCAACAACAAGGTGGTGGAATGCAAAAGTACTCATTTAGTTGCACAATCGGATAAGCTAAGTATAGTTGTACCGAAAAGTATACTAACCCCAACAAGAGTATACCAGTCAACTAACAATAATGCTCTTCAAGGCAATATATGCCCATTGATAATTTATTACTTAACAACATTTGCAATATTATATATATAATTAAAACTTATTTTTAAACATTTTGCTTTTGGCGTTAATTATTATTATCAGTAATATATTACTATTAGTGATGAATTAATAATTAGTTTTTTGAAAAAAATCATGGACTAAAATCTAGATAAAGACGGATTTAAAGGAAAGAGCTCATGTGAAAACACATGATAATTATTCAATAATCTTTTTAACACTTGTACGAATTATCCGTCACATATTTTGTACGAATTAGTGTCAAGAAGAAATCAGTCAAAAAAAGTGACTGATTTACGACGGGTTAGCAATTGGTGACCGACATGTTTGTGATGCATTATTATCCATCTCCGATTTGTGACGGATTTGGGTAAAAAAAAAATTCGTCAAAAAAATGTGATGGATTTACAACGGGTTATCATCTTGTCACAAATCGGTGACGTACTTGTTTGCGACGGATGCTAATCCATCTCATATTTGTGACGGATTAGTGTTGGAATAAACTCTGTCGTAAATCTGTGACGAATTTGAGACGGATGACACGTCCGTCTCAAGACTGTGACAGAATTCTTGTGACGAACACGTACACTGTCACAAAAGCCCGTCACAAATGCATATGTCGATCCCCGCCATTTCTTTTGTCCTCTTGCGACGGTCTTGGGACAGATTAGGACGATCTTGTGACAGGAAAATGGCCGTCACAAAAATTCCGTCACAAATAGCGTGTTTTCTTGTAGTGTAAACCCAGTTATTCATTTGTATGTAAAAACAATTGATGCCTCACATTAATATCTAATAATTATAATAATTGTTCTTCCTTATCATATTACATAAATTAATTAATCTTATTCTAACTCTTTCATTGTGAAAAATTATATACATTTTAAAATTTTGAAAGTACTAGTATTAAAAAATTTATTGAATTGAGTTATCAAAAAAAATTATTGAATTGTAACAAATTTAATTTGAGTAAACATATATGTTTCTTTTAAGTCAATTTCCGTGGGCTTACTCTTGCTAGAGTTAGCAACGCCTATTCAATTTTGTAGCCAAATAAGTACTTTTGCATTCCACCACCTTGTCGTTGTACTGCACTGTCAAAGCCAACAAGCAACTGACATTCATATTAGCCTCGTATAAGTGTAAGGTAGATTAGTATTGTATGCAAAAACCTTCTAACTACCTTACGCATATTATTATTTTAAGGACTTAATTGTAATTTAATATAAATCTTTGAAGGACTAATTTGTATAGTAATATAATTTTTTAGAGACTCATTTGTATAATAGTATAATCTTTTAAGGACTAATTTATATAATTAATAATCAGTGGTGCCATGTATACAGTTAACGGTGCCACGTAGGCAGTTATTGGCCATGTCAACACTTTTGTTAATGGCTTTTAACGAAATTCAACAGAAAGACTAATTTGTATAGTAGTTTCATCTTTTAGGGACTAAGTTGGATAATCAAAATCTTTTAGGGGCCAAATTGTCAGTATACCAATTTTTTAGGGACCAAATTAAATATATAGTCTTACGAAATCGAAGTTTAAGAGAACGAGAATAGAAAATCATTTGTAAAAAAATCGAATTTTAGCCGTCGATAATTCCATATGTTACAATGGACTATTTCTATTAGTCACTTAAGCCCATTGACCCATTTTTCCTTTTATTTATTTGGCATGTTAGTAGCATTTAGTATAATGAAATGTTACCAAGAAAGGATTAATCCAAATTATAAGTAATTTAGCATCGTTTAAGTAAGGTTTTAAATTTGAGACTTTGTGAATGTAGTTATTCTCGTTGAAAAACTCTCACATTATAACTAAGTACGTGACGCAAGTTAAATTCGAATTAGTCGAGATAATATCTCGAATATCAGGCAACCAAAATATAATATCTCGGATATATATATATATATATATATATATATATATATATATATATATATATATATATATATATATATAATGGAGTGTTGTCGAGAGAGAAAAAGTAGAATTTTAAGAAGAGAAAAATAATATGAAATTCTTTACGAATTAACATCTCTTTCCAAGAAATTAGAAGAGGTGAATCTTACTCTAATGTTATTAAAATTTTATAAAGGCGATATTGACATCCTCCTTTGAGTCCTTTCCATATCCAATTATGTGATTATAGGTTAAAGCCCATTTGATTAATCTTTTCCTCTTTCAAGTTCTCCTCAATTTTTGGTGTATTAAAATTTCTCTTTCTCATTTTTTGGTGTTTGGATCATGCAGGTGTAATTTTTAGGAAGCTTGTGGGTGAATTATTTGTCATTTATGAATTTTTAGATGGTGTTTTGAGCGACATAGATATTTTGAATCATTCTTATTGGTAATACTTTCTTGTACTCAAAATTAAGCCTGAAGTATTGGTTAGTCTCATGTAATTTGTAAAGAGATTTGTATTGAATATATTTTGTACCCATATCAAGTGGGGAAATCGTGTTCAACATTGTTATTTGTATCCATTGAGAATTTTGGCAAAAAGATTACATTCAAGTGTTTGTAATTAACTTTAATTATTAATCAAGTGAATGCATTTTTTCGTAAATAGTGGATATATTAATAAAGCAAACAACTACAAGGTCTGGCTCCAACAGTACAAATAAAATACATAAATCAAAGGGAATTTTATTTTAAACCCTTGCAGAAAAATGAAAAATCTCAAAAACCCATCTCGAAAAAAGCTATTCCCAGTGTACCTTATTTTTGTCTTTTACTATAACTAATTCGTTAACCCCTGAGACGAACTAATGCAACCATTTACCATATTTTAATTTTTTTTATATTAAACTAATGAAGTCCGTCTCAATGGGAGAAGAACTTCATACTGTAGTGTCACTCGCACTACATACTCTAATACCACCGACACTACTACCTTTTTTTTCTAAAAAAAATGGAAACCCGAGGCAATCTGAGTCTAGTGGGAAGGCACAAGCACGAGGAAGAGGATTAGAGGAGGGAAAATACAGTATGCTTCAAGTGCCCCACTCTAATTCTAAATTATATACACTAATTTACAATCTTCTTTAGCCTTACCAATCATTCGAAGTTTCACTCTATGATTGAGATTATTAAGAGATTTTCTGTACAGAAAATAGTTGCAGAGCCATAGACCATTTATTTCTTACCTTTATATATATAACACTAGGGTAATTTGTGTAAATTCAGATTGTGGGAAATCAAATTTCTGAATCAATAGAGTAGTGATTCTTTCATTAATTAGAAGCCAGTATTTATACACGAAAAGAAAGGAAGCACTGGAGGTTAAAACAACTTAACCAACTAACCAACACACAAAACGGAAACTAACTTAGTCTAAGCTATAAACGCAGCGTTTTGTTAATAGAACTAAGATACCAATTAAACGCATCGTTTTACTAAAGTAAGAACAGAAGGAAAAAGTAGCCGTTGGAGATCCTAACCGTTAAGGGAAGAGCCAAAGCAGCCAACGCACAGAAATTGACCAAGTTTTACATAATTTATAGGGTAAAGTACCTTTGGTACCCCCAACATTTGCGCCTTCGATCAAATATGCCCCAAACGTTTTGTTGCGATCAAATATGCCCCCAACGTTTTAATTTTTGGGCAATCTTACCCTTTTCACTAACACCGTTAACCATTTTAACGATTTTTGCTGACTAGGCGTAACATGTGGCATTAATATCTGACTGTGACCAATTTTTTCCATTTCATATTTTATTTAAAGAAAAAAGAAAACGTGCTTCTTCAAAACCTAAACCTAAACGATTTCTTTTTCTTTTTCTTTTAAATAAAAGGTCAAAACCCCAAATTGGTCATTTATGTTTGCACGAAGTTTCATATTGGTCCTTTATGTTTTAAAAAGTCCAAATTGGTCCTTTATGTTTGCAAGAAGTTCCAAATTGGTCCTTCCGTCTATTTTTTTCGTTAAGTGCTGACGTGGCGTGTTGATGTGTCACACTCTCTCTCCTACGTGTACTACTTAGCTGACGTGGCCTTAGTTAAACTAAAATTAGGGACTAAAATGAAACAAAATAATTTTTCATAAGATAAAAATATAATTTTCTCACTTTTTCATCGCTATTCTTCCTCATCGCTGTTCTTCCTCATGCTGGCATCCATGGCTTCTTCTGAATCCAACCCTAATCCTAATCCTAACCCTAACCCTAATCCAAACAAAACAAATTTGTAGAAACGGCAAGACTTCGGGGGCCAGAAAATTTGTAGACAGTTAAAAAATTGATTTTTGCTTTTGCCATCAGAAATAGAGAGGGGAAGAAAGCAAAGAATTGAGGTTGTAATGAATGAAGTTAAAAAAAGAATTAAGGAATAGAAAAAGTAAGAATTGAGTTGGTTGTAGAATGTTAGTGGAAGAGAAGAAAAAAACCTCACGAATTAAGGCGAGACGCTTGGTTTCTTCCTCGACTCGACCCAACTGTGCTTGAACCTTCTCTCTGTCTTGGAGCTTCTTCCTTTCGATCTCTTCCTCTTTGGCTTTGAAAGTGAAGAGAACGGACCTTGACATCTCTTCATCTTCCTTCGACAAATGGTTGCTAAAGCTGAGGCTCCCTGAGTTGTGCGCGCCATGGATGCCAGCGATGAGGAAGAACAACGATGAGGAAGAAGAAGATGAAAAAGTGAGAAAATTGCATTTTTGTCTTATGAAAAATCATTTTGTTTCATTTTAGTCCCTGATTTTAGTTTAACTAAGGCCACGTCAGCTAAGTAGTACACGTAGGAGAGAGAGTGTGACACCTCAACATGCCATGTCAGCACTTAACAGAAAAAATAGACGGAATTGGACGGAAGGACCAATTTGGAACTTCTTGCAAACATAAAGGACCAATTTGGACTTTTTGAAACATAAAAGACCAATATGAAACTTCGTGCAAACATAAAGGACCAATTTGGGGTTTTGACCTAAATAAAATATGAAATGGAAAGAATTGATCCCAGTCAGATATTAATGCCACATGTTATGCCTAGTCAGCAAAAATCGTTAACTATTTTAACGGTGTTAGTGAAAAAGGTAAGATTGCCCAAAAATTGAAATGTTGGGGGTATATTTGACAACAATCAAACGTTTGGAGTATATTTGACCGAACGTGTAAACGTTGGGGGTACCAAAGGTACTTTACCCTAATTTATATTATATTATAAAATAATGTAATAGTTAAGGCAAAAAAAAAAGTAATAGTTATAATTATAATTATATTGAGAAAAATATTTTATTTGAATATATGAATTAAATAACTACTATATTTTGAATTAAAATAAAAATCATGAAATTAATTTAATGTATAAATATTAAAAATAAAATAAAACAATGGATGTCCTAATTCGATTTGGTCTTATTTTTTTAGGATTGAGTTGATCAATGTTTAATTAGGCCCTAGAATTCTCTATCACAACCTTATATATTTTACAAACAAGACTAAATAGATCGGCCTGTAAAGCCTAACTTATTTTGATACATCTGATATAAAAAAGGGTTTCGTAGTTAATATTGAGTGTGATGTTAAAATCATATACTTAATTAGCTACATTTTTTCTTATCAAATTAGTCACAATAATACTTTTTATTTTATAGTGACACATTGATGCATATTTATGTATGACACGCCTCTAGTTTATCTATATTAATACTTTAATATGGCTATTATTATTTTTTTTCCACAAAATAACTATTTGATAATATAAAAATAAAATATATGATGTGATAAAAT
Organism: Senna tora; assembly: GCA_014851425.1. Lineage (NCBI taxonomy): Eukaryota > Viridiplantae > Streptophyta > Magnoliopsida > Fabales > Fabaceae > Senna > Senna tora. The sequence continues at coordinate 85,416 of CM026263.1, read as the reverse complement.
GTGAGAGAGATAATAAGTTGGGTAGTTGTAAGAAGAATGACAAAATAAATAATTTTTTATTATTTAATTATTAATTTCTATATTAAAGTGTAATAACAAAAATTTTATATTATATTTTAGGAAAATAGAAAAACAAATCGAAACATCTAATATATGTATTATATATATTCAAAACATTTTTTCTTGATATAATTTAAATTATAAGTATTACATTATTTTGTAATACAATATAAATTACATTAGTTTTTTTTTTTTTTATATATAAAGGTAGCAGTGTTTATTGTTTAAGAAATGGTTTCGGTTTTCTTTTTGTTAAAAAAAGTAGTAGTGTCAGTGGCATTAGAGTATGCAGTGCCAGTGACACTACAATATGAAATCCGTCTCGACGAACTTCATTAGTTTAATATACAAAAAATTAAAATATGAAAAATGGTTGCATTAGTTCGTCTCAAGTGTTGATGAATTAGTTATAATAAAAGACAAAAATAAGGTACATGGGGAATAATTTTTCTGGAGATGGCCGGTTTTTGAGATTTTTCATTTTTCTGCAAGGGTTTAAAGTAAAATTTTCAATTAGGGAACAATATGAGAGATGAGAGAAATTATTTTTAATCGTTAGATCTGATTAAGTTGAGTGGTTAAAATTAAATTAAATCTTATTTTATATCTCAGATTATTTATCTTTTATGATTAAAAATAGAAGTAAGAGAAGGTATTTTCAAGTACTATCAGATAGGGTATCAATGACATGTTAAAAAAAAATCCAAATAATTATTTCACAAATATAAATCACAAACAATTTTATCTATTCACAATTAGTTAATTCTTTGGATTGCAAAAGATGTGTTTACAAAGAGAAATTTGAAGAATTTCAAAATAATTCGAACTCTAAAACATAAATAACTATCTCATCTTGCCAATTTTGAAATTTCACCTACTTAATTAGATGGAATTTCAAATTCTTCTTAAATTACTTAATTAATTAAATTATAAACTTCGTTTCCTTTTACCATGAATACAATTTTCATTATTTAGACTTGTTATGACATAGAGGAATTGGAGAACATATTATGGATGAATGAAATTGGAGAAAAAGAGTGTAAAAGATATATATAATTTTTTAAGAAAAGACGTAGAAGAGGAAAAAATATTAAAAATAGGAAACCGAGAACACGATTTTTCTAAAAAAATTGTTATTATATTTTAGATTTCAAATTTTAAATATAAAATTAAGTTAATCTCAATTATTAAGCACTTCACTCTCAAAGTGCTACTTTCTAAATTCTAATGTTTTTTTTTCATATGAATTAATTATCTATATTTCTAACAGTAATATTTATAATTTGGCAAAGACATAATTTTGATCTCTTAAATTTTGATTTTGGTATCATGTCAAATAAATTTTTTTTATAAGTCAGAACGATATTTGGAGAGATTTATTGATTAAAAAATGTTTGTACATTACAAATAATAGGAGAAAAATATTCCAATCATACAATATAATTAGGCAAATCAACAGGAAAATTAACATTTAAATGGGCAAGTGTATGGGCAACCAAATTGGCTTCCCTCTTGACCCAACTACAAGAAATACTACTAACATAATGCTTCAATTCTAAAATGTGCTCAATCATCAAACCCAAATAGAAGTATTTCCTTTGTTGATTAAATTGATAACTCTTTGTGAATCACTTTCAATAATCACCCTGCTGCAACACATGATCTGAGCCAGTTGCAAGCCTTCTAAGACTGCCAAAGCTTCAAGAAAATCGATGGTGGCCCCTGTGTCTACCTTCTTGGTCATAGCCATCAAGCATTATCTACCCATAGTTCTGTAATATGCATATGAGGCATAATTAACAGATTTGATTTATTTTAAAAATCAAGTTATTAGTTTGAAGCATTTGAATTACAAAATATATTATTTTAGTAAATAATTATTTGTGGGGAATTTAGAGAAAATGATATGAGTATAGACTATAGACAAAGATATGAAGAGTGAGTAAATAGTTAAGAGCGCATGTTATAAATAATTAGGTGTGGTGTGCATATTTACCATGTACAGCACGACACGACAGGACATAAGGGAGACTGTGGAACAAACAGAGACCTATAATATCCTCCGAAACAGCCGGGAAACTAGAGGAACAGAATTCAGCAAGACCCTGTCTTGCATTGTCACATCCATTTATAATTCTTTAACTTCTCTCTCTTCATGGTTCTGGGATTTACCAGAATTCCCCTCTTCTTCTCCGTAATCTACTGTGCCGCGTGAAACCGCGGCCGCCACCGCTGTTCAGTTATCTTTATTTGTCTTTGTTGTTCGATCTTCTTCTTCTGCTGCTGCTTTTAATTATTTTATTTTTTTAATCATACATACATACATACAGAATTCAACTCTATAATTTAATTAATATAATAGAAATTAAAAAAATAGAAAAGAAAAACATGAAAGTTCCATGGAAGGCCTTCCCGCCCTTCCACCATACTTTGTTACTCTTGTTTTTTCTCATTGGTGCTTGTTACGGACAAGCACAAGACGACTACAACAACAGCGAAGACGAAAAGCCTAAACCAAAAGGGCTGGACACGTGCAACGGAATCTTCTTGACGTACACGTTTCAAGGACGGACGAAGGAATTCCCGCACGTGAAGAACGTATCGAATCAGGCATGGGCGTTTAAGGCAGAGGCATCCTTGACCAACGTCGGGGAAGAGGAGCTGAAGGCGTGGAATATGTTCATTGGGTTCCATAACAGAGAGATTTTGGTGTCGGCGGATGGCGCCGTCCTCATCGACGCCGGCGACTTCCCTGCGGCGGTGGGGAATGGGACCACTCTGGCAGGCAACCCAATGACGGACTTGAAGACGGCAATTGATACGGCTGGTGATTTTGACCAAATGTCGGTTAGGATTCAGATGAAAGGCACGCAGTTTGGGCTGAGAGCAGGAACCAATCCTATGCCCAAGACTATTAGGCTGGAGAACGATGGGTATAAGTGCCCTGAACCAACGAGAAAAGGTAGGTGATTTAATTAAAGGGAATTAACTGGAATATTGTGAAGCTAAGGAATGAATATTGATTATTATTTTGTTTGTTTGTTTGTTTGTGATATTTAATTAATTAATATATATATATATATATATATATGTATATTGTACGTAGGAACAAATATGATGGTGTGCTGCAAAAGGGATCCCAAGGCTAAGCTATTAAACAAGAAGAAGACCAAGTTCCTCCCTCGGCGTTACGGCGACATAACCATTGCCTACGACGTACTTCAAGCGAACAAGAACAACTACTACGCCCAGATCACAATTGACAACCTGCACCCTCTAGGCCGTCTGGACCACTGGAACCTTACCTGGGAATGGCAGCAAGGAGAGTTTATCAATTCCATGAAAGGCGCCTTCTCTCACAAGAAAGACGTGTCCCAATGCCTCTACGGTCCCGCCGGCAAATTCTACGGCGACTTCGACTTCGGACAATCGGGCATCAACTGTGAGAAGAATCCCACCCTCTCCGACCTCCCTCCCACCCGCAAAGACGACGAAAAGATCGGAAAACTCCCCTTCTGCTGCCGTAACGGCACTGTCTTACCCGCCACCTTGGATCCCTCCCGCTCTCACTCCATCTTCCAGATCAACGTCATGAAGATGCCTCCTGACAACAATCTCCGCACCGCCATCACCCCTCCCATGAAGTGGAAAATCGACGGCGTCCTCAACCCACAGTACAAATGTGGGCCTCCCATCCGTGTGGACCCCCAAGAGTTCCCTGACGCTAGTGGGCTTCAGGCAATCACATTGGCTGTTGCCAGCTGGCAGGTGGTGTGCAATATAACCAAGCCCAAGCCCAAGCAGGCCCGTTGCTGCGTCTCCTTCTCGGCCTACTACAACGACTCTATAATCCCTTGCAACACGTGTGCGTGTGGGTGTGAGGATACCAGAAAATGCGATCCCCACGCGAATCCCATGCTTCTACCTTCGGAGGCTCTTCTGGTCCCATTCGACAACAGAACCGCGAAGGCGAAGGCGTGGGCGGGAATCAAGCACCTTCCAGTACCCAGGAAGCTGCCTTGTGGAGACAATTGCCCTGTGAGCATCAACTGGCACGTGAACTCAGATAGCACGGCAGGATGGACGGCTAGGATGACCATCTTCAACTGGAGAGACTATGCGTTCGAGGATTGGTTCACTGCAGTGAAGTTCAAGAGGTCATACCCCAATTTCGAGAAGGTGTTCTCCTTCAATGGCACTAGAATTGAGAGCTTGAATACTATATTCTTCAATGGGTTGAAGGACATGAACTACTTGGTCGGGGAGCAGAATGGGAGCAAGCCCTATGACCCAAGGGTGCCCGGAAAGCAGCAATCCATGATGACTTTCAATAAAAAGAATATTAAGGATTTTGACATCCGGAAAGACGGATTCCCCACCAAGGTCTACTTCAATGGGGAGGAGTGCGAACTTCCTCCTTATGTTCCAATTCAACAGAGCTTTGCTCATCATCGCCAACCTTCCTCCATTCTCTTGCTTGCGTTTCTCACCTTCTCCTTCTTCCTGCTCATCGCTCACTATAATTAATTACTCCCATCATCACTTAATTCATTCTTTTTCTCTTTTATCCTTGGCCCTACTGTTACGTTAATGTCATATGCATAAACTTTTGCTTTTGGACCCATGGATATATTGCCACGCCTCTTTTCTTCTAAAGGAGATATGTCATAATACATTACTCTACTTATCATAACCAATTTTTTTTTAAGTGTACGTGTGGAACAAACACTTTCTGCAATTTCCACTTCATTCCATCTACTAGTTATTACTAATTTAATTTCCATAGTAACTCTTTAATTTCCTACTTTATTGTATAGTTCTCTTCTGTGTGTATATATACATTATACACATACGTTTTGCAACCAATGTTCTTAGCATTTTGATTGGTTCAACCTTTTCCATTGTCTCAAAACATTTCTTATTTGGTATATCTGATTGGAATTGGGAAATAGTAATTAAGTAGGACCCCATCGCTTTAAGAACCTCCATCTCACATTTGTCGTTGTTTTTTTTCCGCTTGACCCAAGCAAGTACGATATGTTTAATTAGAAATTGTTATCCACGACTGTGATTAAGTTGCTGATAAATTTTTTTACCAATTTAAACAACATTTTATAAATAAATTAAAATAACGTATTATTATTGAAAATGTACATAAAATATTGCGCTTAAAAGGATGATAATTAATATTTATTAATCTTTTTTAAGAAAACTGCCACACCATTTTCTAGGATAAAAGTTCAATGGTACCGTACCACTGAACTTCAGTGCATCTCTCCAATTATGCAGTGCCATTTGTTAATATTAATAAAAACTCACATTAATTAGGGCCCACCTTGAATGGTTTAGGGACCAACTGATTGGAGGGATGTACTGAAGTTCAGTACTACTGTACCACTGAACATCTACTCCATTTTCTAACACAACAACATTTAAAGCAGTCATTGAACAACGAATATTACCAAAGGTGTAGATCATTCAAAATTTCCCATATGTTCTCTTTGTATTATGAGAACTACTAAATTCTTAGTATATATTCCTCTAATAATTTAATATTATTTGTCAATATTATTAATAATGACTACGATCAAGAATCAAATTTTTATTAAAAATAACAAATGACAAGAAACTAATTAATAGGAATAGACAAATAGTACTTAATATCTTATCCTTGTCACAAGTCACAACATTCCTAATCATTCAGATCAAATTAATATTTAAACTGCCTGGAATGATCAGTCAAATTGTAAATCTCTTACCACAGGAATAATGTAGAAATCTTGTGTTAATTATAAACTAATTAAAGCTTCTTTATTAATGAGAAATCACCAATAACACAAGGTAAACACGTTTTTACTACCTACAATATAATGCACTGAATTTTTCATGGACTAGAAACTTGGACAAATCTCACTAGATAAGGATATTTTTAAGCCTTTATACCGTAAAGTTCACATAGAACATTCATTAAATTATTCACACATTCTGAAACTGTCTGAGAAAAGAGAAACAACGTTTTCTCTTATGCAAAACAAAAGCCTATTCTATTTCCTTGAAGCAAAGCAAAATGTCATGCCACCACCATATAAGAAAACGAGTTATTAGTGGCGACAAAAAGAAATTGATCATAACTGTGGAAGTCTAACTTCTATGGTTACAGTAATTGTGGCCACAAAAATGTCTTCAAAGGGAACAACTTCTCGCCACTGATCAAAGAAGTTGTGATAAATATGGAGTATATACGAGAAGAAAAATAAGCATGTAATGAAAGGGAAATAGAGAGAGAAGGAATGAGAAAAGAGATTAAGAGAGAGAATGACTGAAAATAATATTTAGTTTATGAATGGGTGATAGCTAAATTAGATGACACACAGTACAATTCGTTACATTTATCTAGATGACAGCAAAATTCAATAAGTTTGTTGCCTTTGCAGTGCAAGTTAGAACTTCTTTTTTTAGAGGCAAAGTTGTTTTAGTTTTTAAATTGTTGGTTATTATTATTTAGTCTTTGAATTTTGGAAAAAAAATACTATTTAATCCCATAATTTATAACTTTGTCAACTATTTAGTCCCTTGAACGTTACTTTTTAGATAATCGAGTGACGTGGCTGTTAATTGCTGATGTGGTCAGACTTCTCTCCTTGCTCCTCCTCTCCCGTTGTCGAAAACTGGGTCCATGATCCCCTTCTCCCTGTTCCCAAAGTTAAGCTTCGCTTGATATGCAGCTATGACAGCTACATCATGTCTCGTCCTCACAAGACCCTCTCGGCCTCTCCTACATCAACAGTGACACTCGCATTATCATTGTTAATGGCGCCATGTTAGAAGTTAATGACCCCGTCACTCGATTATCTAACGAGTAACATTCAGGAGACTAAATAGTTGGCAGAGTTGCAAATTCAGGGACTAAATAGTATTTTACCAAAATTCAAAGACTAAATAGTAGTTTGATCAACAATAACAATTCAGAGACTAAAAAGTATTTTGTCTCTTCCTTTTACTTAGCTTGTTTTGTCAAGTATTAAAAAAAAAAGAAGAAGAAAAAGAGGAACTCAATTTTAGGTTTTTTAAATCGGAAGTCAAGAAATAGAGGATAACTACCAACAAGCTAATATAGTTCATATGCGACTCTAAAATTGAAATAAACAAATTTATCTTTTGCCCTTTTCTTCACTCTCATTCTCTCCGAAATGGATCTTCTAAATTGAAGATGATAAATTGGTGAAATAAAAAAAAGAGAAAGAAAGAAAGAAAATGTGAATCTCACTTTATCAAAATTTTCTTTCTCTCCTCACTTCATCAATTTATTATTTTCTTTATTTTTCATACGAAATTGGATCCAACGTACACTATAAAATGATGAAAAACAAAGGATGATGAGAAACAAAGAGAGAACAAATTATGGATACGAAATGTTCTCTCTCATCACTTTATCATACACTTAACCACTTAATATATAGGATTCAATCTCTTTCGATACTCTCCTTTGTCAAATTTTTTAATACAAGAAGAACAATAATGACGACAATAAATTCATTGACATGAATGATTGTTTCCTGTAATTTTTTGCTTTTCTTTATATATATAGATATATATGATATATTACAAAGTACAAACAACAGAAGAAGATTGTAGAAAATAATTTTTGTATACAACCTTCTTTGTTCCTTCGGATATACAAAAAATAAATAAATAAAATTAATTTTACTTTCAACATCTTTCTCTCAGGAAAGATCACGTATGGTTGCAACTCTTTCAATCTATAAACTCCAAGCCAAAAATTTTGCGAATAACCAAGAAATGGCTTGATCAGTAAAAATATCGAGAACTATGTTCCATGCTACGTCTTCTTGGGCACCTGCTGCATTAATTGTATAGCGGAGCAATGAAAATATCATACGTGTCTATTTAAAAAAAAAACAGGAAGAAACATCATGCAATTTGAATGTCGAATGCAGTTATTCTTTGGCTGCAATGGTAATAGCAAGATACTAAAATGATTCGAGTAAAGGAGTCAAATACAATTATGAGGGACCAAGGTTCCGAGTTCGAGACCTTGTGAATGTAACTATCCCCGTTGGGAGACTCAACCCACCATAGCTAAGTGCGCAACCCGGGTCAAGTCCGGATTAGTTGGGGGCAAAGTCTCGGAAATCAGGCGGGCAAAAAAAAAAAAAAAAACAATTATGAGGGAAGAATGTTGGCAGTATCGATGGGAAAGGAAATGTCAAGAACTTGAGATATGTAGTCAAAGGAAAATCACAATTCATTTATCAGAGATCAAGGCGAGGTTTCAGTGTCTAAATTAACTCAGAAATGGGCCCTAAACCTGACAATTCGTAGCGACACAGTTCACAATAAACTGATATTCAAATTCAGCTGTGAGTGTGTGAACAAAAACAATTTTGAAGCATAGTCACCTTACTGTTAGCAACATGGTGTCAAAGAATCAACCACTATGAAGGAAGAATTGCTGCCTATGATGCATATTGCTTTCCCACCAATTATAGTAAAATTAGCAACAGGGAGATATGAAATATCAATAAGAAGTCATAGAGAATAAACTACCTTTTTCAAATATTTTTTGTGCAGCTTCATTGCTCCAGTGCAAGCCTTTTTGGCATCTAGGTTGCCAGTCATATCATTCAGTATCTGAAAATAATTAAATTAGCAGAATAGCAGGGCAAAGAGGAAAATTGTAGAGGTAGAAAAGGGAAGACAATTTGTGAGGTAAAGAAAAATACTGCTAAGACTAGTAGTCAAGATTGAGACCATGCAAGAAATTAGGAGAATAAATCAAATTGATGATGTAAGAAACTATTGTTTTCTATAAAATTAAAATACATAATAAGTATATATCTCGCAGTATCAAATTCACTTATAATCACAAGATTATATAAAACTCATCATACTTCCATAAAACAAGTCCGCAGTCATTGAAAAATTTGCAACTGAACAGTCTCCATTAAATAGCTTTTCTCATTGATGTATACTATTTGTGTGATAAATGAATTTTTTTTCTTATAAAAGTTTCCTAGCCGACCCCACTTAGTGGGAAAATGCTTTGATTGTTGTTGTAAAAGTTAAGTTTCCAAGATAGGATCCTCAGATTGTAAGATCAAACTTTTAACATCAAGATCCTATTATGATTGTGTCAGATTTCAATTTAATCTAGGATCAGGATTGGTTACTGTAGGTAGGATTGTAAAATCATAAGATTGTACCATAAAAAAGAAAAAGAGATCTTGACAACCACGTCTTAGCACATAACTTCACATGATGAAACAAAAATGTCAAGCCAACCTCAACTTTAGCAATCTTTATAGATTATTCATTAAAAAAAAAATGCTTATATTGGTTATTGTTTGCGATTTACTGCAACCTAAGCTTTTACTAGGTTGGAAGACTAACCTTGACAACGTCATCGAGGCCCCGAGCTTCTGTCAGTAGTTTTGCGCTCTTATCTTTCAACACACTGGCAACAAGGAAGACAGATATGGGAAGAGGAGCTTCATTTGCTCCATTTTTCAAATTTTCTCTCTCAAACTTCCCACATTGGCTTTTTGACTTCGCTTTTCGTTTAGATTCCTCAGACCTTTCAGAATCTGAATCGTCTTCATACATCATGAACAAGTCAGGATCGTATTCTAGAGCCCACATCATCTGTTCAATTTTCAAGTATCTAGTTATCAATCATCAACCATTATGGGTTCCAAACATATGCTTGTGTAATCCGCCAGAAAAGGAAAAAACACAGAACTTATGATGTGGTGTCATAGTAACCAAATCATCCATAGACACAAAAGAAACTACATTAAACTAGTTTCAAACCTTATGATGCGGTATCATATCCCTAGGGAAAAAAAGATGATAGGATGAGATCTATTATCAGTAATTTTCAACTGACAATGTCATACAAAAAAAAAAAATGTAAACAAAATGTGAAAGAAATAACTGATATATACATATATATATATATTTTGGTGATATATATGGTGAAGTAGGAGCTGTTAGCAGAAAGCAACTGAAGATATCTTTATTCAAGAAATGCAATAGAATAAATCAATACTCTACAAAACGCACCTCCCAAAGGTACAGGGAATCACAAAAAGAGAATTCTCTACGAAACAAAACCATAAGCATTCGAAAAGCGAACAGATAGTCGCCTCCACCAAGATGCTCTGCACTCAAAGAGCAGAAAGACTAAGAAACATTCCCTTAATATTCGTTTCAATAACCATTTTTCTAACAACAAATAAACACAAACAAAAAAAGTTTGATGTGCATATAATCCTTGTTTGACGATAAGTAAATTAAAAGGCACAATCCTAAAAAATACCCAAATGTTGATGAAGTTTTGGATCAATGACTTGGGTAATTGCTGCCAAATTACTCAGCTGTGCCTCCACACCAACAGAGCTATCAGTGCATCTGAAATTTCCTCGCTTCAAAAATTTAAAGAAAAGAACACAGGATAAGAACCAGAAATAGAGTTGAAATGAATACTTAAAGTACAAACTGACAAAGTTTGTATCTATTGAAGATAGATTTTAACTGATCACATGGAATCCTAGTGCCCTTTGGCCTTCAAGTTCCCTCAAAGTTGTATAAACAAATAAATTACACTATCTCTTGATCTTGTATATGAGCAGACATTGAAGCTCAACTAATTTTACAAAAGGCAGACCAATTGTGCTAGAAAGGGGGGAAAAAAAAGAAAAAAAACCAATGTAGGCTCGTTAACCCACTTGCACAACAGGAATATTTGATTAAAAATGAGTTAGAAGAGAGCAAACCAGGTAAGACTAATAAATATATATGAAAACTTGATCAGTATAAGTGGGAAGGAGATTGTGACTGATTTAAGAAATCAAACTGAAGGGATTCTGAAATGGAATTGAAATGTCTAAGTAACATTAAGGAAACTCCTGCAAACCTAAGCTCCAATTTTGACAATGCGTCTGTGTAAATATCATACAGTGTAAATCAGAGGGAAACTTTTGAAGAGAGAAAATACAACTAGCTGAAAAAGAATAGCCCAACTACAGTACAAAACCTCCTAGAGTCCTAGTAAATATATCATAGGGAATACTTAATAATTAATGACAACAATATTATAAATAACATCTTCAAAACAGATTTGTTTACAATAGCTTCCAAGAAATCATTTCATAAAAAACATCCTAAAGAAATCAATAATAAATAGTCCCTGTTTTGAGATAAGAAGTCTACCAATCTGCGCATCAGACGTTCAAAACACCAAAAGGCATCAGCTTCATCATCCAGAAGTATTATCATAGGGGAGCATAGGTCACTCATTCCTGCTCAGAATTGTAATATTATAAAAATGGAAGGTCAAAGTTGAAAACAGTGGTTGCATTTATTTTCTCAAAGGACTGCTAGTAAATTATAATTTATAAGACTAATATTTTAACTACTAACAAAATATAAATGAAGGTTGACCTTCCTCTGGGGTTATCGGTGCAAGAGGGTTAAAATTAGATTTAAGACCTTGTCAAATATATATTGCGGAGTGCTGATATTCAAAGGAAATTAGTTACATTGCATCATTTTCATGTATTTAGGCAAAATCTATCAGTTGAATTCCGCAGAAGTGAGCATCTAAATATAGTACAAGCCAATATCATAAAGAGTCTTACATATAGACCCAAATGAAAAACTCAAATAAACACCCACCTTGACAATAGCCGACATCTGTATCTATCCAAGCATAAACAGCAAGAATATCCCATAGTTTTGACAAATTCTCTTGCTTCTCATAAAAAACCAATGTCCTATCAGTGCGAAGCACATCAAGACCTGACATGTGTTGCAACAAAAAAGGTCATTTACCAAATAAATCAAAGTATGGTGTTAAATATTAACTTACTACAAAAGAAAATTTTCAATACATAACTGTCTACACGCATACTCCAATCAAAGAAATCATGGCCAAATCTAACTAGTCAAGCTACAAGGTTCTAGACTTCTAGTATAAATTCAGATTTAATTTGCATAAAAATGCTTTGCACAAATTTATTTGAATGATACTGCGACTCATGGGCCTGTAAGAATTTAGACAGACTTTTGTTGCCTGTGGGATCAATTGATCCCTCCTCTCTCTCTCTCTCTCAACATCAGTGTGCAATACACATTAAGTATACATTTTTACTACTCTGCAAGGAAACTAATAATGAAATTTTTTTGGACCAAAGTTGAGGTGCAGAGTTCACTGGGAAGTTAGACTATAAATGCCTGACAATAAACAATTTACAGATTAAAGGAGAAATAGAGAGTGATTGAGAACAATAAATTTACAAACCTATTTGATGGAGAGTTAACATCCACTGAATTATTCTCTTGTCCGTCACCTTTTCTAAATTATTTGCAGCATCTGTACTTACACCACCCCCAATATTATCTGGAGGAGGTATAACTGCACCCTTTTCTGGATTTGTTTCTAACAGCACTAGTGGATCAAGAATTGGCTGACCATCTTCAGTGATTACAGGTGCTGTAATAAATCTACCACTTCCAACAAGTGGAAACAATTGGTGGCATAATTCCTTCCACGTATTATATTGCACCCTGAAGATATACATAAAAGCGATACTGAAGTAATGAACAAAAATGTACCATGAAATAATGTATGAGGGCTGTGTTGAGATGAATAAGTTGTGGCTATCTCTCTGAACTCTGAAGGTATATAGACAATTCATCTTATTTTAATGGAAGATTAGGTCTAGACAAATGAGTTCAGATGAGCTTTTCAATTTTATAAGATGCACTGTCCATATGAGCATAAGTTGGTAATATAAGAAAGAAAAAAGCAAGGGGGCATTTGGTACATGGACTGATTTTTTATTCTTGGATTCTTGAGAATAGGATCCCTGGGAATATTAGAAAAATTGTTTGTTTAAACTTTCATATTCTCGGGAATATCTTACAAGATTCTCATGGTTTAGTTGATATATAATACCACCTCTTAAGTGGGATTAAAAAAGTGAAGAAACATAGGATTATAAGACTCCCGGGATTATAAGATTCCCGAGTTAATTTTTTCAATCCGTGTACGAGATGTGGGATTATAAGATGCCGGAGCTCATAATCCTGGGACTATTCTTTTTAACTCTTGTACCAAACACCTCCTAAGTGTATATGATCAAATATGAGGGGGTAGGACATCAAATTATTTGTGCCCTTCACATGGCCATGATTATTAAATGAGGAAATTGCCTACCTTCGGCGCTGTCGTATCTGTTCTCTTTCCTCTGATGAACTATTTGGGTCATAGCAACCTAGTAGAAATTCCCAAACTTCTCCTCTAATTGTCGGATGGATTCCCTGGTTTGAAAAGAGAAATAGAAAATGACAGTTACAAAATTTGATCATTTTACAACTAGAACAAATCATTGCGTATTTTAACTCACAAACCACCAAGACAAATATTATTTTCAATATTACTAGAAAAATCATGATGGTATATTGACTGAAGTCGGCAACAGTTTCAGCTTGTGCAATTAACCATTGATCAAGAAGCTTAAAAAATCTTCATCCAACAGATGATGGACCCCATATTTCTTTTGATTTCCATCACAACAGAAACAGATGTACACACCAATCAGAGTTGTACGTAAATACGTTACTGAAAGAACTTGAACCATAAAAAATCCTTACTAATTTTTGGAGCATGAAAATAACATGATAATGTGTAAAGACAGAAAATATTGGCGTCGCTTGATTCATATAGCCGATCCCACCTAGTGGAAAAAGGCTTTGATTGTTGTTGTTGAAAATAACATGATAAACAAAATGCAAGATAAAATGTGTACAAAATGAATTAATAGAAAAACTTCATCTTGGACTGCGACCTTCAAAAAAATGAAAGAACCAAAATAAACTGGGGAAATAAAGAGAAGAACTGCAATTTTTTTGTCGTTGCGCATGAGGAATTTAAATTTTATCTCACTCAATAGTATCTAGAATCTGCAACTCTCAGAATTTGGTCAACCTGATAACTGATAAATTATCTGTCTAACTGAATTGCAATGTCAACCATGGCTGCGAGAACTAATTTTTAAATGAGAACCAAGTAGCCCCCAGAAAAAGTCGTTTAAATCATAAATGCCAACAATCAGTCCAACTTATCCGACAACATACAAGGGAGATTTATAATATTATTTCACTTTTTTATTCCAAGTGACTAGATATACCTATTATATCTGATTCTGTAGCTGAAAGCATGATGCAAACTGCATTTCATATACTCAAATATTATATATATATATAAGCATTATTTTAATCATAGAATTGGAATTACCCCCCGTTGGATTCGGCTCAGAGTTTTGCCTATGTCCAGATACCCTTCTGGAGTAAATGCAGCCTGCCATTTTCTTACACTTAGTGTTTTACCAGCCTGGAACAAATTAAAACAATAGCTCACAAATGAAGAACATTGTCGAATATTACAGGATTGAAAATGCAAATAACTATGCAATTTCTCAGATGAAGTTATAATAAATTTTAGATTCAAGTGATATATGTTTTTTGACTTTTCAATTTTTCATTGAGAAAATTTTAACAGGGAAAATTAATCACTAGGTATAGAACACGAGCCATAATGAATCACCAAACTCAGGTTTACTTCGTTTTATAGATTTTGAACAAAGCAATCAACCAATTGATAACTAATTCATGATGTCAATTGCAGCATTATTTAACACACTGAAGTCAGAATGATTGTCTCACTTGATCAAATGACACTTGATGACTTGATGAATTCACTTAATGATGAATCCCTCAATTATAGCACTAGCAGAGAATTAGGAATTCATTTAAAATAATGGGGACAATAAAAACATTAATAAGATCATGTTAAAATTTATTTTCATTTTAAGGGGATTTCTGTTAAAAAAACTCCTATATGTGTAACATGTTTCATTAATTTGATAGACTAAACTTACGTAAGATTACTTATATTTTTGTTATAAGGTTTCTCAAGCAGACAAGTGGCAAAAAGTTTGTGCATGACCAATCACAGTAGAAAGAATATAAATAAAGCCTATAATTGAAAAACCGTAAATATATAAAAGAACTTTACTTAAATTTTTTTCTAATTTGATTTAAAATGAGAATAATTATCATCTGTTTTTTTTTTTCGTGACTTCTAAAAGAAAGCCTTGAATCTTTTCTTTTCTTTATTTATTGGTGAAAAAGTAAGGGGGGGACCACCTTCCCGGAAACCACTATCCATTACTCCTGTTCCGCTGTTCGCTCCAAGGAAAATACATATCATTATCTACAGTTTTAATTATTTAAAATACATGAATATCTCCTATAGGCTATATATATCAACAATATCGTGTAGTAATTAACTTGTGAAACTGGAATATTTTACCTTAAATACACATTGACAATCAACAGCTAAATAAAAAATCCCAACATTCTTAAATGCTAACTGCATTTATAAATCCGAATTCAAACTGAAAAGTATTCACATGCATTGCTGATAAGAAGCAAACATCAAATTTTTCCTTTAACCCAATAATACATTGTATACATCATTGATCAAACAAAAAAGCTTAATCGAAAAAAGGTATGAAAATAGACCTTAATTTTAAATCGAGTCTTGGGGACATCGGTACACTCGGGCCGGATTTCATAGTAAGAATCAGCAGGAGCTCCACTGTCTCTCCACATCCCAAAGCACCAAAATGTTGTCAATAAGAAAAACAGGAGGAACCACAGCAATGCCTGTTGAGATCGATATTCTTGCCCGCACCCTGACCCGGACCCCTTGAACAAGATCAAGCAAATCCACAAACAAAAGTCTTTTGTCAAAGTCTCTTAGGAAAAGAATTCAAAGGGATCCAGACAAGGTGCTAGGCAAGAGCGAGCTCCGAATCTACGGAGAGGAGGAAAACAATTTTTGGTTTTTTTTTTTTGGTTTTTTGGTGTTAATTTTTATTTAATATCTATGGCATTGTGGTGGTCATAGCGATTGAAGAAGGTAAAGGGAATGAATGGGAGGAGTAATACCCTGTCAAAGGGTGAGACCGATGATTCATAACCTCACGACCCCATACACTGACCGTTTAATGCGTGCGTTTGCTCAAACTCTCTCTATTTTCCAATTTGGTTTTTTCTCCCATTCTTTTTCTTAATTTTTGTTTTTATGTATCTCATACCTTTTAGGCTTTTTCAACTTTCTATACTTGCAATATTTTTTTTTTTTGTAAATTATCTAGCCAGAACAAAATCAGAAAATAGAACTTTATATAAATAGATTTATAAAATTGGCTAGGTTTTAAGGGAAATTTCATAGTTGTATTTTGTTTTGTTTGGATGGTCAAAAATAGCAAGAGATAAGGAAGGTTGGTTTGTGCTGGCCAACTGTGGAAAAAAAAACAGATTCATTTTAGTCTCAAAACTATTTCCTACTTTTGGAGTGGAATTTGTTATTTTGCAAGCAGTAAATTCAATTTGTTTTAGTTCGCAATTGTATTGTTTAGATTAGTTACGATTGTCATCGTGGTTAACCGATTAATAATTGTGGCAAAAAAATTGGCCATAATTTTTTGATTTTGCTTCTAGATTTGGTAAAATTATACCTATCATCTTTTTTTTTCCTTCAAAATTATATTAGGTGTCTAGAAGATTTGATACAATCCTATATAAAATCTCTCTTATTTATTTTACTTCAATAAAAGTAACATTGTACGCAATATATATTCATTGCAAAACAATATTTTTAGGTTAAATCAATCTACTTGTCCCTTTAATTTATTCTAATTTTTAATTAGGTATAATCAATCTATTCATATGTTTAGTATTCACATTTATGACTACTCAATATCATAAGGGACATGTCACATACACTAACATAGATGTGTATATTGCAGTTAATCTTCCTTTCGCCCATATATCATTTAGAAATGTATTAGTCACTTTCCTAGCATAATACCTTAGACCGTATAAGTCATGATCATAGGAAAAAAATGTTAAAGTAGCAGACACTAAAGCAAATCCTCGTGGTATTGTCAAAGTCATAACGACATCAATGGGAAGTTGATTCTTCCCGGGGTCTCGCACAGCAATGAATCAGGGACCTTTCACTTGCTTCCCCATTTATACAGTTCTTTCAGCACATGTGGTATAGAACACATGCTACGGTGTTACTTCTTCTTTAAAGAGCGTACGTTGTTTTAAAAATTATTATTAACACCGTACATACTTAAGTACTAGATACACCCAAATTCTTCAACTCTGCTCACATGACGTCGGCATTGAAGAATTTGTTATCTAGCTACAGGTACTTATGGAAGTGAGATTCCATTTTTTGATCCAACTTTGTTTATGTAGATATCATCTTGACTAGCTACACGTCAGTCAAGGTGACATATAGTTTGTGTTTCTTCTCTACCATATCAACACTCTTGGCTGTTTTACTGCTAAACACAAATGTTTCATCTTTGCACACTCTACCTGTGTGTCAAAGGCGGTTGCCCGTGTAAGAGAGCCAACCTTTCTACCTATACGACATATATACTAGACATTGTATACTTCTAAACAAACATATAAAGTGATGACAGAAAATTATAAACACATTTTATAATGTCTGTATATTACACTTTACACATGCCAATGACTTGCTTATGTTCTTTTTAAAACCTTTTTTCTTATTGGCTTTATCAGGGGGTCTACTATCGTACATTTGTTATAGTGTATTGTATAATAACAACATTTTGTGCTATATAATCTCTAACAAAATTATATTTGGTGCCAATACACTTGGTCTTATTGTGATACTTAGGATCTTTGATATAGTGTATGACTATAATATTGTTACAGTATAATAACACCGTATTGGTACTCTCATTTCCAATTCTAAGGTGTTTTATAAATCTCTCTAGCCATAAAATCTCTTATACCACTTCAGTGCATGCCACAAACTTAACTTTTATTGCATGTAAGGCAATGCAAGTTTTCCTCATACTCCTCGAGTCTACAGTGCCATTGTTGAGCAAGAAGGTATGACCTTCTTTCTTCTTCATCTCCGCCTACGTCAGTATCGAAGTACCCAACAAGGCGCGGGTCACTTCCTTCATAGCACAGTGTATAATTGGAAGTGCCCTTTAAGATCATCTTCACAGCTTTCTTATGCATATCACTGGGGTTAGACTGGCATATGCTAATTACCATTCCCACAGCATAACAGATATCTGGTCTTCTACACATCATTGTGTACATTAGACTGCCAACTACACTGACAAATGGAACTATTTCCATCTTCTTTTGTTTAATTCGGTTTTAGGACACATATTTGGACTCAAGTAGCAACAAGGGTACTCATGGGTCTGCAATCTTTCATGTGAAATCGCTCAAGAATTTTGTTCATGCAATTCTCTTTTGAAAGAAACAATATTCCTTTTGAACGATTTATTTGGATCTTAACTCCAATTTTATACTCTACTTCACCCATGTCTTTCTTCTCAACAATCACTGATAACTCTATAAAATAGAGTTATTCGGGGCATTTATTAGACTCATTCTTAGCATTTTAACTATCTTTTAGCCACACCTTGATTGGTTTTCAATGGTTTTCATGATACTCGGGTGTCTAGTGAAGCATTGCATAATTTTAATGAGTTGTGGATAGTTTGAGTTGATTTAATTGAATTTTGATGCTTCTTGAATAAATTGTTGATGCATTGTTATTATTCTCAGGTATGAAAGATGTAAAGCAACAAGATTCAATACAATTAGGAAGTTTAGGAAGCATTAGAGAGCAAAATGAAACAAGATTGGCATGTTTGGAGTGGGCAATAGGAAGTGTTGATGAAGATTAGAGCTACAACAAAAAGATGGAAACAAAGAGTTGATGTTATAGCAGCATTATACGGTGCTGCAGCAGCATTATACGGTGCTGCAACAACATTTGTAAACAAGTTAAAAAAACAACAGTGCAGAAACAGAAAGTTGCTGCTGCAGCAGCACTTATATGGTGCTGTAGCAGCATTTCGCAGGGGCAACACGGGAAATTCGCAAATTCACTAATATAAAAAGTGTTTTGGACCACGATCGCACACATTCTGAGCCGTGAGGTGAGTTCTGTGAGTAAAGCACTGCTAGGGTTAAGAGAAACACGTCCGGGTAGCAAATTTTAATGATCTGGAATTGAGCAAGGAGCCGATTTAAGCTAGAAGACGGAGTTCCTTCCTTCCTTCTTCTTCTTCTCTCTTCTTTTGGACATTGATGTTAATTCTGGGATTGTATTTCTTATGGCAATGCTAGGTTAGGCTTTTCTATCCTAGGGTTATAGTTGCCTACATGAATATTATGCTTGTTTGACGATTTTTATGGTTGAATTCAATTTATTCGGTATTTATTCAATTTGTGCTTAAACCCTAATTGCCTGATCATCTCTTAGGGTAATTTAGAGGATTTAGGTGACCTTGAAAGAGGCGCTTAGGTTTAGTCCAAGAACTAAATACCGTTAGGTCTAGATTAATTAATTGGATAGTTAACTAGATTAACCCGAAGGATAGACATATACCTGGGGGCCTAATGGAGTCAAAATTAGCTTGAACAAATTAATGCAGCTCTCTATTTTGATTTTCTACACAGATATATGAGAAGACGAATATTGGGTTAGGGCTTGTATATAATCGACATACCATTCAACGATAATAGGGACTAAGACTAATATTGGCATATTGAATTCAATTGTCAGAAAGAATCAAACAACATAATTGAAGTGTTAGGATTAACCATAACTTGGAAAACTCTTATTATTCGAATCACACTCATTATCACTTGTGTTTATTTTAATTCTCATTTAAATTATGTTTATCCAACTTCAAAAAGCCCCCCTTTGGTTACTTTATATTCTTTTCCATTGAATTCTTGATTAATTGAAAGTATTAGAAATCATTCAATTCATGTGGGATCGACCATACTTACTCTATACTCTAAATTGTATGGTTATTAAAACCGGACCGGACGGTTCAACCGGTTGGACCGGTCGGTACACCGGTCCGGAACAACCATAAAACCACTCTTTGAATAAACCGGTGATGAACCAAGCAAACCGACGGTTCACCCGATTCTGACTTTTTTTTTAAAAAAAATTTCTTTGATTTAAAACGACGCCCTTTCATATATTTTTTTATGGATATATATTTTTGTTTAGAATTATAGATATATATATATATATATTTAAAAAGTTTAAAATTAAAAAAAAATTGAAAATCCCTTGCCTTGTAAGGGCACAAGCACAAGCAGCCGGACAAAAGCAAATTGTAATCGCACAAGAGCAGCCGCACGCGGGAGAAGAGCAAATTGGAAGTGGATGATGAACCTGGATCTCAGAATGATACTATTGGCGATTATCCTTCTTTGGATAATAATTTGGTGTCATTTGATGGAATTAACGTCAACGAATATTATGATTGAATTTTATTGTCAATTTGTCTTATTTGTGATTTAGTATGTTGACATATTGATTATAGTTTTGCATGTGTTGATTATTGAGTACTAGGCAGTAGGTATGTTGATCATTGGACTTCTTCGATAAGTTTGATATGATATTATGATTTGAGTTTGATATGATATTGTGGTTAAGTGTGCAACTTGTTCTAATTCTAGTATTTTATTTATGGTATAATGTTGTGGTTAATTATATTTAGGTGGAGATAGACACATATAAAGTATGTAACTAATGTTTAATATGATATGTTTTTGTATATTAAATTAAAATATATATATTTAATTGCCACGGGTTCAACCGCGGTTCAATCACGGTTAAACCAGTGAACCGTGAACCAGTGCCTCGACTGATTCGATGCCCGATCCGGTTCTAAAAACCATGCTAAATTGGGTTAAGTAGAAGTAGGAAAATAAATTCTTATATTAATATGATTGCACTCGGCATGCATTCTTAAAAGCCATCACATAACCTATACTATTTTCAGTCAATGGTGTATCATCTACATATGAGGATAATGACAAAAATTACCCTTAAATTGCTTAATGTACATGAAGTGGTCTTTCTCTATCATTTGAAAGTCATATGATGTTACTATGTAAAACCTCAAATACCACTATCTGAATCATTGGATCATTGTTTTAATTGGATTACAAACTTTGACCTTATTTTCATTATCAATGAAACTTAATGGTTATACATTTTCTTCATCCAAATCTCCATCCATAATCTATTTATATTATAGTAACTCTAGATTCATTTGGTCATTGATTTTTAAAATTATATGTTATATAATATAAAATATAAAATAAAATATGTGAAGTAAAAAAATAAAAAAAACTAGATAATAAGAAATTTGAGAATTTAAATAATTTTTCATTATTCAATTTACTATTTTATAATAAAATAATCATTATTTTGTATTATATAGTAAATTAAATATTCGTTTGAAAGATTAATTCTTAATTAATTTATTTTTTGATTAATAGGATGTGAGATTTTAACCAACATTAATATTAATAGACATTAAATAACTATTAAATTACAAACTAAATCATTAATTAAATTTATTTAATTTAATAATTTAATTGTTCTTAAAATATAAACATTTTTACCAAAAAACAATTCCCTGGGCAAACGTGTTTGTGACTTTGCGTTACTACATTCAGAATCAGAAGGCCGATATTCTTGTGGGTAAAATTTTCAAATTATAATGACCTAAAACTTATCAATCAATTATTAAATTTGTCTCAAGATCAGTGCTATTATAAATTTTGAAAAAAAAAAAAAAAATTTTGATACAAATTTTAGGACAAATCCAATAACTGACTCCATAGCATTACCCTATTCTTGTGATTTCAGATCTGTTTGTGCATGCTTATAAAAATTATTAATTTTTAAATGATTTACCTTCAAATAAAAATAAGCTATTTGTATATGATAAACTGAGTTAAAAAATATTTTTACTAATAATTTGTGTTTGATAAAATTGTACAAAAAATATTCTTAACTGTAAAATTATTCTAAAAAGTATGTATAGATTATGATTTTAGTAATGCCATTAATTAGATCAACAATATCAATATTAAATTTGTTAATTATTGTTAAGCAAATTCGAATAAAACGAATTACAATACGTTAAGGGTATGTTTGGATTGGGGATTAAGGAGGAGAAGGGGAGGGAAGAGGAGACTATTAAGATATCTTCTCCTTGTTTGGGAAGATGAAAATTGGAGGGAAGGATAATGGAAGATCAATCTTTAACCCTCCATTATCCTTCCCCTTCACAAATTCAAGATACTCCAAATTGAAGTATTTTGGAGGAGGTATCAACACCCAAACAAGGAGAGGATATATGGAAGCTTAACCTTCCCTTACCCTCCCCTCCCTTCTCCTCTAATCTCTCCCCTTCCCTTCCCCTCTTAATTCCCAAACAAACCCTAAGGGTATGTTCGAATTGGGGATTAAGAAGGAGAAGAGAAGGGAAGAGGAGATTTTCAAAATATCTTTCCCTTGTTTGGGAAGACGAAAATTGGAGGAAAAGATAATAGAAGATCAAGCCTTAATCCTCCATTATCCTTCTCCTTTACAAATTCAAGATACCCCAAATTAGAATATTTTGGAGAAGGTATCAACACCCAAACAATGAGAGAACATATAGAAGGTTAACCTTCCCTTCCCCTCTCCTCTCTTCTCCTCTAATCTTCCCCCTTCTCTTCCCTCTTAATTCCCAAACAAACCAAAGCATCAAAACAAAGAGAACACGAGTAAAAACTTATTGCATCCTAGAAATATACAAATAAGAAAGTTCCACCGCCAAAATAAAGAAAACAAAGTTATATCCATATACAAACAAAATGAACACTTATGAAATTAAAAGTAGTATGAAAAGATCACTCTTGAAGCAGTAGGTAAAGGAAAGAAGAAGACAAAGTGATGAGATGATAATGAAAGAAGGAAGAGCCGCGTTGATGGATTTGGACTGTATGCAAAACACAAGTCAAACTTATGTTTAAATTTTTTTTAAAAAAACTATACTAAGGAATATAAAATTTTATTAGGAATATTTTTTTTTCTAAATCATTTAAATTTTAACTTCTCCTACTAACATAAAAAAAAAAAAAGCTTTTCTAACTTAAAACTAAAAACATTAGTTTAAAAAAAACTAAAAAAAATACGTTATACTATTATTAAAATTAACATTTTATAAAATAAATATACACAAACAACACAATTTTTTAATACAAGTAATTATTAAAAAAATAAGTACTTCTTTTATGAAAATAATCATACACAGAAGCTATCATAAAATGATCAAATAAGTGACCCAAGCGAGGTTAGCAAAGAACCTTAATATATAAGGTTAAATTTCAGACCTTGGATCCATTATGTTGAAAACAAGGATGATTGGATGCCGGTTCCTAATTTCGTCATAATGCTCGCAGTCCTTTTATGCTGTAGATTAATATCTCAAGTAACAACTGGAAAATTACACTTCAAAGCTTTATTTAGAGAGAGAGAGAGAGAGAGAGAGAGAGAGAGAACTGCTAGAAGAAATCACTAGTGAAATTAGGTATAGCAAAATCAGAAGCCCTATGCTAAGCTAGACAGATTTATCACCTATCTATCAAAAATTTTTGCCAAGCTCAACTTTTTTCATTATTCTGATAGTATTGTGCAGAATTGAGTCCACAATTCCAGCAACCTGAAACCACAATAAGACTAGTCAACAATACAATAATGTTAAAGAAAAGAAAATTTAAAATTGCAGGATTGAAGTAAGGAACCACTACTATGTGGAGAGGTTCTTGCTTCTTAGTTCACATATTGTACTACTTTTATCTATTGCATTTGACCAATAGTGTTCATCTAGTTTTTCTTATTTCAAACATGAAAGCTCACATGATATATAAAATAAGAATATTAAGTTAAATTTTATTGGTCAATGTATAAATGAAATCGCACAATAACCACATATTAATAAAATTTCCCACAATATGAGATACAAACCGTGAAAACACCCCCAATAATAGCACAGACGTTTGTAATGAAGTGTGAAAAAGACTTCTGGTTTTCTGTTACCAAGACCTGATCAGAGACAAAAAAGAAAACAGAAGTGTAAAACAAGAAGTGACTAGAAACAAAGAGCAGAAATTAATGAAATATATGACCTCCAATTACAGACCTGCATGGGAGAGAGCTCAAAATGGAACTTGGCAACAGGAATGTTCAAACTCTGAGCAAGACTGCTGTGGGCTGTATACTCATACTCCTCAACTAATTTATAATCCTTTTTAGTTATCACCTCTGTTTTAACTATCTGAAGATAGTGCTCAATCTGCAGACACAGATTTCAGGTGGTTTGTTAACTCAATCTCCACATACCACAGATTTTAGAGTTTCTGTACTTTGTAGTAATCCTTACAGAAGGAAATAGATAGCCATGATTAGGGTCATCAGAAGATTATGCTTCTACCAATGAGTTGCGTTATCTCAATTGGACTAAAGCATTCACCTAATTAAATTTCTAATCTGTCAGATAAGTTTCTGGTTCATTAAACAGATAAGGGGTGCATATAAAACAAACAAACAAACTTTGGTAAAACAAAAAGACGCTTTTTGTAGAAAGAAATGAGTAGCGAGAATATTGAAGACTTGGGGTGTGTTTGCGAGGGGAAGGGAAAAGAATTCACAAAACTTTCCCTTGTTAGGTTGTTAAAATTTTTAAATTTTGGAGGGGAAGGAATTTGAGGATTTTATGTAACTCTTCTTAACCTCTCCCTTTATTAATTTTAATTACCCCAAATTGGAGGGGTTTTGGAGGATCCAAGCAAGAAGAGGAGAAACCACCACTTAACCTTTCCTCCCCTTCCCTTCCCCTCCTCACTCCCAAAGACATCCTTGGGTCTGTTTGGAAATTTGGAGGGAAAGGGAAGGGAACTTAGGGTTTATTTGAATTGGTATTAAGGAGAAAGAGAGAGAACTAGAATATCTCCTCTTTGTTTGGGAAGTTAGAAATTCAAGGGGGAGATAATGGAGGATTAATTTAAAGTCCTCTATTATTTTTTTCTTTACATAACAAATCCTCCATTTTCTTTATTCTTTATAATTTTTAAATACCCCAATTTGGGGTGGGGTATTTAATAGGATATTCCAAACAAAGAGGAGAAAAATAGGAGATTAAGGGTACGCTTTTTAGGCAGAAAGGGAAAGGGAAAGGGAAAGAGAAAGCATTTATTGTGTTTGTTAGTAAAAGCTGAGAATGGAAATGCAATGGGAATGTATTAAAATTACCACTTTACCCCTTACATTAAAATAATAAAAAGAAAAGAAGGTTATGATTGTGTCAAATCAAAGGGTATAATAGACATTTTGTATTTCCTTTCTTCTTTTTTAATTATACACACTTTTCAAGACGGAAATAAAAAAGTGGATAACATGTGAGGCTTACATGTTTTTTTTTTTTCCATTACCCTTTTCCCTTCTAACGAACACGCCCTAACTTCCACTTCCCTTCCCTCCCTTTCAATCTCTTCTCCTCCCCTCCCCCTCCTTATAGCCAAACATATCCTTAAAATCCTTCCTCTTGTTTGGTTTTAAAAATTTTGGAGAAGAAAATGAAAGAATTTACAATAACCCTCAACAACAACAATCAAAGCCTTTTTCCACTAGGTGGGGTCGGCTATGCTTGCATAGTCGATCCCAAGCCCGGATAAAGGAGGAGGGTTGTGTTGGGAGAGTTTGGAGGATCCAAAGAGAAGTAAAAACCATCATAATATCTTTATTCTTTACACTTGGAGATCATTCCATACAAGAAGTCATGTGTTTTAAGTATTTGGGAACAAAATAATAGAGAAACAGAAGAGGACGTAAACCATATAATCTAAGCAGGATGAATGAAATGGAGGAAGGCCTAGGTGTTATTTGCAATAAAAAATATCACATAAACTTAAGGGAAAATATTATTGCACAACAATAAGATATGCTTTATTGTATGGTATTGAATGTTGAGCGATAAAAAGTCAACATGAGCCCAAATTCAACGTTGCAGAAATGAGAATGTTGTGTTGGATGAGTGGTCACACTAGAAAGAATAGGATTAGAAAGGATTGCATTAGAGAGAAAGTTGGGGCAGCACCTATCATCGAAAAGTTAGTTGAAACAGGTGTCTTAAATGGTTTGGTCATATACAAAGAAGTTTGTTAGAGACTCCTATATGTAGAGTTGACCATATAGAAGATAACCCAATAACTAGAGGTAGGGAAAACCAAAGGAAATAAGAGAAACTATTAATAACATGACTATTGAAATGAACAAAGACAGAACACACTGGCATCACTTGATTGGAAGATAGCCCAATAAATAGAGGAAGGGGAAGACCAAAGAAAATAATTGGAGAAACTATTAGGATGGATTTAACTATTAATAACCTAACTATGGAAATGAGCAAAGACAAAACACGTTTGCATCACTTGATCCATACAACTGACCACACCTAGTGGGAAAAGCTTTGATTGTTGTTGTATTTATATTCTTTACAATTTTAAAATACTCCAATTTGGAGTATTTTGGAGAATACATCAAGGATAAGAGAAAAAGAAGATTAATCTCCCCCTCTCTTCCCTTCCCCTCCTAATTGCCAAGCATACTAAGTGATGATTTTTTCTCCTCTTGTTTGGATCCTTGAAAATCCCTTAATTTGGAGTAATTAAAATTAATAAAAGGAGAAAGTTAAGGAGGGTTAGTACAACATTTTGCAATTTTTTTACTCCAAAATTTAGAAATCCAAACTTTGGGGAGGGGGAGATTATTGATGGTCACTTTTAGGATTTCTTGGGCAATTAGAATGATAGACTCTAGAAAATATCAAATTCTGGAGGACCTGGACATCTATGTAATCTATGCTTGCATCTTACTCTATCAGGCAGGCAGTCAAAGATGCTGATATCGACCACACTGATTCAAATGGCAAAGTTGACACTAGAATAAAAATATTAATTTGAACGTCAAACTTACAGTAACATTTGCTCCTAAATCACGATTATTGATGAAGGACCGACCATTCAACCTGTCATGGCTGATACCAACATATGGTATCAAGCGCTTTACATCACTCATAACTCTAGGCGAGAGTTTTCTTCCAAAAGACAAGTGATTTATGACGTGTGACATGTTCATTTGAGAAGCATCAAAAGAATGAGCATCAGATCGAGCCGAAATGATTAAGTTTCCAGGAACCTGAAGAGATCAAAACAGCTTATATTAGAGGTTGACCTTCTGAATTTTTTGTTTTGTTCCAATATTCAAAGTTTTGGGGAGAATTTTTTTTTAAAAAAAGTCACGTTCTTTGTCTCATCCAAATCTTTTTTTTATAGAACATCTCATCCAAATCTTTGACTTGAGTATAAACTACTGAAGCATCATTTACAACTTAAGAAAATCAAAGGTATCAGCTTCTTCTAGAGAAAGCATGTAGCGTCATCTAAAAATATGGGAAGCAATAAAGGAATATTTCTTTTTAGTGAAGGCTAATTTTTATCCTACTGAGTTTTACGGCTTACCTTCTTGACACGCACATATCCTTCAACTCTACATCCCCCTGAAGGTGGTGCTGGTCTTTTTGCATTCTCCCCAACATCGGATTTATCCTCCAAAGCTAGCTTTCGAGATTCAGTAGGCAGAGATGTCACCAAATTCTCCATTGTCTGCAGTGGAGAAACTTCATATAAGTCATATTCCGTACTTTTATTGGTAAACAGTATGTTTAATAACACTTTTATGTTAAAAGTGATTTAGACCATGCTAATTCAAATTAAAATAGTAGCTACCTTGACCAGGCTTTCTGTATCACGATCACCATAGTATGAGTCATGGTCATGATGTCCATGATCATTTCTGAAAAAGAAAAGTCATTAAAAAAATATAATCAGAAAATACAAAGCTTAAAAAATCCATTTGAAGATTAAAGATATAAATATACAGCATACAAACATACAAAAACAACTATGCATACTGATCATGCAGAAATGACTGAAAATGATTGAAGAGACCTGAAAATATAGTGGAGCACCAAAAACTGAAAGAGATGTAACATTGTCCAGAAGAAATTGTCCATTGAGAAGTTCATTGAGGTAAGATCCTGGTAGCAGCTCAAGTTATATTTAATTCTTACTTACATGAGCAATCCACATAATTTGTTTTGTGTTTAAATGCACAACTACCGAAAGCAACATACAATGTAATGACTCGGTGATTATTTCCTACTGTACTCTTTCAAATTGTTACTTTTTTTAAACCATTTGTTACTTGTTTTTTTACATATCATTACTTTTGACTTTAATACGGCCATTTCTTCACTACTTACATTCCAAGCTTGATCCCAAAAAAAAAAATTCTCAAGGAAAATGTAATATAATCAACAAAAAGAAGTCTTTTCCACCGGGTGGGGTCTACTATATGGAGTAGGCGATGCCAACTTGTTTCATATTGGCTCATTACTTTGGCTAGATTGTTAATAGATAAATCTATCCAAATAGTTTCTCTTATTATTTTCTTTGGTCTCCCTCTAGCTTTAGTTATTGGGCTATCGATATACTCTTTGAACAAGAGCCTCTAATGGCCTTTTTTTGTACATGATTAAACCACCCAAGGCATGTTTCAACCAACTTTTCTATGATAGGTGCTACTCCAACTTTTTCTTTAATGCAATAATTTATAATAACATCATTTCTAGTGTGTCCACTCATCCAACACAACATTCTCATTTCTGCAACATTGAAATTTTGACATAGTACACAATTTCCCCAAAATGGCTGCACAAATTAGCACACAATTACATTTACTATCACACATTTCAGAACTAATGGAAATGGAAACAATTATGAGGTATTTAGAATGGACACTCTGATGAATGGTGAGCTTAAAGCAATACAAAAATACTAGATTGACAGTCATATGCATGTATGGAAGGACTTGCTATCAAACATGGGCAGAGGGAGATCCAAAGTAAATAATAATAATAATAATAATAATAATAATAATAACCAAAACAAGTAATACCTAACATCACTTCCTTTACGAAAGATGCGAATAGATGGATACCCTTGTATGTGATGCCTGTACATTCATAATGATATATAATTGATGTCAAAAAGAAATACTGTTGGAAAATAACAAGATAACAGCAAAATTAGCAGACTAAATCAAAAGAAGATAACCAATTACAATGAAGAATAACTAAATTCATGCTCAATTTACACTGCACTTGGAATATCTACAACCTATTTGATGGAATTTGTTGGGGGAAACAAAGAATCTTGCTGGTATTATATCATCCAGCATCTAGTGACTCTATTTAATGCCAGAAGATATAGTATTTTGAACAAAAATCAATTAAATTTCTTAAAACGAAACGATAACAATTTGTCCACTTCCTGGTAACAACCAAACATTTATTATCAACTGTACCAATTGATATCTGAAGATTATTATACAAACAGAGTAATAACTTTCTGTAGTTCATATTATCAAGTTTTGTGGCAGGTTACACAAGGTAATCAAGATCGAGATTTTAAGTACGATCAGGCTAGACATGAGATAGATCAAATTGAGGATCATAAGATCCTATCAATTTTCAAAAAGTAATTAAAATATATATTTATTTAGTAATATAAAATTTGTGGTACATAAAATGATCCAAATTTCATAATATTTCCATAAAACTAGTTCATAATCTAGCAATTTCTAATAAAACACAACATTATTTTTGAATTCAATAACAAAACTAAATAATATCGTTTTAAAATAGCAATTTGTAATAAAGGATTAAAACATAATATTATTTTCCTTGAGAAGAAAACCGAACAGCGGAAACCTAATATTATTTTCCAGAAACCAAAACCAGGACAGCAAGCAGAAACGCAGCAAGCAACCAGAACAGCAAGCCGAAAACAGCAGAACAAAATGCAGAAACAGTGGCAAGGAAGACAAACATGCAGAAACAAAAAATCAGAACAGATGAAGGCGAAATCACGAGTAAACAACATAGAGAGCCGAAAGACAAACTAGAAGCCAGATGCATATGCTGTGTTAGTCATTTTGTGGGTGAGTCCTCTTGCGACAAGTTCAAATTTGTAGTGGTTGATGCTTCCATCAACGTTATTGAGAAAAGAAAGGAGGGAGAAGAGAATATAAAAGGGAGAAAGGAGAAATGGAGGGAGAAGTAAGAACAAACTCTGAAAATTATAATCTATTCATCAAGTCTGCTTGCAAAAGAGAGAGGGCTGAATATATATAGGGAGCCCAAGTCAACATTTATAAACACAACACTCACCCTAATAATTAAGCAATTACAAGTTTCAAAAACAATAAAACTAGGTTCATGTATCAACTTCAAAATATATCATTTCCTAGGTGCAATTTATTTCTTTATTCTTTTTCCTAGATAGTAATAATTCTTTTCTTCTTTCTAGAATATGTTTTCCAATATTTTCATCATTATTTGATTCTCCATTATTCTTCCCAACTGAAGATAACTCTCCTTTGGAGAGTAAAAGTGGTTGCAATACTCTAGCAAGTCAAGGCAGGAAAAATTCATCATCAGTGTTCCATGAAGCTTTTACATCGGAGTATCCTTTCCAATGAATGAGGTAAAGGTAGAAAGAATCAAGAGAGAATGTGATTCTGATCATTCAAGGGCACGTTAGTAACTTCAGCAAAAGGTGAAACTACTGGAAGAGTGGGTATGAAATTTTGAGGAGGTTGGGCACCTACATAATCATCATTAAGTAATGGGGGAGGCTCAAAAGTGTCTTTGTAAGGAAACAAATACCCAATGGTGAAAACTAGGCTAATGGCTAAATCTGATGGTAATTTAAGCAAGTGTGCATTAGGCCTAATTTTACGGGAAATATGAAATTGACTAAAAGCATGAGGAGGTAACTTCTTAAAAGAGTGTTGAGTTGATTGTGGAAAGGTTCAACAGATTTAGAAATGTGGGTTTTCAAAGGAAAAGGCATAAGATCAATAGGATGGGGAGGATGCTCAATAATGATTTCCATATTAACATTAGAGGGACACTCAAGGGGTTTCACAATTTTAATGTCTATGGCCTCCTCGTCCACACTCGGCTGATTTTTTTGAATTAAGGCTTGATCATCCATTATGATTTAATCTTCAATATCAGAAGGGCACTCAAGGGGCTCCACGATATCAGTGATTGTGCTCTCTTCAAGAACACTAGACTAGTGTTCCAAAATTAAGGCTTGATGTGGGCTCCAATATTCATCTTGATTCTTAACTAGATCTTCAATTCTTTTTCTAGGCAATTGACTACTCAACAATTTGATGGCACCCAAAATTTCATCAAAGCAACGGTCCACATGCTCTCTCTTTTCTTTTTGAGCAACCTCAAGGTTGTCCAGGTTCTTTATGATTTTTTTGTTATAGTTTCCCATGTTAATTTTTAAGGAAAGGTTGGACGGTGAATGTGGTTGGAAAGGGGTTAGCTTTGATACCAAATTGATGTAGGATAAGATAAGATAGAAGAGATTAAGGGGGAGAAAAGGAAAGAAAGGAGGGAGAAAATTGACAGATGAAAGGAGGGAGAAGAGAATAAAAGGGAGAAAGGAGAAATGGAGGGAGAAGTGAGAACAAACTCTGAAAATTATATTCAATTCATCAAGTCTGCTTACAAAAGAGAGAGGGTTGAATATATATAGGGAGCCTAAGTCAACAATAATAAACATAACACTCACCCTAATAATTAAGCAATTATAAGTTCCAAAAACAATAAAACTAGGTTCATGTATCAACTTCAAAATATATCATTTCCTAGGTGCAATTTATTTCTTTATTCTTTTTCCTAGATAGTAATAATTCTTTTCTTCTTTCTAGAATATGTTTTCCAATATTTTCATCATTATTTGATTCTCCATCAGTTATATTACATGGTGGATTGCATTCAACTAGTCCTTTCCCTCTAGAAAGGTCTGAAAGCTTCCAAGTACCATTCTTTTCAATGGCATCCATGGTGGAAAACCTTGGAAAACTTATTTAAAAGAAATAAAGACCTCATAAGTATCCTAAGAAATTATTGATATGTACTTCTTTGCTCTCACCCTTAAATGTCCTATGGGTTAAAAGGAGAAGGTTGCGGTTCTAAGTCTCTAGACCATTGGACCTAGAGGATAACTTGGCCTTAGTTTGAAGCTTGGAAAGATGAAGAAAACAGTTTTTCCCCATGTATGAACAAATGTTTGTTGTCCATATCATAGCTAGTGACCTTATTATGATCATAAAGATTCGATCTACCTAATCAGATATGGGCAACATTCATGGAAAGAACATCTCACCGGACCTCTTCATAATATTCTCCCAGTAGTCCAGTACCCACATTCATGGTAAACATTGCAACATTATCTATGTTAAAAAGACCAAAAGTATAACAAGTGGTTAAACTTTTAGGTTTCTGTCAATAATTGATAGACAAAATTAGGAGGAGGCATGATTAAATTAGCTGCAAAAACTCAATTTCTGCAAAAGCTAAAGCTCTGCAAAGTGCAAAGGACCCAAAAAAAAAAACAGAAAAACAGCCAGAAAAAGTTCAGAAATTGTAGAAGTACCTCCTACATAAGTCACCTTCTTGAGTGCAATCAACCTTTCCCAAAAGAATACGCCCATCCATTTCTGGGTCGTATCTAAATAATTGCAATCATGCAAATGGGATATTGGATTAGTAAGTGAAAAAGATATCTCAATCAATTTCACAAAAGAGATGACGGAAATAGACCTTTCAAAATGTAATTTCAAGGAAAGCATAAAAACACTAGGTCAATGATATAGTACCTCTCTCTTATTATCTTAGCAGCCTTCTCCCACGAGGGTTTCTGAAAAGGAAAGAGAAGAACCAATTAATTAAAAACTAAAATGGTATCAACTATATCACATACATTAATCCACCAAAGAGAAGAAATGCTAGATGATACAATCATCTTATATATACAACCAATACACATTGAATAACACCCTTTATAGAGCATACTATTTCATCTTCTGCTCTCCATCATAACTTTGTACTAGTCACCATCAAATTGCACAAACGCAAGTGAAGTTGCACTTAGGGATGATCATAATATCCATACCTTATGGGTACATGTAAAAATTACCCATCGAGTCTAAGACACATCGCTTTTAAATTAATGGGATTAATGGGTTCAGATCTGAGTATGAGGATTATTTCAAGAATTTTCCTAGGTTATGGTCTGTTTAGAGGAATGTCCATTATGGATATTCAAAGGGATTGGAAGGCCCTATTGAGATAATGTCTTAGTTTCCTTCTGCTGGTCTTCTTCTTTTTATTTTCTATTCCTGAGGTTTGCTTGTCCTCGTGTTTGTAAACTTCTTTTTTTTCTTTAATACAATTTATTTTTTCTATCAAAAAAAAAGTATAGCTAATAATAGTATATGAAAATTGCTGTTATTTTTTGGCCGAAAAAATTGCTGTCTGAAAAGGATAAACTTGTTGAGATTTTATGTTGACTATATGTTTAGAGTTTAGATAATATAATGGTTGTGAACCTTTTTACCTTTTCAGATTTTATCAAAAAAAACTGATTAAAAAAATACTCATTTTGAAATCATCCACGTAAACAGAAGGTCCAAGTCCAAGGATTAAGTAACTAGATGGGAATGCAGATTGAGTTTTTTTCTTTTTTCTTTTTTTTTTGATAGAAAAAGAAATTTTTTTCTTTAGATAAAGGAATGGAAACTATAATACCATACTCATAACCTACCCATGAATCCATGACCATCCTTAGTTGCACTTATCATTGAAGTTACCCTTTGCCACAACAATAGGATTTGTATCAAGGGGAAGTTTTTATTCTTAGGAATCTTAAGAAATTGATGACAATAGAAGCTTAATTTCATTTTGGAAACAATTATAATAATCAAACACCTTGTTATTCCCAAAGATTGAAGGAGAATTATCAAGATAAATTGATTACCAAACGTTGACTCCAATAGCACCACGGAGCGTAAAAATTTACAACCAAAATAGGGTACCTGCCAAGAGAGTTTTTAGTATGGTGTAAATAATATATAACTATCATGTAATTTGCATTTAAGAATAAACAAACAGAGGGGAGAAGGGGGGAAGGTGGGGCTTTTGAACTCTTGCTAAGCTGAAAGTCAGAAAAATCAAATATGTTAATCTCAAATTTGGCCCACTTACTGATGAGAATATTTATCGAAGTTATCTGTCACAAGTGAAAGAGAACCTTCTGCAGATTCTTCATCTACTTCAATATCATGCTTAATGTAGGTTGCAGCAGGTCCTAAATGAAACTCAGGGCCAGTGGGTCTCAAATTTGAATCAATAGAAAACTTGCGGACTGTTTTTGTTATATTCAGCCTGTTCTGAAGATAAGAGATCACAAATTAAGGACAAGAGATAAAACATAAAGAACAAGAATCACAACGAGCAAGCATAAATGAATAACAAAATGAAGTATAAAAATAGGAATTCCACTAGATAAAAAATTAATAAATAAAAGAGTATTCAGAAGCACAATATTCCTATCAAGTGCCTGCGATATCTCCCAGCCATGGGTTAACAGGCAACTTCTGACAAAGATATGGTACATACCATTTAGAAGTCATGTAGCTAAATCTTAAGAAAGTTACAGTCAGCATTGCAAGATAATGCGACAATTTCTGTTGGAACCAATAAAAGCAATTTATAGTCATTAGGAATACGTTATTTACAAAATAACACTTTCT
Source organism: Senna tora (assembly GCA_014851425.1). NCBI lineage: Eukaryota > Viridiplantae > Streptophyta > Magnoliopsida > Fabales > Fabaceae > Senna > Senna tora. The sequence goes on along the minus strand of CM026263.1, from coordinate 50,591 downwards.
TAATTATAAACATTTTACTTGTTTTGATAGATACTATTGATATTACGGATAAAACATATATATTTTTTATAGAAAAAGAAATATTATTGAAGAAGAAGAAAGAGAGTACAAAAGAAGAGGGCAAGAAGTCTACCAAAAAAAAAAAAGGAAATACAGCACAAAGAAATATTATGAATAAAATATTATGCCCTATGTTACATCAATTGAAGTAAAATAACACATAACTAGAGAAGTTGACGTTAATTTTACTGTTTAATGAAAAGACACTTATTAATGTCAATTGAGGGAGCATAAGGCATAAGCACAATTTTTTAAGAACCAATGAGAGCAAAATTTCTTAAAACAGAAGCACAAAACTTTTTATGCAAGAAATAATCAGGTGTAACCAATGGAAGGGTAGAAACTTACTGTTCCCAGCACATCACTCACATCAACCGATGCAAATTCACATGAGAGCGCAGGAAAACTACAAGAAAAATATGTAGCCATTAGTGGAATAATATGCAAATAACATGTAATCATTATTATTTTGTACCAAAATAAGAAAATTTGAAAGTTTGCTATTTATACTGGTTTATCTGAGGGCTGGTCAAGCATTTATCTTAGGAACTAAAAGAGATTAGGAGAATGTTATATTAAAAAAAAGGCTGGCCCTTAACTGGGCCAAAAAAGCCCAATTTAAATATGGGCTAATTTTCTGTGGCCGATCCCTATTTAATGTTTGGGGATCAATGGCCAGCCCATTGGGCACGACCTATTTTGACAGCTCTACTCCCAACTAGATAATCATATCATATCCCCAGAAGCAATCCCAATGATCAAGAGCTTTTTCTACACCCAATTTACAGCTGTGCTTAAAAGCATGTAAAGAGTGTCATATCCAAAGTTCTGAACATTACAACTTAGCACTACTTAACTAGTGACCTTTCTCCTCCTAGAAAAGTTTTTTCTTCCAAAATGTCAATTCCCAATAATTATCTTAGATATTGATGAAAGACTGTTCAATTCAACTCAACTCAACTCAACTCTAATGAATTCATCATTGATAAATATTTTATTAGATAGTTTTAGATTCTTGATAAAAAGCACCGCAATTTGCTAAAACAAATAGAACCAGACCCACTTTTTGGCGGTATACTGGGACATGTGTGATGCTATCAATAATTTGCATAATATCAATAATCAAGACTTGATTGCAGATACCATAAGGAAACATTATACTTAACCAAAGACAGCACATACTTAAGTCGGTTTCTACCTGATATTGAAATCCATACGTAAAAAGTCTCCATCAGAACTCTTGTCAACAATTACAGATGTAGAGGTGCTGACAGATAAATAATTATTTAGTTCCTGCCACAGAGGTTGCATGATATACATCAATATCAAATTTAAGGAAGGAATTTGACAAAATTATATAATAATAACATCATGAGGAAGAATGCTTTAGGTGTAACTGTATAAACAACATCTAGGGGTGGCATTGAACACCAGATATCCATAAATTTATCCAATCCACCCATTAAAATTATGATCTAATTGATTGGATCAAATTTGTCCCAAGGATTCATTCCTGCCACTCTCTCTTCTCTAATTCTCTCTTTCTCTCATCCCTTTCTTTCTTGTTCTCTCTCTGGTTCTATCTACTTTACTGTTTCAACACCAAGAATCAGTCTTCCTGGTTCATTGGTATTTTTTGAGGTCTAAGGAACAAGTGGTATCGGGGCGTCAACCAAGAAACCCAAGAACCGAGAGGAAGTCAACCATTGCAAGGTTTGACATAAAGAAATTCGATGGGCAAATCAACTTCAGCATTTGGAAAGTTCAAATGAGGGCTGTGCTAACTCAAAATGGTCTAAAGAAAGCACTTGATGGAGAGTCCAAGAAGCCAGCAACGATGACTGATGAAAGCTGGGAGGAATTGGATGAGAAGGCCCTCACAGCCATTCAGTTATGTCTTTCAAAAGATGTACTGCTTGAAGTGATCCAAGAATCCTCTGCAGCTGCGTTGTGGACCAAGTTAGAGGGTCTTTACATGACCAAGAACTTGGCCAACAAACTCAAATTGAATGAGAGGTTGTACACCTTGAGAATGACATAAGGGAGCTCATTGAGATCTCATCTTAATGAATTCAACACAATCTTGAGGTCAAGATTGAGGATGAAGACAAGGTAGTCCTTCTAGTTGTATCTTGATGGGGATGGAGAAAGTATGGGATGTCTCTAGGTTAGTATGAACTATCCAAGTCCTAAATCGAGTAGAATGAGATGTTTGATGGGGTACTTAAGAGGCTTGGTTATTCCTCCTTAAAAGTTAACTTTTGAGGGAGGGTTCCCCAAGTCACTTGGGTTCCATCATTTGGTATCAGAGCTTATTTGTCAATGACACGGAGAAGGCTACCTGTGGAGGGTTCTGACCGGCAGAGAGGCTGACCGCAGTAGAGTGAAACAATGCCGAGTAAACTGTCGCTGAGTGTAGCCATCAAAACGTCGACTCTTCAAGGGCTGTGCTATTATGGGGATGAGGATAGTATGAGATGTCCCTAGGGTAGTATGGGTAACCCAAGTCCCACATCGAATAGAATGGGATGCTCGATGAGGTACTTAAGTGGCTTGGTTCTTCCCCCTTAACAGCTAGCTTTTGAAGGAGAGTTGCCCAAGTCACATGGGTTCCATCATATCCCTTCCACCTTCCTACAAACACTTTAGGGAGATTATTCTCTACAGCTCCAATGATACGCTGTCCTATGAAGATGTCAAGTCTAACCTTCTCTCAAAGGAGAGGTTCAATCATGAAATGCCTTAAGACAAAAAGGGAGATGCCCTTTTAGCTCAGGGAAGAAGTCAAGAAAGGACAAATTCGAGCAAGAAACAACATAGATCAAAATCAAAAGGCAACTCTACAAAATCTTGCAAATATTGCAAGAAACTTGGCATGAGATCAATAACTGCTACAAACTCAAGAACAAGAGGAAAAAGGAGGAGATGACTCAGACCGAGGGTTACCCCACAAAGGAACTCCCAAATAAGTCAAAGGCCATAGAGACACTTTGCAACCCACCATTTCAGCTAAACTCCCCACAGTAATATCCTCTATATTAATCCCAGCCAACCCATACTTAGAAAGATTAATCCGATGACCTGAGACAACTTGAAAGATTTGAAGCAAGGATAACACATTTTAAAAATTGTCCTTATCTTCAGGAAGTAAGAGGATAATATCATTTATAAACTGTAAATGAGAAACCTCCACCTCCTCACTCCCTATCTTCAAACCTCTCACCTCCCCCCTTTCAGAAACCCTAGACAACATATGACTTAACACGTTCACCACAGAGTAAACAAGAAAAGAGAGAATAAAGAACCCCTAAACCACTCCTTAGGTTCTCCATTCACTATAACTACAAACACAACAGAGGGAAGACAACCACTTATCCATTTCCTCCATCTGTCCCCAAAACCCTTCTGGCAAAGAACCTTATCTAAGAGATCCCAACTAACCCTATCATAAGCTTTTTTTTTTTTTGATAGAAAAAAGAAATTGTATTAATGAAAAAAGAAGATTACAAACACGAGGACAAGCAGTCCTCAGGAATAGAAAATAAAAGAAGACAAGTAAACGAAACCCTTCTGTTTCTGCCATCTAACCTCCTCCACTACTTTGTTGGCAACTAATGCCGCATCAAGGATTTACCTACCAGCGCTTTGGTTCAGAAATGGCATCTCCAAGAATCTCCCCTAACCACAATGAAAGGACCTTGGTGATGACTTTGCAGACACTAGAGACCAAACTAATAGGCCTAAACTCATGCACCCTTGATCCTTTTTGGGAACAAATGTAATGAAGGTCGAATTCATAATTGTGGAAATCTTGCCATTGAAAAAAAAAAACTCATTAAAAACTCTCAATAAGTCCTCTTTCAAATTAGTCCACCAAGCCTAAAAAAAGCCATGTTAAAACCATCAGGACCTGAAGCCTTCTCCTTATCCATCATCCAAATTTCTTGCTTAACCTCTTCTTCCTCAAAAGGTCTTTCTAATTTGTGTTTTCTTTTGGAAGGCTTTGTTGAGCTAGAGATTTGTGTTTTCTTTTTTTGATTTCCTTTATTGTTTTCTTTGAGGACTTCTTGTCCTCATCCTTTGTAATATCTTCTTTTATACAATTTATTTTTCTATAAAAAAAATTCCTCCCACCTCATCTTCTATGGGATAGAATTACATTTTTGTCTTCCCTTTGGGTTTCGTCGAATGTAATGTTTAGAGGGGTTTCCATTATGGATCTCCAAAGGGATTGGAAGGCTTTGTTGAGCTAGAGTTTAGCTTTTCCTTTTGCTTTTTTTCATATTCTCTTCTGTTAGAAGATTTCTTGTCATCTTCCTTTGTACTCTCTTTCTTCCTTAATAATATTTATTTTTCTATAAAAAGAAGTCTTGGTAAGGTAGGTCATGTCTTTGCAGTTTGCAGCATGTATTCTGTGCCTTAGTTTTCATCTCACTGTAATATCATAAAACTAAAAGCTGTCTCAGCATAAAGTATCTACCATCAATGGTAGCTCCCTTGCCTTTGAGTAAAGAAGTCACGAGTCTAGATAAACTGATCTGATCAAAGTAGACAATGGTTTACATAAATCTTAACCTCTTATGAAATGTTGAATTGTACAATATATATTGCATTATTTTTTATAGAAAACAATATATATTGCATTAATAATATCAGTTTATTAAAATTTAAGTTTTAGAGAAAGAAGGCAATATTTAGAGTAAAATAAATTAAGTACCTTCAAAACAAAGTTGGATATTAATAAATTCTTTTAATATCAGTTAACCCAATTAGTCTGAGTTAAATACACAACTAAGGGATACCCAAAAGAAAAACCAGCCAATTGACACACACTTATTTTAATATAATATAAAAGTAATAAGCTGATTCGATGATCGGATATCCATTCAAAATACATGGATCAGTAGATGGAAGGATACCCACCAACAAGATAGGTCATGGATGGATTAGATTATTTTAAATGCTTCTCATTGGATCCTAAATGGGTTAACAAACCAAGCTTGATCCACTCATTATAATCTGATATTCTGACCCACAATCTGCTCATTAGCCACCCTCTAGAATCAATATGGAATAGATATAAATCTTTAATATTTACACATCATACAATTACAACTAACAGAAATGATAAGAGATACTGACCATTCCAAATAAAAACATCATGGAGAGAGCTGCCACTATAGATAATCCTGCTCCTGATATTGATGCCTCGGTCAAATCTCTTGGAATTTTTCTGTCACCAGAAGACAGTAAAATCTATGTGCTTGTCTTAAGGAAAATAACAAATCATTATTGAAAGCATTCATTAGGGATACCACATGGGAATGAATAATATCTTCTTTCTAATTTACACATATTTTTGTCTACTTCCGTAGTGGAGTAACATATGTGTTCAATTTACATACTGACACTCTAAAAACACTGGCCTCCCAGTTCTCCACAGCAGAAATAAAACTGGCCACCTGTTGGTGGCAGATTTCAAATTCCAAAGGAAAAAAAAAAAAAACTTTTGATTACCAATTAGCTAATCAAGAGGCTGTGCTAGTGAAAGGTTCCATCAATGGTATTCCTCATAACCACTTGCATTAGCCAGTCATGTACTGGCTTCAGCAGCCTCTGATAGAGGTTAACATAGTTACAATGGCAAATGTTCTACTTTGACCTTCTCCCTCAATAGATGACCTCAGAGTAATTTAAGCCAAAACATAACAGCAAACAACAAGTTGACATATCTACATTTGAATGTGAAATTGTGAATTATCACAGAACCATTCAACACCCCCTCCCCCAACCAAAAAAAAAGAACCAACCTCCCCATCATCCCACTAATTTGCATACCTGCATACCTAAACCAACCATCTAAACTCTTAAGCAATTGATATCCATACATTTCTGAAACACGGTAAACTCGCATTCCACCCCTCCACCCCTCTGCCATCCCTCAATCACGGAGCACTCACACATCTTCAGCGGCATGTATATATGAAAATTAAGTACACAGAGATAAATTAATCAATTTTTGCGTCAGATTAACAACCCGAGAACGGTTCATATCCGTATGAGCAATCAATGATACAGATACCGACTTCATGAGTCATAACCCAAGATTGGAAATGACGCACTAATAACAAGTCCATACATTCATAAATAACCATCTCAAGCACAAACGCAAAATATGCGAATGGATTAAAAAAACTAAAAAAAATTAAAAACAAAGAGAGGGAGATCCTAACCTGTAAAAATCGACGGATTTGATTTTGCTTGCAGAAATCATGGTTGCTCGAGTGAAATTTCACGGGAACAAGAAAATGAGAGACACAGAGGGAAATGCTCAAATCTTAGGGATTTAGAGCATAATAGATCGAACCAGCTTCAACCGGAGCAGCGCTTCTCGAGTATCAGCTAGAAATCTGAAAGCGGAATATTAATGTTGAATTTACAGGAAATTAATAAAATATAAGGATCAGATAAAAAAAAATTAAAATATAAGGAAAAGTGTGTGCAAGGCCAAAAAAAAAAAAAGTGTGTGCGGAGAGGATGAACTATTCTGTGTTTCGTAAGCAGGAAAACATGTACGAAAAATTATTCGATTTAAATCTCTACCGTTGATTTAACGACTTCATCTCTTTCAGACAGTTCTCCTATCTTATTATGGCGGTGCTTAGAAAAAATCGCAAAATTAATTTAACCTCCGACTTAGGTATATTTGGTAACAAAATCAAACAGTAAAATCGCGGTGTTTTACGATTCTTAAAAAAATTTTACATAATATTTTATACATATAAAATATACTTTTTATCATATTTTTTCTCTCTCCTACTTTTTCTCTCTATCTCTCTCCTCACCTCACTTTTCTCTAGAGTACTCTCTTTTATTCTACAGTATTTTTTTTACAGTACTTTACATCCGTGTATCTATACCAAGCGTACCCTTAAAATACATTATTTTTCTCGAAAATTATTATTTTATTTTTAATCAATAAAATTAATTTTCATCTATTGTATCTTTCATTTTTTATGTAGTATTTGGTATTACTGTCAGTTTTCATATTTTTGTTTCTTGAAAACTGAAATTTGTGGTCTGTTTTTTTTGTATTCTATTTTTTATTTTTTGTGTTCTGTTTTATATCTTCAGTTTTTTATATTAATAAAATAACAGAAAATAAATATTTATAGAAATTTAAAATATACTTACGTAGATGTTTTGGGAGTAAGAAGATTCATGCATATTCATGGTGGGTGTTGGTGGTGGTACGCGGTGGTGATTGGTCAGCGGTTAGTGGTGGGTGGTGAGTGGTGGTGGGTGATGGTGCATGGTGAATGGTGAGTGGTGGTGGTGGTACGTGGCGGTGGGTGTGATGGTGGTGGCGGGTAGTGGTGAGTGTGATCGTGGTGACGGGTAGTGGTGAGTGGTGGCGTATGGTGATGATGCATGGTGGTGGTCGTGGTTGGTGGCGAGTGATGGTGGTAGACATGATTGGTGTTGGTGGTGCATGGTGTTGGTGGTGGGTGTGCGTGGTGGTGGTAGCGGGTAGTGGTGAGTGGTAGGTAGTGAGTGCCTGAGTGGTGTCGGTGGGCGATGGTGCGTGGTGGGTGTGGTTGGTGGTGGTGGCAGGTGCTGGTGGTGGCACTGGAGGATCTATTGGTGGCAGCAACGGAGGTGGCAGCTCTAGTTGTGGCACACATAGTCGTGGATGTCGAGCTTGTTGTGGAAGTGGAGAAAGCATTATCACAGTGGATATGGCACTAGAGGATCTATTGGTGGTAGCAACAGAGGTGGCAGGTCTAGTTGTGGTACACATGGTGGTGGATGTCGAGCTTGTTGTGGAAGTGGAGAAAGGGGTTGTCACAATGGATATTACCCTAGAATCACCGCCTTCGCCTTCGTAGATCTCTAATCACTCCCTCTCATTTTGAGAGATCTAAAAGGAGTGATGAGATAAGATGTGTGATGAGTGATGAATGTGATGAGTGATGAAAGATAATATTTTTTCTTATATATTTTTTTAATATCATTAAAGGCATTTTAGTCTTTTTACAAATTTTACATTTAAAATTTTTTATCTTATTTTTTTTACATGCCAAACATTTTTTATCTTTAAAATTTCATTTCCTTCCTTTCTTTTCCAATCCCTTCCATTTCATTTCATCCCTAAAATATCATTCCTCCTTACCAAATGCAACCTAAATGTTACTAAAAAGAATAGAATTTGTGAAATTTTTGTTCATTACCCATAATTAGCACTCTCAAAACGGGCCGAACTAGCCCTGCCCGCTAAATGGGCGGGCTTGGGCAAGAAAAATTGGCCCGTTTAAAAACGGGCCTAAACGGGTTGGCCCGCCAAAAAATTTAAAAAAATTGATATATATTTGTTTAAACTCACCAAGAAATAGGTTTCAAGCTTCACCCATTTCCATTTTGATGCTAGCCCTCAAAGGGATGAAAAGAATGGGCGCTGAAGAGAGATAACCATGAAAAGTGGGAGAATTGAGAAGGAGTTATGGCCGGTGAGACCATGGTCGGTGGTGGCATGTCTATGGCTGTGAGAATGCCAGTGAGACTGAGGTGGAGCTTTAATGGGGTGTGGAGTTAAGGAGAGGAGAAATGAAAATGGGAGGCATAGGGAAAGGTTCTCGAGAAGAAAAGAGAAGGAAGAAAAGAAGAAGAGAAAAAGGGAGAAAGAGAAGAGAAAAAAAGGAAAAAAGAAGAGAAAAATGCATATATATAAGATTTGAATACGGATATAAAAAATAATATCATTTTAAAGATTCAATTAGGGTTTGAGTGCACATCGATTGGTAATAAGAGCATCCCTTCCTTCCAGAGCTCCATGAAAACTTTCTTCCAATTATTATTAGGACTAAACTAAGGTAAAGTTCATTAGGTACTTGCTATCAAATTCTCCAATAAAAATTACAGATATGGCAAAATTTTTTTGTATAACCAATCATTATAGAGAGAGAATATAAAAGACAATAAAATACACAACCAATCAAAGAAGAGAGAGAGAGTAAAAATACAATTTATGATTGATGAACTTAATAGCAAACACTTATTAAACTTTATCTTAGTTTTTTTCTTCTTATTATTGTTGTTATTTGTACAGCATTACTATTTACTATGTATTCTATGTTATAAATTTGCCTTAGAGTTGCTACATATACAATTAAGGCTAGATAATGAGAAATAGACTTCTTTGAGATTCGATGACAACCTATAGATGTATCAATTACATTGAAATGAATTCTATATAGAAGGTATAGAAAAAATATTGGTCAGTTGTCTTTGTTGGAGGCTTCCTCTGGAAGTTTAAAAGTGGGAGGCTTATCCGAGCCTCTCCTAGAATACTCCCTCCATCTTCGCGCTGCAGCAGCAGCTCTCTTTTCTCTCTCTTTCACTTCTTCCTCTGCAGAAGGATTACAATTTCAGAGAATAAGAGAGCATGAACAATATATACTCATCTTTGGCCTATATACTATACTCATCACAGTAAATGCTCAAGCACATCCATAATATATGTTTAGTGCTAGTTAGCTACTAAACTATGGAAAACATGATCAATTCCTTATAATGATGAAATACCCATACAAAGTTCTAAATGATTGATACTAAGGGAAAAAATGCAAATAAACTTTTAACTTTAGATTATTTGCAAACATCTCCTTTAATTTCAAAAATCTAAAAATTACTCCCATAAACTTCCATCCTTTAGCAATAGGGAATTTTGGTATTGAGTGGGGCATTTCATTCTGCAAGGTCTTTTATTAATAAAAAAGTTAGATATATATTTGCTATAAGGCTGTCTACTAAAAACATGGCATGTCTACGATTTTTACAACTACCTTGCGTCTATGTGTGTACAAGATAATTGCAATAATTTCTATAATACTTCCTCTCTACTCTCGCAATTCTGTTACCTGTTTCTTTTGGCCGTTATCAATTCTAACCTCCCATATTTACTTTTAAACTAATTGGAGCAAGGCATGTGATAGAGAGTATTTGCACTTTTATCTACAACAGTTGTAGCAATAGAAATCGACGACCTAGTTTCTTGCTTGAGTGATTCAATACTACAAACATGCCAGTTAAGGACCAAGTTCTTGCAATAGTCAGTTACATAGTTGCTCATCAACTCTCTCCCAAGAGGGCCAAGAGAAGGTCTATCTGCAATTGGGATATAACCTTGTCCCTTAAACCATAATTTCACAAATGCCGCCTAGGACTCATAAGTGGACATCCCACAAAGCTTGTCAAATGTAATGGAAGGAGATCCAATAATGGCATATGAGAAAATGCATAGCTAGGGGGCTTCTTTTTGAGATCCACGTGACTGTTTGGATGGAAGGCATCTCTTAATTATACTAGCCTCAGAAGATTAACATAAGAGTAGAAAGTAGAAACTGAACCAATGAAGGTCAAAGATAACCATAATAGGACAAGTGATGTAGGACAAGATAGGATAGAAGAGATTATGGGGGAGAAAGAAAGAAAGGAGGGAGAAAATCGACGGATGAAAGGAGGGAGAAGAGAATAAAAGGGAGAAAGGAGAATGGAGGGAGAAGTGAGAACAAACTCTGAAAATTATATTCTATTAATGAAGTCTGCTTACAAAAGAGCCCAAGTCCACAATAATAAGCACAACACTCACCCAAATAATTAAGCAATTACAAATTCCAAAAACAATAAGACTAGGTTCATGTATCAACTTCAAAATATATCATTTCCTAGGTGCAATTTAATTCTTCATTAAATCTTTTTTCTTCTTCCTAGATAACAATAATTCTTTTCTTCATTCTAGAATATGTTTTCCAATATTTTCATTATTATTTGATTCTCCATTAACAAGACAAGCTGTTTTGGGCACCCAAGGTAGTATGGGATAACCCTAAGGTAATATGGGCTACAAACTACCTCATCGAGTAGTATGGAATGCTCGATGAGGTATTTAAGTGGCTATGGCTTGGTTCTTTTCTCACAACATATAGCTTTTGAAGAAGGGTTTTCTAAATCACTTTTGATCCATCAATTGGTATTAGAGCTAATTTTTTGCCGACATGGAGAGGACTACCAATGCAGGGTTGTTACCAGAAGAGGGGCTAACCATGCTAGAGTTAAAAAAAAAAAACCACTAAGGTTTGTAGAGTAAAATTGTCAGGACATCGACTCTTCAAGGAAGGTGCTATGATTAGGACTAAAATAGTGTGGGATGTCTTTAGGGTAGTATAGGCTACCAAGTCTCACATTGAATAGTATGAGATGCTCGATGAGATACTTTATTGGCTTGGTTTTTCCCCCTTAACAACTAGCTTTTGAGGGAAGGTTCCTCGAGTCACTTGGGTTCCATCACAATGTTCCACGTGCTCTTTCGTGCCAGGGTGTGGCCCGCACATGCATCATTTGATGATGACTGGACTTCTAGGTTCCACCGATTGAAGCCTTCTAAAACTAGTGGCAGGACATGTGCCATGAAAAATTACATGAAAAAGGGAGATCTTGTTTGGACAGCAATATTAAGGGTAGAACGACACACTCCCAAAGAGATCAGCACTTCTAGAAGGAACCACAGAAGGATCTAAGATTATATAAAGCAAAGAGAAGAGAGGAACAGAACCAAGTTCGGTGGAATATGTAAATGAAGAGCTCCTTACATATTTGTCTTATTTATAGGATGAGAAAAGTTAATTAACACAGTATAGTGTAGTACACTGATGTACAGCGAATGAATAGAGACACACTACCATATAAACTATTCTAACAATATATGTTAAAAATGATACAAGAAACTACTAACATTCGAAAAATGAGAATGAAGGAAATTTTCAAATTTCACCTACTTACATGAAATTAAATTTAAATTCTTCATAAATTGCCATACAATTTTAGAAATTCAATTCCTTCTAATACAAATAAGAAATCAATTAATGAAATATTTCCAAATATTACTTCCCCCTGAAATTACCTCATCCAAACATATTATACTAAATACAGAAACATTTGGCAGATATGTTTTCTTATCTAGATGCAAAAACAAGATATAAAACATCAAATATGCTTCTTCTTCTTCTTCCAATGTTTGTCATTTCATCGTACCTGAATTTTTGTAGTCTTTTGGTTTTCCCCAAAGGTTGTCCCAGTATGAATCTGTTTTATCAGAACCTTTCTGCTTCATCATTCTGATTTTTGCTTGTTCCTGAAACAAAAATAGTTGGCGCTCACTTATGCGGGCAACTAAACTAAAATGATGCGCACAGCACTTTTTATATGGTGAAACTAATCAACCATGACAAAAAACTTTCTACCATAACCATAAGAAAGAAACACTGAACCCAAATGGAAATTTATCTTATATAAATATCCATTTTAGTTTACGACACCCCTCACAAATGTATAACATATAATTGTTTTGCCTGTTTCTATGCAGAATGGTGAAAGTCTTACTAGGAAATTTGAAAAATAGCTCTGCACTATTTCTGCAAATATATCATTATCATAAACTGCAAAGCCTCCCATTTTTCTTGAAAAAACAATGTACTAAATGTAAAACTTTCTTATTTTACACGTGGACAAGACAGCATGGGAATGAATACCATATTCACCGTTTATATCAAAGCTAACAAGAATCTATTGAGAAGTATCATTTGCTAAGCATTGAATAACCATTATGCTTGGAATCATTTGGCTAAAAGGGACCTGTCGGCTACAGTTACCGAATATTAGAAGCACAATCCAGGATCAATGCATAGAGAATTATTTTCCTTGAAATCATTTATTTTACAAATAATAGCAGGACAAAACATAATAAATACATTACATAATCCAAATAATGTTTATTTTTTGCAAGATTTAAATTGCAACGGGAAGAACAGTTTATACATGAGCAATTCTTCAAATATTAAGTTAAAAATGGAGGTGACTTGGAGTATAAGACTTCTTACTAAGACTTTTGCCTGCCTTTTCTCCCATCGGGAGCTTGCCTGTAATTAACAAGTATAGACCACGTTACACTACTACAGTAATATCATACCAGAGATTAAAAGCAAATCAAAGAAATTTCGATAAAAAGTTTTGTTTTCTCCTAAAATATGCTTGAAGCTTAAAATTCTGTTGGGGCTACAAGCAAAAATAAGAAAAATAATAGAAACAAGAGATGAAAATTGTTAGTAAAAAATGCGTGGTATTAGGCCGAGGCACGGGTATCTCGCTGTAATTCGCGTCCTCCACGGGTAGAAATGTGTTCCATAACTCCGATGTAGTTGTATCCAAGTGCGTCACCTCCAATGGCCAAATACTTGCCTTTTTAAGTCTACAACTTCTACACAAAGAAGTAGACAGGACTCTACACCCACACCTTTTCTCCACCCAAATGACAAAATATTTTCTCTCAAAAGTTTCATTATTTTTTTCTTCGCGTGTGTCTTATGCCTTCAGCCAAATGACATACATATATAGGTAAAATAGGAAGGCTTTTGGCTGGAAAGGAATGCTAGGGTCTTTAATAATTGATTCCTCTCACCTCATCTGTTGTGGGATAGAATTACTTTTTTGTCTTCTTTATGGGCCTCGTCGAATGGTCTGTTTAGAGAAATGTTATATTCAAAGAGATTGGAAGGCCCTATTGAGATAATGTTTTAGTTTTCTTTTGTTTGTCTTCTTTTTTTATTTTCTTTTCTTGAGGACTACTTGTCCTCGTATTTGTAATCTTCTTTCTTTAATACAATTTCTTTTTCTATAAAAAAAAAAAATAGGAAGGCTGCAACGTTCTGCAACGATTACTAATTAAAACTTAATCAGTTATTTCGTTTGCACGTTTAAAAAATATTCATGAGTTATAAAATCCATCAAACGTACATAAAACTGATTGAAAGTATGTAATCAAAATTGGAAACGTCAATTATTCAAATATATTCAACGTATATGACAGTTGCATTCCTTTAGTCATTTTATTTATTAATTCTATTTAATAATTTATAATAATATTTAACAAAATCTTGAGGTAGGACACGTGTAGGCTGTTTGTGAGTGTTTCTAGAAGTAGTTAAGGAAGGATAGAAAATGGAGGGTCTGACCAAGGATAGGCATGGAAGCTAGAATAGTTTAGGTGGGAGATTGTTAGCATCTTGAAAGTGTAGCACTGATATTGGTTTTCTGCATATTTTTCGTATTCCTTATTTGCTACTTTCCTATGGATTTGCTGCAATATTTTTCTTTTTTTATAAAGAACAACTCAGGTAATATATGGTAGAATTGCATATTTGCTGGTATTTTCTCATCCACAAAGACTATATATTTCATACATTTTCCTAGTTTTCTGTTCTGGTTCTATCATTCTCAACTTCATGATATAATGACATTTCAATAATGTTTTCAACAGACCAAATATATAAAGTTCAAAATTATAGGTCTTTCAAGTTTCAACCTTATTTGAAACGAAGAAAACTAGGTCAACTTCCAAATTATCTACCAAATGTAGACGGAAATTTAGAATAAAATCTATGAGCATTTATAAACAGATAGCCCAGTGACCAGTGTGAAATTCTTACCATTCTAAATACATCACTTGATGCTGATCCCATTCCTGAAAGCATTAGAGCAACCTGTTCAGATTTAAAAGAGTCAGGAAATATACAAATAGCATTTTTTAAAAAACAAAAAAACATAACTAGATAGTATGCATTTACATCTCTAGATCCCATTATTTAGTTGGGCCGAAAAATGCCACTAGATTTTGGTATATTGTAGAAACCCATCCCTTCCTTCTCACAAGCCTATGGCAACAATATTTCCCTTTCTCCTCAAATTTCTATATGATTTTGTTAAACTTCTATATATAAATATTTTTTTTCGTTTTATTTAAAATGAAGCTTCCATGTGACCTAGAGGTCATTGGTTCAAATATTGAAACAGTCCCTCTGCTTACAAGGGTAAGGCTGCATACATTTAACCCTCCCCAGACCCCACCTATTGGGAGCCTTGAACATTGGGGCTTGGGAAGCTCTTTTTTTTTTTTAAAAAAAAATGAAACTTACAATTTGGAGGAGACTACTCTAAAAGTAAATAAGACTAAATACTTCGAATTTATATGCTTCAGTAAAGATAAATTTATTCACTGAAGTGATCACAAAACCATCCATAAACTCAGATTTAAAAATTTTAGAAGAATTAATTGCTCTTCATGAAGATTATTCTACTTGCATCAGTTGCCAACAAAGAGGGAAAACAAAAACTTGAAGAAAGGTGATGTCATTATCTTAAAATGGGGCAAACTGGGATAAATAGACTTTCTACTTGAGGCCTTACATTGACTCTTTCTACCCGGCGCATTTCATCTTCAAGTAATGATAGTTGTGCCGCAGATGTCCAGTGAATACAGTCAACAGGGCTGATATACAAAATCTTTTGTTAAATTGCTTTTGGTAAACTAAATTACCTTAAGTGCTTCACAAGCAATTCCATCATCAAAGCAGAAGTTCTAATACTCGAGTATCTAACAGCAGGATTGGAAACTCGAAAATAATTTGCATAAAGCTCAGAAAAAAAAAAGACAATTCCTATATAAGTCTATGATAAACCAACAAGCCTATGACTGGCTGGGATTTGCTGACCCACATATCCATGCAATTTATCAGATTCCGATCTTTTCCTTCAGTTGAAAATATTTTATACCTTTTCTTGTCAACTTTTTAAATTTTGATAGAAAAAGAAATATTATTATGGAAGAAAGAGTACAAAGGAAGAGGACAAGAAGTCCCCTAAGAAACAAGAAAAAGAAAACCAGCAAAAAGAAAACAAAACTTTAATTCAATAGAGCCTTCCAATCTCTTTGGAGATCCGTAATGGAAAGTGGAAACCCCTCTAAACATTCCATTCGCTGAAACCCACATAGAAGCCAAAAAGGTAATTCTATCCCACAAAAGATGAGGTGGGAGGGATCTATTATTGAAGATCTAGCATTGCGTTCCAACCAAAGACACCACAAGGCCGCCAGAATAGCACAATGCCAAAGAGCTTTATGTTCTTTGTTCCTCCCAAAGCCCACAAACTTGATAGCAAGTTATTTAATTTTTTGAGCTAGAGTAATATGTCAACATAAAGCTTCAAATTGTGGGAAGTCTAAGGCTTGACAAATTACAAAGGATAGATTATGCTATCGGAATATATAAAGAAAAGAAACAAGACCATCAAAGAAGAACAACTATGTTCTTATTCAGGTGTGTTCTGGACTTGGAATTTGGACTTGAACTTAATAGAACTAACCCTAATCTGATTTGTAAAGTTTTATGCAATTGAAAATGGGTTGAGTAACTGAATATCATTAATAATCACTTGCTTTTTTGTTGTTGTTGAAATTAATAGTCGCTTGATTTCATGAAAACTCAACTTATCATTGTTGTAATTCTGTAACACTACAGGATGACAAGGTACCAGTTAGCAATAATTTGATATGACACCTGAATGCATCCCTTGACTAAGAATACAACAACAACAATCAAATTATCAAAACCTTTCCCCACTAGGTGAAGCAGCTATATGGATTAAGCGACGCCGACGTGTTCTGCCTTTGCTCATTTCTACAATTACCTTTGACTAAGAATATTTAATCTTAATAATACAATGGTCAAAACGGGTGAAGGCAATAAAGAGACTTCATGAAATAATATTAGCATTTTTTGGAGATAATGTCAATTTTTGAAACCAGTGTCCCTAGTTGTAAAATTATTTACCATATATCAGAATTTACTTTTTTTACCATAAGTAGAGAAACTGAGATCACAATCAGAAATTAACCAGGAATACAAAGTAGCAGGTAGAGTAAAGTTTAAATTAATTCTTAGAAGCAAAACCTGGTGACAGTCAGAAAATAGCAAACACTATAATGCTAGATTAATTATAATTATAGAAAACACTTTCCATTACGGATCCCCAAAGGGATTGGAAGGCTCAATTGATCTAAAGTTTTGTTTTCCTTTTGCTGGTTTTCTTTTTCTTGTTTCTTAGAGGACTTTTTTTCCTCTTCCATTGTACTCTCTTTCTTCCTTAATAATATTTCTTTTTCTATAAAAAAATTATAATTATAGAAAACACTGATATAATGTATCACACAGGGATTACTAGAAAGTTGAGAGGAGAAGGGAAGGGAAGAGATTGGAGAAGGGGGAAAGGAAGGTTAGTTCTTCTTTTCTCTCCCTCTTGTTTTGATGTCTACAAAACCAAAGGAAGGAGAATGAAGGGTTGAATAAGTAAATATAATACAACTTCACCATTTTACTCTTTTATTATAAAAGATTTTAAAGTGATTTTTTTAAAAAAGAAAGTTATCTTAATTAGTTCATTTTTATAATTTACATAAATATTCCAATTAAAATAAATTTTTACATACTTGCATACGTGCCCATATATATGCTATATATATAGATATACATTTGTCTTATTTATGTATTTGTTAAATTGTTACACATAATTATGCATGAATACATATATACACATACAGGGATGTACAAATAAATATGTATACACATCTATGTGCGTATATACATGCAAATACCTACATGTGTGTTACACAAGTGCGCTCATGTGCATGCACATATATGCGCAAATCATGTTTGTGTGTGTATATGTGTGTACGTGTATGTACATATACACACAAACAAATGTGTAATAGATATGTACATGCACTTCCTTGTGGGTTGTGTCGAATGATTTGTTTAGAGGAATTTCTATTATGGATATCCAAAGGAATCGGAAGGCTCTGTTGAGCTAGAGATTGGTTTTCCTTTTGTTGGTTTTCTTTTTTCCCTTTCTTTGAGGACTTCATGTCCTCGGTCTTTGTATTCTCTTTCTTCTTTAATACAATTACTTTTTCTATATAAAAAAAAAAGATATGTACATGCACTCACATGCATGTGTGCATGTCTAGATGTGTATGTGCACACAAACAAATGTGTACATGTGTTTATGTGTCTATATACAAGTATTTAGTTATTTACAAATATATGTGCATGCGTGTATGTATGTCTATGTGTATTTATGCATTTATGTATACAAAGAGATGGATGGATATATCTATATCATAATGGCTCAGAGGTCTTCCGGTCATTGGTCTCCAAAATGATATATTATATAATATAAAATATAAAATAAAATATGTGAGAAGGGGAGAGAAGAGAGAGAAAGTCAAGATAATGGAAAGTTACAACAAAAGAATAGGGAGTTAAATATAACTTCTCATTAAGTAATTTATTATTCCAAAACATATCATTATTTTGTATTATATTTCAAAAATTCAAAAAATGGCTTGCACTTTTATGCATGCAAACCCTCTAGTATCTATATATATATGTTTGTGCTAAAAAATATCAAGAGTAAATTAACAATTTGGTCCTTGGAAAATGACACTTGTCTCAATTTGGTCCCTAAAAGATAAAATTGTCAAATTTAGTCCCTAAAAGATAAAATCCCCAATCATTTTAGTCCATCTATCAATGTGGTGGACGGAAATGTTAACTATGTTGATGACGTGGCACACTTGGATGGTTAATGATTAGGATAGTCCAATCAACATACTTCTAAAAAAATATAATCAGATTGCATTGGTCTTTTGTGCTTCCTCTGTTCAAAGGGGAAACGAAAAGGAAATGAATTGATAATGGAAAGAGAAGGGCTAGGGGAAGATGAAGGACGATCAAGATAAGGGATAAATGAATAGTTTGATGTGGGTGAAAGTGGTTATTTTGAGTTGATTTCAGAACAGAAAATGCAGAAAAATTCAATGAGTGTTGTGGCAGAAGAAGGAGGGTGTGCATCCATTGTACCATTGGGACTAGCAAAGGAACCCATTTCTATGGTGGGCTCCCAATCAAGCTTTATAAGCATTATATAAGTCATTTGGATTTCTGATATAAATGGATGAACTCTTTCTATGTATCATACACAATCAGAAATAGAAAACACATTTTCTCTGTCAATTTCTACTATTAGAAATATTAAAGAGGTTAGGGAGGATTAATTTAAAATCCCTCGTTATCTTCATCTCCAAAAATTAGACTCCAAACAAGGGGAAGATTGCAAAATTCTCTCCCCTTCCCCTCCATTTTTTTTACTTGCAAACATACCCTTAGGGTGTGTTTGGGAGTGAGGAAATGGAGGGGAAGGGAATTGACTAAGCTTCCCTTTGTTTGGGTGGAGGGGAGGGAAAGGGAAGGTTACCCTTCCATATGTCCTCCACATGTTCGGGTGTTGGTAGCTCCTCCAAAATACCCTAATTTGAGGTATCTTGAATTTGTGAAGGGGAAGGATAATAAAGGATTAAGGATTAATCTTCCATTATCTTCCCCTCCAATTCTCAACTTCCCAAACAAGGGGTCCTCTCCCCTCCCCCTCCTTTCCCTTCCCTTCTCATCCTTAATCCCCAATCCAAACATACCGAGTATGCACATACGCTTACCAACTATCAATAGCCTGTTGAATTAATTCAGAGTTGCCACATTGGCTATATGCTCTAGCTCTTCCAAAGTCTTCCTCTATTGCAAACACATCAGGGGCTACGTTGGCACAATTCTTGCAGCCTGTTCAAGAATTCACAATGTAATTACATGGCAGCCTTGTAAGTGCTCAAGTTGAACTTGCAAATTTTTACATAAATCATTGCCATCTAATAAAGTTAACGAAACATCATTAAAGTAAAAATGAAGGAACCAGTTATCATTATTGCCTTTTGCATGTTGTTCCTTTAAAAGAAGCATTATATTAAAGATATAGAAGATGTTGATAATACCAAGTGCTCATAAATCGTGTTTGGCGTCTGATAGGAATTTAGGTACAGTGTAAGAGAGTAAAAATGAATTTGTACCTATGCAGCTGAATTCATCAACAAAAACATGATCCTTTGGGATAGAATCATCCGAAAAAGGATTGATTGAAGTCAAAGAATAGCCGTGAATTTCATCGTAAACCATGCGCTGAACAGGATCACTGAGTACCTGCACTGCAATAGTCAATATATCTAATATCTATAATAAAAACACGGATAAAACTTCCTATAAGTTTTCCCCAACCTCAAATATTCGATAAATTTCAAATGAACCCACCTCATACACTTCATTGATGAACATGCAGAAATTTGTGGTCTCATGGTCATTGCCACTGAAGTCCGGATGACAAGCTTTCATGCAATTGTAGTAGGCCTTCTTAATCTGCTCTGGTGTGGCATCTGGAAGCTAGTAAAACAAACCAATAACTGAACAATAGATAAAGACTTCTTATCTTCATCATACAATAGATGGAGCAAAACCTACTGATGGGCCCAAGATGGGGAAGTGGGCTGAAGGCATATAGCAAAAGGAAAAAGAAACAGATGGCAGCAGGGGCAAATCAGGAAATTGGCCAAATAACCACCTCTGACAGTGGTATAGTAGAGCAGGGTCGTGAGGGAGTAACATAATAAAAGGCTGGGAGGGGGTGAAATGCTTCCTTAGGCAAGAATTTGGGTGAAGAAAGGACAGATATAGCCTCTTGAACAGCAAGAGTGGTTCTTGATAGGTTTCCATGTTCCTTTCTGTTCTTTTCTGTTATGGGATATGTGTGAGTGTTGTGTGAGGTTATTTTCTGCATTAGTGCTGTTGTGAGGGTTTGTGAGAGTGTTTATCGCATCTCTATTGCTGTGTTGTGGCTGTGTTCTGTTTAGGTGCTGTCTTTTGTTGCTATTTTCTGGTGTAGTTGCTGTGTATAACTTTTGGTGGCTGTAAGAGTGAATATATTCAGTGTTTTCTTCCTTTTGTGTTGACGCTCCATCACCTATCCACTTTTTAACATTTGGGTTTGCACTATTATTATATCTAAAAAAAACTCAAATACCCAACTATGTTCCCTTTAGGAAAAAAATCAGATCATAGATGAAACTAAAATAAAAATTTACTCTAAAGCATTAATTTTCTAGAGCTAAGGTCAGAAAGTAAGTTCTTTTCGGTTCCACGACTTGAATGCTTCTCAATTCCTTCACAACACAAATTCTATTCTTGTTCACAGAAATGATGATTTTGTTGTGACTATACTACATAATCTTTTTGTATCACTATAATTGCATAGAATATATGATCATAAAAAGAATGTATAGTATCATTTTAGTACTTGTGAGAAAGAAAATAAGAACAAAATCATACTTGGACTTGGTACCTCTAAAGCATCGATTTTTTTTAAAAACAAAGCTACATATTAAATGCAACTTAACATTTTAAAATTTAAATTACCTGTAGACATATTCTATCGTGATGTGTCAGTGTTTAGTATTATGTCAGTTTTAGTGCTTCTTTCTTAGTTTGGTGCGAAGTAATACAAAATTCTTCTTAAGTTTCAAATTGACAAACTCACTCTTTTTCGAGCCGGAAGTAATAAACAGAGGACATATAATACAAGTGTTGATGAACTTAATTACCAGACCCAGAACTGCATAATAGTCATCGGCAATAGCATCAGTGACAGAAGTTGGGTCCTCAGCTGCAACCTTGACCCTACCAAAACCTCTTCGCTTTCCACCACGATTCCCAAACTTCCAAGGACCTGAAGTCTTCGTCAGAATCCGCCATGAGCTTCTAGAACACAGATTCAGTAATGGATTGTGGACTTTGAGAGCCTCTGTGTACACCGGAGATAGTAAATGAGCCATTCAGATTCGAATTTCAGAGGAAAGAAGACACTAAGATTGAGAAGAAAGATGAATACAGAAATTAAAGAATCTATTGGTGATATATTTGTGAGTGGAAATTGGAATTTTATTTTCTGGAATTTTTTTGAGGAGGAAGAAATTTTGGCGTAGAAGGGTATATTGCTGACATGGCAATTTCAGAGCCAGAGTTTCATTTAGAATCTAGACGAACATGAGAGATGAATCTAGCAGTGGGGAAAGAGGCAAAGTACGTTTTACTTGAATTTGGCACGTGTCACCCCGTGCACGGTTAATCCTCTTCGATTCTCACTCACCTCTTTACTCTTTGGTTTACAATTGCTTCAAGCAAGAGGCTTCAGCATATCATTCCAAACATTACTTTCTCGACCTTCTGGCAAGATCAAACGGAGTATATCACTGACAAACAGATAGAAGATAAACTCCTCCGACAAAATGGTAATTATGAGTGGGTCTTCAGTAATTTCATCCGATGTTACTCGAGTCAAATTGATCATAAAGCTACGATACATATCTAATTATAGATAGTGTTTTATATTTTGGTTATTTTTGGATTTGATCATTTTACATTTACTTACTCAGGTACAGGCCAGTTGTCACTTTAATTTTATATACAAAGATCTAGCATGTTTTCATGAAATTATACCACTGTCATGGTGCGTTAGATGTAAACACCAAATAATGGAATCTAAGATTCTTATTGTTCTAAAAAAAATTTTATATCATATTTTTATATATTAAATATATTTTTTATCATACTTTTTTTCTTTTCTAATTTTTCACTTTAATTTTATATACAAATATCTAGCATGTTTTCATGAAATTATACCATTTTCATGGTGTGTTAGGTGTAAACACCAAACAATAGAATCCAAGATTCTTACGGTTCTTAAAAAAAAAAATTTACATAATATTTTTATATATTAAATATATTTTTTATTATACTTTTTCTCTTTCCTAATTTTTCTCTCTATCTCTCTTTTCACTTTTCTCTACACTACTTTTCTTTACTCTACAATACTTTACTCTATAATACTTTACATCCATTCTCTTATCATCTCTACATTTCCACAAAGGTACCCTAATTGTGCAACTACCAATTCACCACTCAAAATGGCAAATTGGGTAAAAAATTGGCACCAATTTGCCATAAGAAATAATGAATTAGATGTTAATGAAGTCAACTCCCAATTCGTTATTGTCATAAAAAAATTTTCTCCTAGTTCATCATTAGCATTAGCAAAATGAGAGCTAATAAAATCAGATCCCATTTTGCTAAATTAAGAAAATGACGAATTGGGGTTGCATATCCTGAATGAAATCAGAGGTATAGACGTATAGTGCAGCAGCAGATTCATGTATGAGGGAATATCATATTGCATTCTCCTTAGTCCAGTCACAAAAATATAAATTCGCAATGTCAAAATTCAGCCTATATAATTTGAGTGCCATATACCATTTTTTTTCTTTTTGCCTTTTTCTCTTTTTCTTTGAAGTGTGAAAGGCTAGGGCATTATCAGCCTTTAGAAATATGTTTCATTAATGGTCTTGGAAATAATCTTTATCACTATATTGTACAAGCTTATAGGATGGAGATCATTGGGGTGTTTCGGCCGCCACTTTCGGAATTAAGGAACTCAGAATATGATTAATTTAAGAGGGTTCTTTCTTTTCATAGAGAACTTGTAAGGCCAAAGAAGAAACATCCCAATTCTTATTCTCAATTTGGTGCCTTACAAAACAAATCAATGTTAATCTGGTCATTTTTTTAATGAGAAAAGGGGCCAAAGCCCAGAACAAACAAATCTAAGGCACACACAAGGTCCTAGGGAAAGCAACACCAACAAAATCAGCTAAAACAAGGTTACCTAAATTTAAAAAATTAAATATATTATTAAACAATAAAATATACTAAAAAAACTAATACCCGACCAAGTCCTAATCTAGCTTCTATTTAATAAGCAAAAAGGAAAAGAGGACCCAAACTGCGTGGTTCCAAAAATGAAAAAATTAAAGGATCGGTTGGTATGAAAATGGATTTGTAATGTAAAATAAATTAAAAGTGTAAAAAAGAATGCAGATTACAATGTAAAAAAAAAATTGTTTGATTTAAAAACAGAAAAGAAAGTGGGATAAGTAAAGTATGAGAAAATACTAAAATGCCCCTCCACCCTAAACATCCATCCTTAATCAAACGCTAAACATCATCCTTCATGGCCGCCGTTGTCGCTTCCACCCAAACCCTAAACATCATCCATGGCCGTTGCCTCCACCAAGCTCTCAGATCTGTCTTCGCCTCGTCGGATCGGAGAGCGGAGGAACCATATAAGGCTTGACTGGCGTCGACGAAAAACAAACCATAACTATTAGATCTGAAGATTTGAAGAAGAAAAGAAATGGATGAGGGTGAAGCAAGACGCTCAAGCTCAAACCCAGATTAGAAGCTCAAACCCATCTCAAATATGATGACAATGGTGGCGGATCTTGACGGCGACGTTCATTGTTCACGCACTCACTTCTCTCGACGGTGATGGTGAAGATGTAGAGAATATGATGAAGAAGGATTAGGTTGAAGAAGCATAGGATGCACGTGGGTTTAGGGCTAAAAAAATAGGGGTAAAGTGGTCACTTCATGCCACTTTCCTTCATGAAACGGAGAAAGCGGAGATGTAAAATATTTGTCATTACTTTACATACCTCTACTTGCGCACACCAAACGGAGCATGGAAACTATGTCATTACTTTCCTTCTGTCTCCTATCAGTTATCTGCTTGCCCCGACTCAGTGAGTTTTCTGTAATCACTAATCAGTAATAATCACTCACAAGTATCAATGATGAAATTCCTATTCCGAGTTTAGTCGAATTACGAGAAATCAATTTGATCTCACTGTGGGATTAAGAAGGAAAACAAGTTCCAATTTGCTATAGAAAATGACGGAGCAAGACAAAATTTGGGATTTTCACCTCAGAACGTTGTCTAATAGTGCCAGGGACTCCAATACCGCCAACGATCCTGCTTCTGACCCCTCCCTTCTTCAATCCGTGAGTCTTTTTCTCAGAATCCTGATTTCCCCTTTGTTTCGTGAGAAAAATTGATATGATTCGGATATATTTCTTGAATACTTTATTCCACATTGTATCATGCTAGAGTTTTATGTTTATGTCTATTTTGTTTAAAAGTGATACTTCTGCTCGTGCTTTCTCTTGCCATTTTCTCAGCTACCATACGTCCAATCTCTCAATTATGTATGTACATATTTCAAAACATTTAACAGGTGTTTTGATTGAATCTGATTAGGTAAAGAAGCTATATGAATTATGTAAGTTTGAGAATTCTGAGGACTTGGTAGCCAGGGTTTATCCACAGATTAACAAGACTTTTCAACGCGCGGTGGCTTCACTCTCTAAATTTCGTACATCAAATGGCCTTCTCTTACTCGTATGTTTTTTTTTTGAAGTAAAATATCACTATTATTATTTGCTTATTCTCCAATATAAGCTTTTGTCTAATATACGTTTTGTAAGATTCAATAAAATTTGACTGTAGTTATTAAATTCAGTGACCTATTTTGTTTTTATGTCACTTTCGTTTACGTATTAGTTAAATTGAGATGTAGGCAAATTCTCTGTCCAAATTGCTTTTGTTGATCGATATTATCCATTTTGAATGGTAGTCCAGGGCAGGCTTGCAGGTTTATGTTGAAACAATTGAGTTTCTTCCTTTACTAGATTAAAAATAAATTCCGGTTCATGTTTGGACTTTCAATTTCTTAGGCAAATCAATTTTTGGTGAAAAAACGAAAAGAAAAGAAAAAAAGAGTTAGTGAGTACAATCTTTTTAGGCATGCCTATCAACTTATTCATTTATATTTTTGGATTAGTTGAATTTCTTCTGGTATATCTTTTTGCTATATATGTCCTTGGTTCTTAATTTCTTATACTTTCCTTATGTTTTGTCAGGCAATTCTGCAGTTTTACCTTGATTTTGGAGAGGTTGTTCTTCATGATGCCGATTCTAGTCTCAGAATATTTTTTCGTTCATGCTTGAGTAGGTAATTATAAATTTCCTGAAGGACAAAATATACTCTGGCTTCAGAAGACAAGGAACTGGATAAAGAGATAATTGGAAATGCACTTGCTTTCTTGAGCGAATTGGGGTTGGGTTGGGATTGGAGGGCTACCGTAATAATTTGAAGGCCACTAACAAGGGCTTTATTTTATTATCTATGCTTTATCTTTATGTGGGATAGTAATCAACTTATCATGGAACTTTTTTTTCATGTACATGTTACAAATTAAGTATATTTCAAACATGGGGCATATCATTCTTCAAAATTTTTATATCCTTCTGTAGGGAGTTTGCTGATCCTGTTGTAGCAGAAGCAACACTTGAGTTTCTCATTGCCAACAAAAAAAAGTTGCTGAGTTCCTTCCCTAACTTATTGCCTCAGGTATAATTTAAGGTCTTCTGTGCATTCCATTTTAAAAATATAGCATGACGTAATATTAACAAGTAAAGTATGTGAAACCTTTGTCTAACATTTGGAAGGAATATCTTTTTTAGCTTATCATGCACACAAAGACATGTATATAGATAAATTTTACACCCATGTTCGTAACTTTTGTGTCAAGTTCAGCTCCAGACCAAGATTGAGAAGATAATTGAGAACTGGTTAAACAACAGGTCTAGGAATAAAGATTATCAATTGAAGAAGGCAACATCATTGAGTAATCATTTTTTTGGTATCATCTCTGAGTTTCTTTATCATTTTTTTTTGTTTACTCCATAACCCTATATTGGGATATTAGCACATTGGGAAGGGTAGAACAAATTAAAATTTGTTCACTATCTTATTGAACTGTAGGTTTAAAGTGCTATATATTTAGCAATATTTTTTATTAATAATTTTTAGAACTGGAAATTGAGGAGATGTCTTGTATCTGAATGACTGAATTGATGTCTGAAACAATGGCGCAATCGAATTAACCTTGCGATTCTTGAATATGTTCTGTTTTTTTTTTTTTTTTTTCAGAGCTTACTTTGTGCCCCACTTGTGCCACTATGTCTATCTATCTTATGTTATTAGAACTGTGTTTTTTGCAGTTTTTCCCATTGGTGTTAAAGCTGGTCGCTTGGAATGGAGAAAGGTCAGCATTTTTATTTTTTAGGTTCAGGGGTACGAGGTTAAGTACTGTCACTGCTTTTCTGAATTAGTAAATTAAACCAATCGGATATTTAAGGCTTTTACAATCTTAAATGAATTTTAAAAAATGTATTCTTGTAACCATTTCAGTTTTACATGGTTCGGCAGAATGTACATGACTAGTTATATTCCTACTGGATATATCCATGATAAATTTGCAGCTTTTTAATGTTACACGTCTCTTTATTATTAGGATTCAACAAACCACTTTAAAAAAGGATTGCCAATAATTTAAAGTAATTTTGAATTAACCATGATATTTTCCTGAACAAAGTTAGTGGGGTTACATTTTTGGGCTGGATATGAGATGTTAAGGGTGCTGAAAAAAGAATTTTAGCTTTTATGTTGGAACTCATGCTCAAAGGTCAGTAATTAGAAATTTTCTGCCACACTGATGGAACCCAAGTGACTTGGGAACCGACTTGGGTACTACCCCATCCCCATCATAGCACCGCCCCTAAGGAGCCAACGTCCCGCCGGTTGCACTCTGCGATACTTCACTCAGCGTTGCTTCACTCTACCGTGGTCAGTCCCTCCACTAGTCAGAACCCTCCGCAGGTAGTCCTCTCCATGTCGTCGGCAAATCAGCTCTGATACCAAATGATGGAACCTAAGTGACTTGGGGAACCCTCCCTTAAAAGCTAGCTGTTAAGGGGGAAGAACCAAGCCACTTAAATACCCCATTGAGCATCTCATTCTACCCAATGTGGGACTTGGGTACTACCCCATCCCCATCACACACATTTTAAGCTAGCTCCTATTTCATACCAAGATATAATCCAGACAGTGTTAAATTGCTTCCAGAAGAAGGAACCTTTCAATTAAGACTAAAACCCAGGTATTAGAGTTTGATAGAGCCATAGAGGCTAAATTTGAGAACAAGAGAAAAGAAAACAGAAGTTATCGAATAAACAGTAGTGCAGAATCTGAACACATCTTGTTATTCAATAGAAACAGTACTTAGGATGGACCAAACCCAATTACAACTGGTGAAAAATAATCTGACATTTACTTAAATGATCCTAAGGGTATTTATGGTGACATACCCGCCCAAGTGCATGCTGAAAATTAGGAAATAGTGGAGCAAAATAAAGGAACGGACAGCAACTAACAAAGAGATGTGTAACGTTAATAAAGTGGATAGGGAATAGGGATAGTGCTTCCGCTACTTAGAAAAGGTAGGGAGTGGATATTCCCAGTAGTTGAATAAGTAAGATTGGGTCTGATTGTTCTCAACACTCAACAGCCTTTTTCCTTCTAGAATAAGTCAATAGAGGCTTATTAGACTGTTACTAGGATTTGAATCAGTATCCCCCCTTTAAATGTCGCCTTGCCCTCAAGTGGAAAAGTTGGAAATTGTGTAATGTGTAGCTAGTAAATCATACTCTTCCCAGCTATTTTCTTCCATGGGCAGCCTTCCAATTGAATCAAGAGTTCCGAAGAAGGGACCCACCTATGATCAATGATTTCTAGTGAGAGGGAGAGGTGATGGAGGGGATGAAGGAGCTTGTCCATATGCTGGTCCCAGCAAAGAGACGTCAAAAATAGGGTGAATTCTGGCAGTGGGTGGCAGATCAAGCTCATATGCGACTGTTCTAATCTTCCTAATGATAGTATAGGGGCATGACCAATGAGAGGAAATATGTATGATGTGGTCTGCGTCAAAGAGAATCAGCCCCTATATTCTCTTTACCCGTCTTATAAATGATGGTGAAATCAAAAGGGCAGAGTTCCATTATTAATTTTTCTGTTCATTGGTGCTAAAATGCTGCAGCAGTAAAACATTAAGGCTACAGTGGTCAGATTTGACATAAAAGTTCCTCCCAAGTAAATAATGCATCCAATTTTGGATTGCTAAGACTAGAGCTAGCAGTTTACGGTCATATGCAAACTTGTAGCGGTTGGAGAAGGATAACCCTTGCTATATAAAGCTACAAGATGTTCTTCTTGAAGTAAAATAGCACCTGCTCCTTCCGTTGAGGCATCGCACTCAATTGTGAATGGATGAGTCAAGTTAGAAAGACATTGTTGTAAGTAAATGCTTGAGGTGTTGAAAAATATATTCGTCCTTAGCATTCTACTCAAAAGCATTTTTCTTAGTTAGATTTGTTGAATCCTAATAATAATAACTTAATTCTAATAGTAAGTAATTATATCCCATCCTAAAACAATTTACTAATCCTACTCCTAAAAGGAAAACATTTAAACAAAATCTAATTTAAATTTAATCCTAATCCTAATCTTGATTCGATTGTTCAACAAGATCCAAGAGGGTACATGCTATCTTGCCATAATTGTGAACAAAATGCTAGTAATTAAAGAATCAGCGGCTGAACTGAATAGTGTGTTCTATTGATGATTTTGAGTATATATAAATTACAACGGAGAGAGAGAGAATCCTGAGTAATCAGGATTTTCAGTAACTAACGATAAGATCCTGAAAATCAGGCTTTTAGTAACTTAAAATATTTACAAAACTAATAATTGAATTTTAAATAACTAGAGATAAGATAGGAATTTAAAACTGTAAATTAAAGCATATAAACATTAGAAACTGAGAGATAATCTCCTAAGAATCAAGAGATATTCATGTTGCTGGTACGCCCCCGCAAGCATGGTGGTAGATCAGTGACACCGAGCTTGTTAAAATGCTGCCTGAATAATGATTTCTGCAGTGGTTTTGTTAGGATGTCAGCTACTTGATCGACTGAATTTAGATTAAGTACATGTAGTTGTTTCTTTTCAACTTGATCTCTTACAAAGTGGAAATCTATGGCAACAACCGCTCTGTATTCAGCTTCAGTGGAGGAGCGTGATACAGACAGTTGCTTTTTGGATGACCACGAAACAGAGGTGTCCCCAAGATATATGATATACCCTGTTGTAGAGGTTCTGTCAATAGGATCTCCAGCCTAATTAGAGTTAGAATATGCGCGTAGAGTTAGGTCCTTCTTGCTTGAGATAGAAAGACCATAGGAAGAGGTGTCCTTTAAATATTTTTAGCACTCTTTTCAATGCTATCCAGTGATGATGTAGAGGCTGATGCATTACCTGAGACAATTTGCTTACTGCATAGGCTATATCTGGCCGTGTAAAGGATAAGTAATGCAGTTTGCCAATTGTTTTCCTGTATAGAGTTGCATCTGTTGTTTCATTCTGCGAAGCTTCAGGTTGTGCAGTAGTCATAGGAGTTGCAACTCCTTTACAGTTGTCCATTTGTAAATCATGTAGGATATCAAGAACATATTTTTGTTGAGAAAGATGAAACCCTTTGTCTGTTTTGAGTACCTCAACTCCAAGGAAATATTGAAGATTTCCTAAATACTTCCGAGAAAATTTGTTGGACAATTGTGTGATGTAATGTCGGATAGCATTGTAACTATTCCTAGTGATGATTATATCATCCACATAAAACAATTACATATATGAGCACACCATTGTTTTAAAAAATGAAGAGAGAAGTGTCCGACCAGGATTTTCTTAAATTTTGTGATAGTAGGAAGTCACAAAGAGCATTGTACCAAGCTCTTGGTGCTTGTTTAAGGTCATAGATGGCCTTCTTCAATTTGTAGACATGATTAGGATAATTATTACTGACAAGTCCAGGTGGCTGCTTCATATACACTTCCTCTTCCAATTTCCGTTGTAAAAATGCATTGTTGATATCTAGTTGATTGATGGCCTAGCCTTGTTGAGTTGCAATAGTTAGCACTAGGCGAATGGTTACTGGTTTGACTACTTGACTAAAAGTATGCCCATAGTCAAGGCCTGGGCATTGTGTATATCCACGAGCAACTAGACGTGCTTTGTACCTGTCAATAGAGCCATTAGCCTTGTATTTAACTCTAAACAACTATTTACAGTTAACCACATTCTTATGCATAGGTGGTGGGACCAATTCCCATGTACTGTTATGTATCAATGCATCAAATTCAGCTTTCATGGCAAGGTTCCAGTGGGGAATCTTTTGAGCTTGTTTGCAGGTGTTTGGGGTATAATGTAGATTTACTGTGGTTGCTTTGTTTTGTTGTGGAATGATGTTGGCTGATTTTGATCTTGTTGTCATGGGGTGGCTAGGAGTTGGTTTTGTGGGCTTTGAAATCTGTTGTGATGTTGCTGTTGGTTCTTTGTGCCGTCTTTGGTATGTTATTATAGGTTTGGAAGGGGTTGGTTGTCTAATTTCTGAAGGGGTTGGGGCTGAGTTAGTTGATGGGACAGAAATAGGTGGTGGGAGGTATGTCATAGGTTCGGTTATGGTGGTGGGAGACTGTTCTTGGTGTTGTATGGTACTGCTGTCCAATTTGTGGTTGGTTTTTGTGGATAGGTTGGCAAATATATTTTGAAATGGGTATTTTTCTTCAAAGAATACTACATCTCGTGACAGGTATAGCTTGGAGGAGATTGGTTCAAAGCATTGGTGGCTGTGATATTGATGATTAAAGCCGAAATAGACACATGGTTTTGACTTGGGTTGAAGTTTGTTTTTGGCATAGGGCTGTAACCAGGGATAACAAAGGCAACCAAATACTTTGGTATTTTTGTGATTTGGAGGTTGGTTGAATAATACTTCATGTGGCATTCCGTTTTTCAGATTTTTGGTAGGCATTTTATTTATGAGGTATATAGCGTGTTGGCAAGCATAGGACCAGATTATGGGTGGGAGGGATGCTTGATGTAGAAGTGTCTTTGCAGTTTCGATTATATGCCTATGTCTCCTCTCGGCCATGGCAACTCTTTGTGGCGTGTAAGGTGGGGATAGTAGGTGTTGTATGCCTTGTTGTTGTAGGTACGGGTTTAGTTTTGTGTACTCTCCTCCTCCATCGGTGTATAGGGGTAGAATTTTGGTTTTGAATTGGTTTTCAAGGAGTTGGTGAAGGATCTTGAATATGTCTGGTGTTTCTGTTTTTGTTTGTAAAGAAAACAGCCAGGAATATTTAGAAAATTCATCAACAAATAGTGGATAGTACCTTTTTTTGTCAATTGAAGTGATTGGGGAAGGGCCCCCTATATCACTATATAGAATTTCAAGAGAAGAGGTACTATGTAAAGTATTTAAAGAGAAAGGTTGTCTATGACTTTTATTAGATTGACAAGTGTTAGGAATATATATATATATATTATATTATTTGTTTAAATATATTTATATTTGTATAGAGATAATTAGATAAGGATAACTAAGTATATTTGTATAGAGATAATTAGATAAGGATAATTAAGACTTAATTTCCTATTAGGATTTGAGTTTCCTCTTGTATATATACATGTACTTCCTATTATGCAATACACATAGAAATTCTTTGACCTAAAGTTTACATGGTATCAGAGGTAAACCTAAATTCCTTTTGTATCTTTGCGCGTAAACATCCGTTTCTGCTCTACTACGCTGCTGTGAGGGTGGACGTTTAAGGGACCACTGTGGACTATGGCCGTTTGTTACACCGTCGGCAAGGGGAGGAGTGGAAGGTGTTTTCCGGCGTATCCCTGGCAACCCGACCACCATCGGACCAGAGCGTGAAGCTCACGCGTCGGCGAAGTCCCCTGCTCTGCGTGGCGCGTGAAGGCCACGCGCTGCCCTCCTGTCACCAGTTTTTTATCGACGTCCCTGTTTCGTGATCGCCGGCGTGCGTCTAGGACGTTGAAGGTGTTTTTCGGTGAATTTGGTGCTGGGTTTGTGGAGATCTAGAGTTTTTTGGTTGTTTTTGACTAGTTTTGCTCCTGTTTGGTAGTGACTTGCCACTGTTTGGCTAGTTTGCTGCTGTTTGTCATCTTCACAAGGCCCTGTATGGATTGAAGCAGAGCCCTAGGGCTTGGTTTGGAAGGTTTAGTGAGGTAGTTATGAAGTATGGGATGCTTAAATGCAAATGCGACCATTCGGTGTTTTATAGAAGACTGAAGCAGGCATCATCCTTTTAGTTGTGTATGTGGATGATATTATAATCACAGGAAATGATGATTTAGGCATCTCCTCACTCAAGTCCTTCCTTCAGTCCCAATTTCAGACAAAGGACTTGTGGCCGTTGAAGTACTTTTTGGGAGTTGAAATCACAAGGAGCAAGAAAGGTATTTTCTTATCCTAGAGAAAGTATGTCCTTGACTTACTAGCGGAAACAGGAAAGTTGGGAGCCAAGCCCTGTAGCACACCAATGACTCCTAGCTTGCAACTCTTGAAAGATGATGATGAACCATTAGATGACCCTGAAAGATATAGAAGATTGGTTGGGAAGCTGAATTACCTCACAGTTACTCGTCCTGACATTGCTTACTCCGTCAGCACTGTCAGTCAGTTTATGTCATTCCCAACAATCAAGCATTGGAAAGCCGTGGACCAAATTCTATGTTACTTGAAGGGTGCTCCGGGACACGGTTTATTGTATGGAAACAATGGGCACACTAATATTGAGTGTTTTTCTGATGCAGACTGGGCAGGATCCAAAGCAGATCGAAGATCTACGACAGGATATTGTGTATTTATGGGGGGCAACTTAATTTCATGGAAGAGTAAGAAGCAGAATGTAGTTTCTCGCTCAAGTGCGGAGTCTGAGTATAGGGCTATGGCTCAGACAACCAGTGAGGTTGTGTGGATCATGCAACTTTTAGGCGAAGTTGGGCTAAAGACTTCGTTCCCTGCAAAGTTATGGTGTGATAATAAAGCTGCACTTCATATTGCATCTAATCCAATATTTTATGAATGAACTAAACACATTGAGATTGACTGTCACTTCGTACGTGAGAAGATTGAGGAGAAAGTGATTTCCACGGCGTATGTGAAGACCGGAGAACAGTTAGGAGATATCTTCACCAAAGCTTTGAATGGAGTGAGAGTTGATTACATTTGTAACAAGTTGGGCATGATTAACATCTATGCTCCAACTTGAGGGGGAGTGTTAGGAATATATATATATATATATATATATATATTATTTGTTTAAATATATTTATATTTGTATAGAGATAATTAGATAAGGATAACTAAGACTTAGTTTCTTATTAGGATTTGAGTTTCCTCTTGTATATATACATGTACTTCCTATTATGCAATACACATAGAAATTCTTTGACCTAAAGTTTACAACAAGAATTACCAAGAAATTGAGCAACATTGGAAATAGGAATTGATAATTGACTCAAGGCCTTATTTTGAACTTTAGGACTAGGATTGCCTAATCTTCTATGCCATAGGTCGAATGTGGTGGCTGTGTTGCATTTAGGTGTGATGCTTTTTGTTGGCCATTGATAAAGACCTTCTTTAGTCTGTCCTTAGAGAAGAAGCGCCCCCGTATTCAGATCCTTTATATGAAAAAAGGAAGGGAAAAACTCGATAGATGTTTTGTTATCATGGCAGAAACGAGAAACGGATATTAATTATTTGATATTTGAGGTGAGTGTAGTGTATTGGTGAGTTGAAAGCTGTTATTTGATGTGTTTAGAGCTACATTACTAGTAGTGGTAATTGGTATTGTTGTACCATTACCCATCACTATACCATCAGAACCATGATAAGGCTGTAAGTTGTTGAAGTCCTCAGTGTTTGAGGATATGTGGTGTGTTGCTCCAGTATCCACTATCCATGGAGCTTGATTGTTTTGGAACCACACTGCAAAGTTTGCTCGGGCTTGCATATGATTGTGAGAGGCAGACCTGCACACTCGTGCTATGTGACCTGGTTTGTCAGATAGTTGACAATAGACTGAGTTATTGGGATTTGGTCTGCGATTACGCTGCCACTGCTGGTTACGGTTATTGGGATTGGTAGATGGTCTATTTTGTGGTATATTGGCTTCGCTCGGTTTGTTGTAGTTGGGATGGGTGTGAGCAATATTTGCGGTGATTGAAGTTGATAGGGGTTTCTTGGATTCCTCATGTTTGAGGAAGAGTTCATTGTCAAGAAGTTTATCATGAAGGTCTTCATAGGTTATAGCTGAGTCTCTGGCCCTAATGGCAGTTGAAATTTCTTTGTATTCAGGACCTAAACCTCTCAAAGTAGTTACTATAAGTTCAACATTGCTTACTGGGGCTCCAGCAGTGGAGAGCTCATTTGAGATTGAGCGAATTTGGTGTAGGTATTCAAAGATAGAGAGGGTGTCTTTGGTGGAAGATGGTAACCTATCTCGAAGGCTTAAAATTCTGGTTTCGGACTTGTTGGCAAAGGCTGTATGGAGGGCTATCCAGGCTTCATGGGCTGTTTGAGAGAGTGCAACAGCGGATGCAATTGTTTGTTCAACAGAGGTGAGTAGGGCGTTTTGAATAAGTTGGTCTTACCTAAACCAGATTTGAAAATTGGAGGCTTGTGGGTCTGGTTTTGGTGTACTGCCATTAAGATGGCCAAAGAGGTTGTGTCCTCTCATTAACATGGACACTTGGGCTTTCCAAAGAGCAAAATTATGGGGTCCTGACAGTTTGATTGGCAATTGAGTGGCGGGATTGAACTAAATGATTGTTGGGGAGTTGGCAGCAGAAGTATCACTGTTAACGATGGGTATGTTGGTACTGGCCATTGAGTCTGGACGAATAGAGAAGTAGCGAGAGAGAGAAAAAAAAGACAGGATGCAGAGAGAAAAAAAGGGACGGCTAGGTCAGAGCTGGCTCGAATACCATAAAGAATCAGTGGCTGAATTGAATAGTGTGTTCTATTGATGATTTTGAGTATATATAAATTACAACAAAGAGAAAGAATCCTGAGTAATCAGGATTTTGAGTAACTAACGATAAGATTATGAAAATCAGGATTTCAGTAACTTAAAATATTTACAAAACTAATAATTGAATTTTAAATAACTAGAGATAAGATAGGAATTTAAAACCATAAATTAAAGCATATAAACATCAGAAACTGAGAGATAATCTCCTAAGAATCAAGAGATATTCACGTTGCTGTTAGTAATAACTAGTGATCCCAAGGAATCTCCTTAGTTCCTTAACTGTTGCTGATTTAGGCCAATCAATCATAGCTCGAATCTTCTTAGAATCCACTTCCACTTCTACGGCTAAGATAACATGCCCCAAAAAATTGACCCATGGTTGTCCAAAGAGACACTTGTTGGGATTAGCAAGGAGTGTTCTTAGAGAGTTTGTAGGGTGATTTGTCAGTGCTCTTAATGAAGCTTAGTAGTAGTAGGGCTTTACACCAATATGTCATTAATGAAAATTAGGATAAACATGCAGAGATATGGTCTAAATAGGTCATTCATGGCTGCTTGAAATGTGGAAGGTGCATTGGTGAGACTGAAAGGCATCACCACAAATTATAATGCCCTAAGTGAGTGCAAAAGGCTATCTTGTGGATGACTGGAAGTCATCAGGCGAGATTCTAAATTTGATGATACCTGGATTCTAATCAATTTTGGAGAATATGGCAGGACCATTAGTTCATCTAGTAATTCAACAATGTTGGGAATCAGATACTTGCCGAGTACAATAATTTTATTCAACCCTTTATAGTTGACATAGAAACACCAGAAAGAATCTTTTTTATTGGACTAGCAATACTAGGCTGGCAAAATGACTGGTGTTGGGTCCAATGAAGCCTAGCTACAATAAGGCTTCTACCTGCCTTTCAATTTCTGATTTCTGGTAGTTGGGTGCCTATAAGTCCTGATGTTGGGAGGTGTAGCTTCGGGGTGCAATGGGATAGAGTGAAAGTGATTGTTAGAAGGAGGTGGGGAAGAGGGTTTAGTATACCCGAGCATATTGTTGTAAGAGTGCTTGGATACATGTTGGAGGCTATTCGATGGCTTTCAATTCATAAGCATACCTCACACCTCACTAAGCTTTGTAAGGGTGCCTAGGGTTGATCATGCTTTGGCACCCCTTGCAATTTGTACCATTGCCAGTTTAAGTAAAAGATAAGAAACATCTTGTTCCAATTTTTGAACTGGACAACAGGTGAATAATAATCTGACGTTAACTAAAATGATCCTATGGGTATTTATAGTGACATACCCACCCAAGTGCATACTGAAAATTGGATATAGGGTAGCAATATAAAGAAACTGATAGCAACTAACAAAGAGACATGTAATAAATAAAGTTGAAAGGCAATAGGGACAGTGCTTCCACTACTTAGAAAAGGTAAGGAGTGGATATTCCAAGTAGTTGGATAAGTGGGACTGGGTTTGACTTGTCCTCAACAGTCTTCTTCCTTCTAGAAGTCAATAGAGGCTTATTAGGTAAGCGAGATAAATTGGATCACTAACTTATTGGGTGAGCTACGGGTAAAGGTAAAAGCACCACCAATGGTGTTTTGTGACAATATTAGCACCGCCTACATATGTTCTAATCCAGTTCTTCACAGCAAGATGAAGCATGTTGCAATTGACTTCCACTTTGTGAACAAGTGGAAAAAAACAA
Source organism: Senna tora (assembly GCA_014851425.1). Taxonomy (NCBI): domain Eukaryota; kingdom Viridiplantae; phylum Streptophyta; class Magnoliopsida; order Fabales; family Fabaceae; genus Senna; species Senna tora. The sequence continues at coordinate 13,303 of CM026263.1, read as the reverse complement.
GCTTCAAGTCCACCACCTTCATGCAGCAGAACAAGTGGCAGATATCCTCACCAAACCGTTGCAGACTTCCGCCTTCAGACACCATTTTTAGAAGCTTGGTGTCATGGAAATGCCACCTAGCTTGCGGGGGTGTAATGACAGATCAGCGTCAGTTTCACAATAATAACTCCTAGTAATTAGGAGTTATTTGAATTTATTAATATCCCTTTATTCTAGGGATCTCGCTACTGCCTAGGAATAGAATAATTAAATTATTCTGTTACTGCTTAGTGCCTAGGATAATTTAAAATATTTTATTGTATTCTTTAGATCAGAGTAGTTACGTTTAAATTTAAATCAATCCCTAATCTATAGGGATTCACCTCTTGTAATTTATATATACGTTGCACATAATAGAAACAGCACCATTGCCTTCTCATTCTATTGCCGCTGCTTTATTAGGACTATTACTAGGATTTGTATCGGAGTTTTGATTGATAAAGATCTTGATAAGAAACATTACATAAAACATTTACAAGTTAAGAATACAAGCATATATATACTGTTGTGAGACAACAAAATTACTCCATAATTCTAGCTATTCCTAATAACTAGTAATTGATTCACTAAACTGGTAACTGAAAAATACCGCCTGTACAATTAAAGAATTAAATGAACAAAATATTCTCTTTTCACACACCCCCTCAAGTTGGAGAATGTATATCTATCCTTCCCAACTTGTACAATTAAAGAATTAAATGAACAAAATATTCTCTTTTCACACACCCCCTCAAGTTGGAGAATGTATATCTATCATTCCCAACTTGGTTACATTGGATTCAAACTGATTTCTTGGAATGGCTTTTGTTAGGATGTCTACAGTTTGCTTTCTTGTGGCAATGTAATCAATTTCAATGACATGTTGATCTATTTTCTCCTTGATGAAGTGACGATCAATTTCCACATGTTTAGTTCGATCATGATGAATGGGATTCTTTGCCATATTTATGGCAGCTTGGTTTTCACTTCTCAACTTTATAGGACTGATTGGAAATATTTGAAGTTCTTCCAATAGCTTTCTCAACCACATTCCTTCACAAATCCCATGAGCCAAGGCCCGAAGTTCCGCTTCTGCATTGCATCTTGCAACCACTTGTTGCTTCTTACTTCTCCATGTTACTAAGTTACCCCAAAAATAAGTACAATATTCTGATGTTGGCTTTCAATCAATGAGTGATCTAGTTCAATCTACATTCGAGAACACATCAATACCTCTACTAGTGGTCCTTTTAAATAATAGTCCCTTTCCAAGTGTCATTTTCAAGTATCACAGGATTCTGTTTATTGCCTCTTGATGTTTTTCAGTTGGGTTATGCATGAATTGACTGACTAAGCTTATAGCAAAGCTTATGTCAGGTCTTGTATGGGATAAATATATCAGCTTACCAACCAACCTCTGAAATCAGCCTTTATCAACGAGATTAGAGTCCCCTTTGGACCCAATTTTATTGTATGGGTCCATAGTGTGCCAGTCGGTTGCTCGGTTTGCTACCCAACATTCCAATCTCCTTAGAAGGACAAGATATAGATTCCCTTACTTTATCTAGCAACTTCCATTTCTAGAAAATATCTTAGATGGCCAAGATCTTTGACTCCCTGGGCTTGGTTTAGGACACCTTTTAACCTTATCACTTCTTTTTCACAATTTTCAATAACAATTATATCTTCAACATAAACTATAAGAATAGTTATGAGATTACTAGGAAATCTTTTGAAAAATAGAGTACGATCAAACAGACCTTGACTATATCCTTGCTTCTTTATGACCTTGGTAAATCTTTCGAACCAGGCCCTGGGAGACTGCTTTAACTCATAGAGAGATTTTTTAAGCTTGCACACAAGCTTGCGCCCAGCTGGCACTTCCATGTAAACCTCCTCTACCAAATCCCCATTGAGGAAGGCATTTTTGAAGAAGATTCCAATCAAGGTTGACAACTAGAGAAAACAGAACCCTAATTATGTTGAGTTTAGCATCTGGAGCAAAGGTCTCTTGATAGTCTAGACCATAAGTCTGAGTAAAGCCACGAGCAACCAATCTAGCTTTATACCAATCTATGCTCCCATCTACTTTATACTTGATATTGAAAATCCATTTGCAACCAACAGGATGTTTGTCGAGAGGCAGATGAGTTAATTCCCAAGTTTCATTCTTTTGAAGTGCCTTAATTTCCTCATTGACAGCTTCCTTCCATCTCGGATGTTGAAGAGCTTCATGAATACTGTTTAGTAACACCTCTTTGTCTAGATTAGAAACAAATCTCTGAAATCTAGGAGAAAGCTTCTCATAGGAAACAAAATGTGAGATAGGATGCAAGGTACAAGACCTTACTTCCTCTCATTTAGCAATGGGAGGAGATAAGACATCATTAGAGCATCCAGCAGAGATAGCAAGAGTAGGATCAGTTTTACCTTTTTCAAGAGGATGAGAATCCGAGGAAGCATCTTGAAAAATGCAAAGGGTCTTCTATCTCATTGCTTGTCTCATCTTCCCCTTCTTGGTTATTTATCTTATCTCTTGCCTCCTCTCCCCCTGCTGGTGAGTCCCTTGTTCTCCTACTATATACCTTCAATTCTTTTTCAGGTACAGGGATTAGACAAGGTTCATTGTCTGGAATAGGTTCAGGATCACAAAACTAATATTCTAACTCCCTTATTCTTGGTTCAATCTCCCCTAAATATCAGTTTTATCATAGTTGGGGGAATTCTCAACAAAGGTAACATCCATGGTAGTGTAAACTCAATTTTTGGTAGGACAGAAACATTTATACCCCCTTTTGGTGAGCAAAATAACCAATGAAGATGCATTTTGAAGCTTTGGGATCTAGTTTTCTATGCATTTGAAAGCTTTGGTTATGAATATATGCAATACAACAAAATATTTTGAGAGGAAGATTGGAGATGGCCCTATGATGGGGGAACAAATTCTGTTTTTGCATATCATATAGTGAAGAATACAAGCATATATATACGTATATTGATGTGAACAAAATTACTCCATAATTCTAGCTATTCTTAATAACTAGTAACTGAAAAATGCAGCCTTTACAATCAAAGAATTAAATGAATAAAATATTGTCTTCTCACACATTGTTTATTTTGCATTTTAGACTACTATGAAGCTATAAAGCTATTTAACTAGATGTTATAAGGGTTGTTGTTTAATTATTTTTTCTGTTTTGTTTTGCAGATTAGGGAAACTATTTCTGAAAGTTTTTCCAGGATTGATGTCACCTGGCTCATTTCTTCCTTTATTTATATCTTTAGTGGACTTTCCAAGTATGTTCAAATTTTATGATCATATATATATATATATATATATATATTACCTCTTCATTTATAACCAAAGCATTATAAAAGTACCTCCCTATATACATGACTAATATGAAAAATTAATTACCAGTCATCAATGTTTTTTCTTCTGATTTTATTATCTATTCTGAAATTCAGAATGGTTACTGAAATATCATAAAAGAGAAGGACTGCACCCATGCTTCTAATTTTTTTATAATTGGCCAAATACATTTTATCCCCTTCCTGAAACTAAGGAGGCCTAATTACAATATTAGTACATCAACCTTAAAATATAACAAAATTCTACTTTTTTCCCCTGGGTATTGGGTTTAGGTGGCATGAACATGCACACTTATTCATAATATATCTCTTCTTCAATAATATTTCTTTTTCTATAAAAAATCGTTAAATTAATAAAAAGGAACTAAAAATAACATCCAAATAATAGGGAGTGATTTACCCTCCTATATTTGCTTTTAAACTCCCAATGGAGTGGGTTGCCTTACCTATGAGAAAGGGGATAGTATGGGATGTCCTAAGGTATAATGGACTACCCAAGTCCAACATCGAGTAGTATGGGATGTTCAATAGGGTACTTAAGTAGCTTCGTTCTTCTAACGGTTAGCTTTTTAGGGAGGGTTCACCAAGTCACTTAGGTTACATCATTTGGTATCAGAGCTAATTTGCTGACGGCACAAAGAGGCTATTGGCAAGGGGCTGACTACAATGGAGTGAAGCAACTTTGAATGAAGAGACACAAAGTGCAGCCATCAGGTCATCAACTCTTTAGGAGTATTGCTATGATGGGGGTAGAGATAGTATGCGATGTTTTTGGGGTAGTATGGGCTAACAATGTCCTACATTGAGTAGTACGGATGCTCGATGGTAAACTCAAATACTCGATGGGTTACTTTAGTGGCTTGGTTCTTCCCCCTCAACGGCTAGCACTTGAGGGAGAATTCCCAAGTCACTTGGGTTTCATGATTAATGCCTTTACACATAAAAAGGTGTTGACGTTGACATTAGTTTTTATTAGTATTATTATTATTTATTAAGTTGATTATTAATATTTTAAGCTTTAGTCTTTACTTTTATTTAAGATAGGATACTTATCTTATCTTGATTTTAAATTTAAATTAGTTGTGAGTTGTTATAGTATTTTAAATATGTTTTAATATTTAAAACAGATTTTATTCCTATGTTTGTGGGATTTTAGTGGTTAACTTGTAACTATGGTCCTATTTATTCCGCTGTACTCTGATTCAAAACAGAGAATAAAAATTCTGAGACTTATCAGCTCAGTTTTCTTCATGGTATCAGAGGAAATCTCGATCCTATAACCCTAAAACATGTCACGACCTAACCAAACACCCAAGCTGGTGTTTGGCAACATGGCTGCCGACGCTGCCGACGATACTACTGGTTCTTCTGTGACCAGTGGCAGCACAGCAGCTAACGACACTGGCTGGACAGATGCAACGCCAGTACTAATTACTGGGCACAAGCTCAATGGCCACAACTACCTCCAATGGCGGCAATACGTATACATGTTCATCTGCGGCAAGGGGAAGGATGACTACCTCACAGGTGCAGCAAAGGCTCTTGACCAGAATACTTCAGCCCACAAAAAATGGAAGGCAGAAGACCACATGGTGATGTCATGGCTTGTCAATTCGATGACCACTGAGGTAGGTGACAATTTTCTGCTTTATCCAATGTCACATGAAATCTGGGAGGCAGCCAAGGAAGCATACTCTATTCAAGAGAAATCAGCTGAAATATATGAAGTTGAGTGTATCTTAACGATCTAAAACAAGGTGACATGTTGGTAAATCAGTATTTTACTTCTTTAAATCGATGTTGGCAAAAACTTGATCTACTTGGAACCTATGCTTGGTCTTGTACTGCTGATGCTCTTAATTTCAAAAAGATTACAGAACAGAAACGGTTGTACAAGTTCTTAATGGGCCTCACTGACTCCTTTGAGGACGTTAGAAGTCGAATTCTAGGGCGCAATCCTCTACCATCTCTTAAGGAAGCTTTCTCTGAAGTTCGATGTGAGGAAAGTAGGAAGAAGATAAATCACTTAAATACCACAAAGAGTCCTCTAGAGAACTCATCCATGGCAGCTAGGAGCAATATTCCACGTTCTTTAAAACAATGTGACCATTGTCATAAGAAGGGTCACACCAAGGACACTTGTTGGGAGATCCATGGAAAGCCAGCAAATTGGAAACCAAGACCAAGGGCTAACCATGCAGACACGAATAACAATGGTGAAACACATGCTGAACCCACACTTTTCAGCAAGGATCAACTAGAGTTACTTTAGAAACTCTTTGGTAAATCTAATGTTTCTGATCCTCACACAGCCCATGTTGCCCAATCAGGTAATTTCCCTTCTGCCATGACAACTTCTAGTACAACAAATGCATCTTGGATTATTGACTCTGGAGCTTCAGATCATATGACTGGTAATGCCTCACTTTTCTCCAGCCTAGCTCCATGTGACTCTTCCTTACAAGTGAAAATTGCAGATGGAACAAATGGCCAAAGTCTCAGCTATTGGCCTAGTGAAACTTTCAAACACACTTACTCTGATTAATGTCCTTTATGTTCCTACTTTAGCTTGTAATCTACTATCTATTAGCAAACTCACTCGAGACAGCAACTGTTATGCTAATTTCCGTGCTCATGATTGTGTATTTCAGGATTTGGCATCAGGGAAGATGATTGGCAATGCTAAGGAGTACAATGGACTCTATATTCTTGGACTCTATACTTAGTGCCAACTGTCCTTCAAACATCCTTTTGTGGCACTATAGATTAGGACATCCTAGTTTTCAATATATGCAAAGGTTGTATCCGAATCTATTCATTAATAAAAATTCTGGTTCTTTTCAATGTAGTATTTGTCAATTATCTAAACACACTAGATCAACATACAAGCCCCACACATAGAAGCCCTCCCATCCTTTTTCCCTTATTCATACTGATGTTTGGGGTCCCGCAAATACACCCAACATCAATGGCTCTAAATGGTTTGTAACATTTGTTGATGATCATACTCGTTTAACTTGGGTTTTCCTCATGAAAGAAAAATCAGAAGTACCCTACATTTTCAAAACCTTTCATAAATTCGTTCAAACCCAATTTAACACCACAATCCAAGTCCTAAGGTCTGATAACGGAAAAGAGTATGTTAACTCTCAGTTGCAATCTTACCTAGCCGAGGTGGGTATCTTACATCAAACATCATGCATTCATACACCCCAACAAAACGGTATAGCCGAACGCAAAAACAGACACATCCTAGAAGTAGCTAGATCACTACTCTATACATGTAACACGCCAAAAACCTATTGGGGGGAAGTTGTACTTTCATATATTTACCTTATCAACCGCATGCCTTCTCGAATCCTTGGCTTCAAAACACCTTATGACACATTTGTCTCTTCCTACCCTACTACCCAGACCTTAAGTTCCATACCACCAAAAATCTTTGGCTGTAAAGCTTTTGTGCACTCCTATCACCAAAACAAACTAGACCCCTAATCTGTCTTATGTATCTTTCTGGGGTATTCTTCCACACAAAAAGGGTACAAATGTTATTCCCCATCCATAAAAAAATTATTTATCACTATGGATGTCTCCTTCTTTGAACATGAACCCTATTATCCCAAAACCTCCATTCATGGGGAGACTTTAGAAGAATGGAGTTTCCTGGACAGATTTGAAAACCAACCAGCACCTATACAACAGCCCCAAAACACAAGTCCTGTTAACCAACCGGCATCCATACAACAGCCCCAAAACACCCAAGATAAAAGGTTTGGCATTGTTTATACTAGACGACAGGAAACCCAAGAGAAAGAGACAACTCCGATGATGCAAAGCCATAATTCCTTGCCAAGTCCCACTGAACCTGAAAGCACTAATGAGAGGCTGGATCTCCCTATTGCAGTGAGGAAAGGAGTAAGGACTTGCACCAAGCATCCTATTGCTAATTTTGTTTCCTATGATAAATTATCTGCTAACCACAGGAAATTACTCAACAATATCTCCAATGAGAAAGTGCCTAACTCCATTGAAGAGGCACTCAATCATGAGAAGTGGAGGGCAGCAGTTAAAGAAGAGGTGGATGCTTTGATCAAGAACAACACAGGGGAACTAACTGAGTTACCTAATGGGAAGAATAAAGTGGGGTGCAGGTGGATATTCACCATCAAATACAACTCAGATGGAAGTATCAACAGGTATAAAGCTAGGTTAGTAGCCAAGGGATTCACTCAGACACTTGGAATTGACTATCAAGAAACATTTGCCCCAGTTGCAAAATTCAATTCCATTAAAGTCCTTCTGTCATTAGCTGCTAACTTAGATTGGCCACTACACCAACTAGACATAAAAAATGCATTCCTAAATGGAGATCTCAAAGAAGAAGTATACATGGACATGCCTCCTGGTCTTGACAATAAAAATGGAAAGGTATGCAAACTCCTCAAATCCCTTTATGGTCTCAAACAATCTCCGAGAGCATGGTTTGAAAAGTTTACCAATGCTATTAAATGATATGGATACACTTAAGGTCAATCTGACCATACATTGTTTTACAAAGTCTCTTCTACTGGAAAAAAGGCAATACTAATAGTGTATGTAGATGATATGATCATCACAGGAGACTTTTTTGATGAAATTGACCTTCTCAAGGCTGCCTTAGCCATTGAATTTGAGACAAAGGATCTTGGTGAGCTCAAATACTTCCTAGGAATGGAAGTAGCAAGGTCAAGACAAGGAATAGCAGTCTCACAACATAAATATACCTTGGATTTACTCCAAGAAACTGGTATGCTTGGCTGTAAACTTGCAGAATCTCCTATGGAGACCAACTACAAATCTAAATTTGCACAAGATAACCCCTTAGTTGACATAGGGAGATACCAACGACTAGTGGGTAAGTTAATCTACCTTTCTCATACAAGACCAGACATCAGTTTCTCAGTAAGTGTGATTAGTCAGTTCATGAATTTTCCTAATGAGGCACATTTAGAAGCTGCCTACCGAGTTCTTAGATACCTGAAGTCAGCACCTGGAAAAGGAATTTTCTTTAAGAAAAATGATGAAAAAGGAGTAGAAATCTACACAGATGCAGATTGGGCAGGTTGTATTACTGACAGAAGATCCACTTCTGGGTGTTGCACCTTTGTATGGGGGAATTTGGTGACATGGAGGAGTAAGAAACAATCAGTAGTGGCAAGAAGCAGTGCTGAAGCAGAGTTCAGAGCACTCTCTCAAGGTATTTGCGAAGGTATATGGCTAAAAAGGTTGCTCAATGAACTCCAAATTCAATTGGACAGCCCTATGGAGGTGAAATGTGATAACTTGGCAGCCATCAGTATTGCCAAGCATCCCGTGCACCATGACCGGACAAAACATGTGGAAATAGACCGCCATTTCATCAAGGAGAATCCGGATTCTAAGGTTATAAATTTGAGTCTTACTCCTTCTAATCTACAAATAGCTGATATCCTAACCAAGGGCTTATGTGGCAGCAAGTTTGAAGAATTAGTTGACAAGCTGGGAATGATCAATATCCATTCCACATCTTGAGGGGGAGTGTTGACGTTGACATTAGTTTTTATTATTATTATTATTATTATTATTATTATTATTTATTAAGTTGATTATTAATATTTTAAGCTTTAGTTTTTACTTTTATTTAAGATAGGATACTTATCTTATCTTGATTTTAAAAATTTAAATTAGTTGTGAGCTGTTATAGTATTTTAAATCTGTTTTAATATTTAAAACAGATTTTATTCCTATGTTTGTGGGATTCTAGTGGTTAACTTGTAACCATGGTCCTATTTATTCCGCTGTACCCTGATTCAAAACAGAGAATAAAAATTCTGAGACTTATCAGCTCAGTTTTCTTCAAAAGGAAATAATGCAAAAGATAGAAAAACACTCTAGCTCTTCGAGACTCCAAAAATCTCCATAAACAATTGCACAAGTTTTCTCCCCCTTTTTGCCTCCCTTCACTTTTTATTGAGGATTTCCTAACTAACTTTTTCTAGAACTTCTCTCAACAGGCTACACATGTACCTCATTTCTCCTAACCATTCCAAGCTCTATCCCTTATAACAAATCGTCCATTTACCCTTGCTTACATTTCTAGCACATAGAGTGCCATCATTACCCGTTTCTCGAATCTTCACCTTGCCCTCAAGGTGAGAATTAGAAGTTGTTACTGGTGACTTCTTTCCGATATGAATTTGTTCTTGTTACATCAAGAAGCCCAACAAAGCACCTTCAAAATACCCCTTATACAGTTATCCTTATAGTGAATATAAGAATGCCGCAGTTGGATAATGCCCAAAGCTTTCCATAATCTGATAGCTCTTTTCTCTTAGTTGAAACCTTTTTGGTTTTTTTCTTTTTGATAGAAAAAGAAATTTTATTAAGGAAGAAGGAAACTCTTTTTGGCGTTAGTATGCATGTCCATCAAACTAATTTTTTTTTTGCTTCTGTTTGTGGTTGATTGTAGATTGTATCACCAGTTATTTGACTTCTAAATGTCCTTCTACTTGTTGCACCTAACATAACACCAAAATTATATTTATACCACAATGCATATGCCTTGTCGTAGCACTTCGCCACTTCCAGAAGTCCTTGTTTTACCAACACATAAAGCTCCCTTGATATTTTCTGAAAAAAGAAAAAGGCTCCCTTGATAAAAGCATTCCATGGTGCAACTGTAGTAACTACAATTTCTCTAGCTTGTGCTGCAGTTAGGAACTCCTCAAGCTTAAAACTCAGGTTAACATCAACATTGAATTTTGTCAATTTTCTGTGCAGTCCAAGACTGTCACCAAGTGTTATAAGGCTTTGAAAGACAATATATGCTAAGAACCTCAAATCACGTGTCAGCACACCATAACCCACAGGTCCCTGGATCGGAACCAGGCTCTGATACCATGATGAAAAACGAGTTTCTCTGTCTCGTTATTTTTCTTATTATTCGCTGAATGCCAAAATTAGGTTTAAATAGGGACCGTGGTTACAAGTTAACCACTAGAATCCCACTAAAACTAGGACCCAATCTAATTTAAATTATTAAATCAGATTTGGATAACTAAAAATATATCTAAGATCTAATTAAAAGTTAAACTAGATAACTAATAAGCAAAACTTAAATAAAATAAAAATTAATAAAGGTAAAATAAAATTAATAACGGTAAAATAATTAGAATAATAACGACATGAACTAATGATGCTCTAACTCTTGTCTTTAATGGCATAAAAGTAACTAATTGTTTCTTGAAGATTGTATTTTCAACTTGTCAAACCCCCAAAATCAGTAGTGGCTGTTCTTAAAAATTGCAGTCCAAGAAACTTATAATCATGCATTACAAGGATTTCTCTCCCATTGTTCTCTTTGGTCTGAATCCCCTCTCCCAATGTTGCATTCTTTTTAAAATAGACTCCCTCTTCTAACATTAACAGTAATCGAAATAGCTTTTTCTTGCTCTGAATACTTGCAGTAAATAGTTCAACATAATAGATATGGAATCCCAGCTCCTTTCTTCTTATTTTCCTTCCTTTGTCGTTATCATCTTATTCATTAGTAATGAGTATAAATTGTATGATTCTACCCCAATGGAGTGGCCTAACCTTCTCAAGGCAATAGAAATAGAAGTCCAGTTTTTGTTGGTATGCCTCTTCCACATCAGAGAACTTTTGATAACCCTTAGATCTGGACGATATTGATTTTTTCATCTTCCCTGCATAAAATGAACACATCCTCCCATATTACACGCTGCTTTATGCTGAATGGATGAGTAAACTTACCCTTTTCTAAAACTAGGTTTTTCTCTTTCGGATCATGGCCCAAGCTCATTAACTTCAATGGGGATGTGGGTTTAATTGTTGTAATAAAGAGGCAGCCCAATATTATGAGTGTATGGGCCGATAACTTTTTCTTCCCTATTTAATATTGGGCTTCTTCCGCACTTAACTTTTTAAACCCGATCCCAATATCTTTCTTCCTTTTACCCTCCTCTTCCTCTTCCTCTTCTTCTGGCATCAGCCAAAATTGATGCCACCTCCTCCATCTATACATACCAAACATTACATCATATTGGCAATCACAATGCCAATTTGATACACGTTATGCTGCCACTACTGCCATACCTATGCAAGCTGTAGAGTACCCCCTCCCAATTAAAAGAGTAAAAAAGAAAGAAAGGGAAGCATGGCGGTTCTTTTCTGTTATTAATAAAAAAATCATTTAAGGAAAAATAGATAGCTACATTGCCACTACATTCCACAAGTATGAGGATTTCAGAATTTCTTGATAATCTATTTAGGGTGCATTTGTTTAGGCTTTTTTTTTTTTTTAATAATAAGTACTTTTATTTTGAAAATTAAGTACTTACAGTATAAAATAATGTATTTGGATGGGCTTATTAAAAAAAGCATTAAAAAATCCCTAAAACTCCTTTCCTCTGAAGCCTAATTTTTCAGCTTTTTTCAAAAGCTGTGGCGGTAAATGATAAGGAAAACTGGTGACTTTGTAAGTGACAAAATATCCCATTTCATTTTCCCTTTTCATCTGAAGCAAAATCGATGGAAAACAAACTTGTGCGTTTTCTGTTTGACTTTGTAAGGGACAGAAATACCCCTTGTCATCTGAAGCAAAATTGACAGAAAACAAACTAGTGCATTTTCTGCTCATGCTTGTTGCTCCCAATCTGCGGATTCACACGTAGCATCTAAAAACACCCTTTGATTTTTTTTCTTTTTTGTTAGGGTTTCCCTTTGGCTGCTTTCGAATCCAACTACCCATTCATCAATTCTATCTTTTGGTGGACTACATTCTGGAAATATTTACTTTATATCATTAATTATTTCAAGTTGATTTTATGAGTAATTATATTTTTTTAGTAGAAATTAGAATGGCTCCAAAACAAGCTCCCAAAAGATTTACAAAATAAAACCACTCAAAGTAGATAATGTGGGTGATGGTGAGGATGAAGAACGAACAATAATTCAAGCCTTCTTTAACTATCAAAAAAATTCAAGCCTTCTTCATGACATTGAAAATATTAATGAATTTGATGATATGGTACAAGATTGTAATGATGATATAGCATGATTTCAAGTTGAATGGGAGGAGCCGACTCAAGAAGACATTAGACAAATAGAGGGACTGAGGAAATAAGATATGTCGTTAGAATTTTTTATTATTTAGTTAGATATTCAAAAATTTTTTTTAATGATTTTGTTTTAGAATTATATGACAAATCTAAATTTGAAGTTTTTCATAAATTTAAGATTTTAAGTACTTTTTTATCCAAATAAATGATATTAATAAGTACTTCCAAATGTCTATTTTGGTAATCTTCATTAATTAAAAGTACTTTTTTTATTTCACATCCAAACATTTAGTATTTTACAAAGTACTTTTCAATTATGATATTCAAACACAAAATGACTTTTACATTTTATGAAAGTTCTATTTTAAAAAGCTCTACTAAAAAGTACTTTTTATAAAAGCCTATCCAAACCAGCCCTTATTCTTTTTTTCAATTTGCAATGGACTTTATCATTTTGACATTGCTTCTATCTTTGCTAGTTTTGGTAGTGGCATTGGAAAAGGTAGAAAGAAGTTCAGGACCACTGATTGGAACCAGCATAGCTTCAATCCAACAAAATACGGCTCCTAAGGTTATCTTAGATACTTCAAATTTTAGAAAATCTAGTCACAATTGCATGAGTCTGCACAGTAAAAGCAATTTTTGTTATTTCCAACACAGATGCTACTTGCCCTTATGGATGAAGCCTATACTGGTTCAACTATAGAAGATGGAGCAGGAGATTCTGAATCTGAGGATAGCAGTGCTATTGATCTAGATGATCCTTTGTTCCTTGAGCTTTTAAAGGATGAGAATGATGGACTTGCTGTATGTTC